>CM056051.1:27785694-28985694 GCA_029574335.1 Rana kukunoris | reverse complement strand
GCATGTGGAAAGCCATTTTTCTGTCTGCGTTGATCCGGTGCGGTGCTTGATCGAGCCCTGATCGGCGGTGGACCGCGGTGTTCTTCAGCAGAATTGGTAAACATAAAAAGAACCAGGTGTGAGAACCACTAGGATTGTCCTAAATACGCTGCGGACAAACGATTGCCATTATACACAGGTTGTCTAAATGACTTATATTTGGCTTTACTGGTTTCTCAATGTGAAAATACACCACCACCCCACCCCGCTTAATTCATGGCAACAGATTTTACCATACTAATCAATTTGTACATGATGCAAGAAAATTACTGCAGCCGACACCGAAATGGCTATACACGTGGGACTGCAGCTCCAGCAATTAACATCTCTGTAACAGCACAGAGAGAAAGCCAGTAAAATGTTAATGCTAATCCGAATCGAGAAAAAAAAAGATCTCTTTTCTTCTACAAGATCTGACAGCCGACATGAAAGTGAATTCTCACATAACAGGATCTTCTATAGGAGACCGAACGAAATGTGAAAAGAATGTCTACAATGCCCTCTGCTGGCAAACAGCAAAACTGCAACTTCAGGCTCTGCGATAGCAAAATATGCAAAGAGGAGAACTTCATCAATTCTTTATCCGGTGTAAACGCAGGACAGCAAATGAAACATTTTCTTTTTTTTTAAATCAGGAGATCCAGAAATCAGGTGAACATGGTAACAAGGAAAGAGCAACTATAACATAGATGATGAGCAGCAATGACGATACCATCCCGTAGGTGTTTGATGTGGTATAATCCCAGAAGTGGATGTAGTTCCTAAAATAAAAGTACCAGCAGTGATCTTGCAGGCCCCAGACACATTCATTGTATGCAATCGGATGTAATAAGAAAGCGTGAAGACTCCATGGAATAAGGAAGATCCATAGAGTAGATGTCTGCATGGAGGACACTGGCAGCGATCAGTACAGCAAACCTGGGGAGCGTGATCGGGGGGAGCTTTTCTCTTGTAACATATATTGTCTATTGTGGCTTCCCAGTGCAGAATGAGAATAAACAAAAAGTCCTCTAACAGAAGATTTCTTCCTCCTCAGTTCCTTCTATATGGTGGCAATCTAAAACAAAGAAAAAGAAGATCATCAACAAACCAGTCCACATCTCCCAATGCTGGCCATATGCATGCTTATGACTATGCATCACTTATCTCGTTTGCTCCTTGAATCACTTGACTCCGAAACCTATTCTGAGACTCACATTCACTATATTACCAAAAGTATTGGGACACCTGCCTTTATACTCACATGAACTTTAAAGGGGCTGTAAAGGTTAAAAAAAAAAAAAAAAAATCAAAATCCCTAAAAAGCTTCCTTTACCTTAGTGCAGTCCTCCTTCACTTACCTCATCCTTCCATTTTGCTTTTAAATGTCCTTATTTCTTCTGAGAAATCCTCATTTCCTGTTCTTCTGTCTGTAACTCCACACCGTAATGCAAGGCTTTCTCCCTGGTGTGGAGAAAACCTCGAGGGGGGAGGGGGTGAGCAGGCAATTCAGGGCGCTCACTAACACACAGCTCCTTTATCTGCAAAATAGAGAGTGTCCCGACACTCCTGCTCGCCCCCTCCCCCCTCAAGAGGCTTTCTTCACACCAGGGAGAAAGCCTCGCATTACTGTGTGGAGTTACAGACACAGAACAGGAAGTGAGGATTTCTCAGAAGAAATAAGGACATTTAAAAGCAAAATGGAAGGATGAAGTAAGTGAAGGAGGACTGCACTAAGGTAAAGGAAGCTATTTAGGGATTTTTTTTTTTTTACCTTTACAACCCCTTTAATGGCATCCCAGTCTTAGTCCGTAGGGTTCAATATGGAGTTGGCCCACCCTTTAACAGCTTTAACTTTTCTGGGAAGGCTGTCGGTTCACTTCATCTCACTGCCGCCCTCCGGCCTTAAAGGGCCCATTTTTTTTTTATATGTAAACCTGCATTTTCATTTTTTTTTTATTGCTTTGAAGTGAAAATGCGAGATCTGAGGTCTTTTTGACCCCAGATCTCACATTAAAGAGGCCTTGTTATTTCTATTACAGAAGATATTTACATTCCCTGTAATAGGAATAAAAGTCATCAAAAAATATATTTTTTTAAAGGGACAGTGTAAAAATAAAAAAATAAGAAGGTCCCTGTCCTTCCGAGCTCGCATGCAGAAGTGAACACATACACAAGTCACGTCCACATATGTGAACAGTGTTCACTAGATCTCCTCTAACTCTTAACAAGTAAACTGTAAAATAATTTAAAGCGTCACCTATGGAGATTTTTAACCTCCCTGGCGGTATCCCCGAGCGTGACTCGGGGTGTTTTTTTTTGCAGAGATCGGTATCCCCGAGTCACGCTCGGGGTAGCCATGCAGAGCCTGCAGCGCGCGCTGTCTTACCTTCTTCCTGGATCCAGCGATGCATCCCCGCTGTGTGAGCGAGCGGGTGCTCGCTCGATTCACACAGCGTCCCCGTGTGCCGCCGATCTCCGTTCCCTGCGACGTTACGACGCACGGGAGCGGAGAACGGCGCCAAATTTAAAAAGGTAAACAAACACTTTACATACAGTACAATGTAATCTTATAGATTACAGTACTGTATGTAAAAAATACACCCCCCCCTTGTCCCTAGTGGTCTGTCCTGTGCCCTACATGTCCTTTTATATAATAAAAACTGTTCTTTCTGCCTG
The DNA here is from genome assembly GCA_029574335.1 of Rana kukunoris. Lineage (NCBI taxonomy): Eukaryota > Metazoa > Chordata > Amphibia > Anura > Ranidae > Rana > Rana kukunoris. Next base: position 28,982,997 of record CM056051.1, on the reverse strand, counting down.
GAAACTGTAGATTGCCCATAACAACCAAAAGTGTCCCTTTATGTCAAAAATGGTTTTAGATCAGCTAGAAAACAGCGATAATAAATTATAATTACTTTCAGAATTGAGCGATAGCGATTTGTGGGGAAATTTGTCATAAAAAAAATAAATAATGACAGCGACAATTCTGCAACTGAGCAAATTTCAGTGTTTTTGAGTTGATTACATTATTGAATATTTTTTATTATAATTTGTTATAATTATTTATAGTTTTTTATTATATAAAAAATTATGATTTTGTTTTTCAAACTTTATCATACCCGGGATGTCTTGTTTGGACAGATTTAAGCAAGTTATTCCTAAGAATTGCAGGCCTACAGTATAAAACGCCAAACTTCCATGCAAATAATTGTACCGCTTTTGGTACGTAATTCCAGACAGAATCATACCGCCAGGGAGGTTAAGTACCGAAGTTTGTCTCCATTCCTCGAACATGCGCAATTTTAACCACTTGTCATCTGCCCACCGTCAAATGACGGCGGGCAGACGACTCCATTGTTCTGACATCACGTCATATGACGTGATGTCCCTTTAAAGCCGCGGGCGGGCGCGCGTCGCCGGCGGCGCGCGCGCACCCGCCGCTCTGCGGGGATCCCGTGCGAGTGCCCAGCGGCAACGATCGCCGCCGGGCACACGCAATTGCTCAGTAACTGAGCTGGGACGTGCAGCTCTGTGTGTAAACACAGAGCTGCACGTCCCTGTCAGGGAGAGAGGAGATCGATTGTGTCCCTTGTACATAGGGACACAATCGGTCACCTCCCCCAGTCACCCCCCCTCCCCCTACAGTTAGAACACTCATAGGACACACATTTAACCCCTTCCCCGCCCCCTAGTGGTTAACCCCTTCACTGCCAGTCACATTTATACAGTAATCAATGCATATTTATAGCATTTTTCACTGTATAAATGTAAATGGTCCCAAAAATGTCAGAAAAGTGTCCGAAATGTCCGCCATAACGTCGCAGTCCCAATAAAAAAAAATCGCAGATCGCCGCCATTAATAGTAAAAAAAAAAAAAAAAAAAAATGCCATAAACTATCCCCTATTTTGTAAACGCTATAAATTTTGCGCAAACCAATCGATAAACGCTTATTGCATTTTTTTTTTACCAAAAATATGTAGAAGAATACGTATCGGCCTAAACTGAGGGAAAAAATATTTTTTTTATATATTTTTTGGGTTATTTATTATAGCAAAAAGGAAAAAATATTGCATTTTTTTAAAAATTGTCGCTCTATTTTTGTTTATAGCGCAAAAAATAAAAACCGCAGAGGTGATCAAATACCACCAAAAGAAAGCTCTATTTGTGGGAAAAAAAGGACGCCAATTTTGTTTGGGAGCCACGTCGCACGACCGCGCAATTGTCAGTTAAAGCGACGCAGTGCCGGAAGCTTATATTTTGTCTGGGCAGGAAGGGGGTGTAGGTGCACAGTAGGTAAGTGGTTAAAGCGTGACATGTTAAGTATCATCTTTCACATTACACAAAAGAAATTGGGTTACCTTTACCGTTTTTTTCTTATTTATTTAAAAAAATGTCATGTGTCCTTAGACAGTTTTGGCTAAAGTACACTTATCCTTTTTGCCCTGATGTACACCATCACACCCTCTATGATAGTTTAAATCCTGGCTGCATCTGTGCATTTTTGAATTGAAGCACCACAATGTTGAAGTTCAGATACAAATTTATTCCAATGCGACACCGTGGTCAGTTTGCGTGATTCTGTCATCCGCAGCTCTCCTGTGTCCCTGTGTCTGTGTCTACTCTGTCCTCCTCCCCCCTCCACGCCCGTACCAGTGCCCGCCCCCCGCTCCTGCTGCTCTTATATCTGCTATTAAATGGTCTTATCCCCTGTACCAGAACAGGTGTCCCTGTGTAATGTAAAAAATCTGCCGATCTGTACCTGTATAAGCTCCGCTATGGGTGCCTGTGACCCAACTGGGTTTTGCCAGCTGGTGGATTGCTTGCTACCCCCCCAAAAAAAAAATGTACAGCAAGACCTTGGTTTGAGAGCATTTTGAAAGACAAGCAAATAAATGTTGCCTATACAAGCAATGTCTTGATATAAGAGTAGCGTCACATCACAAGTGAGTATAAAAAAAGAATAGAGGAGCCTCTAAGTGTAGCAATAGGGTTAAATTTAATGAAGGTACAACATTTAGCAACTTATTGCTACACTTAGAGGTCCCTATCATCTATTTTATACCCTGTAAAAAAAAAAGATTTGATATGCAAGTGCTTTGGAATACACGCATGTTTCTGGAACTAATTATGCTTGCAAACCAAGGTTTTACTGTACCACCAGCCACCACTCCCCCCCACCCCCCATTGGCCGTTTCAATTTTTGCACATTCCTGCTGAAATTTAAGCTGCAGTTGGCCCTAAAAGCACCACCTGGCTCAACAAAATGAAATAAAAAAATCAACATTTAAGTGGAAACTTATCTGAACAGACACTGCATCCTCTCAGATACAGTCTTGTTCAGCATTGTAAAGCAATAGGGTCTATCAATGAAGCAAAGTGGTGCTGCCAAGTAGTGTTATATTATAACTTTACTGACCCAGTAAAATAATTGTTTTACTTTTGGTTACCTGAGGTTACAGGGCCTTTGCTCTTCTTCTTCTTGTCCTTTTTTTCCTTTGGTTTTGACAGGTTAAAGAGGCGATTGGAGGAATGGCCCTCTGCCGATTTGTTAGACTGGCTCCCAAGTAAGTTGAAGTGGCCTTTTCCTTTTTGCTTACTGTCAGTCCGTAGTAAACTGTCCTTTTTAGGCGACGTGGATGCCTCCGATTGCAACTGTTCCTGTTTGGTCGAGTTAGATTCAGACCATTTTAAGGAGTCCATGGCAACAGGGAGTGAGGGCACCCGATTTAACTTGTCATGTTGAAAAGATACCTATTGGAAATAATCCACATCACAAGGTGTTATTCCACAAGTATTGCTGTGCTGTTTATTGTCTATAAATGCACAACATGCTTACTATAATCTGTCTACAGCTTTCAATATTAAATCAAGATGTTAAGAAGTACTGATATATCACTGCATAAAAGGACAATACTTAAAGGGGTTGTAAAGGTAAAACTTTTTTTCCCTAAATAGCTTCCTTTACCTTAGTGCAGTCCTCCTTCACTTACTTCATCCTTCCATTTTGCTTTTAAATGTCCTTATTTCGTCTGAGAAATCCTCACTTCCTGTTCTTCTGTCTGTAACTCCACACAGTAATGCAAGGCTTTCTCCCTGGTGTGGAGTGTCATGCTCCTCCCTCCCTTGGACAACAGGAGAGTCAGGACGCCCACTAACACACAGCTCTTTACTCTATCTGCAATGTAGAGAGCGTCCTGACTCTCCTGTAGTCCAAGGAGGGGCGAGCACGACACTCCACACCAGAGAGAAAGTCTCGCATTACTGTGTGTAGTTACAGACAGAAGAACAGGAAGTGAGGATTTCTCAGAAGAAATAAGGACATTTAAAGGCAAAATGGAAGGATGAGGTAAGTGAAGGAGGACTGCACTAGAGTAAAGGAAGCTATTTAGGAAAACAAAACTAAGCTTTTTCTACATAGCTGTGGTCCAAAATGGCCCTCCAAACATCCATCTATGGAAAATGTAGGTTCTAAGGAATGGACTTCTTAGATGTAAAATCATACTAATGGTAGCTTTGCTTTATGCATAGATGATAGAAACAAGAGCTAAGTTTATAACTTGATGAACATTTATGACCTGATAAACCTGCCAAGAGGCGAATCGACCGTATTGGCCGCTGAGAAGGAGACGCAGTGGGAAGTTGCCTGCGACTTAGACGGGGTAAGTGCGGGGCTGGTGGGCATACAAGCAAGCGACGGGGTGGGGTTTGTGTGATGTATTGCTGACTGACAAAGCGACAGGGGATTTTCATGGGTGGGGGGGTTGTGGGGTGGTTTGTTTGCTGCAAACCCCCCCCCCCCCCCCCCCCCCCAACAAAAAATAAAAAAATGGAGCACCAGCCACCACTGCTCTCCAGACCAGTTTGGTGCCTTGGTAAACTGCTTGGCCAGTATAGCCAATATGACTTCTATTTGACTGTATTTACAGAGAAATGGAAGTACAGTAAAAAAAACACGAAACTCCCAATGGTCAGCTTTGAATATTTATTCTTTTCTATGCATACAAGTGGAGACATTTTACCTCTGCCCATAACAGGCAGCACCTGATTTATATAACAAATGGAACCATTTAATTTGTTCTACAATAGGGGAAACCAAGGGGGGTTTATATTTCATGATGGGACAAAAACCAGAGCACATGCACGCACTATAGTCATTAAAATGGGTGGAAAGCAGCAAAGTTCTGGGCCCAACCTAACCCTCCCACCTGTAGACAAGTAAACTGCATTCGCATTACAGAGAAAAATACAGAGGAGAATACAGAGGAGAAACTCTCTAAAAATATATATATATAAAAAACTTGTAGTTAGTTACTAGTTAGTTAGTAACTTGGTGTTAGTTAGACACACCAGGTTTAGCCCCCCCACAGCCAACTCTTTACAGACTACTGAAAACATGGGACTTTGGGTAGGCCATATGGGCGGATACCTATATGATGATATGGTACCTGTGTTGGAATTTTAGGCCCTAGCTCCAGAGATCTTCTGTGTACATTTGCCTAACTGTTGGATTTTTCAGGTTCTGTCTGCCTCAGCTGATCTATATCTGTCAATTGCTTGTATTGATATGATTGCTATTCCTACCGGTTTACAAAAAGTTTATGTAATTGACAGTACTGTAGGCTTTATTCCACTGCAAGTTCTGATTCCTGAATAAATACGACATGGGTTTCTGATTTATTCTTGTATGGTTGATTAATGCCAAATATGGTAATTGTTGTATTGCACATTCTATATTTTCATTAAAGGCCATTTGGTTAAAAAAAAAATGGGTGGAAGGATCAAAGCGGAAAACCTATAACCATAAACTATACCTGTTTAGGGTCTTTGTTCCGCTGTTCTTGAATGGTCCCTTGACGCAAGTCTTCTTCTAGGCTCTCTATATCACATTGGCCAAAGGCTTTCATGATCTCCAGCCGATTCTTTTTCTGTTCCATATCCTGCATACTCTTCTTTAGGTCTTCGTCCATCCTTGAAGACCATTCTTTCCACTCGGCAAACTTTTTTTCTCGGGACTCCCATTGCCATTCATTTCTTAGCTTCTCTTCCTTGTGCTGCGCTTGTTGCTTTTCCAAGTTGGAGATCTCCTGACGCAGTTTTTCTAGACTGCGCTGCTTCTCCTGATCACTTAAGGAACTCTGTCTTGATTTCCGGGTGAGGGCATCCTTGCTCAGCATCATTTTTTGATCCTCAATGTAGGTGTCTTGCTGTACGACCACAGCCTGTGGTAGAATAAAACCTATTAGGACACAGATCATACAGCAGGCAATGTATTTTACACGACTATAATCTTCAACAACTGACCTGCAAGGACTTCAGGCATTTATGAAGGTTGCTGACAGACAGGAGAACTTGCTGCAGTGAAAGAAATAGAAGTTAGTTATGAATACAATCATATTATTTATACACACGTTTACACTACACACAAAAGTATTCTGTATAACCACTTAACACCTGCATTCTACTGTGGACAGGCGGTCGCTGTAGGTAAAGTGACGTAATGGTACATTGAAGCCTACTTCCAGGTTTAGGGAGCGTGCATGCACTTCCCCTGGCTGGCTCCTGCTGGGATTGTATACAGCGGGAGCCTGTCAGCAAGTCTCTGCTGATCAGCTGTTTACAGTCACAGCCGAAAGCTCTATGTTGATATTCAACACAGAGCTCTGTGCACAGGGGGAATGATCTGTTACATTCTCATCCCTGCAAAGCAGCGATAGTAAATAAAAAAGTAGCACACATTACACATACTTAGGCATATATTTAACCCCTTCATCGTCCCGATGTTAACCCCTTCCCTGCCAGTGTCATTAGTACAATGGTAGTGTATATTTTCAATGTATTAATGTCACTGGTAGGGTCAGTGGCAGTTAGTCAGTTCCCTCAGGGTCAACTAGTGCCAGACTGCCCACCGCATTATGGCAGTCCCATTATAAGTCGTTGATTACCACTATTCGTAGTTTAAAATAAATAAGAAATCCAGTATATATACACACACACCATAGTTTGTAGACACTATAACTTTCACGCAAGCCAATCATTATTCACTTAGTGGATTTTTTTTTTCTTGAAATCAAAAACGTGTAGCAGAATACATATTGGCCACAATGTATGAAGAAATTAGATTAAAAAAAAATATATATTTAATGCATGTTTTTTTTTTTACATTTTCAGTATTGTCATTTATATTGCAAAAAAATTAAAATAAAACAGTGGTGATCAAATGCCACCAAAATAAAAGCTCAATCTGTGTGTAAAAAATAATATAAATTTTGTTTGTGTACAGTGTCGCATGACCGCACAATCACCATTTAAAGTAGCACAGTGCCCAATAGCAAAAAAGAGCCTGGTCATAAAGGGGTAAAATCTTTTCCGAGCTGAAGTGCATATCTAGTAAAAAAAATATCTTACCATGCCATTTCGCTTCACCACAACACTGGGGCTTACTCCCTGCAGATGTGAGAACAAACACGGTTATATTGCCAACTTATTAAAAAAAAAATAATCACATTAACAAGTGCATTCTGTCTAATTTTTCAATTTCAAGTTCTAGAAGCTTACACAGGATACGCCAATAGCAATTTTATTGTGTTTAGTGTTGACGTCCAAGGGCAGGATCAAAGTCACTATAGTGTCCGCTTAAGTAGGACAAAAAACAATTCAGCATATTGTCTCTTGGCACTACTATGGGTACAAGCAACAAATAATATGCACATATGTGGTATTGCCACGAACGTCATGAGGAGAATTTATTTTCGTGGATTGTTTGGTGGTGGGTCAAAAAAAATAATATACAGCGACTTTTTTTTATTTTTTACATTTTTGAGATTATTTTGGGATCTACGGCTGGCCGGTATCGGTCGACAAAGTCCGGGAGATCAGGCGCAAAAAGATGACTTGAGTATAAGCCGAGGGCAGCATTTTCAGCACACAAAAAAATGTGCTGAAAAACTCGGCTATATACGATAGTTGAATTTATAGCCAATCAGTAGATGGGATAAGGTGGCAGCTTTTTACCATCACTGTTTTTTTTTATATTGTCCTAGAGGGAGGTGATTATAGTCCCTCTGTGTATTTTCATTTAGTTTCTCTCCTCTCTTCCACAAGCGCTTTGATTTTAGGAAGGGCTAGTTGTTTTGTTTGCATACACGATAGTTGATATGTGCAGTTTTATCAACACATGCCAAAGTTGCTAAATTATATTCAGGAGCTAAGGTTACTTTCACCTTATGACATCAAGGGGGTAGATTGGTAGATAGCAGTAAATCAATGAATTCCATGCTACCCCCCCCCCCCCCCCCCAACAGAAACCTGAAGGGAGGTTTTTAAAAATGGCAAGTGCTGTATATATGCACAGTATAAGAATATGGAGAAAAACACATTCAATTCTAGGTATGAGAAACATAACCAAATGTTGGCCATTCATTCACTGTAACTGCACTGACAAGCCTAATCGTAACCTTGCCCCATCAGCCATCTTTTCTGAGATTCACATGCAGTGCAGCAATCTGCAGAACCTAAAGGTGGGAACAGACGGATGGGCTGAATTTGTATGTGTGTGTGTGTGGCCCTTTCTGTTGGTCAGAAGTCGATTGGTAGATTTACTTCTGTTAAACGGGCACGTTGGAAACCTTTCATTCGATCAGTGGCTAATGCCACTGATCAGGGTATTCCAACAAGGTAGTGTTCAAGCTGTCAAAATAAATTGACACAATGGGGGTTAATTTCTAAAGGAAAATCCACTTTGCACTTGAAATTGCAGTGGACGTGCACTTGGAAGTGCAGTCGCTGTAGATCTGAGGGGTACATGCAAGGAAAATAAACAGCATTTTAGCTTGCACATGATTGGATAATACAATCAGCAGAGCTTCCCCTCACTTCAGATCTACCCCTCAGATTTACAGTGACTGCACTTCCAAGTGCACTTTGTAGTGCAAAGTGGATTTGCCTATCGTAAATAACCCCAAATCGGTTGGATTTCTCCATCCATCTTGCTTTTGTGAAAAAAGGGGGGGGGGAACCGTTTCTGCCAGCTGCACGAGAAGAGCAACCATGTACACCCGGCTAAACCCCTTGGCACCTCTGCCTCATGTCCCTTTAAGAGGTTTTAGATGCTAGGAGGCAGAGTGGGTTTTATTATCATGTGACCGCCGTCATTAACTGTCACATGATCAGAAAGCTCCCGTTCGCTGCTTGCGTTCCATTAACTGCTAGTAACTGCAAAAGGAGCGCACTGGACACACGTTCTCGACACAGCTGTTTTTGCAATACTGCACACAAATATGTGGCCGCGTGGCGCCAAGGCCTACCCGCCGAGAGGCCGCATATTTGCTTGCTGTCGGTGCCAAGAGGCTAATGGTCTCTGAAGCAAGGAAAGAAAGAAAGAAAAAGGCGCATTGCCTAGTAGATTATCCTTTAGTTCTTTAAACTCCCTCTAGTTGGCCAAGACAGCGGGGTGTGCAAAATCCATCCATTAAGTACCTTACGGAAGTACATTTTTATCTAGGCCCGCCGCACAGTGCAGGAGAGATTTTCAGTTAATGGTCTCTGAGTGAGTGAGTGAGTGAAGAACTTATATAGCGCAGCACATGCAAATTAAATCGCCTCTGGGCGCTTGTTCTTGTCTCCTTTGATATCAAAAGAGATGAGTTTTGATCTTTCTTCTGAAGGCTAGGTGGTTCTCCTCCAACCGAATGCTGGTTGGTAAAGCGTTCCATAGTCTGGGAACTTGGACCGCAAATCTTCTTTCTCCTTTGGACTTGTATTTGGCTTTGGGTATCTGGAACAGATTTTGGTTGGTGGATCGCAGTATGCGATTGGAGTTGTGAGCTTTTATTTTTTCACATAGATATTGGGGGGCTTTCCCACGGATGCACTTATGTGTCAGACAGAGGGCTTTAAAAGCAATTCTGTGTTTTACTGGCAACCAATGAAGGGATCTCAACGAAGGTGAGATTGATTCCCAGGTTTTTTTCCCAGTCACAAGTCTGGCGGCCGTATTTTGAACGACTTGCAGACGAGAGATTTGGTACTTTGGGAGTCCGAGGTAAAGGGCATTTGCATAGTCTAGTCTGGAGTTCACAATTGTTGCCACCACGACTGCTACGTCTTCTTTGGGATTAAAAGGAATAAGTCTGCGTAGTAGGCGCAGCAGATGGTGAGATCCGCTGACTACTGACCCTATTTGTGCGTCTATTGTCATGTAGGTGTTGAGGATGACCCCGAGACTTTTGACTTTGGCGCTGAACCTGTTATGATCCCTGAGCAGGTTTCTTTTATAGAAAGGAGCTGGACAAGTCAATTGTCTGCACAAGCCTTCTCGCTTTTATGAATATAAGACAACTGGTAGATATATTTTGGTAAAGCACTTGTATGTACTTCACAAACTTCTCCCCAGCAGACAGAGCAGTTTGAAATCATTCTAGGATGAAGATAACTGCACAGGACCACAGCCATCTGTCAATGTCAATGCAAACGGTACCTTTTTGAGAACACTGTCAGATTCAGTTCTTCGGAGATCCTGTGCATCTTCCACTTCATCTTTTTCTCCACCTTTAAGTGAAAAACAAGACTAATCATCAAGGATATATTTTTTATTGCAGTTCTTGTTGGTAATTTTGAGGCGTTTCTGAACAATATGTCATTTATTTTGTTTAACCACTATACTACTGGCCGCCGTCCAATTGATGGTGGCACGATAGCTCTATTGTTCTGACAGGACGTTTGCCCAGTAACTGAGCAGGGCCGTGGATCTGAGTGTGTAAACACAGAGCTCCACATCCTGTCAGGGAGAGAGGAGACCAATGATGTGTCCTTTGTACATAGGGACACAGATCGGTCACCTTCCCCTGTCAGTCCCCTCTCCCTACAGTTAGAAACCCTATGCAGGGTACACATTTAACCCCTTCCTCACGCCCTAGTGTTAACCCCTTCCCTGCCAGTCACATTTATACAGTAATCAGTGCATATTTATAGCACTGATTGCTGTATGTGAGTGGTCCCAAAAATGTGTCAAAAGTGTCGGTTGTGTCCGCCATAATGTCGCAGTCCCAATAAAAAAAAAAAAAAAAAAACGCAGATTGCCGCCATTACTAGTCAAAAAAAATTATAATAAAAAAAATCATAATCATGTCCCCTATGTTGTAGGCGCTATAACTTTTGCGCAAACCAGTTACTATACGGTTATTGCGATTTTTTTTATTTGATCTTTTCACCAAAAATATGTAGAAGAATACTTATGGGCATAAACAGAGAATTTTTTTTCTAAATATTGGATATTTATTATAGCAAAAATTTTTTTTTTTAAAAATTGTAGCTTTTTGTTGTTTATAGCACAAAAAAAAACCCCGCAGAGGTGATCAAATACCACTAAAAGAAAGCTCTATTTTTGGGGAAAAAAATCACGTCAATTTTGTTTGGGAGCCACGTCGCACGACCACGCTATTGTCAGTTAAAGCGACGCAGTGCCGGAAGCTGAAATTTCGCCTGGGCAGGAAGGGGGTATATGTGCCAAGTAAGCAAGTGGTTAAAGGAGAAGCATAGCCAAAGAGCTTTGAGGCTAAAGCCTGCTGTCGACTGACCTCACACTCAGTGGGCCCGCCTCAGGAAAGATCCTGACTGGCAGTTGGCTCAGCCTCTCAACGATCCGCTGGTAAACTGAGCCAGCCGCTCCCATACTTTGCACAGCCTGGTACTCTAGTAAGCACTGGAGGGGCAGAGCAGGGAGCCAGTGACTGACGGTCTTAGAAGTGGCGGGGGCAGATGCTGCGTCCATCTAGGTGTGTATAATTTTTTGCCGTTTTAGGTTACCCAATATTTCTCTTACAATTTTTACAATTAAAGCTAAACAACAAGGGATAGTTATTAGAACAGAAAAGGCTGTACTGCATCTACAATGAAATGGGAAACAAGTTCAGACACTTACATTTAGAAGCACTGAGTTGATGGCTGTCAAACCCTCCAAATGTTTCTGCTCTTCGGGGAAGAGAAACAGGACCAACCCCATTTTCGATCTCGCCAGATTCCTGCGCCACTAGGCTGCTCCATAAATACTGGTTCACCAGAACTTCAAGTGTCTCCACTGCAACACAGAAAACACTTGGTCAATGGAGAAAACCTAAACAATCCTCTAAATGATAAATATTCCATTTCATGAAAAGAAAAAATGTATTTTCATTATTTTAAAGGATATGAAATCATTTGGATGAAACCAGGGTCTATAGGAGCTTAAAATATGCTGAGATTAGTGGATATCTCAGCTCTAAAAATTAAATTTGTATTGCCCCCCTCCACCCCCAATACAGTCCTCGGATGCAGATAAAACTAGTGTTTGTGCAGGGAGGGTGGTATAGATTCTCTCCAGCTGCAGCACTTGCACCACGTATGAACAGAGCTAAAGAATATCATAATTCCCCATTATCAACTTACATGATATAGGGGGCCTCCGTTGGAAAAGACAGACATAGGGGACCTCAATTTTAGCCCCAGCACCTAGGCAAGGAAAATACCGACTACCATCTGCAGGTTCAAAGAGCTGCAGATACACCAGAGCTCTATGCAATGTTCAGGGTAAACCTCCCCAATAAGGATGAGCTCTGGCGTGTTCGCACAGCCCACCAGGAAGTCGGCACTGCGCTGTGCTAATCACAGACAGTGAAAAATGATCCCGCTGCGTGGCTGCAGAGATCGGGAAACGTCTCACTGCCTGTGATTAGCGCAGTGCCGATCTCCGGGCGAGCTCTGCTTGAGGGCTGTGCGAACACGCCGGAGCTCATCCTTACTCCCCAACTGGAAAGGAGATAAATATTGCCCAATCCCATGCAGGCCTGGGGAGAGGCAAATGGTTTTAGCTGCAACTTAGCCTTTAATTTTAATGCCATATTAAAAGGGGTTGTAAAGGTAATTTTTCCCCCCCTAAATATCTTTCTCCACACCAGTGAGAAAGCCTCGCATTACTGTGTGGAGTTACAGACAGAAGAACAGGAAGTGGGGATTTCTCAGAAGAAATAAGGACATTTAAAAGCAAAATGGAAGGATGAGGTAAGTGAAAGAGGACTGCACTAATGTAAAGGAAGCTATTTAGGGAAAACATTTTTTACCTTTACAACCCCTTTAACCCTTTTTTATTTTCTATTAGAAGAAGATTGGGACCATAATTACATTATATGATGTTTCTTTGTTAAAATTTCCTCTTTTCTACAGCTGGTTACCAAGCTGCTACCGCCACCCTGCTCCCCAATCTGTCTGTTTTTAGCAGATATGATCAGATGTCGGCGGGTGCAATCGATGGTCCAATGGGATCCACCTAAAAAACTGACAGGCGGACTCAATTTGTGCCACCCATGTGAAAGGGGCCCTATCACTCCACTGCCCTTAGTACCCTCCACTACAACCTGGTAGATTGGGGAAGCAGCACAGATTGCCTGGAACCTGGCTGCATTGACAAGGGACTGTAAAGTAAGTGTTTGGGGACAGGGAGACATAGAAAGGTTCTGGGGCAGTTTTTCCATTAGAGAGTGCATTAAAGGCAAAAAATGTTATTCTTTAGTTTTGGACAGTTGAGAGGAATTGCCATCTGTACGCCTGTTAGGGACATTCTCCCCATTTGTCCCATTTACCATTTGCACTGAAAGTAAAAGAAAATCCTGAAAAAGTGAAGGGAAATCTCCCCAAGGAGGCTCAATGAACCCTGGGGGAAGCAGGCGTGTGATGATGGTGGTGGTCGTGGTGGGGGGAGGGGGGTGGTGTTGGCAGGGGTTTGGGGTGTGCTGGTAGCTGCTGTCCCCACACAAAGTAGAACTAGATGTGAACAAATTTTGGATGGCCTCAACACAAACCCAAGTTCTATGTACACACAGGGCCTATTACATACACCTTTGGGAAGAAACGTTTTCACATAAAGATTGCTTTCCAACAGTTTGTCAAGTTTAAAAAATTCTTACCTTCTTTGATTGCACTTTTTATTAGTGGCTCTCCTCTGGGAGCCTCTTCTGTGTTTGCTCTGAAGAGCGTTCTGCCCAGTACTGCTGGGGAATTCTCTTCTTGACCATTGCAAAGTGTCAGTGCCTGAAAAAGCTTCTCTTTCTCTTCAAGTAAGGTTAATATTTGTTCATCTTTTTGATACAGTTGCCCTGCAAATGAAATATGCATTACAATGAGGACCCGTGTCATTGCTTTTTGTTTGGTTTTGTATTCCTAAATGTGTCTATGGGAATGCAATACCTAGGTCAAATGTAAGTCAGGAGGTCAACATTATCTTTGAAGGAAAAAAAGTTTGCGATTCTTTGTTAATGGCTCCTAAAACATGTCCTGATCTTCAACAATAAAAGACAAACACAAACTGTTGCTCTCATTTGCTTATTAAACACATTGCAGTCCAGGTGGGAATATGTATGTGAAGTCCCCTATCTAGTAACCATTAGGCCACGTACACACGATCAAATCTGTCTGCTGGAAACAGTCTGCCAGACCGTTTCAGCAGACAGATTCGATCGTGTGTACGGGCAAACAGACGGATTTGGCCAGCCGACAGATTTCAAAGCATGCTTTGAAATCTGTCGGCTGGGAACCCGTCGGCCCGATATGTCTGCTGGTTAGTACGCTAACCAGCAGACATATCTGCTCGCACATGCGTCGAATAGATTCGACGCATGCGCGGAAGTGTTTTACTTCCTGGTGCGGTGACGTGGCGGCGTCAACGTCACCGCCACGTCACCGACACGTCAGCGCGCTGTCTGCTGGCGGGGATTTTGGTTTGATCGTGTGTACACGATCAAACCAATACATCCCAGCAGACAGATCTGTTCAAATCGGTCTGTCCGACCGATTTGAACAGATCTATTTGCTCGTGTGTACGGGGCCTTAGAAGTGCCTTTAGGATAAACACCCTCCATAGTAAAGCAGTTAAACCACATGTGTCAAACACAAAGCCCGCTGGCCGAATGTGGCCCCACCAGGCCATTTCATGTGGCCCTCGCACCTCTCCTCCAGCTGAGGCACACACTCGTTTCTGTCCCCACCTTGTCTCAGCAGTTGGCAGCAGAGAGAACAGAACTCCTCCTCCAGACCCTGTGTCTCTCTGTGCAGTCACAGCATCCCCTCCCTGGTCTTGGCATTCAGTTAAATATGGCAGCCGACTCCAGTCCTCCACCCATTCTCTGAGAAAAAATGCCCTGGTTTCATCCATCTACAGAACACTGCACCACAAAGCTATGGATCAAGGTGCTCTTTTGCAAAATTGAGATGGCAGTAATATTACATTTTTGGAGTCATTTTTTATTTATTTTTTAATTATGTTCATTGGCAAGATCAAGAGATATGTTCAGGTCCTTTGCCATTACACTATAGTTGCATTTCACCTACTCCAGCACTGCCCTGTTGAGATCTTTGTAGGACTCATTTCTATAGCAGTGGTAAAAAAAATCTCCTATAAGTAGATAATTTGTCACACTCCCAGCATTGTGTGTTTTCCCTTTAGGGCACCATCACATCTCACTATTTGGAATATCAACCCCTGAGCAGTTATGCAGCAGGGCTAGGATCCCGGGAAAGCCCTGCAAAATATCTGAGTATGGGCCGGGGTAACCGGATATCTCTGCACACACAAAGACCGCAAATAGGGAAGTCTAAAACCTTCCCCAGCCTTTATGCGCGGCTGGAAATTCCACTGCGCATGTGCAGGTGGGTTCTGCCAGGACCCGAATGAAATATTTTTGGAGAACGAGGATGTCATTTAATGTCACTTTACACTCAGTGTAAGTAAATAGTGGGATAGGATTGACACATTCTTATCAAAATTCCCTTGTGGGCTTCTCTTTTAATGTAAATTGTGTTTTTTTTTTTTTTAGCTAAATGGCAGCATAGAATATGATGAGAAATTGCGAAAAACAGATTTTCTGTACCTCTCAGTTCTCTGGCTTTGGTATCCCAGTTCTTTTTTTCTTCCTCTGACTCAGATGGAACACCTTCATCCTCATCTTTGTCCCTAGAATATTACACAACATAGATCAGAGGAATATTACAACAGAAGGAATTAGCTCTTAGTGGAGCAGCAGGGACAATAAATAATTCTACATACATTGTAGTCATCGTTTCCTGGATAGTGTCAATCCAGCTGTCCCGCTCTTCTTTGGTATTGGTGAGAACCTCCACCATTTCTGGGTCCTTCCCTCCCATGCTGATCAGGAACAGTCCCTTTTCATCATGTGCCACTTTCCTTACTATCAGCTTCTTCAAGGAAATCACCGTAGATTTTTGTTCCTTAACACAATTAAAATGAAATTAGTAAAAAGTTAAAATTCATATACACACATATAGAATTATCTGTAATATATATATATATATATATATATATATATATATATATATATATATATATATATATATATATATATATATATATATATATAATATATATATTTTTTGTAGCGCTTTGGGCTCGCCTTTTGAAATGTTTTATTGCACATCAACTTAAATGGGGAATAGGAAGCTGTGGGGTATTCCAGAACCCTAAGAATACAAAGACACTATACCATTAGCAGCAAATCCTCCAAGTATTGGGATATAAAGTGGACAGCACTGGTACACAATTAACAATGTCTCAGGCGAGGCAAGCATTAACTGAGTGTGGCAGGGGTTACCTGCACTAAGTCACAAGGATCCTTTTCTCTCTGAGGTCTGTTGTACTCATTGTTCCCAGTGCTAGGCTATCGCGCCCCCCCCCCTTCAGACTCATGCAGGCAGATTCCTCTGTAGAGTTTCTAGATACGCTTGGATACTCCCCCTCTTCAGATTCCAGCAGACAGACTTTTATGTATAGTACCCAGATAAGATCTCTAGTAGCACCCCTCTTTGGCCCTCAAAGGATTTGTAAGAAGATAGGCCCCTCAGCAGAGCACAGTTCGAGGAGCAGGCTGGATCCTCCTGCAGAACCCCTTTCTCTGAGACTCCAGGCTATTTATGCACTTCCCAACCACCATCTGGGTACACGTCCCCAGGGATTGACTGGAGCTACATAAATATTCAGGTTTTTTCTCCCACCCACTATGTTCTGGAAATATTCAGAAAACAGGGGAAGAGGTCAAACACTTGCAGCCTGCAGAGCCCAGAGCAGCCTAAATGAATCACATACTCCTCTGCTTATTACAAGAGACCCACAAGAAATAAACTTGCCTAGTCAAACCTAGTAGCCCATCTAGGAGAGTGCTATATATGTATAAATATTCTACAGACACACACACCCTCATACATGGTTACAGAATTTTAACCGTCACTATTCCAAGTGCTTTTATTGCCTTTTTTAGCCATGGTAGAATAGATTGGTTTTTCGTATTGCCCATCGACAAAACATACAGTAACGTCCACAAACCAACAACAGGGGTGTCAAGGGGCCCTTATGGATGCAAATTGTTAAAAAGCACATTTTTGTTTGTATGGAGCCTGGCGTCAACTTTCCCTTGGATACATATTTTGATATATAAAAGTTATGTTGTATAAAATACCTCATTGGCACGTAAATGTTATCAAGCAAGTTTTGTTTTGACCACAAAATTATATTTGTTGGCACTAGGCCATGCAGATTTAGCCATACTTGTTTAAAGCCCCATCTGTTTAACATTGGGCTGTCACAATCAGTAAGGTGGTCAGGAGGCCCTGCAAATAAGACTGATGCCTAAAGCAATCATATACAAGCTTTACTTAAATTTTCTAGCTTGTAATGAAAAATGACAGCTGGGACTGGATGGCAGCTGATGGCGTGGGTAGAAAAGTTCAAAACCTGAAGAGTAGCAGACACAGGGCTGCAAATTAGCTGCTCTCCACATGCCAGGAAATCGGTCAGACATTAGTAGTGCTCAGCATGCTCAAGGGCTTTTGTATTAAAATTGTATCCCACTTCTTGTTTAGGTTCTCCATTAAACAAATCTGGTTTACTCTTTAAGCAAAAATCTACTTTTGCAACAACAACATGTACTAGAGCTACAAAAGTAATTTTGTAATTTAATTTTATTAAAAACACGTTTTCATTTTAAGCTGTGGTCAGCTAATTTTTCTTTTCAAAAAAATAAATAAAAAAAATGGCTTCCTCAACTATGAACAGGACTACACTAAGAGCCCTTTCACACTGTGCCAACCATAGCATCGGTGGTAAAACGCCGCCATTTTTAGCAGCACTTTACCGATGGATTTGCGTTGCATTTCGGGCTCTATCGGGCACTTTTAACCCCCACTAGCGGCCGAGAAGGGGTTAAAACCAGCCGCAATGCGCCGCTACAGCGGCACTGCCCATTAGTTTCTAATGCTCCTAATGCGCTCCAAAGAAGCTGATGGCAGGACTTTTTCTGACGCCCTGCCAGCGCACCGCTCCAGAGTGACAGCCCTCAGGCTTTCACCCTGGAGTGAATAGAGCAGCTGTTTTGGGGCGGATTGCAGGCGCTATTTTCAACGCTATAGAGCAGGGGTGTCAAACTCCATTTCAATGTGGGCCGCATCAGCATTATGATGGCCCTCAAAAGGGCCGGTTATATCTGTAAGATTAGATGTCCAGCACATCCCCTCCCCTTACATTAGATGTCAAGAGCCACCCCACCATCAGAAGTTGAATCCCTCACTCTCCCTTACATCACAGTGCACCCCCCTTTCCTTATGCTGCTGCTGGGAAGAAGCTGGATGCATTGCTTGAAACCAGAAAATAAGAGTCTGGAGTAGGACCAGAGGAGAGGTGCGAGGGCCACATGAAATGGCCTAGAGGGCCGGATTCGGCTGTGGGCCTTGTGTTTGACACCTGTGCTATAGAGCCTGCAAAACGCCCTCAGTGTGAAAGGGGTATAAGGGCATTATGTGCACCTTCCATGTACAGAACTCTGTAATTAATATGCGATTAGTTTGCTGCTTTTTTCCAGCTGTTACATTACAATTCTAAGACTACTATGGTTCCCATAGTTTTATAGTGGTTGCACAGATCTGGATACACTACTACCATTTTTAGATTAGAAAACACAGAAGAGTTGATGGAAGAATCAAAAGAGAAAATAATAAACTAGTTAAAGTGGAAGTAAGCCCCTCCCCCCTATTTTCAGCCAAGGAAGCTACAATCTTGGCCTCTGTTTAACCTACAACTGACATCAGCCAATGGATGGCTTGACAGTTTGGTTGAGAGCACAACAAATGGTAGTGTTACATTTCTGGCATGTGCCGGAAATAAAAAATTGTTTAACCACTTCAGACCCGCGCTACAGGCAACAGTGCGGGTCTGAATATCCAACATGCCGTCTTTTGACGGCCGCCCCTTTGGGCGTTCCCAGCGCGCGCTGTAGAGCGCGCTGCGGGGAAGCCCTGTGTTATCCGTGTCCCTTGGACACGGCCAATCACAGATCGCGGCGAACTGCCAGTCAGAGTGGCCGTTTGCGATGCGATCTGTGGGCGAATGAGAGATGATCTCATAGATCATCTCTCATTGCCGTTTTACACAGAGACAGCGTCCTGTCTCTGGAGAGGAGGAGACCGATCTGTGTCTCTTGTACATAGGGACACAGATCGGTCACCCCCCTCCCCCCACAGTTAGAACACACCTAGGATACACATTTAACCCCTTCCTCACCCCCTAGTGTTAACCCCTTCAATGCCAATCACATTTATACTGTAATTAGTGCATATTTATAGCACTGATCGCAGTATAAATGTGAATGGCGCCAAAAATGTGTCAAAAGTGTCCGATGTGTCCGCCATAACATTGCAGTACCAATAAAAATCACAGATCGCCACCATTTCTAGTAAAAAAAAAATAATAAAAAATAATAATTCTCTCCCCTATTTTGTAAGCGATATAACTTTTGCGCAAACCAGTCGCTTATTTCGATATTTTATTTTTTCTTACCAAAAATATGTAGAAGAATACGTATCGCCCTAAACTGAGAAAAAATTATTATTATTATTTTTTAAATTGGGATATTTATTATAGCAACAAGTAAAAAATATTGTATTTTTCTTCAAAATTGTCGCTCTTTTTTGTTTATAGCGCAAAAAAAAAAAAAAAACGCACAGGCGATCAAATACCACCAAAAGAAAGCTCTAGTTGTGGGGAAAAAAGGACGTCAATTTTGTTTGGGAACCATGTCGCACGACCGCGCAATTGTCAGTTAAAGCGACGCAGTGCCGGAAGCTGAAATTTCACCTGGGCAGGAGGGGGGTGTATGTGCCCAGTAAGCAAGTGGTTAATGGATGGGTTTACTGTACTTTCGCTTTAAGCCAGGAGTGATTTTTCGATAAGACTACTTTAACACTGAGGCGCTTTGCAGGTGCTAGAACGCCAATAATAGCGCCTGCAAAGTGCCCTGAAAGAGTCTCTTCTCTCACTCCACTGGCAGGACGCTCCAAAAATTCCTGCCAGCGGCATCTTTGAGGTGCTGTAGGAGCTGTGTATACACTGCTCCTAAAGCGCACCTGCCCATTGTAATCAATGGGCAGTGTCGTCAAAAGCGTTTTGCAGGCAGTTTTAACCCATTTTTGGACGCTAGCGGGGGTTAAAAGGGCCCCACGAGCGGCCGACAATGCAACGCCCCAGTGTGAAAGTAGCTTAAGGGAGAAGAAGTCTATCACCTTGGGACACTCAAAAAAAAAAAAGTAAAATTTCCTGACGGGATGAGTCCAACTCAACCTGTGTCCTATATGGTACAATTGAAGAAGTAGTATGTCCAAAGATTTACTACGGGTCACAGGAGTGCACATAATTCTGTGCCTTGATTCAGCCAACAAGTTAAAGTATACTCTCAGTTAATGTCACAGAGCCAACCCAGGCACTGCAGGGATCTCGACAATGTTGAAATCCACCCAGATGCCTCAGGCTCTCAATGCGCCGCTGAGAGTGTCTGAGCCAGCCACTATTGCCCCTCCACAGCCTAGTGCTACAGTGAGTGCTGGAGGAACAGAACAGATGACTGACAGTCACAGCTCTCTGCTCAAAGCAGACCTGAGAACTGAGCAATTAGCGGTCTTTTGATCTCTCACTTCTCAGTGTAGAACTAGCAAGGAACAGGTGCAGCATCCGATTCTCCACTCTGGTGAGTATGCATGTTTATTTTGTTGAGAATCCCACACTGCTCTTTTGAGATGAACATTTGCCCCTCATGCAGTTTCTAAACATCTTGCAATGCACTGGGGGAATCCTAGCAAATTTGAATTTTGTGTAAAAAAAACATGACAAAGTCCACTGATGCCATTCCTTGTTACAGCTGCAACAATTCAATTAATGGGAAAAACTGGATGTGATGCTGGCCGTAGACGGCTTATATTTTGCCCGATTGCTGCTGAATCAGCTGGAATTCAAACTGTGCATGGCCCTGTGGGCAACATCCAGCTTGTCATAATCAGATTGTAAAAAAGGAAGCAGTGGGGTGGAAATTGGTGACCAAACACTGGCCGAATCCAAACAGAGACAGTCACTGTTCAGGTATTCAGACAGCTGCAGGTACAGTAGCTGGTAGGGGAGATTTCTATACCATTTTCTTTCCTTCCACTGGTGGAAGGAAAGAAAATTTCCCGATTCCCCCATCAATAGTGTTGATTGGGGGGGGGGGGGATTTCTTCCCGTCCAGTGGAGCTATTGTACTCTGCCGGCAGGGAGCCTTTCCCACCAGCAATAGATCGACTTCAGTACAACCAGCCTGCCCATAGAGGGATCAAAATGTGTCTGTTACTGCTGAACTCACCAAATTTCGATACATCTATGCCCACCTTTAACCTTGGATGAGAAAATAGAGCAATTTTCCTCATTTCACTAAACTAGAGAAATCTAAACATACAAGACTGGCCTTACAATAACACAATAAAGAACTTTTTTATACAATTTTGAAATGTAAAAGATTCATCCTTAATGGGTGATATTCTTGGCAAATATTAACAAATAAGCCAACTAGTTCATCATTTGTCATATGCACATTTCAGGGATGTAAAGGGGCCTCACCAGTGATGCAAATACATATTTCTGGTCCTTTTCCTGGAGAAAAACCAACACATCAGTCAGCAGCACAGCCAGCACCTCTGTAGATCAGAGAAAAGACTTAGTTATTGTAAGAATTGTACACATGACCATAGTCCTGCCTGTTTCTACACTACAGTCATCTGCTAGGATTAATCTCATGCTAGCCCCTCATCAGTGCCTCAGTCAGCTGTTTTTTATGGACAGGATCGGATATATCAGGTTCTACATTAGGAATATGTTCCCACTTACAGTAAAAATGAAAACCTAGCTGAGATGGACGGCAATGGCCTGCAATTTAGTGATTCAGTTGGAAATGATGATTACTCACAGGCAATGTGGTTCCTGCGCTGTAAAAAATATAACTTTGAATTACAAGTTCTTTTTTTTTTTATCCCTCCTTTAGCTTCCTGGCTATGCTGATGGAGACATTTCATAGAAAAGACAGCCAGGTTACCAAGCCTTGTAAAGTTGGTGTTGATGGATCAAGGAAAAACAAATTGCTCCTCCAAAAGGGTGGAGACTGGGAGAACTGGTTGTTCTTGGCAGTACATAAGCTTGTGGGCGAGGATGACTAAATCACAACTGACTTACATTAATGTCACTGTATAAAATACAGTATTCCTGCAATAGACTGAGATCCCATTGTAAAGTCATGTTTACCATGCTAAAACTGATTTGCTCATACACGAGCTGCCACTGAGTACATGTTATTTAAAGGAGAAGTGCAGCTAAAACTGGCTGAAGCCCGCTGTCGGATGACATCAGAGTCGGTCCAGGCTCGAACAAGATTAAAACAATAAAAATTCACGGGACCTGCCCACATGCCTAGACCGGCACCCGGGGAGCCGCTGAGAGCCTGAGCTGGCCTCCACAGCCCAGTGAGCTGGGGGGAGCAGAGAGCCGGTGAATTACCAGTCATCAGCTCTCTGCTCAGGGAGCTCTGAGAACCAAGTGATCAGCGGTCTTTGATC
Organism: Rana kukunoris; assembly: GCA_029574335.1. Classification (NCBI taxonomy): domain Eukaryota; kingdom Metazoa; phylum Chordata; class Amphibia; order Anura; family Ranidae; genus Rana; species Rana kukunoris. The sequence goes on along the minus strand of CM056051.1, from coordinate 28,960,877 downwards.
GCTCAGATCTTAGTCTTAGAGCCAGCGGGAAACAGATGTATGGAAAAAATAAAAAAGGTCAAACTTTTCTTTTAAGGTGGCCGTCCAGAGAGGTCATTCTTGAGGCCCAACTCTGTGAAAACTGAACATTCTCCCCTGCAGCTGGGCTGTGCTCACACTACAAAGGTTCACTTCTTGTTTAGTCTAGAGGAGTGCAATAGCACTTATACTTACCTGATCCTCCATTCCCCCATCAGATAGTGCTCCCCCTATGCTCTAATAGTGGACTGACCCTTGGCATCAGGTCCAGTGCAGGGCTATTTACTAGGGTTGTCCCGATACCAGTATCGGCATCGGGACCGATACCGAGTATTTGCGGGAGTATTTGTACTCCCGCAAATACCGCCAATACCAAAATAGAATACTTTTTTTTTTTTTTTGTTAACGAGCGGCTGCTGAGCGGTACATAGAGCGAGCAGAGCGAGTGGAGAACGGGAGCTTAGAGGGGGGCGAGCGATCATCCCAATTGGTTGGCGGCGGTGTGTGACTTTATTTTTTCGTTTCCTCCCCTCGAGCGGGCATATAGCAGCAGCTTAGAAGGGGGTGGAGCGAGTGACAGCGTCATCCTAATTGGTTGGATGGTACTGGACTAGTATGTAAATGTATTTGACTGTGTTCCTCCCCTCGAGCGGGCTGGTGCGGGCATAATAGCCATTGTAATAGGCTATTACAATAGCTATTATGCCCGCACCAGCACGCTCGAGGGGAGGAACACAGTCAAATACATTTACATGCCAGTCCAGTACCATCCAACCAATTAGGATGACGCTGCCGCTCGCTCCACCCCCTTCTCAGCTGCCGCTATTACTAATATGTCATGTTCCCCGGGCGGCTGCTGCCAGGTATGGGGGGAAATGGCTGCGGGGACATGGATGGAGGGACATGGCTGCGGGGACATGGATGGATGGAGGGACATGGCTGGAGGGACATGGCTGCGGGGACATGGATGGATGGAGGGACATGGCTGGAGGGACATGGATGGAGGGACATGGCTTTATATGTGGGAGACATGGCGTGGGGGACATGGCTGCATATGTGGGGGACATGGCTGCATATGTGGGGGACATGGCTGCATATGTGGGGGACATGGCTGCATATGTGGGGGACATGGCTGCATATGTGGGGGACATGGCTGCATATGTGGGGGACATGGCTGCATATGTGGGGGACATGGCTGCATATGTGGGGGACATGGCTGCATATGTGGGGGACATGGCTGCATATGTGGGGGACATGGCTGCATATGTGGGGGACATGGCTGCAATATATGGGGGACATGGCTGCAATATATGGGGGACATGGCTGCAATATATGGGGGACATGGCTGCATCTGTGAGGGACATGGCTGCATCTGTGGGGGACATGGCTGCATCTGTGGGGGACAAGGCTGCATCTGTGGGGGACAAGGCTGCATCTGTGGGGGACATGGCTGCATCTGTGGGGGACATTAAAAAAAAAGTATCGGTATCGGCGACTACTTGAAAAAAAGTATCGGTACTCGGTCCTAAAAAAGTGGTATCAGGACAACCCTACTATTTACCATGCAACAGTCTTAATGAAATCAGGACCATAGACCGGTGAAGCATGAGGATGAATACACTGTGGAGACCAGGCTAGCAGCACGGGAAGTAGGTAAGTAGATGATCTTTTTCTATGCCTCCTAGACCTAAATGACCAGTTAACCCCTGCAGTGCAGGTACAGCTCCACTGCAAGACATACAAGTTTCCAGAAGTTCAGCTTTAAACAAAGGTAGTATTCCAGAAGCATGGAGGCCACCAGTTCTGCACTGGTCCTTTAAAAAGATTATATTTGTCCAATCGATTCAGTACTTTGTGGGGTTGATTTACTTAAACCGGAGAGTTCAAAATCGGGTGCAGCTCTGCATAGAAACCAGCTTCCAGGTTTTACTGGCAAAGCATAATTGAACAAACTGAAGATAGAAGCTGAAATCAACTCGTGTGTCACCAATTCAGTTATCATTCTAACATTTCCTTTACGCATTCTTGTTCAGGAATATTGTCTTAGAAAATATCAGTCAAGTCAAAACAACTATTCTTGAGCCGGTCAACTAGCATTTTCAGGAGGAGGTCAGCAATGTCAGCTCCTGTATTTCCCACAGTACAAGTTTTCGTTACATGTCCCTTGTTACATAGGGCTCTTTCACATGGGGGTGGCAGTCTATTAACACTTTTAAGAGGGTGGTAAAGCAGTGGCTACCAGGCATATAATAGGCAAAGTCTAACCTTTAATTCTATTGGCTGGACTGGATCTCAGGAACAGATTGCCGTCACGGACCAATTTCCTCCGTTTGAGGTCCTCCTTTGCAAACATTTGCCCACTTTTCATGCGTTGTATCGATTTACTATCAGTCTTGTTGTAGACCTCGTAAAGGCGCGTCTTCTTCTCATAATTTTTTACTTTATTATTCACCTCAGAAATAACCTCCTTTACCAAGCTCAGGGCTTTTTCCACTTCCTGGTGCTCAATTTCATTCTCTGTAAACAGATCAAAAAATTGATTGAAACACAGACACACCACAGACCCCTCCACTTGTCAAGAGAGAGAATTCATTGAGTGGAGAAGAAGTCTTCTCTGTTATAGTCAGACAAAACAAGGGCCAAACTACAGGGTTCATGGAGTTAGAAAGACATTGCTACTTCTCAACAAAAGGGACAGTTCTACTTTAAGGCCTCCTTCCCAGCTCTTGTTTGTGAAATTGAGCTTTTGGGGAAGGGGGTAGGTACCTGACTTTGACCGGTACCCGCTCTGACCCCCTAGGTCAGGGGTCTCGAACTGCAAACCGAGGGCCAGATGTGGCCCTTTGCAAGCCTTTATCCAGGCCTTGGGGCACCATTCCTCCCATTGACACCAACAAGGGGGCACAATTTCTTCCACTGATACCAATGATGGGATATTATTCCTCCAATTGATAGGGGCACTACTCCTCCTCCTACTAACCACCAACCCTGAGGCCATATTTATTCTCACTGATGCTGGGCCCGGGACATTTTCTGCACCCACTGGCCACAATACAGGCCTTCTAAATTCTGAAGGACAATAAACTGGTCCATTGTTTGAAAAGTTTGCAGACCCCTGGCCTAGGTGACTGAAAGCAGAAGTTCACCTTCCCCTCACTCCAAGAAGACTACCGGATCAGAGCGTCACTCACACATCCCATAGTAAAGATGCCGATGCCAGAGAGAGAAAGACACATAGGGTGAAAATGGCTGGGGTGAGGATGGCCCTGGATCGTGGGACAGGTGAATGGCTGTTTAATACAAGTCAGCAGCTACAGTTTTTGTAGCTGCTGACTTAAATGTTTACATAGGAGGCTGGAGCTCCTCTTTAAAGTGGTAGAAGGCTAGCCTTGAATACATATATTTTAGCACTATTGATCTATTTGGTAAAAACATTCTGGTGGTGTCTCAGTGGGGCATTTAAGTTCTAAGTGGGCTGCTCTTATGAACCAAGGAATTGAAAACAATCTTGGACTATGGAAGCCATCATGGAGTAAAAAAATTGGAATACCACACAAGATGTTAGAGTTTACAAAAAGATTTAATTCCAATCGTATAGTTCGTTCTACAGCCAACACATTTAAGGGACCACACGTCGTCCCTTCCATCAAGACTTAACATTTACTCATATCTGTTGATACGGAATGAAGGGTTTGCTTAAACTCTGTATTACAAGAACTTGACAGCAAAAAACACCTGGATGAAAATTCCAACCTGCTGCTATTTACTGATGACCCTTCCTTGCGGCGCTTTAGGAGCGTTGAATACACTGCTCCTAAAGCACCCCTTCCCATTAAGGCGCTTTTTTTTAATGCCAAAGCGCCTCAGTGTGAAGTGTTAAAGGCGTCTTAGCAGACCTTAACCAGCATTTTTCGGGCGCTAGCAGCGTGAAAGGGCTCTGGCTTTCACATTGGGATTGCAGATGAGGCTTCTTTCAGACGCTTTACAGGCACTTTTTTTAAACTCCAAAGCGCCTGAAAAACACCCCAGTGTGAAAGGGGTCGTAATGTATTTTATTGGGATTTTATGTGATAGCCCAACACAAAGTGGCACATAATTGTGAAGTGTAAGGAAAATGATAAATGTTTGATTTTTTTTTACAAATAAATATGTGAAAAGTTTGGGGTGTATTTGTATTCAGCCCCCCTTAGCCAATACTTTGTAGAACCTCCTTTCACTGCAATTACAGCTGCAAGTCTTTGTGGGAATGTCTCTACCAGCTTTGCACATCTATAGAGTGACATTTGTACCCATTCTTCTTTGCAGAATAGCTCAAGCTCTGTCAGATTGGAAGAAACACGTCTGTGAACAGCAATTTTTAAGTCTTGATTCTTAATTGGATTTAAGTCTGGACTTTGACTGGGCCATTCTAGCACATAAATATGCTTTGATATAAACCATTGTGAATTGTAGCTCTGGCTGTATGTTTAGGGTCATTGTCCTGCTGAAAGGTGAACCTGCTCTCCCCAGTCTCAAGTCTTTTGCAGACTAACAGGTTTTCTTCTAAGAAAGAATAAGGGGAATCTCGCGCCAAAATACAATGAGGGGGGGAAGAAATAATAACAGTGTAAACTAAAAGCTGCTCCCTAAATAATACAGAAACCTGGATTATACGTGTGAACAAGTGAAGAAAAAAGGGGCGCTATCTACTAATATATTGAACATATAATATGCAACATAAAAGTGAACAATAAAATATGGAACAAAAAATTTTTTTTAGTGGCACAACAATATGAGCAAATAAATATCATACAAGTGAATACTATATAGGTGCAAATAATTATAGTAATAATAAACAGTGAATGTCTGCACAAAGTCCATCAAACATTAAGATGTGCATTGATGTGCTGAAAAACAATGGTAATCTTAAAAAGTGCTTTGTGTTGGATCATCCAAATATAGAAATCCACCTTCACCAAAGTGCCACCGCAAGTGAGGATAGATGGCTCCTTACCCGATGTAGTTGACCTATTACTTAAAATAAGGTCAAAGAGAGCTCGAGTGTCAGCTGCTGTCCACGGGGGGCTCGATAACAGACCCAGTTGGTAATGGGTTTCATATAATGAGAGAAATGGCTTCCATAGTATAAAACCTTTTATTTTAAAATAATGCTCAAATAACAAACAGCCAAATGGCCTCTTACTTGATGTGGTGCCCGTGTGCCCGGCACTGAGGCTGTAGGCTGTGAATATGAAGGGATGCGGAGAGAGAGGTGAGGTAAGCTGGTAGAGCCGGCGTGCGTTCCACCGCCGTCAGCTTGAAAACCAGGAAACCGGAAGTGGCTAGTATTGCGTGCCCAGGTACCGCCTCAAGAGGCGGTACCTGGGCACGCAATACTAGCCACTAAAAAATTTTTTTTGTTCCATATTTTTTTTTTCATTTTTATGTTGCATATTATAGGTTTTCTTCTAAGATTGCCCTGTATTTGGCTCCATCCATCTTTTCCCTGTCCCTGCTGAAAGCCCCCCCCCGCATTAAAGTGCTGTCACCACCATGTTTCACAGTGGTGATGGTGTGTTCAGGGTGATGTGCAGTGTTAGTTTTCCACCACACAGAGCATTGTGCTTTTAGACCAAAAAGTTTAATTGTGGTCTTCCACATGTTTGCTGTGTCCCTCACGTGGTTTGTCACAAACTGCAAACAGGACTTCTTATGGCTTTCTTTCAACAATGTCTTTCTTCTTGCCATCCTACCATAAAGGGCAGATTTGTGGAGATCACGACCAATAGTTGTCCTGTGGACAGATTCTCCCACCTGAGCTGTGGATCTCTGCATCTCCTCAAGAGTTACCATGGGCCTCTTGGCTGCTTTTCTGACTAATGCTCTCCTTGCCCGGCCCGGTCAGTTTAGGTGAACAGCCATGTCTTGGCAGGTTTGCAGTTGTGCCATACTCTTTCCATTTTCGGATGATGGATTGAGCAGTGCTTCATGAGACGTTCAAAGCCTAGGATTATTTTTTTATAACCTAACCCTGCTTTAAACTTCCCCACAACTTTATCCCTGACCTGTCTGGTGTGTTCCTTGGCCTTCATGATGCAGTTTGTTCACCATGGTTCTCTAACAAACCTCTCAGGGCTTTACAGAACAGCTGTATTTATACTGAGATTAAATTACACACAGGGGGACTCCATTTACTAATTAAGTGACTTCTGAAGGCAATTGGTTCCACTAGATTGTAGGAGTATCAGAGTAAAGGGGGCTGAATACAAATGCACGTCACACTTTTCACATAGTTATTTGTAAAAAAAAAATCTAAAAACCATTTATCATTATCCTTCCACTTTACAATTATGTGCCACTTGGTCTATCACATTAAATCCCAATAAAACACATTTACCTTTTTGGTTGCAACATGATACATTTATGGAAAATTTCAAGGGGGTATGAATTTTTAAGGCACTGTACATTGATAAGTCTATAGTACTAAAAGTAATCTAACCTAAAGTGGTTGTAACGACACAAGGTGTTTTACCTTCATGCATGCATGTAAAAAAAAAAAAACACTTCTGTGTGCAGCCCCCAGCCCACATAATACTTACCAGAGCCCCCTCTTGAGCCAGGGATGTCCTCAAGAGCCTTGCCTCTCCAGGGACTTGCACTCCCGATTGGCTATTGGCAATGGCTCCTGTTTCTTGCTGTAACAATCAGTAAGCCAATCAGAAGATAGAGGGGGCGGGCCGAAACAGCGGCTCCATGTGTGAGTGGACACACAAAGCCGCGGCTTGGAAGGGTGCCTGTATGGGTGTCCCCACAGTAAGCTGCTTGCTGTTGGGGTACCCAGCAGGAGGTAAGAGCCAGGAGCGCCGGCGTGGGATCCAAGAAGAGGATGATCCAAGCTGCTCTGTGTAAAACCATTACACAGAGCAGAAAAGTAGAACATAAAATGTTTATTTAAAAAAAAAAAACACAATTTAATATTGCCTTAAGGATGGTGAAAAATTGCGCAACCCAAAATAAATAATAAGTAAATGGATCCTGTGACAAAGTAACAAATAAAAATTACAACTCAATAAAACATTAAACAGACTAGATGAACACACATAATGATTACCTTTTGTATATTGCAATATTCTCTGTAAAAGCACTGGATACTTTGTTATCCTTTGAGTAACCAGTAGTATGCATTCTGGGATCCCTAGACGGCGGACTAATGAGCTACTTCCCTTTTTCTGAAACAAAACAGACTCTTAGTAATGTGCACAGTTTTGAAACCAGAAATAACATAAAGATGGAGTTGTTATCTCCAATACCTTAATAAAGGCCTGAAACCTCTTCTCCTTGGACAGCAAATCCTTGAAATAATTCACTGCTTCATTGTGATGGCCACAAAATTTACCATACGTTCTCTTCATGTGTTCAGCTTTTTCACCAGAGAACTGCAGAGAGAGAAACAAAGAAATATTGAATTCTCAGTAATAAAATATGGAACGTTTTTAATTTATAAAAGCAAAGAGTAAAAGTTAAACAGTAATTTGTGTTCACGGGGTGTCTACTGGATTTCCAACTAGACCTCAAAAATCCAGTTGTGCTCACACTTGTGGCAGAAATATGAAATTTTTACTGGCATATTTAAAGGGGCTGTAAAGGAAAAAAATGTTTTCCCTAAATAGCTTCCTTTACCTTAGTACAGTCCTCCTTCACTTACCTCATCCTTCCATTTTGCTTTTAAATGTCCTTATTTCTTCTGAAAAATCCTCACTTCCTGTTCTTCTGTCTGTAACTCCACACAGTAATAAGAGGCTTTCTCCCTGGTGTGGAGAAAGCCTCTTGAGGGGGAAGGGGGCGAGCAGGAGTGTCAGGACGCCCACTAATACACAGCTCCTTTCTGCAAAGAGTGTCCCGACTTGCCTGCTCGCCCCCTCCCCCTCAAGAGGCTTTCTCCACACCAGGGAGAAAGCCTTGCTTTACTGTGTGGAGTTACAGACAGAAGAACAGGAAGTGAGGATTTCTCAGAAGAAATAAGGACATTTAAAAGCAAAATTGAAGGATGAGGAAAGTGAAGGAGGACTGCGCTAAGGTAAAGGAAGCTATTTAGGGAAACATACATTTTCCTTTACAACCCCTTTAAGGCTTTGAGTGTCTTTTTATATCCTTTTCTATCTTCATAAAGTCCCTTTACTTTGTTACGCAGGTCTTTTGACTGTTCTTTTCTACCTCCTCATGGCTCAGTGTCTAGCCTGCTGAGGGCATCCATGTGAGAGCTAGCAAACTCATTGACTATTTATACACAGACACTAATTGTGATTTATAAAGCCACAAATGTAAAAAAATTACCCTTTAATTATCTTTTTAACCTGTGCGTGCCACCTTCTGTGTCTGTACCAAGGCCAAACACTCCAGGGTATGTAAACTTTTTATCAGGGCCATTTGGATGATGTTATCATGATTTAGAACGGATCCAAAAAACTATGATAATAACTGGCTTCATGTGAACACAATCTTTGAGCCCAGTTTCACACTGGGCTGCAGAAGTGAAGCCGTGCGAGTTCAGCCGAACTTGCATGATTTCACTCCCGCTGGTTTCTGCACAGATGTCAATGTAAATCGTGGGCCGAAATCGATAAAAGTAGTACAGAAACTACTTTTTGAAATTAGTGCAGAGCCACAGATGCAGCGTCAAACCAATTAGGATGGTACTATTGTAGGCAAATGCCGCTGTTTTGACATGTGATTTGACATGTCAAATCGCACCAGTGTGAACCAGGGCTTTTAAAAAAATATATATATGTTTTCTGGTATGATCAATCATATTTTCAATATTAATGCCCACATTTCGCAATTTCTGCAAGGGTATGCAAACTTTTGAGCTCAAATGTACTTCTCCTATGCAAGACTTTTATACACCCATAGCCATTCCATTGTAAGGGCAAAATACAATTGGGTTGATTTGCTAAAACTTGAGTGTGCAAAATCTAGTGCAGCTCTGCATAGAAACCAATCAGCTTCCAGGTTTTTTTTATGTCAAGGCTTAACTGAACAAGCTGAAGTTAGAAGCCGACTTGCTACCATGCACAACTAAACCAGATTTTGTAATCTCCCAGGAAAAAAAAACACAATGCTTGAGGGCAAATCCAGCAATATTGTTACTCAAATCATTATTAATATTAATTATATATATATATATATATATATTATATATATATATATATATATATATACACACACATACATATACACACACACACATACATACAAGGTAGCTTAAGGTTTGCTTTTCAAGGACTAATTTATTTTGCACTAATCTGGCTGGATTTGAACTTTAAGCGAGCCTGAAATTTCACTTTAATTATAGTTGTGATTGCTATAAAACAAATTTGAATCAAAAAACAAACAAGCTTCTTAAAGTGGAAGTAAACCCTCCTATCGTTTTCAACCAAGGAAGCTGCCATCTTGACCTTTGTTTATTTTGCAACTGCCATGATGCTGTACATGTGACCTGTTATGAAACCAGCCATTGGATGGTTTGGCAGTTTGGTTGAGAGCACAAACAAATGTGACAGCTAGCATTTCCGGAAGGCATGCCGGAAATGTTAACTGTTTTCTGTAACTAAAGGTTTACTTCCACTTTAAAATGATCAACTGATGTATTTGGAAAGAAGCCATACAAACGCGTTTCGCCAAAGCAGTGGCTGTTCTTGCAATGCCTTCTTGAAAGACTATGAAAGTCAAAAAACGTACTAATTTTAAACTGTGGATGTGCTCAGTCTAGATATACAGCACTATACAGTGGTTGCCAAGTTCATATGGATTACTAGTTAATTTGTTTATTACTTTAGTCTTGTGAAATTTACAAAGCAACACATACAGGAACCCAGCAATATAACAGATATAGTAAAGTGTGTATAAAAAATGATATATATATATATATATATATATATATATATATATATATATATATATATATATATATATATATATATATATATATATATATATAATTATAGAGAGAGAAATGGAAAAATATCAAAAGATCATCATAACTACAGATATTACCTGGTTCACCAGAATATCCCCAATCCTTCTGATGACATAGTTATGCTCGCTTTTTTCAGCCACCGACTCCTTTTTTCTCTCCAGAATCCGTTGGAAGAACTGGGTGTGGATGTTCAGCAAGTCATCTATGCATGGAAAGATCTTTTCTAGGACTTTCTGTTCAAACTGCAGCTCGGTCAGCATTCCCCGGTAGTAAACTTCATTCATAATCTTCAGAGTCCGGACATGATGCATTTCTGTCTGCATGAGCTCTGCACAAAAGGACCAGGAAGATGAATCAAACACCTATCTACAAACCGGTTCAATACAGACAATTTTATTGTTAAAACCAGTCACTGTTTACTCAACCAAATAAAAAGTCATGGTATTTAGTGTATGAAAAATGGACGACTCCATGATAAGGCTAAAAAAAATGTAGAGGTTTTCTCCCCTTGGAATACTTAATCTTTCCCTGGAGACTTTGATGATTCTTTATGGACCATCTAACCGCCACCAAGATTTGGGGAAAATGGTTTTGAAATGGTTGTGCTCCAAGTGGTCTCGCCCCTTTCACTTTCTTTCCCCACTCTTACTTGCCCTTTTTATGAATGGTCTTACTCTCCTCTCTTAGGCTGGCCATAGACAGAGAAATTTTCGTTCCTGCAACCATGGGTTACAGGAAAGAAAAGTCGCTTAATTCCCCCATCACCACAGTCAATGTTGATGGGGGGGGGTGGAATCCCTCCCAGGAGCCAATGTGTTCTCCTGGTGGGGGGAGCCATCCAAGTCAGTAGAACACACCGATTATTGCCAGTGACTCTAGCTGCTAGCAATAAATTGCATGAAAAATCTGAGAGGCTGGTTGGTCGATCGATCAACTTGGATACAATCAACCTGCCCACACATGGTTTGAATCTCAGCCAGTCCTGCTGAACTGGCTGAGATTTAAACCATCTATGAACAGCTTTATTCATGGTAGTTGGGGCTGGATTGTAAATAGAGATGTAGAATCCTCTTTGTTGTGGATATCAAAATATAATCATACTGCATTATTTCTGCCCTAAGGTTTGGTCAGTTTTATATGTTGAACAGAGCTTTATACCTCTTTATTCAATATAAATCTATTGAAAAAAAAAAAATAGTGTAACGGGTTGACCCGTGACGCCCAGAGACTTTTGAGGAATGGGGGATACTCCTGTGCCAGCGGCACCAAGGACTCTTGGGTCTAGGGTCACCTTGTGCCCCTTTTGGGCATAGGGGGGCTGATAAATAATAATTCACGTATTGCAGGATATCTTGAGATATTACAAGTTGTTGGTTAATGTTGACCCAAACCAGGTCAATAGACTCCTAAGGATATTCCATTGTCCATTGTGTAAGGCTGTAGAGGTGTTAATTCAGGTCTGCTCCGAAGACCTTTCCATTGTGTGATAACACGGTTCAAAGCCCATTGATGATCAGGTGTGAATACCTTTTTGTCGGAGAAGTCTGTCTACGATGTGGATTGAGGGGAACTAATTGTGTGATGCTAACACTGAAAAGTCTATTGATGATAGATATGTGTTGTGAGTTAACAGTCTAAAGGTCAGACGTCTCTCTTCAGGTGTATTGATATAGCATGTCAATTATGTTTAGTAAAGGAATGTGATTTGTCAAGCTGTAGTAATTACCCCCTCTAATTGCGGAGACGGGACGTCCGGGGGACTAATGATTAGCTCAACTGGATGTCATTATCTAAAAGAATGTGATTGAAGCCCCCCATGGTGTGAAGTTGGGGGTGGAGAGTTTGATTGTTCCTGTGATTACTGAAACATGCGTTGTACTGTATATAAGAAAGCTAAGAGACCATTAAAGCGTTCATACATTTTGGAACAAGAACAGAGCTGCGTGTCTCACCCTTGTTCTGGGGAATGAAATGGGTCCTGTCGGTTGGATTGTCGGATAAGCTGTTGTATGGGCGATGGAATGGGAATATCGTAAACGGTGGTGACTGTTACAATAAGGTCTCAACATGTTTGTTTTTTAAACACGAAATCCAACAATTCTGTGGAGTAAAATCAGGGCAATTGATGATGTTGATATGGAATGGTAACACGATAATTGGCTTTCTTTGTACTGCTCCCTATGGAAGGCCATTACCCACCCCAGAAGAGGGCTCATTGAGTGACCCATCACTGGTCTCTTCTGTTCACTGATGCTGCGTTCAACTACCCCATCCAATTCCTGTGTATTAACTCATCTTCCAAAGTTTCATTCTTACCGTAGATCACGTCCTGCCGTTTCACCACCTCTTTCTTTAGCTGTTTAAGAAACTTGCTTTCCACCGTCTGACTCCAGGATTCTGCCTCCAGCTGCTTGGAATCTGCCTCAAACTCCCCCATGAGCTGCCCCTCATTCATGTCTGTGCCTGTCCGCAAAGTAAAAAGATTCCATTACTAAAATACATTATTTTCAAAATACAGTAAAAACCTTGGTTTGAGAGCGTTTTGCAACACAAGCAACATTTTTAAATACATTTTGACTTGATATACAAGTTTTTTTTCTTGTGGCAATTGCTTTAAAGTAGAATTCTAGGCCAATTTTTTTTCATATATATTTTTATATATAGTAAAGGAAGGTCAGAATATATGTCCGTTTTTTTTGCCATCTGTGTCCTATGGAGGAGATTTATCTTCACTTTCTTTCCCATAACCAAAACAGGAAGTAAACATCCCCTCCCCAGGTCACCCTAACCAGTGTCCCCACTGGAAATTGTCCCCTCTATTACTTCTCTGGGGACAACCCAAACCTTTTGATTTTCGATTACTTTCACTTTAAAGTGACGCTAAAAGTTTAATTAAATATATATTTTTTAAATAACATGTTATACTTGCCTCCACTGTGCAGTTTGTTTTACACAATGTGGCCCCGATCATCTTCTTCTGGGGGCTCTCGCGGCTCCTCCCCACATAAGATAACCCCCCTAGGAGAAGAGCTTTCCCTGGGGTTACCTTGCAGGCGCGCTCCCGAGTCCAGCATTCGGCGTTCATAGCCGCCTTTTGAAGGACTCGGCCCCGCCCCCCGGGTCATTGGATTTGATTGACAGCAGCGGAAGCCAATGGCTGCGCTGCTATCAATCTATCCAATGAAGAGCCGAGAACCCCTGGCAGAGAGACTGCGCATCCTCTGCATGGGACATTCCAGGTGAGTAAAATGGGGGGGGGGGCTGGGGGGCCACTGAATGACAGAAGTTTTTTCACCTTAATGCATAGGATTTTTCATATAATCATAGAAGTTTATGGTTAACAAATCGCACATTGTACATGGGGGTCTTACCTTCATCGACGAGGGACTCTGTAGATGCATTGACCCTGCTGATTTTGTGTAAAGAGTCCGTTGACTGCGACAAAGCCTTAAAGTTGTTCCAACTAATTTCATCACATCCAACCCTAAATAAAAAAGTCCCAGATCAAATTACTACAGAGCTAATGCAAAACTCTAAGATTTTCCTAGCTAACCCCTAAAAAGCCATGTGTGTATGGTTTATTGATTGACCATTGTTTAACCATTTTAATGCAACCAAAGTCAAAACAAAAGGATCATGGGAATTGGTAATTATATGGGCAGCAAGGGTTTAGCACAGTAAAAATGCCTAGTGTAATCTGTACCTAAATATTAAAGTGGCTGTAAACCTCAGACATTAAATATGAACAAAGCATATCCCTCTATAGTGTGTACTTGTCTCAATCCAGAGCACCAAGTGTCATTTCTGTCTTCTGCTTTGCTCCTCTGCCATCAGCAGGAGTCACTTCTGACAAGGTTTCCTGACACCATGAGGTAAAAGGGTGAGAGGTGAGGACGTTATAATATACAGCCTGTGATTGACAGCGTCAGCTCTGTCCTTGTGTGGTGGTGGTGTGTGTGGAAGATGGTGTGTGTCTTCACTTTAATCAGCTCTCACCGATCTCTACAGAGTGTCATGTTATCTTGCTGCTTCAAAAGCTGTGCCCAAAGCAAGGTCCCTAAAGACATGGATGAGCGAGTTTGGGGTGGAGGAACTTGATTTGCTGCACAGAGTCCTGAACTCAACCTGATGGAACACCTTTGGGATGAATGAGAGCAGAGACTGTGAGCCAGGCAATCTCATCAAACATCAGTGCCTGACCTCACAAATGTGCTTCTGGAAGAATGGTCAAACATTCCCATAGACACACCTTGTGGACAGCCTTCCCAGAAGTTTTCAAGCGGTTATAGCCGTAAAGGGTGAGCCAACTCAATATTGAACCTTACAGACTAACGGCTCTTTCACATGGGGCGGATCAGTAATGATCCGCCTCGTGAACCTCAGTTTGCTCAGCGGGGATCGCTCCGTTGATCCCCGCTGAGCCGGCGGATGACAGGGCGGTCCCCACACACTGTGCAGAGACCGCCCTGTCTCTTCTCCGCTCTCCCCCATTAGGGGATCGGATGAACACGGACCATTTGTCCGTGTTCACCCGATCCGATCCACCAGACAGATGGAAAAGTAGGTTTTTCCTCCGTCACACTTTGGCGAATCGGATGTCAGCGGGCATGTCACCGCTGACATGCGCGGCTCCATAGAGGAGCACGGAGCGCCCATTCAGGTCCGCATAAAAAACTGGCAGGCGGACCTGAGCGGGCGCTCCATGTGAAAGAGCCCTAAGACACAATTAAATTCCGTGTGTGTAAAGGCAGGTGTCCCAATACTTCTGACAATATAGTGTCTATGTTCCCCACTGCAATTTTTAATACCCATAGAGAATCTAGCTCCACAGCAGCTACAATTGCCTATGCCGTCTTACATACCCTGCAATATTCTGTGTGGAGATACTCTTGGATATGGAGATTGTAGTCTGCGGCCTTCGGTTTGAAAAGCTGAGAGATGAGAAGGCAACTTCATCCGGTGCAATGACTGCTGAGCGAGGCCTTTCCTTCGGTTGGGAACCTGGAAAAATAAATAAAAGTGCCCACCATCAATGAGCAGAACCTACGCATTGGAAAAACAAATACATTTTCTGCATTGCTAAAAAAACACAGAAACGACTGGTACAATAAAAAAGCACATTGGCAAAACGTATTCATTCACCATCACCACTGCAATTAAATAATTCCTACACTTCTGAGTTTAGACAATAGAATGACTGGCATCACACATCTCAGTGAAGAATTTGATATAAATAACCACATATATTCGTCTTGTTATAATAAAGTTCTTTGATAGGGATCTAAAGTGCTCATGTTTATAGGAGACACAATGTCTCTCCTTCCTGCAGCTACAAGATTTCTATCACATTCTAAGATTAGGGAAGGTCATCAAAAAGTAGAAAAGTTCCCAGGGATATGTAAAAGATATATGACCTTACAGACTGGCACAGGGTATAGGGACATCTACTAGCAATGCCATTTTATGCAATCAGCAGATTTCGGGAGATAGAGGGAAGACAGGGGGGACCGACCATTTGGGCACTGCCCCAGAGCCTCATGCCACTAGGTGGCCCCATCAGGTTTGCCAGCCTCAGTAAAACCAGGGACAGTATGTAAAAATCTGTGTTTTTTTTTTAAATCCTTAGATAGTGGCTGCCAGTCTCTCCAGTACCTTTTCAGTGTGTGTATGTGTATACTGTGTGTGTATACTGTGTGGCCCCATGAGTTGTCAGTGCGTCCCTGAGGGAAGGGACCAGGCCTTTTGGTCAGGACCAGAGGAATTTTTGATTCGTGGCCGGAGGGCCGGCCATTGTACTGCACAATGGTCACTTTTCACTCTCCTCATCTTCCTTCTCCCCCACTTTCTTTTTGTTTCCCCTTTGTTTGTCACTTTTATGTCTTTTTTTGTTGGGCAGTCACGTTTGATTAGTAGGGTGCGGGTCCTCGGGCCAGCCCTGAACGTCTTGGGAGTGGGTGGACATAGCCTTCTGGCTTAGTTCGCCTGCTCTCATGGGGTCTCCCTTCGGGGGAGCCCCACCTAGTACTAGGAGGGTTCTGTTTTGGCAGACCCTCTAAGGAATGGGGTCTGTGTCGGCTTTGGTTGCACAGACCATGCGAGTACCTCAGTCCCTGTCAGGAGCCTAACGCCCCGGGGGATCAGGGTTGGGTCCTTCTTACGGAGGACCATTTGACATAAGCACCCGTTTGCTCTTTTTTGTAGCACCTCTTTATGTGTGTGCACATTTTTTATGCACCGGGTGGAAGTTTTTTTGTGTGTGTTTTGCACGCCATGAGCTTTTCACTAGAGCCCCTGAGGGAAGGGATGGTTTCTCAACATTTTTCTCTTGGTGGACATGGCTGAGTAATGATAAAAAGTAACTTGGCTGCTGATGCACATCAAAGTCATGGAAAGGTTTAATATATTCCTATTACTTCCTACTATGGATGAGTTTGGGCAACTTCAGACACAAGTTTGAACCCATCTGAGCTATCCCGCCAGGGAGCTGACAGCCAATCACGGGTGGTGGAGGCATTTCTCGCCCTACAGCTGCAAATATCGGTGAGGCTGCGGGGCGGGGAATGCCTCCACTGGCTAGGATTGGCTGTCAGCTTTGACATGATCTTGGTGGGATAGCTCAGGTCTGTTCAGACTCGTGTCGCCACACGCCTGAGATCATCATCTCTTCCAAAAATAAATATGCAAGCTTAACACTAGGGAACTGCATATGAATCGCACAGGATCACGCTGCATGTCTCTGTGCGATTCACATGCAGTTCTGTGCAATGTGATTTCAGTCCATTCATTTTCATTTTATTGCTCCTATATTCCAAACAACTCAAACACAAAAAACGTATACACACCTTTATTCCTCATCATGACCACAGGTAACGAGGAGGTATCATTGGGTTGCAGAACCTTTTGTTGCTGAAAGACATTATATATTACTGTTGTAAGAACAAAGCTGTTTAGTAAAAACAAAGGGTACTGCAGGATCCACCTTTTAACAAGTAATATCAACTGCACACGGTTGTTTCATTACCCGGTAGAAATTAGCAAGGACCACACTTAAGCCTAATACACACAATGATATTATCGGACGAATGATTGTCCATTTTTTTGCATACTAGTCTCCATTTTAAAAATTAAGAGGTTACTAAAGTCTGAAATTCTCATATGACGGAATAAAAATTCTGAAGTTATGTAATGCAGGGGTCCCCAACCCCGGGCCGATAGCAGTCAGTCACCTGCTGGGAGCCGGGATGCGCAACGGGGTTTGGCGGTGGGCAGAGCAAGTTGGGACAACCTGCATTGACACCCTCCTACCACCAGAGGGCGCCTGCTTCCCTTCTCCAAGAACCACTACTCTTTTCCCCCTCTGGTCACAAAGAAGGGGAGGGAGGAAAGCTGCCCCCACCCTTCAAGGTGACAGGCTGCATCTCTTCCCCTCCCACCCCGAGATCCATGGAGGAGTGGACTTTCATATAGCCGGTCCCTGTGATGCCGGGGAGGTTGGAGACCACTGATGAAATGTTTCATAATGTATCTTCAGATGAAAACTGTACTGATTAAACTAAAATCATAGGATCTGGTATTTTGCGAAAATTATTTGTGTTTGTCCCTTTAGATAATTTCGGAAAAAAGCGGTGTACAGATTATCGTTTGATCACTTCAAAAGCATAATTGTTTGTATGATTTTCTGTGTGTACTGGCCTGTAAGCCTGCTGTAGGTCAGTCAGTGTTGATGGCGAAATCCCTCCCGCAGAGTCATTGTGTACTCCCGACGGGGGGAGCTGTCCCAGTCAGGAGAACACATAGCGATTATTGCTTGCAGCTATAGCTTCTGGAAATAATCGCATGGAAAAATCCAACAAGCTTGTTGTACCAAAGTTGACCGATCAACTTGGGTAGATTCAGCCTGCCCATACATGGTTCAAATCTCGCACAGTCCTGCTAAACTGGCCTAGATTTGAACGTTCTATGGCCAGCTTTTGGTAAATAGACATACTGGGCCAGATACACAAAGAACTTACGGCGACTTATCTATTGATACGCCGCGTAAGTTCTAAGATGCGCCGGCATATTTTTGTTTTGTATCCACAAAACAAGATACGCCTGAATGTGGCATAGAGCCGGCCGACGTAAGTCTTGGTACGCCTTCGTATCTATGTTGCATTTTTACGCTGGACGCTAGGGGTGCTTCCGTCTATTTTCAGCGTTGAGTATGCAAATGACCTAGATACGCCGATCCACGAACGTACGTACGTACGCCCGGCGCTTTTTTTACGTCGTTTGCGTAAGCCGTTTTCCGGCGTAAAGTTACCCCTGCTCTATAGAGGCATACGCAATGTTAAGTATGGACTTCGGGACAGCGTCGAATTTTCCGTTGTTTGCGCAAAATGTTCGCGAATAGGGATTTGCGAAAGCATAGACTATTTGCGACGTAATTTTGCGCATGCGCACTGGGATACCTCCACGGACGGCGCATGCGCTGTTCAAAACAAACGTAATTTAATTGGGGTCACGATGATATTACATAAATCACGCCCACATCTTATACATTTGATTTGTGCGGGCTTACGCCGACACAATTACACTACGCCGCTGTAACGCACGGCGCAAATTCTTTGTGGATAAGGAACCTGACGCTCTAAGTTACGGCGGCGTAGTGTATCTTAAGCCCTGTACACACGATCAGACATGTCCGATGAGACTTGTCTGACGGACCGTTTTCATCAGACAACTCTGAACTTGTCTGTTGGTCTGATGTGCGTACACACCATCGGACCAAAATCCGATCAGACCAGAACGCGGTGACGTAGAACACAACGCCGTGATGAAAAAAAGTAGTTCAATGCTTCCAAGCATGCGTCGACTTGATTCTGAGCATGCGCAGGTTTTTGGTCCGATGATTTTGTGTACTAACCATCGAGCCTGTCCGACAGACAGGTTTCCATCGGACAGGTTTTAAAGCATGTTTTAAAACTTTTGTCCGCTGGAAAACGGTCAGATAGGCCGTACATAGGATCGAACATGTCCGCTGAAACTAGTCTGCTGACCAGTTTCAGCGGACATGTTCGATCGCGTGTACTCGGCCTTGGATACGCTACGCCTGACTAAAGATAGGCAGTTCTTTGTGGATCTGGCCCACTGTAAATAAGCCAATTGCCTGCATAAAAGGCCACCCATTACCTTTCCAATCTGCCCAAAGCAGTAGCTGGTAAGTAATCTGGATACCCCAACAGCTCTTTTTTATTACAAGTACAGTGCAGCACAAAGGGTCGCTGGTCCGAATCCCGACTACGACACCAACTGCCTGGAGTTTTGCATGTTCTGCCTGTGCCTGCGTGGGCTTTCTCCGGGTACTCCGGTTTCCTCCTACACTCTAAAGACATGCTGGTAGGTTAATTGCATTCTGTCTAAATTGGCCCCAGTGTATGTATGAATGTGACTTAGGGACCGTAGACTGTAAGCTCCTTGAGAGTAGGGACTGATGTGAATGTACAATATACATGTAAAGCGCTGCGTAAATTAATGGTTCTATATATACAGTGCGGAAAATAACTATTTGAACACCCTGTTATTTTGCAAGTTCTCCCACTTGGAAATCATGGAGGGGTCTGAAATTGTCATCGTAGATGCATGTCCACTGTGAGAGACATAATCAAAAAAAAATAATTCCAGAAATCACAATGTATGATTTTTTTAACTATTTGTATGATACAGCTGCAAATAAGTATTTGAACACCTGAGAAAATCAATGTTAATATTTGGTACAGTAGCCTTTGTTTGCAATTACAGAGGTCAAACGTTTCTTGTAGTTTTTCACCAGGTTTGCACTACCTGGAGGAGGGATTTTGGCCCACTCCTCCACACAGATCTTCTCTAGATCAGTCAGGTTTCTGGGCTGTCGCTGAGAAACACGGAGTTTGAGCTCCCTCCAAAGATTCTCTATTGGGTTTAGGTCTGGAGACTGGCTAGGCCACGCCAGAACCTTGATATGCTTCTTACAGAGCCACTCCTTGGTTATCCTGGCTGTGTGCTTTGGGTCATTGTCATGTTGGAAGACCCAGCCTCGACCCATCTTCAAAGCTCTAACTGAGGGAAGGAGGTTGTTGCCCAAAATCTCGCAATACATGGCCCCGGTCATCCTCTCCTTAATACAGTGCAGTCGCCCTGTCCCATGTGCAGAAAAAAACCCCAAAGTGATAATACCACCCTCATGCTTCACAGTAGGGATGGTGTTCTTGGGATGGTACTCATTATTCTTCTTCCTCCAAACACGGTTAGTGGAATTATGACCAAAAAGTTATATTTTGGTCTCATCTGACCACATGACTTTCTCCCATGACTCCTCTGGATCATCCAAATGGTCATTGGCAAACTTAAGACGGGCCTTGACATGTGCTGGTTCAAGCAGGGGAACCTTCCGTGCCATGCATGATTTCAAACCATGACGTCTTAGTGTATTACCAACAGTAACCTTGGAAACGGTGGTCCCAGCTCTTTTCAGGTCATTGACCAGCTCCTCCTGTGTAGTCCTGGGCTGATTTCTCACCTTTCTTAGGATCATTGAGACCCCACAAGGTGAGATTTTGCATGGAGCCCCAGTCCGAGGGAGATTGACAGTCATGTTTAGCTTCTTCCATTTTCTAATGATTGCTCCAACAGTGGACCTTTTTTCACCAAGCTGCTTGGCAATTTCCCCGTAGCCCTTTCCAGCCTTGTGGAGGTGTACAATTTTGTCTCTAGTGTCTTTGGACAGCTCTTTGGTCTTGGCCATGTTAGTAGTTGGATTCTTACTAATTGTATGGGGTGGACATGTGTCTTTATGCAGCTAATGACCTCAAACAGGTGCATCTAATTTAGGATAATAAATGGAGTGGAGGTGGACATTTTAAAGGCAGACTAACAGGTCTTTGAGGGTCAGAATTCTAGCTGATAGACAGGTGTTCAAATACTTCTTTGCAGCTGTATCATACAAATAAATAGTTAAAAATTCATAAATTGTGATTTCTGTATTTTTTTTTTTTTCATTATGTCTCTCACAGTGGACATGCACCTACGATGACAATTTCAGACCCCTCCATGATTTCCAAGTGGGAGAACTTGCAAAATAGCAGGGTGTTCAAATACTTATTTTTCCGCACTGTACCTGAAATGAATAAAATGAAATACAAAATTAAATCAGTCCCTACACTCAAGCAGCTTACAATCTAAGGTCCCCAACTCACATTTATACATACTAGGGACAATTTAGGGACAATTAACCTACCAGCATGTCTTTAGAGTGTGGGAGGAAACCAGAATTTCCGGAAGAAACCACAAAGGTATACAGGGAGAATCTTCAAATCTCTATGCAGGTGGTGCCATGGTTGGGATTCCAACCCTAGTGCTGCTAAACGGAAATTATAACAACGTATCCAGTGTGCTACCCACATAATAGTCTTTATTATATGAAAATTGCAAGGGGAAACGTTTTCTCAACTGTATTGGTAGCAGCTATGTATTCTTTCCATAGTCAGGAGAAGGCTTTCAGAGACAGGAACACAACACGTGAGTACAGGAGGTACAGGGGTGTAGCTGATCGCACCTGTCTAAATACGTACATACACACTGCCACAGGGCTATAGGATTCTCACAGCCCAGACACGATTACACCAATGAACGCTGCTCCTTTGTACATTCTTTTGTGATGGTGAGGATTAGTTCACAGAGATTTTTCTGAAAACTTTTTTTGTAGTTTGGACAGACCGTGTCAGGTTTTTAAAGAAGACAGTCAGCATACCGGGATTCAGTTTAGGACCCTACTAGAGCTCCATACCAGACCAATTGGACCCCCTTGTCAAAGCAACGTACAGATCAACATACAGTATATGCAGGGCTGTCCCAAGACATTGTGCTGCCTGGGTCCAAGAATGCAAAGCTGCCTTCCCCCCACCGCCCCCCCAAAAAAATCACGCTCCTCACATCCATTACTTTAAACCATGACAATTAAATTAATTTATCAGGAAGTCCGAGTTACATGCAACAATGGTGGTGTTGAGGGGGGTTCAGTCGGAGGAAGCTGGGGTGGTGGGGTTGAGGGGATTCAGTCAGAGGCAGCAGTGATGGTGGTGGGGGGGGGGGAGCACAGGCCAAAGCAGTGGTGGTGGTGGGGGGTTCAGTTGGGGGCAGCGGTGGTGGGGGGATTCAGTCAGAGGCAGCGGTGGTGGTGGTGGAGGGGGGTTCAGTCAGAGGCAGCGGTGGTGGTGGTGGAGGGGGGGTTCAGTCAGAGGCAGCGGTGGTGGTGGTGGAGGGGGGGTTCAGTCAGAGGCAGCGGTGGTGGTGGTGGAGGGGAGTTCCGTCAGAGGCAGATGTGGTGGTTGGGCTGGGGGGGGGGGGGGGGATTTAGACAGAGGCAGCGGTGGTGGGAAAAAGGCTCACTTGCTCTCAGTGTCAGTCGTGCCTTCAGTGATGCCTCTTGCAACATGGGGTCTCCACGCACAGCAGAAAGCTCCTCCCCTTCATACTGTTGGTCATCAGCTGACTTCCTCCTGCAGTTTCTGCCTCCTGTCCCAACATGGTATCTGTCTGAAGCAATGGGGGGAGCCGCGGAGACGATAAGGGGTGGTCCGCTGTGTGTGTATGGCAGTGCGTGCTCTGCCGACTCCCATCATTACCTGTAACAGCAGCGGCGCCAGGCCCCCTCACAGTGGGAAAAGTGGCAGGCCCTCCACCGTGAAATAAGCAGTGGAGCGGTGTGGGTTTCGCCACCGTCTTGGGTGTGAATTTACCGCCTGGGTCCAATGGACCCACCGGGACCCATGGTAGGGCCGGCCCAGAGTATGAATAAATGAATGAATGAATGAATTGACTTGTATAGCGCAACGCATGCAAACTGAATCGCCTCTGGGCGCTTTTTCCAGCCAGTGTCTGCTTGGCTGGTGTGGTCATTTTTACCCCGTAGGATCTTGACACGCTAGGGACACACAGTCATACACACATATATACATATATATTGGGCCAATTTGGACGAGATCCAATTTACCTACCAGCATGTCTTTGGAGTATATGTTGTTTGTTAGTTATTCTGTAGGTCACCTTGACAAAGGGGATTGCTGTGCCCCCCAAATGCTATGTTGGCCTTGTATGGAACTCCAGCAATGTCTTTAACTTAAGGTGACCAGATTTTTAAAATTAAATCCGGGGACATTTTTTTTTAATAGTAATGGCGGCAATCAGCAACTCTCTGCACCGCCTCACCACCTGTCAATCCTTACTCTCAGAGTCCTGGCTACTACAGGGTGGGGAGTGAGGAAAGTTCACTCCACCAATGAAGGCAAGGAGATAAGCAGGCAGGCGGCTGGCCGGGACTTGAGCCAAGGCAGAAGGACATGCAAGCGGAGCTAAATGGGCATGCACCCGAAACTGAATAAATATTCCCTCCGCTCCGACAAGCGCATGATTATCAGGAAGAGGTACAGATAATGGAAATAAAATACCCCCCTCCTAAGCTAGTAGGTGCAGTGGAACGGGGGGCGGGGGGATGTGATTCAGATTTTTTTTTATTATTATTATTCTGCACTGACTGTCTTTGAAATTGCCCCAACCTCTGTTCAAATCCAATTCGGGGACAAAACCAGGGACAGACTTGGTCCGGGGACAGTGTCCTCAATCTGGGGACTGTCCCCGGAAACCTGGGATGTCTGGTCACCCTACTTTAACTGGAATCTGGTGTGCTGGCTTGTTTACATTGGATCTTGCATAACACCCTTTACACAATGTCAACAGATTGGTTACATTTAGGTTTGTATTGCTGTCAGTGTTTCAGCAGGGTAAATTCACCCCATTTGTCATAGCGACTCGTGTCTCCTGACAAGAAAGTAATAGAAAAGGGATAATTTTTCAATAGATAGTGGGGGTTCCTAAGCACACAATGGGAGTCGTAAAAATATCCATACCAGGAGATTAACAACCTAAATACACACTAATAGAAATAAAGAGAACCTAAAATTGGTGTTTCACCAATGGCCTCCCGGGGCCAGTATTAATATAACCAACTAGATACACAAAAAGTATTTTGTAAAAAAAGAAAAAATGTAAATATTCTTAAAAGTATGTAACGTGTCTTAATCTATAGATGAAAACATACAATGAGAAGAATTACTGTTAAAGTGACTCTAAAGTCAGATTTTTTTTATCTTAAAGCGGAGTTCCACCCAAAAGTGGAACTTCGGCTTAATCCACTCCTCACCCCCTTACATGCCACATTTGGCATGCAATTTTTTGGGGGAGGGAGTGGGGGCTTCAGGAGGAGTGGGACTTCCTGTCCCACTTCCTCCTTCCGCCGAGGGGCTGCTAAGGCGATACATCATATTGCCTTTTGGCAGCCCCTCCCTGTAGGCGATCGCCTGGGACACGTGACAGGTCCCAGGCAATCGCCTGTCCAATCGGATGGCGCAGCGCCGCTCGCGCATGCGCAGTTAATGTCCGGCCGTGAAGCCTAAAGCTGTCACAGCCGAGTGCCCACACTTAGAATAAAAACGCCGGGCGGAGAGGGGGGTGGAGCGGACCCCCGGCCGGCGCGTCGCTGGAAAGTGGAGCAGGTGAGTAGGTTTATTAAAAGCCAGCAGCTACACTTTTTGTAGCTGCTGACTTTTAATTAACTTTAAAAATGACTGGAACTCCCCTTTAATGTTCTAAGATAAAAAAAATCTGTGTACAGCAGATATACATAAAACCACTGATGGTAAAAGAAGAGAGGTTCAAATCGTCTTAGGTTGTGGGGGAAGCAAAAAAGGGACCACTATGGGAAAGTTAAATGCGTCCTCGTAGCTCTTCCCAGTACAAGGTACTCAGTTTCTACCCTTAAGGGCCAGAGATTTAATTTGGCAATCTGAAGAAGCGGTATCTAACCGCGAAACTAAATTGAACTATTGTACTTGCCAGCAATTCTTCTCATTGTATGTTTTGCATCAATAGATTAAGACATATTGCATGCTTTTAGGAATATTTTAATTTTAGTACAATAAAACATATGACTTTTTACAAAATACCTTTTTGTGTACCTAGTTTGTTATATAAATACTGGCAGGCAACCCTTAGAACATTTTTTTCTTCTCTTTTTTTATATTAAAAGAATAGTGAAAAACCTATTTTACTGCTGTCACCAGACCTGGAGGTGAAATTTTCCAATGGGGGCAACAGTGCAAGCATCAGGCAAACTACAGTTGGATGTTACAAAAAAAAAAAGTAAATGAACAGAAGCATATAAAAACTAGAAAGAAACTTACCTTCATTTTGACCTTTGTACAGGGAATGAAGTTCTCTCTGCAGCCTTTATGTACAATGGAGTTACAATCTGATAGAAAGAAAACAGGCAATGAAAAGGTTAATATAGGTTATATACACACACACACAAAGTCTCATATAAGAAGATTTGGACAGGAGGATATATATGCAGTCTAATATTTTTTTGTTTCAATGATTTTTATTGAAATCCATTCAATATTTTTTAAACATTACATAAATATACACCAGGGGTGTCCAACCTTTTGACCTTCCTGGGCCACATTGGATGAAGAGGAATAAGGAGAGCCGATGAGAAGAAAAAGTCAGCCAGATCACAAGTTAAAATTAACTGATGTAAATGTACTTAAGAAAATTAATAAAAAAAAAATATATATTTTAAATTATAAAAGTAAAAGCGGACACATTTAAAGTTGTGCCATATTTAATGTTTTTTTTTTTATTTAAATAATGTATGAATATCTGGTAGGTTGGATGGATGGGGTAGCAATTCTCAATGAATTCTTAAGGTGCTCATCAGATATTTTGGTTCTAATTTCATCCTTTGTGTGCTTCGCCCTTGAAAATAGTTTCTCAGAAATATAGGTGCTGCCCGAAAATGGATGGCACGAATAAGATGCGATTGTGAAGAGAGGTCGGAGATAAAACCGATAAAGGTCCAGTAAAGAGACCCTGTCAAAAAAATGTTTAGCTGCATGAGTTCGCCAACTGCAAGTGCATTTTTTATAATAAAAAATGTATGATTTTGTGGTGGGCCGCAGGTTGGACACCACTGCTCTACACCATTCTTATTTTGTTTAGCATTGTATTCTGTGCTGGTCTGTTCACCTGATTGGCCATTTTGACTGTATGCTTTGGGATTTTAAACAATGACTTAACAGGTGCCACCCATCATAAACCCCAGGAATGTTTGACCATTCAATAACTCCTCCAAAAAGTCTTTGGCCCCTTTCACATGGGCGGACCGTTCAGGTCCGCCTGTCAGTTTTTTAGGCGGACCTGAATGGGCACTCCATGCACCTCTTTGGAGCCACGGATGTCAGCGGTGACATGCCCGCTGACATCTGACCTGCTCTAATCTGCCAAAGTGTGACAGAGGAAAACCCTACGTTTCCATCCATCTGGCAGATCGGATGACGACGGACTCTGCGTTCAATCGTCATCCGATCGCCCATAGGGGAGAGCGCCGCTCTAACAGGTCGGTCCCTGCACAGTGTGCAGAGAGTGACCTGTCATCTGCCTGCTCAGCGGGGATTGACAGAGCGATCCCCGCTGAGCAAAGCGGAGACCGCACACAGCCCACACACAGATTCGCCCCATGTGAAAGAGCACTTTGTCCTAACGGTCTTTCCATGAGTTGCAGGAATAATAATAATTTTAGGATGACCAACATGTCATAATCTGGCAGTACCCCATACTTTCCAAAAATGTCACCAAATCCCACAACTAAAGATATTTTTGTTGTATGAATTAACATGCTATTATTGCAAATGTCAAACTAAGTCAATACTAAAATAAGCATTACAAGTTCCACAAGTGGCAACAATTATTGAATGCATGAATGTAGTTAATTTCTACCTTTGTAATATATTTATGATGAGAAAATGTACAGACTCATATAAGACTTTGAACAGGAGCTTACAGAACCTCAGTTTTTACATTGTCAAAGGAAGGAAAAGTTTGTGTAAAGCAATTCTCATAGGATGACAGTCACTATTAGGAAATGGCTGTGAAAACAAATAGTATTTATTTTCCTACGCGTCTCCTAGACATCATTCTCATGTATTGTTACATAAAACATCACCACAAAATACTTCTGCAAACTAAAAAAAACAAAAAACGTGGCAATAACCTGCATGTTTGCATACAAACCACCTTGGAAATAGCTACAGAGGCTGGTGGCAGAAAAAAAAACACTGCTCAACAAATTCTGCTCGTATAGTGTTTAATGGGATATTAAACACTATACGAGCAGAATTTGTTCCAAAGCACTCGTATATCAAAGCGAGTTTCCCCATAGGAAATAATGGAAACAGAATATTAGTTCCACTACAACAGCTGGTGTATGTGGCCAGAGGTGCGGGGGTGCTGGTAGCTCGCAGCGCTTCGTAGAGAACTCAAACCTCGTACACACGATCACTTTTTGTGATGTAAAAAACGTCGTTTTATCTCATGAAACAAAACAACGTTTTTCAAACTTAATTTTAAAAAACAATGTTGCATACACACCATCGTTTTCTGAAAATGCTCTAGTAAAGCGCGGTTACGCAAGACACTTTCGACGGCACTCTGTTCCAATGAGGCTCCCGTCTCATAACTTGCTTCTGGGCATGCGTGGGTTTAAAAACGTTGTTTTAAACGTCGTTTTGCCCACACACGATCATTTTTTGTGAATCAAAAAACGACATTCTGAAAAAGGACAAAAAATTCAAGCATGTTAGAATTTTTTTTGGTCGTTTTTTTTGAAGACATAAAACTACGTTTTGCCCACACACGATCAATTTAAATGACGTTTTTTAAAACGTTGTTTTGTTTCATCACAAAAAACGACCGTGTGTACGCGGCATGAGAGTCTTCGAGTTCTCCGCGAAGCACTGAGTCACCAGCGCACCCAGACCTCTGGCCACACACAGTGCTACATATACCAGCGGCTTTACTACATGGATTGTACTGCTCATATATCAAGTCAGTGCTTGCATATCAAGTAAAAAAAAATATAAAATTCTGCTCATCTTTCAAAATTGCTTGTATACCGCGTTGCTCGTAATCCAAGGTTTTACTGTACTACCTTAGTGGTGCATGTTGAGGATCCCTCTTTCCGCATCTAAATAGTATAGACCAGGGGTCCATCTATACTACCCTTAAACGGGGGTCTATGTGTCCGCTCATCCCTAGCTCCATGACCTGTTGTCCTAGATTTGGCCTCGGGAGCTGCACCCATGCTAACGGAGAAGGAGGAGCTGGGGCGGGGCTTGCTTTGCTGGACTTTAGAGAGGTTTGAGTTTGCACAGGAGCACCTGCATGTACAGCCATAGTCCCAGATGGGACTGTGCATGCTAGGATGGCTCCATGGGCTTCTGAAAGACAGTGGAGCCACTCTAAGGCTCCATTCACACCTGAGCGACAAAACGCAAAAAGAAAAAAAAAATGAATCGAAGCGCGGCAAGTAAAGCCGCGTATGCGGCGTTACTTGCCGCTCAGGTGTGAATGCAGCCTAACAGGAGACTAAGGAGAGCAAATGTTAGAGAGGAAACTTCACTCTCCCAATCAACATTAATTATTTGTAACCCTCATGCCGCTAGCATTAGTAAATAGATAGGAAAATATATCAATATTTACTTGTTTTAAAAATTTTTACATTTCTTAAGTTACTTCCTGTTTTTTTGCCTAGGCAAATAATGTCATACATCCCAAGATTCTTGAGGGGAGGAGGGTTTTCGTTGCTAAGCACACCCCTCTGCATGCATGCTTGAGCTAAGGGCAGATAGATTCCAGAAAGTAAATGCTGCATAAATCATCTGCCCTTACCCACAGCCAGAAATGTAAGGGGGTCGTTCTCAAAAAAATAAAACATGGAGACATGAATGGATGATGGAGCTTACTTTGTATATTAAAAATGAATTAAATAATGTTTTTGGTTTGTGGTGCTCAGATAAAGTGAAGATTCACATTAAAAAGCAAAATGATAAGGCAGTGACAGGCTACAAAAAGAAGGCACCACTTAACACATGGTAAGTGCTGGGGGCGAGCAGCGCTACAGGCTATATGCATAGGAGGGTTTAATAAGACTTTAAATAGATTGACCTTTGTCCTGTTATTTGTATTATAGAAGGTGGAACGTGTCTCACTATGGCTGCTTATCCCCAGGTGCTGTATACAGAATACTATTGTCAGTTACTACATATTAAACCAAAGCATATCAATGAACAGGGGGTTGAGGGGAGGAAGAACTAAAACAAGGGAAACATTTCAAACTTAAGATAAGAATGAACGTTGCACAATGTGCGCTGTGATCTGCAGTCACATTCCATGCAGTGTTGGCATGTTTTAACTATCAGACAGTAAACTATGTCATGCTTGCCAGATTACAAACTTTTAGCTTGATAACATTGGAAGGGTCAAGAGTTTTCAATGCTTAGGCACAGAGAATTGACTTGGTTGCAGGAACAGATCTTACAGAACTCTATGCAATGCCCCTGTCTTATGGTGATTACATGTATTCCTCATGGACCCTTCCTGCAGGAAATAATAGTCTACATGCAGACACTGTACGGCCCCCCACTTGCAATTTGCTTTAATCACTTTTATGCCCCCCCCCAAGCTTCGTACAGGGTAAGGATAAGCTTGGTTTAAAAAAAAAATATTATATATATATATATATATATTTATATTCTCTAATCCCCGAGCACATCTCACCGATAAGATGCTGGGGCATGTTCCAAAGCCCATTGGGAAGCCGTCAGTGTGCAGTGCCAATAACAGACACTCTGAGTCATTTCCCGGTCCACAGCTCTAAGTTTCAGTGGCTGTAATTGGCTGCGGCACTACCAGCATCCTAGCGGGCTCGCCAGAGGTCATCCTTGAAGTGAGAGGCACACAAGGATTTCTGAGGTGATAAGATGCGTTTACTACTGTACTGTAACGAATATAAAGCGAATATTTAAATATAAAACATTATAAGAATTAAAAGAATCTAGCTCATCCTTGCCCTGATCGGGGCTTGGGTGCCACAGAAGAGATAAGGGCAAATAAGGGCAAATTACAAGTGGGGGGCAGAGAGATTATTAAATATAAAAAAAATAAAACTAGCTCATCTTTATCTCTTATGTGGCCCTCAAGCTCTACTCAGAGCAAAGGACAGATTTCTTATGGGATAAAGATAAGAACTCATCCTTACCCTGAGCGGAGCTCTGGCATTTGTTGGAGGCCAAAGAGGAGATATATATTCACCACACACAGCCACAAAGGTAGGAGAATTATTTTTGGGCTGTGTATTAGTGCTCCGATGAACACACACTTACACATTAAATTTTAATGGTTCAAAGAATGACAGGCAAAATGGTCGGCCCTCCCACGCGTTCACTTCATCAAATCTGGCCCTCTTTCAAAAAGTTTGGACACCCCTGATTTACACCAACAGTTGGGCATATGTCCTCCCTCACACATCAATGAAGGGACAAACTCCTCACAATGACACCAACAATAGGGCACAGTTCTTCCCAATGACACCAACCATGGGGTACTATTACTCCCACTGACGCCAACCATTGGGCATATTCCTAGATTGTGAGCTCTAATGAGCAGGGCCCTCTGATTCCTCCTGTATTGATTTGAATTGTAACTGTATGCCCCGTTGTAAAGCGCTGTGCAAACTGTCGGCGCTATATAAATCCTGAATAATAAGAATGTCCTCCCACTTACATCAATGAAGGTGTACAATTCCTCCCAACGACACCAACAGTGGGGCACAATTTCTCCTAATGACACCAATGATGGAGCATAATTCTTCCCACAGACACCACTGATGGGGTACTATTTCTCCTATGGACACCAATAATTGGGCATATGTCCCCCCTGACACCAATGAAAGGGGCAAAATTCCTCCTAATGACACCAACAATGGGGCACTATTCCTACCACTGACACCAACAATGGGGCATCGTTTAATCCCACTGACAACAGGACATTTTCTACTCCCACTGGCCTCACTGCGGCCCCTCCACAGTCTGAAAGACAGTTTACTGGGCCTTTGTTTAGAAAGTTTGGAGATCTCTGCTCTAGATTATCATGTTTTTTGGCAGCTAGCTAAGATTCCCTTTAAGCTGTCATTAGCAAATGCGCATCGGTTACACATGGTCAATATTACATGGCAACAATGCACTCTTTACAGTAAGAAGACCATATATGTTGGGTGTTATAGTGACAATAAGACTGTAAAATACAGAAAAAAATCTGTGCTAAACCACCATTAACATATACACAAATGTGCACATATTGTACATAAGGTCATACAAAAATAATAGTGAAAGTCCAAAATTACAATATAAAAAGTCCTAAATGTGTATGTAGTGCCACACAAAGAACCTTGTCCTGCACCGTTGTGTGTACAAACCACCCCATGACTTTTTGTGCACTAGTCCAAATCATTTGATGGAGGGGGGAATATAGTGTGGGGTTGATTTTCAGGGCCTGGGCTTGGCCTTTAGTTCCAGTGAAGGTAACACTTAAGGCGTCAGCATACCAAGCCATTTTGGACAATTTCATGCTCCCCAACTTTCTGGGAACAGTTAGGGATGAATTAGAGAGGAGATTGTGAGCCAGGCCTTCGCGTCCAACATCAGTGCCTGACCTCACAAATGTGCTTCTGGAAGAATGGTCAAACATTCCCATAGACACACTCCTAAACCTTGTAGACAGTCTTCCCAGAAGAGTTGAAGCTGTTATAGCTGCAATGGGTGGGCCAACTCAATATTGAACCCTACGGACTAAGACACCATTAAAGTTCATGTGCGTGTAAAGGCAGGTGTCCCAATACTTTTGACAATATGGTGTATATATCCATGCCACAGAAATATTGCCACAATTTAAAGGACTGCTTCACCAGGACAAGAAGTGAAAAGACAACACCTCCTGTCCTGATGACCAGCAGATAGCTCAGTGATGCATCAAGCATCATCATGCGTCTAAAGCAACTATTAGATGGGTAATTACATATATTTCCCTCAGGCCTTTGTATGATGTATAAACACAAGCCATGTCAGCCTGTGAAGGAGACACTTGTTTTCTTAAGGCAACACCCAGCACGTCAGTTACTGAATGTACAGTAGAAACACATCACGCAGTAATTACACTAGTACAGAATGTATCTGAAAGTACCATGAGGCTACAGACACCACAAATGGACAGTAAGTGCAACCATTCTGCTTACAGAAACAACCTACATTTGGTTTTGCAACTATGGCCTCCGGTCTTCTTTTTTGGAAATATATGAGTAGGTTTGCCTTGGGATATCTTTACTAACAACTACCCCTGGTGTTTGTGGCTTAGTCCAAAGCTACCCATACAAAGAGTGAATTTCATCCAGTTCCTGGTGGCCTGGCTCAAATGAGCTCCCATGGGAAGGCCGTTGGCCATCCCCTGCTGGACATCCCTTGATTGAAAAATGTAAGGAACAGGTGGAAAAAAGGCAGCTGAACAGCATCTACATCCAATCAGATGCAGGCACTGTTCAGGTACTTCGACAGCTGGTGGGGCCAGCTGTCAAAATACAATAGCTGTGGGAGATTTATTCATTGGAAAAGTGTAGCATGGATGGAGGAAACTGTTAGGCAGCGTACACACGGAGGGACATGACCGCTGAAACATGTCCGACGGACCGTTTCCAGCGGACATGTCTCCTCCGGATTTTGGTCCGATGGCGTGTACACACCATCGGATCAAAATCCCTGCCGGCAGACAGCGCGGTGATGTTGACGCCGCCACGTCACCGAACCAGGTAGTGAAAAACTCCCACGCATGCGTTGAATCGGTTTTAACTGCTTTCCCAAGGTGCAAAGACCTAAAACAGAGAGAACGATATATATAACAGGGGTAGGGAAGAAATCATTATGGACCAGGCTTTAAAGCCCAACTCTGGCAACTAAAAATTATCCCTTGCAGCTGCATGGGTTATTTGCACTTTGGGTTCGATTACTAAAGGGAAAAGGGCTGTGCACTCTGGTGCAGTTGCTCCACAGCTCAGTAGAGGTGAAACAGTTTTACTTACCTAATCCTCCAGCAGATGGCGCTCTCCAACGCTCTGGGGGTGGATTCTCCCTTGGTGTCACAAGGTAAATACTCGTCAGCACACCATGGATCTTCCAATTAAGTCCAAGTGTTTTTTTTTTTGTTTTTTTTAACTATTATTGAAGAACGAACACATCACAGAGTAGTGCAATGTTTCGGAGCCACGCAGGAACCCTTCGTCAGGAAGCTCAGAAATGTTTGCACTACTCAGCTTGCACCACTAGAGCATGGGGAGAAAAAGCTGCAATGACTGATCTAGCTGTGGGGAGGAACAGAGGATCACTGCAAGGGGATATTTTTTTTTAGTTGCCCAGAGTTGGCCTTTAACAGCTAGTGTGCAATATACAAATATAACAAAACCTCTAAACAGAAAAGTGTCCATGAAATACAGTACAATGGAGACATCTCACGAAAGGTTACCACATGTGATATGAAGGTCATGTGACCCATTTTTCAGAAATATCGCATGATACAATAAGAAAGTAAATTCATCAAAGTAAAATATCAAGTGTGAGGTTGTGCAGTTGCTCCAGAGCTCAGTGGAGAACATTTTTCTTACCTAATCCTCCGCTCCCCAACGCTCTGGTGGTGAAATCTCCCTTGGTATCACAATGTAAATACTCACCAGCACACCACAGATCTTCAATTACATTTTTTTTTTTATTATTATTATTGAAGAAAGATACAAAGAGTAGTGCAATGTTTCGGAGTCATGCAGGACCCTTTTGTCAGGCATGCCTGAAGAAGGGGTCCTGAGTGGCTCTAAAATTTCACACTACTCGGTTTGCACCACTGGAGCATGGGGAGAAGAAGCTGCAAGGACCGATCTAGCTGTGGGGAGGAACGGAGGATCATTGCAACGGATATATTTAATAGTTGCCCAGAGTTGGGCTTTAACAGCTAGGGTCCAAATATGGAGCACATAAAGAGCACAGCATTAAAAGGCAAGATTCAAGGAACAAAGGGCAGAGCAAATCACCCATTGTACACATTCTCTAGTGCAAAGCACAATTTAGCAAACCATTTTTTGAAGTTTGCGTGCCTTATCACTTCCAGGCTTACATCAGGTTATTGTAAGAAAAGGACGTGTGATTGCTATGTTGCAATGCAGGTCTTCTCGCTGAACTGTTTTTTTTGACTCATCATATACATCGTGTACACAAACCAGAAATGACAGAATTTCCAGTTATGATTTGATGGTAACTGTGATTAATTCTCAACAGCCTGAAATCAACATTGAGATCAACATAAGGGTAAAGTTCTTGGTAGTATTTCTTCCTCCAATCTACCAGCCCATATGATTGCACTTTGCTGGAACTAATAAAAGTCAATCTCCCTTTTCTTTCTCTAGGATTTGAGGAAGAATTTGGTTGTTGTGGACTGCCTGCCTAAGGAACTTCTATCATCTTTTAATTAATCAGACCCAGTGTAAGAGACGTCACTTTGTAAGTGAGAATACCGCAATTTGTGCTACACTACGTACAGACAGAAAACACAAACTACGTCACAAGATGATAAAATCAGTCAAGATGAGCTGAAAAAAAATGCCTCCATGACAGCCAGAACCAGAAGTCACAAAATAAAAAATAAAACATTTCAAGTTTTTTTCACAACTGTATTGCAATTAAAGTGGGTGAGTCAAGTCTATAAATCTGCTAGTGCATCCAACACGCCCCTCTCCTCAGACCGACAATTCTGCGGTCCAAAGGGGTCTCCATTTATCCTCCATCCAGAGTGAAGACACCCTAAGCCAGGGATCCTACACGTCCCATGAGGCATTGTAAAACTCTGACATTCACAGACATGACTAGGCATGATGGGAATTGTAGTTCCTGAACAACTGGAGGGCCTTAGTTTGAAGACCCATGCCCTAAACCCTGGTTCACACTGGTGCGATTTGACATGTCAAATCGGCAGCATTTGCTGGCAATGGCACCCTCCTAATCTGTGAGACGCCACATCTGTGGCACTGCACAAATTTCAAAAAGTAGTTTCTGTACTACTTTTTGCAATTTCGGGTCCACGATCTTCACTGACATCTGCACGGCCAAAATCAAGACTGACAAGCGGGAGTTAAATCGTGCAAGTTCAGCTGAACTCGCACGGCTTCATTCCCGCAGCCCAGTGTAAACCTGGGCTAAGACAGGAAATGTGTTACTGGCCGGATCACTGGGGGAAAAAAAAAACACAAGGATGATTGCAACCATGGACAAGCAAGTTGCAATATATTACATTTTTGTTTTTTGGGTTTCAGGCTTTAATAAGGCCTCATTCACACCTGAGCATAGCGTTTTCAGGCAGAAAGTCGCACAATTTTACTGTGATTTTTTGCAGCGTCTTTTTACCGCATTGTTTGTCCAGGTCAAAAGTTTACCGATGTATAAAGCAAAAAAACGCCCAAATCTGCGTAAAAAAAAAAAAAGTCCCAGAACTTGTTTGAGCTTCAGGCGTTTATAGAGATGGTTCACATCTCCACTTCAAGAGAATAATAGATATTTTTTCCCCTCAGGCGTTTTGTAGCTTCAGGCTTCAAGATACTAAACGCTCAGGTGTGAATGGGGTCTTAGTCTTTTTTTTTTGGTGTGTAAACTGCAGGAAAGGTACAGTTGTGCAGTTTTTAACTATTTTCCTGTGCCAAGCATGTTTTTATCTATATACGTGTAATGGGGTCATAAATATTACAGGCATGACTAGCCAACAATGCAAGTCTGAGGTTAGAGGGGGGAAAAAAGTTGAGGTTCCTTGCTGATATGCATCACCTATAGACAGGGCCATCTTAATAGCATCATGGGCCCCTGGGCAAAGAAATGCTCTGGGGCCCCTACAATGAACGACAGTGCAGGTAACCAGACATCAAGTAGGTAGGAGGCAGACTGCCTCCCCTGTGTATCTATCACTGTCAGTGCCATCATGGGGCCCCCAATTTTCGGGCAGCGTGGGCTCAAAGACCAGATGCTTTGGAGAATGTGCAGGGGCCCCCCATGCAGCTGGGGCCCATGGGCAGTGCCCAGGTGTGCCCTCTCATTAAGACCTGCCTATAGATGACAAGTATGTGATAAGAAATTAACTGTTCATCAAATTTTGTCAAGACTAATACAATTCTAGAACACCAAATATTTAATTTAGGGGGAGAAAATATGCTGCTGTGGCATGCAGCTCTAAAAGATACAAAAGTATATTTCAGCTCTTTTGTGCAACTACCCTAAAAAATTTGCTCCAGCAGGGGAAAAAATTTTTCCCGATGCCCTGATAGGCAATCAGATATTCCCTGGATGAATGTTGCCTATAAAATGTTAGTATCCAGTTATATTATGTGTTCTTTAGCCCCAAAAAAACCCATCCCTGCCCTATTCTACGGTTGTCACCCTAGGACTGCAAGTGTGTTAACAGCAGGATTACAGGTTAAAATAAAGGAGAAAAGTGTGAAAAAAAAGAAAACGAATGCAGCCACCACATCTAAGGACTTGTAGGCTGCAATACTATCCATTTTTGTTCTTGGGTTAGGATTTGATATCAGTCCCAAATTCAAAGCTGAATAAATAATCTGCAGAAGACACGATACCTGTTCCTACCTTTTAATGCAGCCATTCCCTTACTGGAGGTTTTTGCTCTGGAGTCTCCCGTATACACTCCTATGTTTTTCTTAAATGAACACAATTTTTTATCCTGAGAAATGCCTTTGGTGCTAGGTCATCCCGTACAGAAACGCCTCTCGTGCTGCATTGATAAGGAAAAACTTCCTCTTTCAAACAAAGCTCCTCTTGAGCACACAACACCTGCTGGTGATCATTCCCCGCGCGTCTTCCCCTGATAGTTGTGGTTGTGTGAAGCTTTCGAGAAACACAACAAAATCTGGTCCAAGTGCAATTATTCAGTTAGAAGTTAGTGTACAATATGTAAATAAAACAAAACCTCCAAACAGAAAAGTGCCCATTAAATACAGTGCAATGGGGACAATTCACTAAAAGGTTACCACGTGTGATATGAAGGTCACGTGACCCATTTTTCAAAAATATTGCATGAGATAATAATAGAATCAATTCATCAAAGTAAAATATCGAATGCAAGGTAAATACTGCAAAAAATAAATAAAAAATCAAGTCAATTCACTAAAGCAGGGGTCCCCAACCCCCGTTACGAAGACCAGTATCAGCCTGTGACCTGCTGGGAGCCAGGCCGTGCAGCGGGGGTTAGCGGCGGGCAGAGCAAAACGGGGCAACCTGCCCTGACACCCTTAAACCAACAGAGGGCGCCTGCTCCCCTTCTCCTAGCACTACTACTCCCTTCCCTCTTTGTAGTCATGAAGAAAAATGGAAGGTAGGAGAGCTGGACCAAGGACAGAATGTGATGGCACAAGTGAGACCCAGGCTGCACCACTACCCCCCACCCCCACCCCGAGGTGACAGGCTGCAACCACCCCCTTCCCCCCTCACCCCGAGGTGACAGGCTGCAACCAACCCCCCCTTCCCCCAGGTGACAGGCTGCAACCAACCCCCCCTTCCCCCAAGTGACAGGCTGCAACCAACCCCCCCCTTCACCCAAGTGACAGGCTGCAACCAACCCCCCCCTTCACCCAAGTGACAGGCTGCAACCAACCCCCCCTTCACCCAAGTGACAGGCTGCAACCAACCCCCCCTTCATCCAAGTGACAGGCTGCAACCAACCCCCCCTTCACCCAAGTGACAGGCTGCAACCAACCCCCCCCCTTCACCCAAGTGACAGGCTGCAACCAACCCCCCCTTCCCCCAGGTGACAGGCTGCAACCACGGCACACCCCCCAGTTGCCAAGCTGTTATTTATCACCTGCTGTTAGGCAGTCAGTATTGATTACTAAGGTGCAATGAGCCCAGGTACCCCTTAGCTGTAATATATATGTATATATAAAAACCTTCCCCCTTGCCCCTTCACCCCGTTAAACACACTTACAACCATTAGGTTGGAAAGGGCAAGGCCACAGCTTTATTAAAAGCAAACACAACATTTTGAACATTAAACATTTTCAACCAGTGCCAGTCACAGTTTTACCGTGAGCACACACCTCCAAAAGGGGGAGGGGCCTGTCCTTTCCATAAGTGCTGGACAGGCCGCCTACTTCCGGTGTCCATAAAGGACATGGCCCATTATAGCCATTTTATGCTGGCAAGGTCAAGAAAACCGCAGCAAGCTGTGACATACCATAGAAAAAAAGGGGCGGGGGGGGGGGGTTGCTCAGCTCTTCCAAAATAGTTTCCCAAAAGACACAGAATTCCCTGGGCGATCCCTTTTACCCAAGCTCAGGCCCATCCCATCCCCCAAATTAACCAATCCTTTAGCGACCACCACCTTGTCCAGTACCTGCCCATGCCCCCATCAGTCAAGGCTCTGTTTCCCTAAGGGGCTCAAGAGGCCTTCACAAAACCATAAGAGGAACTCTGAACTGGCCGATAAAGAAACATTTACAATGTATCTGCATGGAAATGGAAAATAAATTATAACATTTCACCAGAGGAAGATCATTCTGTGAATGAAAGCACACTAGTATGTTTTCAGTTTCATATATTTTGTGTGTGCGTTTATTTCTTCTTCTGGTGTAAAGTTAGCATGTAAAAAAAAAAAAAAAAAACTGTGAAGATGGCAAAAATAACGCAAAACTTAAGTGATAAATATCACAATACAAATATTTAGCACATTCAGTAAATAACATGTTTTTTTAGCGAATTGAGATAAATACTGTTAACGTTGGTTAAAATATGTATGAAGTATATATATATATATATATATATATATATATATATATATATATTATATCTTCATGAACTGACCCCAATGTGTCTTTAGCGGATTATGTTATAGAATTGTATAAGAATATGTTGGCACTTACGCGTTATGTAGAGGTGAAAGATCCGCATTGGTATTGTAGTTCAGTGCCACCGGAGCAGAGTTCAGTAAAACAGGTGTTAGTCCTTCCAGTGCCAACTCCTTGTACCATGTGTACACACTTCAGGAATAGTTATGGAAGGAGGAGCACTCGAGGAAATGTATACACAGAATGGAATGCAGATGATTCCACAGGGATTTCCTAGCTCCACACTTCACAATATCATCATCAATGTTAACTGGAGGGATGTTGTACATCGAATCCAGAATTAGTAACCAATTTTGCAATGTACTCTGACTAATCAAAATTATATTAAACAATTTCTGAAGCAGGATGCCCGTTTCACACAAACAAGACGTCCTAAGCATCCTTCCCTGAGAACAAGTTATGCTAAATACTTGAGAGAGAAGTGTAAGCAAAGCTTTTTTGGCCATACTTCTCTTGTGGGTCACAGGAGTGCATTTACTTTTGTGACCAAGTATCAACTGATTACGGGCGTGTGCCACTATTAACTGAAATGGCAGAACTGCTCCAGGAAGGATCCCAACAATATTGTCAGGATTCACAAGCTGCTTGATTTACAACTGGCTCCGTCTCTTAGCACGTGGCTGAGAGCCACAGACAGCTGCACCCACCCCTTCTGGTGCTCCAGTGAGAGCTGGAAGAGCAGACCAGAGAGTGATGACTAAGAATCACTGCTCTCCTCTCCGAGAAGATCAAGAAATGAGTAATCAGCGGTTATGTGATCTCTCAGTTCTCAGGCTTAAACCGACGTATGACAGCTGCATGGAGGCAAGTATGTGTGAGTTTTTTTTGCAAACCCATACTTCTCTTTTAACCCCTTTTCAGCCAGTGCCGTCGGGTTCTTTAGGGCAGGGGTCGTCAACCCCCGGTCCGCACCGCCTCTCCAGCCGGTCCGCACATTGGCGGGCCGTACCGCCGCTATATCTGGGGAGATGGGAGATCCATTGGAAATTCAGCTGCCTGAGCAGAGAGATGACGCCATCTCTCTGCGCTACGCAGAGGCGCGCCACTGTCCCGCCCTACATACGTGCAAGGCTACGCTACACAAAGTCCCGGCGCAGCCGCTCGATGAGAGAGCGAGCGAAAATTGCGTCATCTCTCCGCCCACCCGCTTTATGCATTCCCGCAAATGGCTCCCCCTCACATTCCCGTGCTGAGACTGTATAAGTACAGTGGGCACTGCTGAGGGACTTTTATATTGTTTAATACTGTGACATTATTATTTTTTATACTGGGACATTTATAAAAAAAATTATACTTGGACATTTAATCATTTAATAATTTTTTTTATACTCGAATATTTTTTTTTATACTGGGACATTAATTGTCCCAGTATAAAAAAAAATATTTAAATGTCCCAGTATAAAAAAAAAAAATTAAACGTCCCAGTATAAAAAAACTAATTAAATCATTTTATACTGGGACATTTAATATTTTTTTTATACTGGGACATTTAATCATTTTTTTATAATTGGGACATTTTAATAATATTTTTACACTGGGACAATTAGGGCTGGTTCACACTGCAGCGATGTCAGAGTTCGGATGTGATTTTCACCGCACTGTAGTGCACATCACATGCGATCTCTGTGCGATGCGATTTCAGCCATGCAAATTGTATGGCTGAATTCACATCAAACTCGCACAGGACCCCTTTTTTTTGTCCGTAGCAGAAAAAGATCGCATGGGTGTTCACACCTATGCGATCCGATTCCTGTCCAAATTTGCAGATCGCACTGTGATATGCGAACTGATTTGGGGGTGTTAACTTTTAACTGGCACTCCTAGCAGTTCGCATAGGGCAATGTGAACTGCCGCCAGAAAACCTGCGATGCGGGAACCCGCAGTGGATTCGCAGGGTTCCTGCACCGCAGCAGTGTGAACCGCCCCTTAATATTTTTGTACTGGGACTTTCATAATACTTTTATAATGGGGCTTTTAATAAGAGGCTGTGCACACTGCTGCAATGCGAGAACCCTGCGAATCCGTGGCAGGTGATGTGGCAAGTGACACGCTCAGGGCTTCCACTGATTCTGCATTATGGTGAACTATTTCATTTATTACTATAATAGAAATAATGCGCTGACAAATTGCCCACAAAAAGTCGTTTACCCCCTGTGTGCCAACCCCAACCCCCGGGGCCTTGGCACAATTTTCATCCACGCAGCCGGTCCCCGGGGTCAAAAAGGTTGGGGACGGGAGCTGTGGTGGCTTAACGTGATTGGCACTGTGCTGATAAGCCGTTCACCTCTGCAGCCAAGGGTTTGGATCCCGGTCTCGGCTACATGTGAATTGAGTTTGGTGGTCTCAGCCCGGGTGCCGGTGGGTGTGCTATGCAAGGTAAGCCTGTGCTTAGTACGCTCACCCCCCCCCACAAAAACCACCACACTTGCACGCACACGAAATTGGTTTAACACGCACGCACTTTGGCCATGCGGTCTCCTAAAAAAGAGAGACGAAGGACCTACGGTGCTGGCTGAGCGGGCTAGGCCCCCTCACTTCCTCATAGGGGGAATCCCTCTGCCCTGTCGGGGTCCCGTTGGGCTCCCAAGCGGAGCAGGTAGGGCGGGGTGAGGTGTTCCCTCACACCCGCCATTGCCACCGGGGGCATGGAGAAGGATAGCAATTTGCCTCTGGGGGGGAGGGTCTGCCTACTCCAAACTCCTGCAGTCCGGCTCCTCTCTTGAGTTCACGCACAAAAATACACTTTAGTAAAAAAAAAAAAAAAAAAAAAAAAAAAAAAAGGTTGGGGACCACTGCTTTAAGGGGTTTAGGATGCCAGGGGGAGGGGTTTATGATCATGTGACTGCCGTAGTTGGCTGTCATGGCAGTCACATGATCGGAAAGCTTCTGATAGCAAGCAGAAATTGTGAGCTTCCCGTTGGCACAGCTGTATTCCACTAATTCACGCAAATATCCCGCCACTCAGCGCCGAGGTCCACCCGCCGAGAGGCCGCATATTTGCGTGCGGCCAGGTGCCAATGGGTTAACAAGCAACAATGAAATTTTAAAGTACCTAAACAAAAATGTTATATATTGCTATAGCCTAGGTGAGAGACGTGGAAGTGAAGCACAGATACCGTAGTCAGTGTCTGGATAAAGGTGACATGGCCAGGTGCAAGAAATCTACATTTCAATCTAATGGTCCAGAAAGCAAAAAAAAAATTCAAGCATTGAGTGGCACCTGTACTGAGCAAGCAACCTCAGAACCCAGCTCCCATGGGAAACAGGCAAGTATGGCAAATGCATGGGTAACTAAACAAAAATAGCCTTATCTGGAATTCAGGTCTGTACAATGGTTAACTCAAGCCACCAAAAGATAGTGGAATGGGAAGACAGGTTGTACTTTACAAGAATCCTCAGATAAAAAAAAGAAATAAAAAGAAAATGAAGAAAAGTCATCTATTCTCCCA
Source organism: Rana kukunoris (assembly GCA_029574335.1). NCBI lineage: Eukaryota > Metazoa > Chordata > Amphibia > Anura > Ranidae > Rana > Rana kukunoris. The sequence goes on along the minus strand of CM056051.1, from coordinate 28,918,555 downwards.
GAACAGTGGTCTCCAAACTGCGGCCATTTGCATGCCTTTATCTGGCCCTTGGGAATTCCTGATATGAAGGACTATTCCTCCCATTGACACCAACAATGGGGAACTTTTCCTTCCACCAATACTGACAATGGGGCACTATTCTTTCCACTGACACTGATAAGGCATTATTCTTATCCACAGGTATGCGCAGCCTATTGCATTTGGGTGTGCACCCCAAAGCTCAAACACGTATGTGTGCATATATACGGATGATGTCATTAGGGCAGAGACTAGTGTGAGTAGGCTAGTGGATGGTGTGAGTAGTTTTTATTTTTATTACATTTTTTACAGTTTTTTTTTTTTTTTTAGGAGCCCCCCGATAGGGGGCTTTGGTGAAATATCTGGTGTCTAAACATGGGGGAATCTGTGCCACACAGGGTGATTAGGGTGTGCCCAGGCTCATCTACTGTATGCTCCTATCGCTAATACCCATTATAGGGCACAATTCCTCCTCTTACTGGCCACAGTCTCAATGCAATTTGTTTTAACTTTTATTAACCACAGTCTGGCCCCCTAAACTCTGAAGGACAGTAAACTGGCCCTTTGTTTTTAAAGTTTGGAGACCCCTGCTCCAGGACACTAGCAAAAACTGACAGGAGGGGGAGGGGTTATGCTTGATTGTCCAAGTGCTTTTTTGTTTTCCAGTGTTATAACCCAATTGCCTTATACAATTCTACTGATCCTGTGTCCCCTTAATGAAAGCCAAATAAATATGATTTACTCTATATAACATAAAATAACATCCCCTTTATCAAAACACTTGTCATACCATCCCCCACAGGAGTTCTCCAACCTGGAGAATTTAGCGATGACCAACACCCAGCAAATTAGATCTACAAATACACGTGAAATAAACACCAGCCATACCTTTCCGTCTTACATTATGTACAGACTGTTAATTTACCTTTTGTCTGAATCACGGGCACGAACATTTCATTGCATCATATTGAAGCTGTCAGCTATCATGTATCATCTAAAAGGTTATTGCACGTTGTCCACCACATAAAAATGTGTGTGCAAGTTGCAAAAAATTGTTAAAGCAATATTAACCTTCAAAATAATAATTCAATATTGCAGCTTTCCAATCCTTAATTGTGGTGGCTGCATTTTATCTTTAGGATTTATTTTTCTTTTAATTTGCACCTGGTGATCTGGCCAGTATCACACTTCCTGCCTTAGCCTCGTATCACAATCCTGTGACTTGTCACGCGACTTGAGAGCTCAAAGTCACCATGACACGTTGCGCTCCAATTAGCGGCGATAAAACCGTTCTAATCAGTGCGACCCAATTCGCTCCAACTTAGAAAAAAGTTCCTGTACTATTTGGTGCAACTTCAACGCGACCTGCATTGACTTCTGTTAAAGTTGTAGTATGCAAGCCGCGGCAGTGTGAACAAGGGCTTAGGATGTCTACACCCTGGATGGAGAAGAAATACAGCCACCCTTGGAGAGCAGCATTGTCACTCTGGGAGAGGGGAGTGTTAGATGAACTTAGCAGGTTCACATGGACTTGACTGTCAAATTAAAGTCAAAATGCCCCGTACACCCGGGACGAATGTTTACGAATGCCGGACCGGCAGAAGCCTTCCCTTTGAAAATCAGGGCAAAATCGTGGGTGCTCGATATACGCCGATACCCGCGCCGAGTTTGAATACTGCGCCTGCATATACCGAGCGCAGTACACTCGTGTATAGTCGGGTAGGCTCGGCTCCTATCGCGTTCACGTTCTGGACTTACAGCGGGGATGGAGCGGGGAGGACGCCGCAGAAGGACGCCAGACCAGACGAAGAGGACACCCGAAGCCACAGACGGACGCCGGACCCGACGAGGCCGCCGATGAACGCTGCGCAAGACACCAAAACTGTAAGTACAAAAATATTTTTTTCCACAGGAATGCGGGTCCACTTTAGGGGTATACCGATACCGATAAATACGGTATATATCCTTAAGTGCAGGTAGCTGCCAGCACAGGCACTATTGTGGGTTCCCACACCAACAGCAAAATCAAAAAAAGGGCAGCGCTACCTCAATTCCCAAAATAAGCGTCATCAGACCTTTTGGAGTGGCCCAGTCAGAACCCAGACCTTAATCCCATAGAGATGCTGTGGAATAACCTCAAGAGAACCGTTCACACCAGACATCGTGCAAATGTGTCTCATCTGAAGCAGTTCTGTAAGGAGCAATGGCCAACTGTATATTAAAATTTTGTTTTGGAATGTAATACCACTTTAAGTTGCCACTAGGGGATACAAAATGAAAAAAATAAAAAAATAACCATACAAACAAATTGGGATCATTAAAATAAAATGCACAGTGAAAATTATATTTAAAGTAGAGATTTAAAAGGGAGATATAAAACAGCAAAAGAAGTTGTGTGTGTTCTTCTATAAAGCAGAAATGCAAACAAGTACATTATGTAATCATTTCCTTTAAATGAAACCACAACCAAACCGGACACCAACTCATTAACAGGCTAAACATTAAGGCTGTAGATGCACTGGAGCACTTACTTGAACACAGATAGCCATCTTTATTAAAGCTTTTTGTACAGTGGTTGCAACTAAATGGACCGACGACCGGTGTAGAGTTGAACACGTGTCCATTGATCGTCTTCTTATCCTTGTCCTTTTCCTTGGGTTCCTTTTCTTTCTCTTTTATTTTATCTCTGTCTTTCTCCTTTTCCTAAAAATAATACAAATTTTCTTAAAGATACAGGCGTTTATAATGATGTTATAATGATGTTGGTGAGCACACACTACTAACAATGGGATATTAGTTTAGTTATAAAATATCCAACTCATATGACATTACATATATATATCACTCTACAAAACTCTGATCCTCCCAAGATCTTCTGGTCTCTAGCTCTCTCGTCATCTCCTCCAGAGTCTCTCCCATTCTCTGCCACTCTCTACCTCAAATCTGTTCGTTTTCCATGATGTCTGCCTTTGGACAATCTCATAAAAGCTTACCTTGCTTCCACCGAACAACTGAACTTTTACTTTCTCCATCAACTCATCCCCAGACGGTTATTACCAGTTGCACCATCTCACTCTCCTTGAGAAAATTCACCGCTCTAGGTGGGTCTGCTATGCACTCAAGGATTCATTCAGGTTACAGAGGGTGCTGGCAATGCACTAGGCAGACATGGAAGGTAGCAAGAGGATGGACAGCCGCACTCCAAAAGACACTTAGGTCGTCTTTATTGATAAAACAGAAAAATGCACCACAAAGTCACAGCAAAGAAATCGTAAGAACAGCCGACGCGTTTCACACTTGTTCAGTGCTTAGTCATGGCTAAAGCACTGAACAAGTGCGAAACGCCTCGGCTGTTCTTACGATTTCTTTGCGGTGACCTTGTGGTGCATTTTTCTGTTTTATCAATAAAGACGACCTAAGTGTCTTTTGGAGTGCGGCTGTCCATCCTCTTGCTACCTTCCACCTCACTCTCCTTATTGATTGTAACCTTATAACCCTATTGTCTTGAATTGTACTGTAACTGTACTGTCTCTATATTGTAAAACAGGGGGGCCTTGCCCCTGGCCCTCCTGCTCTGGAATGGCCAATCAGAAAGCCCAGTTTGCAGGTTTACGATCTGCCATCCCAGGGCATCAGTGTTCTGAATGGAGCCGGCACTAGAGAATGCAATCGGCTGCAGAAGGAGCAAAGCCGTATAAGCCAATGTTTCATGTACAGCCCAGACTCCTATCGCAGGTGGAATGATACCAATTGCACGTTGCCTGGGACAGCAACAGCCGACAAGACCTCTAGCAAGGAAGATACCTGAATGGAAGATTAATAAAGGTCTGTTTATATAATAAAATCAGTGTATTTTTCTGCAGTGGTCACTAGGCTGCTTCCAAACTGATCCACAGGTGCACCTGTGGTTTACCTGCACTGAGCCATAGACTTCTGTTAATACCTGTGTGTTTTAATGCAGGAGGTTTGGTGAGCTTTCAGAAAGTGCACCACACCTGCAGGATATAATAGAAGTCTATGGCAAAGCACAGTAAAGCCACAGGTGCACGTTGTTGCAGGTAAACCACAGCGCATAAGTGTGAAAGCATCCTTGGGACCCTTTTACACGATCAGATCAAATCGGTCTGCTTGTCCATTTTTCAGGCAGGCCAGATGTAACCTCCATTCACCTCTATGGTGCGGTAGATGAAAACAGACTTCTGTCTGTTTACACCCGCCTACCTCCAATCCAATACGCAAAAATAAAAACAGGGGATCCAGCCTACATTATATAAATATGTATTTGCAATTCTAAAAGTTTTGCAAGCAACATTTTTTTTTGGACAGATGGGACTATAGTTCAAATGTTCCTAATATTTGCTAAACTGAATACTTGCCCCAAGTGGGAACATAACAACCAGACACAATGCAGTAGAAACAGTCACATGACAACATTTATAAAAAAATGCAAAAACTACCATTGAAAGATTTTCACTCTATGCAAAGTTCTAAAAGTCACCTTTTAACAATGTAAATTGAAATAATTAACATAAAAACAAAATTCTTGGTTATTCTCTTACCCGACCACGTCTGGATCCTACATAATTTATTGTAATCAGTGGCACTTCGATAAATTTACCCCATGGCATTCTGCTCTTGAGAACACCAGTATAAAAATAAAAATAAGAACGGGTGCGCTAAAACTGTGCCGACATGACATGCAGCTGGAGCTTAGAACTGTTCATGTGAAGCAGGCAAGATAATGATGGCAATGACGGAAGTAAAAAAAAACGTTACTTCTGCTTTCAATCAAACCACATCTGTGCTCATTTCTTGAGGTTTAGACAATAAACTAAAGGCTTTACACCAAGAAACTTGTAGACGGTGTCAACAGGTGATCAGCTGTGATACAATAATGAACACAAACAATGAATCAGATGTTTAGTAAATCTTTTTCCCTTGATGACCCCCTATGAGTTGATACTGCCCATTTAAAAATAGTAAGGAAATAAACTTTTCCTCCTTAGTGTGAACAAGGAACATTTTAGGGGCAGGGTTTTTTTTAAAAGGGGGAAGGGAAGAGAAGAGGGAGGGGGAAAAGGAAGAAAGGGGATGGGATGGAATGGGAAGGGGAAAGGGAAAGGAAACTGGGAGGGGGGAATAGGGTTGGAATAAGGAGAGGGGGGGGATTTTGGGGGGGGGGTGGAAGGGGGATCGTAAAAGAAAGGAGGGGAAAAAAAAAGGGGGGGTGATAAAAATTGTAAGGCAGTGATAGGTAGGATGGTTGTCGACAGCATACTCTTCCATACCATTATTATTTGGATTTTATTCAAAGTCAATGTAATGTTCTTAAAGTGGAGGTTCACGTAAAAATAAATTTTTAACATTGCATTTACGCCATTAATCCCAATTAGAATCGGCTGTTTTTTTTTTAAATACGTTCCGTACATACCTTTTCTCATATGTATTCTCAACCCGGCTTCTGGGTATGATGGTCGGGGTTGGGCGTTCCTAATTGACTGACAGGCATCCGGCCGACGCATACAGCGCATCACGAGATGCCAAAAGAAGCCAAACGTCGGTGCGCAGGCGCCGTATAGAGCTGCACCAACGTCCGGCTTCTTTCGGCATCTCGTGACGCGCTGTATGCGTTGGTCGGATGCCTGTCAGTCAATTAGGAACGCCCATCATACCCGGAAGCCGGGTTGAGAATACATATGAGAAAAGGTATGTACGGAACGTATTTTTTTTTTTAAAACAGCCGATTCTAATTGGGATTAATGGCGTAAATGCAATGTTAAAAATTTATTTTTATGTGAACCTCCACTTTAACTTTGTTTTGTTCTATACAGTGTTACATCCAATTGTCTTTACAATATCCCCTGAGGAGCCCAGAGTGGCGAAACATGTCGGGACAACCACTCCAATGCTATCCATCTGATTTGAATTCTAGATGTTTCCGTGTACTTGTGCACATAACTTGTATTTAGGGCCCGAAACAACTAATCAATTATGAAATTAATCAATTACAATTTTCATAATCGATTAATCGGACAGTAACATAATGGGGTTAAAAAAACTTAAAATTACCCCTTTTTAGTACAAAAAAGCAAATCGCTACTGTAAATATTACTTTCACTGTCCCACAGTAAAAAAAATGAACCCCTTACAGTAGCGATTATTTGCTCTTCTTGCACTTATTTTTGTTTTTTTAACCCCATTATGTTACTAAAAACATTGTGTTTCTTGGTGCTTTTTTGCAGAAACACACTACAGTTCATTTACATGTTTTCCTATGGTACATGTTCACATCCATGATTTTTTTTCAGCTGCTGTGTATTTGGAAAGGGCAAGGACTTTAACGCAAAACGGTGCTATTTTTTTTTTTTTTTTTTGGTTCAATATACTTCAATCGAGAAGCTGCAGAAAAGCATGTAATGTGTTTTTGCGGCAATTTGTGTTTTGTAATCTGCCCAACAACAAATTGGCCCAAATGTTTTTTTTTAAATGCAATTTTTTTTTTAAGGCTATTATCTGATTAATCGCAAACAATCGGCCAACTAATTGATAATGAAAATAATCGTTATTTGCAGCCCTACCTGTAGCTAACTTTTTAACTATGCCATGTATGTAACAACAAAAACTGTTATGTTATATATATTGTGGAGTATTGAAATTACTTCTTCCTTGCCGACACCCTTCAAAATCCCGCCCAAAAAATTCCCTTGTTTACATATATCGACAAGGATGTTGGTGCCATTTCTTCGTCATTGTCACCTACCCATATCACCACTACCTACTATTCCTCCTTAGTGTTTCTTAAAGACCAAACCTTATAAAAATGCAATTTACAATGTAAATCCACTTTTGTTAGAAAGTAAAAAAAAAAAAATGGCATTTACATTTGCTACACTAACCATATTGTAACAATGTTATTTAAAGACGATCATTATTTGTAAAATGTAATGCAATATGGCAACCTTGAGGCGTTCCATACAAAGATGGTATACGGAGTCTGAACCAAGATACAAATCAGATTTTAGACATCCTCTGTAATAAAAAGTTAATTTTTGGTGAGATATTCCCAAAGGGTTAGCCACTTTTAAAAAGGGATGCAGAGTCTACCACTACTCTCATTAGAACACTGCAAGTGGGGCAGAACAGTGGCTAAGTGGATAGCACGTCTGCCTAGCATCAGAAGGGTGGGAGATGGGGGTCGAGTATATTTCAGAAATTGTGAAGATCAGGGCAAATATTACAAAACCACAAGGTATGGGCAAGAGAGCCTATGCTACCGCAATTTCTCCAGCAGGTAGGCGAGTGGCCAGGGTACCTTATCGAGAGTCATTAAATAGCATCTGTGGATGTTTTTCTGGTAAGATTCCCAGGGATTTCTGCAATGGGATGCCACAAAGTTTACTCTAAATCAGGAGTCTCAAACTGGTGGCCCTCAAGCTGTTCGCGAAACTACAAGTCTTATGAGGCATTGCAAGGCTGACAGTTGCAAGCATGATGGGACTTGTAATTTTAAAACAGCTGGAGGGCTGCCAGTTTGAGACCCCTGCTCTAAATGCTTGTTGCCATATAGGTTGAGTTACCGCCTGCTAATTTAAACCAGTTGGGGTCATCTATTGGTTTCATATCATTAACAATATAAACCGGAATAACAAATTGTTTGGATCATCCCTTGGGTTAAAAGTGTCATTAGGAATACAATCTGGAAAATAAAAGGAAATAGAACATATGAGTCATTTCATAGAGCTTAAATGATCCCTACAGAGTGAAAAGGAAGCTACAGGCTTTTTATAGATTTTTAGATTTATACATTTTCAACTTAACCAGTTCACTTCCAGCAGCCCAAATCTCCAACAAATACCAACCCAGGGAATGTTACAAGACCACTGGCTAGGGGCATAGCAGGCATAGTGGACGCTGGTTTTAGAAAACAAATTATAGGGATAGAGCCCATCTGTGAACACTATTGAGATTTATCAAAGTAGAGCTAAAGATTTGGTCCAAACTTGGGATCATGCTGAACGCTACTCATTGCCACAAAGTCAAATAACTGCAACCAGGGCATTTCCATACCATAACTACGCATACAAAAAAAAGGGGGGGGGGGTGATTGTGCACCATAGACACAATATAGCCACATGGGAGTGACAACTTCCGGCTGAGTTAGTTTCTAACCTAGTCTGGGCCAATTTGGACATTCCTTTCCTACATGTAAAAAAACTTAAAACCCCCAAACATTATATTATATATATATATATATATATATATATATATATATATTGCAGAGGCCCTGGAGAATAAAATGGTGGGTGTTGCATACTTTTATGTCACACAATATTTGTGGTTTTTCAAATGCAATTCTTTTGGAGGAAAATACACTTTAAATTTGAATGCACATATACACATCATAATACTCAATTATTTGACAAAACATAAAAGATGACGTTACACCGAGTAAATGGATACCAAACATGCCATGCTTTAAAATTGTGTCTGCCCATGGAACGGCTCCAAATTACGGTACCTAAAATCTCCATAGGCAACGCTTTTAAAAGCTTATACAGGTTACCAGTTTAACATTATACAGGTGATCTGGTGCTTAAATGATTGCTCTTGCTCCAAAGTGGCGATACCTCACATGTGTGATGCAATCACCATTTACATACGCATGCGGGACCTAAAGTGTGAGTTCGCATTTGCATGTGAGCACTGGTGGGAATGGGGACCCTTTCAGTTTTTTTTATTATTTATTTTTTCTGTACTTTTATTTTTTTTATCAATGTTATTGCTATTGTAATGGATAAACAACATTTGTTGTAAAAGCATAGGCAGGGACAGGTCCTCATTATGGAGATATTTTTTTCACCACAAAAAAATAATCTTATGAACAAATCGTAAGTGGAAGTGCATTTTTTATGAAAAAGTGTTAGAACCCCCTGTCAAAGTACTGGACTGCCACAGTCTGGACCAAGCAACAGTCCTGTCCAGACAGGTGCCATGCCACTCAAACTAGGTGGTCTTTTTCTCTGGTCTCCCACCCGGCCAGCGCCAATATCCTCACAACGGGTGGGTGGGAGGTGCTGCATATCAGGACAAAGGGCGGGAATTGGTTATCACTCCCTTGTTAATGTAATAAGTTGAGAAGCTCCCACCCTCTGTCCCGATATGCAGCACCTCTTGCTCTGCCCACTACAAGGATGATAGCGGTGGCTGGCTGGGAGACCAGAGAGAGAAAACACCCAGCTGCCTCTGCCCTGGTTTGACTGAAGGATGGAAAGGGGACGCTGATGTAAAGGAGGAGAGGGTGGCTATGACTGAAGGGGACAACTGCGATGCGTAAAGTGGACAACCGCGATGCGTAAAGGGGGCAACCGCGATGCGTAAAGGGGGCAACCGCGATGCGTAAAGGGGACACTGATGTAAATGGAGAGCAGTGATGATAAAAAGGGGGCCGAGGACAGTGACGTAGAGGGGGGACCGTCACCAAGATTTGGACATCTGCCATAGTATAATTTTACAAACTGGACCCCCGTCAATTTAAATTCAAGAGCCATGCTCTAAATAAATGTTGGGCGTGAGCATTCTGTATATCTGTCTTGCATTTACAGCACTATGCATTCTGAAAGCTAAACAGAGCAAATCACATCTGACATGGCACAGCATGCTCATAGACGGGAGAAAAGCCTCCCAAAGCTCATCTGTTAAACTTCCTGTCATTGTGGATTAACAAGGCTAAAGGAAAAAATAAACCTTGAGGCACGTTTCCCTTACTCCTCTTGTTTAAAGGCCGGCTAAATATCCTTAATCTTTCAGTCCCTGTATAAGTATCGTTATTTCCATTTCACCTGGGTGAAGAGCTCTATAATTTGGGTATTTGGAAGTTTCAACTCATACCTGTGCCAACTTCCTTTTATTCTGTACATAGAATACATTAAATCTTAAAGCCTAACACAGGTTTTAGTGAACCTAAACTTGAACCAAACTATTACCTTCACCAACAGTTGCCAGCGCTGCATGAATTGTATGGAGCATCGGCTACATACAATATACAGCACTGCGTGCCGTCATCGGGGGTGGACTTCTTGTCTCACTCCTGAAACAAAAACAAGCCTGGCTGAGTGCCATTCACAGGATGCTTTGTATTTTCTGAAAGAGTACAAAGCTTCCTCTGATTAGCTTAGGAGAAGATAGTGACATCTTCTGCCCACCTCCCAACCAGAGGCTTTCTATGAATGGATGAGCAGTGCTCAGAATGACTTGATTTTGTTCCAGGAGCAGGACAGGAAGTCCCCATTCTGATGCCCAAACATATCGCTGCATTACTGTAAGCAGCTGAGGCTAAATACAGGTCATACAGCGGTGTTTGGAGATCATTCATTTGGACCAGCTCGGGGTAATTCAAGCTTCCTGTGCCATTATAATTGTGCAGGAAACTGGAACAATTGGTGTGCGCCACATTAACCACTTAAGACCCGGACCAAAATGCAGGTAAAGGACCTTGCCCCTTTATGCGATTCGGCACTGCGTCGCTTTAACTGACAATTGCGCGGTCGTGCGACGTGGCTCCCAAACAAAATTGGCGTCCTTTTTTCCCCACAAATAGAGCTTTCTTTTGGTGGTATTTGATCACTTCTGCGGTTTTTATTTTTTGCGCTATAAACAAAAATAGAGCGACAATTTTTAAAAAAATTCAATATTTTTTACTTTTTGCTATAATAAAAATCCCCCAAAAATATATAAAAAAAAATTTTTTTCCTCAGTTTAGGCCGATACGTATTCTTCTACCTATTTTTGGTAAAAAAAAATCGCAATAAGTGTTTATCGGTTGGTTTTCGCAAAATTTATAGCGTTTACAAAATAAGGAATAGTTTTATTGCATTTTTATAATTTTTTTTTTTTTTTTACTACTACTCCGCGGTCCCGGAGCTTCGGTTCGGGTCGCGGGCGCGCGCCCGCGACCCACGGCTGGGTACTAAAATCAACGTATATATACGTTGATGTGCCCAGCCGTGCCATTCTGCCGACGTAAATGTGCAGTAGGTGGTTAACAAAGTTTTAAGTCTGTCTGCGCCACATGCACCTGTTTATTTTCATAGTAAAACAGAAACTGTCCAGGTTGCACACCTAACAAAGGGATTGTGGAGGTTTTCAATAAAGAAAACTGCAGCAGGTCGCCTCCACATTGAACCTAGCATACAGGACATGGACCGTCTTCCACTAACCTGACAAACAGCTCATGTGCCTGTCTCTGCGTGTACAGAGAACACACTACACAGGTAGTACAAACAATTGGCCACTGCCCGGGCCTATAACTGGCCTCAACAGCAAGGAGCACATGGAAGGGCAACACATGTCAAACAAAAACAAGGAAAAATGCTCAGCTCAACTAACCAGGCAGCCTGCAACAAACTGAATTGAAAGGCACACTGATTGCACAGCTGTATGTTGGGCTTTTTAGTTGTGACCCGACTGTGGCTCAGGGCCCCACCCAACAGACAGGAAGTTTGTCGTCCCCGGGAGTCAGGTGGACTCCCATTCCTCTGAGAGGAGTCAGAGGCTGCATGGGTGCAGCAAGAGCATGCATGTCTGCAGGAGTCAGATGCACTTGGTGATAGAGCAGCAAGGCACTGATCGGGAGTGAGTTTAACTCCAGGAAACGGTTTGGTTCTGAGGAGCAGACCTAAGACCTAGGCCAGTGATGGCGAACCTTGGCACCCCAGATGTCTTGGAACGTCATTTCCCATGATGCTCAACTAACCTGGAGAGTGAGGATCATGGGAAATGAAGTTCCAAAACATCTGGGGTGCCAAGGTTCACCATCGCTGGCCTAGGCTAAAGACCTGAAGTAGCAGTAAGGCAAGAATGTAAGCCAGGAGGCTAAAGTATTGCGTATGCCAGGTACAGTAATTGTGGAACCCCCTGTGTGGGCTACGGATATATCTTTGTGAACTTTTCTGTTATTTTAAATAAAAGTGAGCTACCAAGGCCCTTAAAAATTCAGTTCTGACTGGCGTACTCACTAAAAACACACCTACTGCTGGAGTCTAATCACCACAATCTTAAAATAAATATAAATATATATATATTATATATATATATATATATATATATATATATATATATATATATATACACACACATACACACACACAGGGAGTGCAGAATTATTAGGCAAATTAGTATTTTGACCATATCATCCTCTTTATGCATGTTGTCTTACTCCAAGCTGTATAGGCTCGAAAGCCTACTACCAATTAAGCATATTAGGTGATGTGCATCTCTGTAATGAGAAGGTGTGTGGTCTAATGACATCAACACTCTATATCAGGTGTGCATAATTATTGGTCAACTTCCTTTCCTTTGGCAAAATGGGTCAAAAGAAGGACTTGACAGGCTCAGAAAAGTCAAAAAGATATCTTGCAGAGGGATGCAGCACTCTTAAAATTGCAAAGCTTCTGAAGCGTGATCATCGAACAATCAAGTGTTTCATTCAAAATAGTCAACAGGGTCGCAAGAAGCGTGTGGAAAAACCAAGGCGCAAAATAACTGCCCATGAACTGAGAAAAGTCAAGCGTGCAGCTGCCAAGATGCCACTTGCCACCAGTTTGGCCATATTTCAGAGCTGCAACATCACTGGAGTGCCCAAAAGCACAAGGTGTGCAATACTCAGAGACATGGCCAAGGTAAGAAAGGCTGAAAGACGACCACCACTGAACAAGACACACAAGCTGAAACGTCAAGACTGGGCCAAGAAATATCTCAAGATTTTTCTAAGGTTTTATGGACTGATGAAATGAGAGCGAGTCTTGATGGGCCAGATGGATGGGCCCGTGGCTGGATTGGTAAAGGGCAGAGAGCTCCAGTCCGACTCAGACGCCAGCAAGGTGGAGGTGGAGTACTGGTTTGGGCTGGTATCATCAAAGATGAGCTTGTGGGGCCTTTTCAGGTTGAGGATGGAGTCAAGCTCAACTCCCAGTCCTACTGCCAGTTTCTGGAAGACACCTTCTTCAAGCAGTGGTACAGGAAGAAGTCTGCATCCTTCAAGAAAAACATGATTTTCATGCAGGACAATGCTCCAGCACACGCGTCCAAGTACTCCACAGCGTGGCTGGCAAGAAAGGGTATAAAAGAAGAAGTACTAATGACATGGCCTCCTTGTTCACCTGATCTGAACCCCATTGAGAACCTGTGGTCCATCATCAAATGTGAGATTTACAAGGAGGGAAAACAGTACACCTCTCTGAACAGTGTCTGGGAGGCTGTGGTTGCTGCTGCACGCAATGTTGATGGTGAACAGATCAAAACACTGACAGAATCCATGGATGGCAGGCTGCATGAGTGTCCTTGCAAAGAAAGGTGGCTATATTGGTCACTGATTTGTTTTTGTTTTGTTTTTGAATGTCAGAAATGTATATTTGTGAATGTTGAGATGTTATATTGGTTTCACTGGTAAAAATAAATAATTGAAATGGGTATATATTTGTTTTTTGTTAAGTTGCCTAATAATTATGCACAGTAATAGTCACCTGCACACACAGATATCCCCCTAAAATAGCTAAAACTAAAAACAAACTAAAAACTACTTCCAAAAATATTCAGCTTTGATATTGAGTTTTTTGGGTTCATTGAGAACATGGTTGTTCAATAATAAAATTAATCCTCAAAAATACAACTTGCCTAATAATTCTGCACTCCCTGTGTGTGTGTGTGTGTGTATATATATATATATATATATATATTTATCCAGTCATAGGTGGGGCACTTGCTCTTTGTTTGTACCATTGGCTATTTGCTAAAGGGGCAAACCGGACACCTTTGCTGCCATTGCGCCATTTACTGGGTGTTCAGTGCACTCCTGTGTCTTTAGGGAGGCGTGGGCTCCCTCCATGCAAATGTAGCACCCCTGTACTTCCAAGTACGGATGCTGTTTAAATTTAGAGGGGGATGAGAGAATTACTTAGCTCTCATCCATGTGATGTATGTTAATTTAGTCGCTGTGCAGTGCTGTCGTTTCATTCTGTGTTCCAAAGATGCCTTTCCATCTTGGAACAGGTGGCGGCAGTGGAGACCAGTGGGAACGCATTCTTGCCAGCAGCCAATCAGAGGAGGTTTTCCCTCGTGGGCATGCTGAGGGAGGGTACTTCTTTAGGGCGCCATTTTGGCGTGGGGAGTTTGAGGTTGGATCCGGGAGCGGCACCCACCTTCAGGGTGTGCGTACATCACGAGCCCCGGCGATATGGCCTACCAGGCCTGGGCGCACGTGCTACGTGGAGTTCCCGACTCTGGGCCCTTCATGGCCTAGAGCAACTAAAGCTGCATAAGGGGCCTCAGTGACTTACTGGGCCCCCCACATCTATGAGAAGATCCCAAGCGAGTTGTGCTGTTCGGTGGGGAAGTCGGTCTGAGGTGAGCCCGGAGGCAGGTGATCCAATAGGGCTTAGACAATCCACCGGGGATTCGAGTTGCCGGACACCGACAAATTATATGCTGTAATTTGTCAATCGGTGACTGCAAAATAAAAGACGCTTACTGAGGGGAATTCAGGCAAATTTAATTAATAAGAAGGCATTGCTCTATCAAGCTGCATTCTAAAGCTGGGGCCTGTGGCAGAGGCACCACTCCTGTTCTATTGAGCCAAGTCTGTGGCAGAGACTTGTTTTCTCCTTCTCAAGACTCTTAATGACATTCCAGCTGCCAGTTCTGTGAGAGAGACAGTCTGGGTGCATAATGCCCACTTCGGCTGGAGTGGCGACAAAGTAAAGGTACCACTGAAGCAGGACTGCTTCTACAAAAAGTTAAGGCCTGAATCTGCAATTTCCTCCTCTCTTCACCATCTTTCTCTATTCACCTGAAGTTACCTGTTGCCGTGTTGGGCACAAGAATAAAAGCACAGAAAACGACACCTTGCTGTTTTGACATTCTATTATTGCTCACATCATCTACTTTTCATCATACCCCTAGACATGCTGCTACAGAGGCGACACGCCGATCCCAAATCTATCAAGCGGCTCCTGAGGGGGTAGCGCTACGCGAATCTGCCCTCAATCTATCTATTACTATGCATGTGCTCCTACTATGGAGGTTCTCAAAATGTATAGAGTTAGGACTGCAGATAATACTGGGGTGTCACAGCCTCTGCAGTTTACGTATGTTTTTGCAAATGCGTGCAAACTAAACACCTGTTTTTAACGTGAACTGTTAGGATAATTTGGTTTGCTGCAGGCTGGCAAGTTGAGCTGGGAATTTCTTTGTTTTTGTGTGGAAAGCCTCGGGGAAAGCTGCCGGTGGCTGTTAAAATGATTGTAAATGCAAGTTTATTTTCTGTTTGAAAATGAAAGAACAAATAGGTTTATACTAGCCTGCTCTGTGCAAAAGAATTGCACAGAACAGCCCCAAACCACCTCTTCTCGGCTCACTCCCCACCAGCGCTCCTTGCTTCTCCCCTCTATAGACACAGGCACCTGGACTCAGCCCTGCCCCCCTACTCCCACATCACTGGCTTTGATTGACAGCAGCAGGAGCCAATTGCTCCCGCTGCCTCAGTAAAGCCTGTGAGACACAGGTAGTGAGGAAATAGAAGACCAGATGGATGGAATGAGGGCTGGGGTGAGGGGATACTGATGACTGAACGTTTTTTTCACCGTAAAAAAAAAAAATATTAGGCTGAGAAACCTCTTTAAAACTGGCAAATGCAGGGTTAACAGCCTTGCTCCTCCCCCTTTCTCTAGCTGAAGGGGGGTGGCTTTGGTTGTTGATGTGCAGAGGTAGGAGAGTAAGCAGCTCTAGGTCACTATGCCATGTCTGGCACATGCCAAACAGTCCAGCACAGGTGACAATCATAAGGACAGAACAACCAAGTCCTGTGGGTGGGTGCCCAACATGCTGACAATCCGTGCCCACCATGCTGACAATCCGTGCCCACCATGCTGCCTGTTTCCTTCATGCCATCTATCTGTGCCCATTATGCTGCCTATATTTGTCCTTAATGCAGGGAACAGAGGAGAGGAAGTTAATTACTGGGTGGATGATGAGCGCACCGAGGAACATCACAGCTTTCATTTCAATTGCTGTGTGCTCCCACCGCTCGCTGTCACATGCAGCCATGCCCCCTGGCCGGGGAACTTTGATACACGTCACTCGTGATTGGACGGGTGATCGGTCTATCAAAGTCCCGGGACCAGGGGGTGGGGTTGTGTGTGACAGCGAGTGCAGGGAACACAATGAAATGAAAGCCGCCAATGATGTTCCGGCTGCCCGCTTCCCCTCCACAAGCGCTGGGAGAAGGACTGCCGCATGCCGGCGGTGCTCACCCCCCAGCTTTCCAGGCAGCCCTTCCTTGCCATCCCTCAGAATCCACTCGCAAAATGCGAGCAGGCGAGTGGATTTTTTGAGGGCTGACCTATTACATGCCAGGCTTGTATGGTATGTGGTGGCTGAGATGTTTCTCCACTTGTTCTGTGGATTACATGGAGTCAAGATGAATACCTAGCCTCATCTGCACCCCTCAGTGGAACACACCAAATGGGGGGGGGGAGCAGAGACCCTATAATCAGTTTGATATATAGGTAAATGATAAAGACAACTATACCAATGGTATGCTTCCAATAACCACCTTTGACTACATATCCCATGGTACCTTGCCTGTAAACAAGGATTCCTCTGCTCACTCCTCTTCCTGAAACTCATCCTCTCAGCACCTCTGTGGGTCAGAAGGCAGGTTCTATGAAATGTGTGACACAGCAGTGCCCCTAACGGGGAATAGTGACTACGCGTCACAGAATTTAAGAAACAAATGTGTGGGGATTTTCACAAACTCAACAATCTTTCAGATTAATAAGAATAGGCTATAAATAAATAAAATACAATGTGTAAATTAATAAATGGTTCTACATTTTGACCATAGATATACTCTAAATCCAAAGGAAAACAAGAAAACACGCAGCATTGCTCTGTGACCAATACACAGGTGTCTTGTTTCCCAATTTTGCACAACAGATATGGTATATTTTGGTATGCTTCCGAGTATGTTGAAATGTACAGAAGGCAGATTTTTTTTTTTTTTTTAACTTGCTCAGTTAATTTGTTTTTAAACTCTGCAGCCGGAGGAAAGCTTCTTGTACTAATATACACAAAAAGAGAACTGGCTCGGCTTGCATAATCACCATCTGTGGCAAGATCAAACAAACACGACAACATGTCCATACTCAACATCCTTCCATATTGCTCTGTCTGTGAAGGCGTGGGAGGTAATGTGATGCTGTACACTCCTGATGTAATAACATTCGTGCTGCACCATGTGCCGCGACACAACCACCAATGTCAATAAATCATAAAAAAATAATGTAGCAAATAGCAACGTCCAGTTATTTTTATATACAGTCACAGCGGAGCCACGTTTACTCCAGTTATTAAGAAACCAAGCATATATTATATATTGAAGTGACGGACCAAAGTTCTTTTTAAATTTACCATAGCCCCTACAATTCATATATATTTTTTAAGAAATCAATTAAACCTTAACTCCAGGTTGAGGAAAAATAAAATAAAATAAAATCTACCCTTGCAGTGGAGCCCCCTTAATCCAAGGGTTAAATATTTATACCCATTAGTACTATTTTACCAATCTCTATGTGTATGTCATGCCGTTTTTGTAATAAAATAATATTAAATGTAATTGGTTCAGATAACTCAGTAGTGTGCTTCATTTAAAGTCCCACCATCTAGTTCATTATTCAAGGGTGAAAGAGTTGTAAAGGTAAAAAAAAAAAAAAGAAAATTCCCTAAATAGCTTCCTTTACCTTAGTGCAGTCCTCCACTTACCTCATCCTTCCATTTTCCTTTTAAATGTCCTTATTTCTTCTGAGAAATCCTCACTTCCTGTTCTTCTGTCTGTAAATCCACACAGTAATGCGAGGCTTTCTCCCTGGTGTGGAGAAAGCCTCTTGAGGGGGCGAGCAGTAGTGTCAGGACAAACTATTTTGCAGATAGAGAAAGGAGCCGTGTGTTAGTGGGCGTCTTGACAGTCCTGCTCGCCCCCTCAAGAGGCTTTCTCCACACCAGGGAGAAAGCCTCGCATTACTGTGTGGAGTTACAGACAGAAGAACAGGAAGTGAGCATTTCTCAGAGGAAATAAGGACATTTAAAAGCAAAATGGAAGGATGAGGTAAGTGAAGGAGGACTGCACTGAGGTAAAGGAAGCTATTTAGGGAAAACATTTTTTACCTTTACAACCCCTTTAAATAGTTAAGTCAAGTCTAGGGGGTACAGGAATAGAGCATGATGCCACGTACACATGATCATTTTTCGGCTTGGAAAAAAACGTAGTTTTTCAGCATGTAGAAAAAAAACGATGTTTTTCCAACTTCATCAATAAAAACGATGTTGCCCACACACCATCGTTTAAAAAAAATTATGAGCAAAGCGTGGTGACGTACAACACGTACGACGGCACTCTAAAGGTGAAGTTCCATTCAAGCTCCCGTCTCATAACTTGCTTCTGAGCATGCGCGGGTTTAAAACGTCGTTTTAGCCCACACACGATCATTTTTTAACAACTCAAAAAACGTTTTTTTTTTAAACTAGGTTAAAAAATGCAGCATGTTCAAATTTATTTTTTGTTGTTTTTCAGAAGATGAAAAACGATGTGAAGCCCACACACGATCATTTTAAACGACGTTTTTAAAAACATAGTTTTTTTTTCATGCCGAAAAATGATCGTGTGTACGCGGCATAAGGAATATCTTCTTCTAGCGCAGTGGTTCTCAACCTTTCTAATGCTGTGACTCCTTGATAAAAATTCCTAAGTTGTGGGGACCCCTAACATGAAAATTATTTTCATAGGGTGGGTTGTCCGCACAGAAGGCAAGACAAGTAATTTGCACCCTCTAACCCACGGACATTTAGCGCTCCCTGAGTCCCGTCCATTTGTACAGTATTAAAACCCCTTATGGTACATTTTAGGATGTACCACGCTCTCTCTTTGTTCTTCTTTCTTTCCCTTTTATCTCTCGCTATCCTAATTTCTTGTTTTTTTCCACATCCCTCTCCCTTTTGCCATCTTCCTTGTTATTTTTCTTATCATTTCTCTCCCTTTTTCTTGGTTCCTCCCCCTCTTTTCCTATTCCTTTCATGTATTCTCTATTTTTATTCCTTCTCTTACTCCTTGGTGGGGGGATGGGATGGGCGGCAGTGCTAGCAGGGAGTTCTGATCAGCCAACTTATGTGCTCTTGATGAAGGTCATCTGCTGATCTGAGAATTGTAGTGGGGACTTCTAATGGCAACTATAATTACAGGTAGTGTTACTTATAGCTTTACTATGTCTCGGACTTTGTGGTGTCTTGCAGTTGTGACACCTAGGCTAAAAATTAGGATATAGGGTCTCCTCCAGCCCCTCCCACTTCACATTCATCACCAGTCAGCTGACCTCAAGTCTCTGCCCCCCAGCCATGCCGTGAAGTGAAGTGAATGAGTGGCTGTGATGAGGCCGAGTGTGCAGCCGCGGGCTCCAGTGACAGCCCTCCTGGACAGCCGCAAAAGGCTGGGAGAGCGGTGCAGGCTTCAGGAACAGCCAAGGATTTGGTGACCCCTGGCAAATTGTCATTTGACCCTGAGGAGGTTGAGAACCACTGTTCTAGAAGGTCATGACATCACAATTTCCACCTCGGTCAATTATGGGAAGCCTTGTATTAATAAAAATACAAGGCTTCTTTTTACCGAATGGCAAAAAAAAAAAAAAAAGCACTGGCAGCTGACGGAAAGTCACCTGCACTGCTGCCGGTACATAGCAGCACTTACTGTATGTAGCCAGTGATACAGTGAGTCCAGTGATGGCAAACCTTGGCACCCAGATGTTTTGGAACTACATTTCCTATGAGGCTCATCCACTCTGTAGTGTACTTGAGCATCATGGGAAATGTAGTTCCAAAACATCTGGAATGCCAAGGTTCGCCATCACTGCTATAGTCCATTACAGCGCACACAGTAGCTACGTCATTTAGCAATGAAAATTATTTGTTTAGGCCAGCTTGGCCAAACTATTTTTTTTAAGTGAAATTAAACTTGGAATTCCACTTTAACATACATGGGTTCACCTAAACAGCACACAATATAAAATGTTCATTATTGCAAAACGCTTACCTTGGTTTTCTTGCCACCAGACATTTTATGCCTGAGATAACTAAATGTGCGGCTCACTTTGGTCCCACCTTTCAGATCTAGGTCTTTTTGAGAAGGGCTTAATGGCAAGACATCGCAGCTCTCCTCGGGTATACTGGAAGAGAGATTATTATATTAATATAATTTGATCACTCAATTGCTAAAGTGTACTGAACAGAAAAGCAGCATAAAACATGGAACCCGAACTTCAGACTGCAGCTAAAATACATACATGGGAGCCATTTAACCTGCCAAAGGAATAGTAATTAAGTGCAGCAGGTGATCCGGACAGCCTTGCTGGACCGCAGCCAGCACCTCATTGTACACTGCAGCAGTTAACTTAGTCAAGTACACAAATCACACCATCCTCCAGCCTCCTGACCGGGAAATGAAGAATCGGCTGCACGCTAATGAGGTTTATGCATCTGCTTGCTCCACCTGTCTGCATGTCCCCTGTTAGCACATGTGCAAACAGCAAAGCCTGATTGGCTTATATGGCTGACCCCTCCCTCTTCCTGCTATACATAACTGGAAACTGATATGAAGAATAAGGTACTTACACTAGAAGCATTAAAAAAATACCTGTGGCCTAACCCTACAACGGCACAAAAGTCACATCTAATAAAGGGGCCTCAGAAAAAGTTTTATACAATTATTAGATAGCTGAACCGATCTACAGCTGTGGCCAAAAGTTTTGAGAATGACACAAATATTTGTTTTCACAAAGTTTGTTTCTAAACTGCTTTTAGATCTTTGTTTCAGTTGTTTCTGTTATGTAGTGAAATATAATTACACGCACTTCATACGTTTCAAAGGCTTTTATCGACAATTACATGACATTTATGCAAAGAGTCATTATTTGCAGTGTTGGTCCTTCTTTTTCAGGACCTCTGCAATTGGACTGGGCATGCTCTCAATCAACTTCTGGGCCGATTCCTGACTGATAGCAACCCATTCTTTCATAATCACTTCTCGGAGTTTGTCAGAATTAGTGGGTTTTAGTTTGTCCACCCGCCTCTTGAGGATTGACCACAAGTTCTCAATGGGATTAAGATCTGGGGAGTTTCCAGGCCATGGACCCAAAATGTCAACGTTTTGGTCCCAGAGCCACTTAGTTATCACTTTTTATCCTTATGGCACGGTGCTCCATCGTGCTGGAAAATGCATTGTTCTTCACCAAACTGTTGTTGGATTGTTGGAAGAAGTTGTTGTTGGAGGGTGTTTTGATACCATTCTTTATTCATGGCTGAGTTTTTGGGCAAAATTGTGAGCCCCCCACTCTCTTGGATGAGAAGCAACTCCACACATGAATGGTCTCAGGATGCTTTACTGTTGGCGTGATGGTAGCGCTCACCTTTTCTTCTCTGGACAAGCCTTTTTCCTGATGCCCCAAACAATCGGAAAGAGGCTTCATAGGAGAATATGACTTGGCCCCAGTCCTCAGCAGTCCATTCACCATATTTTATGCAGAAGATCAATCTGCCCCTGATGATTTTTTTTTTTAGAGAGAAGTGGCTTCTT
The DNA here is from genome assembly GCA_029574335.1 of Rana kukunoris. Lineage (NCBI taxonomy): Eukaryota > Metazoa > Chordata > Amphibia > Anura > Ranidae > Rana > Rana kukunoris. The sequence goes on along the minus strand of CM056051.1, from coordinate 28,896,867 downwards.
TGCTGCCCCTCTTGACACCAGGCCATCTTCCAAATGTCTTCGCCTCACTGTGCGGGCAGATGCGCTCACACCTGAATGCTGCCATTCCTGAGCCAGCTCTGCACTGGTGGCACTCCGATCCTGCAGCTGAATCCTCTTTAGGAGACGGTCCTGGCACTTGCTGGACTTTCTTGGGCACCCTGAAGCCTTCTTCACAAATGCAGTGGAATTTTTTTTATGGGATTAAGTTAATTTTCATGGCAAAAAGGAACTTTTTTAATTGCAATTCGTCTGATCACTCTTCATAACATTCTGGAGTATATGCAATTTCCCATCTCAAAAACTGAGGCAGCAGACTTTGTGAAAATTAGTATTTGTGTCATTCTCAAAACTTTTGGCCATGGCTGTAGATTACAAGCTACATGCAAGCTTCAGCTGTGCTCATACATTCTGCTTGTGAGAATCGGAAATTGTAGGTCATAATAGTCATGTGTGGACTGGAAGCGATTTTCACAGTTTTCAAATAATCAACTGTGATCACTAGGAAATATTTTTTTTTTCACAAGGACACAAAGCTCTTATGTCCAACCCTTTAGGTTTTTCGGTGACCGATTATTTGTATAAAAAGGACAATAAAGTGGACATTCAGTCATTTTTTTGAACTTTCCATCTATTAAATCTTCTGCCCTTGTTGGTTTAACTTTTGTTAAAACAATTTTTTCTGCCAGTAAATATCTTATACAGCCCACTTCCTGTTTCTTGTCTGGTAAAAAGCTTAGCCTTATGACACCATGCACAGCTCTCTCACACTCTCGTGAGAGTATGTCAGGGACGGGGGGGAGGGGGTGAGTCATAGGAGGGCCAATGAGAGCTGCAGAGCTGAAGGTGTGCCTCTGTGTGTCTGTAAATCCAGGAAGTGAAAAGGCAGCAACTTCAGCTGCCCACAGTTATAATGGCTTCAGCCAGACTTAGTGGAGGGTGATTTCTGCAGCATATTTGGCAAGCACAGAATAACAGTATATATAAAATAATATGCAAAGTGATTGGAGGGAAGCTTCAAAATGGCAAGGATGTTTTTATTATAAATTATGTGAGCAGACTGCAGTTCCTCTTTAAATACTACTGTGCCATCTAATCCAGCATTGGTCACCTAAAGCAAACCTTCTGCCCTGAGAGGCATGGGCATTCCTGTCCTGGGAGACAATGCAATGATAGAGACTTTGCATCCCACATACTTTACACCTGTGGTTTCCAACCAGTGGTCCGAGGACCACTGGTGGTCCATGAGAAAATGTTGGTGGTCCCCAGGTGTTCTGCTGCAAATCAACATTGTGGTGGATGTATACCGCCCAATGTTTTTTTCCAGTGTTGTCGTCAATGTGTTTCGTCAATGTGTGTTGTCAATACCGTCAGCGCGTATTGATACTCAATGCCTCCTCTGTAGTTTTGGCTCCTGTAAACTCTGAGGGAGGCGCCAGGAGTAGTGCAGAGAGCAGGAGGTGAAGGAGGAGGTGACTTCCAATGGCAGCACTGATAACAGACTGTGGAAGGGAGCACAGAGCTTGAGCACGTCTGGATAAGATACAGCGCAAAAACAATATATGTGAAAAATTGATGACCCCAAAAAAAGAGAAGTGAATACAAAAAACAAGTGAAATTACTTAATAGTAACACCACCAAATTATGTAAATATGTGATAAATTATAAACCACAAAAAATTATTATATGAATTGTGTACATATACCAAAAACAGGATGGGTAAATACCAAACTGTTAGTAACCAAGGAAGGTTGGTTATGCAATCAAATAGGTGTGGCATATAATACGTCTTAATGTTGGAAAGGTAAAAGTGGATGAAAAATATAAAAAAATGAGTCCCAAGTGTAATAGAGTGAAGGTAAGTCCAAAATCTTCTCATCAAAAGTAATGTGACAGAGAATACACTTCCTTCAATCAAGTAGACACCTAAGTGAGAGAGATGTAGTCTCCTTACCGGATAATAAGACTCTAAACACCCTGTGCCTGGTTTGACCGCCTGTTTGTGGTCTTATTATCCGGTAAGGAGACTACATCTCTCTCACTTGGGTGACTACTTGGTGAAAGGAAGTGTATTCTCTGATGTCGCATCACTTTTGATAAGAAGATTTTAGACTTACCTTCACTCTATTACACTTGGGACTCATTTTTTTATATTTTTCATCCACTTTTACCTTTCCAACATTAGGACGTATTACTATATGCCACACCTTTTTGATTGATTGCATAACCAACCTTTCTTGGTTACTAACAGTTTGGTATTTACCCACCCTGTTTTTGGTATATGTACACAATTCATATAATAATTTTTTGTGGTTTATTATTTATCACCTATTTACATATTTTGGTGCTGTTACAATTAAGTAATTTCACTTGTATTTTGTATTCACTTCTCATTTTTTTTGTATCATCAATTTTTCACATAATTTGTTTTTGCGCTGTACCTTATATTTTAACGCGTCTTTTGAATTTGTATCTACAATTTTTGGTACCGGCAGCATTCACGTTTTTTGTTAAGCGCAGTGTTCTTTCCCATTTTTTCCACATGTCTGGATAAGGTGGTAAGATCCAATGATAGGTCTGTGTAGGCAGCAGTGTGATGCAGAGTGCTGGGGGGATGGGGCCAGAGAGCCAAAGCATTCTGTGTGTACATGGCATGTAAAATTAATGTTAGCGTTTTGTGGGATTCATAATTGTGAGTTTAGTGGTCTATGAGGTCCGAAAGTTGGCAAACACTGTTTTACAGTTTCCTTATTGATAGGAGACTGAGGAGGTGAAGATTAAACAATTTAATATGCTGACCCCAGAAGGCATCAACTGATACAAGACAATCAATGTTGGATTAATTGGCTGTTGAAGGATTTGGAATATGGCTTTTGAATTCTATCTTATGCACTTTGATACGCTGTAAATTACACACATGTGATGATGGCAGATAACATCAAAATGATGCCTCCAGGTACAGGGAGTGTGCATACATATTCAAGAACATAGTGTGCGTAAAATAAAAAAATGCTCCACTAAAGACGTGCTTAAAGTGGTTGCTCCAAGGCTGGGTTCACACTTCCTCCAGCCGCAGGTCCCAGCAGGGAGGCTGGTGTGTACACCATTCAAGGCTCGGTTCACACCTAAACCGGCCGCGGATCGCACAGCAACACTGTCTCCCTGTTCTCCATTTCAGATATGAATCAGGGCAGAATCTTTGCCTGAATTCGGCGTTGTAATGGAGCCAAAGACGAACAGTGATCCTGTGCAGCGCGCTCTACAGCCGCCCCCCAGAGATATGTGAACCGGCTCCATAGAGAGCCGGTCACAATCTCCTGTCTTGCTAACTGGATGTGATGAAAGAAGGAGGGAGAAAAGGGGAAGGGGAGGTGTGAGAAGAGGGAAGGGGAGGTGTGAGAAGAGGGAAGGGGAGGTGTGAGAAGAGGGAAGGGGAGGTGTGAGAAGAGGGAAGGGGAGGTGTGAGAAGAGGGGGGACAGGTACTCGCTCCCACTTCTGCTCAGATCAATGCACCAATAATTCCCCCCCCCAGCCAGCAACCTACTGGGACACTTCCCAGGTCCCACAAGGCTGCGGGACCATTCAAAAAGTGCAGCAATGCTCGCACATGTGCAGCCAGTTGTGAAGCTGCAAAAAGTCACAGCCGGCTGCCCACAGTAAAAATGAGCACGACGCTGGACCCCCTGGACAGGTAAGTGTTGCTTTATTAAAAGTCAGTAGCTACAGTATTTGTAGCTGTTACATTTAATTTTTTTGTGTAGAAAGGCTGAAGAACCGCTTTGAACAGCAAGTGAGAAGTAGCATGCTATGAAATTTTTCACTAATTGGGAATAAATTATTGTTCAGCATGATTTATATCCAACATTGACTTCCACTAGACCATGCACACTTACCTTTGAGCCAGAGAATTTCTAGGGATATTTAAGGACTGTGAGCCTAAAAATAAAAAATAAAAAAACATCTTAAGAACTCAAGTCTCTCCCAACATTCATTTAGTAGCCTGAAGGTGTTAATAAAATGGCCGTTATGTCGCAATGTCTGTCAACGTTAGGAACCATCACCTCCAAAGCGTGAGTGGTTAGGTTCTAGGGGTCTACCATGCTTGCATTTATACATGATTTTGTTGGTCCTCTAATAGGATCAGATCTATAGCACAGGAGAGTCAAAGGAAATGGACACAACTACTTTATTAAGCAGTAAATTCTAGCAGACTTATCACAATTACATTTTTCACTACGATCACACAAGAAAATGGACACATTGTCCCGGACATAAGCAAGGCAAAGCAGGAAAGGCTGTGAAGGGCAGTGTGGACATCCTAGTCATACAGTGCAGCGTTGTGGCAGCGTTTACTTACTATCCGACTCGTCATCACTGGACGAGGAACCAACAGTAAAGACATGCTTAGACTTAGGAACAAGCGGAGAAATGTTGAAGGAGAAGGAGATTCGCCTCTTTGGTCGCATCCGGGTCTGAACTGAGAAGTGGGTTAACAGCAGACGTTAGAGCATGCAAATAGAAACAAAGAAAGAAAAAACAAATAGGGAGGCAGAAGCAGGGTGCAGATTGTGAGTTACATGAATGTCAACTGTAAGATCATCATCCTTCATCTGGATCTATCCACAACTTCTTCAGATGGAGGTGCCAATTACAAAAACGATGGATCTTGTATTTAGTACACAAGGTTTGCCCATCATGCTATATATATGGGGCATGGGTGGGCTGAATTCATGAAATTTAAACGTCAAGGGAGTGAAGGTATCACCTGCCTAATTCCTGGTATTGTAACTGAAATTTGCAGCATTTCCTATTTAGAATTAAAACTATTTGCAGCCCATTTTAAAGTGGTTGTAAACTCTTATGCCGCGTACACACGGTCGTTTTTTGCGATGAAAAAAAACGACGTTTTCTGTGAAGTAAAAAACGACGTTTTTGAAACGTCACTTTTCAAAGTCAATTTTGCATACACACCATCGTTTTTTCACAAAAAGCGAGGTTACGTTCACCACTCTTTTCCATTGAAGCTCGCTTCATAACTAGCTTCTGGGCATGCGCGGGTTGAAAAACGTCGTTTTGAACGACGTTTTTGCTACACACGGTGACTTTTTGTGAAACAAAAAACGACGTTTTAAAAAACGACACAAAAAATTCAAGCATGTTGGAATTTTTTTTTGGTCGTTTTTTTTAAGACAAAAAACGACGTTTTGCCCACACACGATCAATTTAAATGACATTTTAAAAAACGTAGTTTTTTTTCATCGCAAAAAACGACCGTGTGTACGCGGCATTACATATACCCACTGGAGTGAATAATCTCAGGCGATACTCACCGATGAAACAAATCCTCCTACATACTGTATAATGTATAGTGTTGCTCACGAATATTCGCATTGCGAATATTCGCTACGAATATTGCATATTCGAGTATTCGCGAATATCTCGAATATCGCGGCGAATATTCGCTATTTCGAATATTCGATATTTTTCAAATTTCGCAAAAAAATTCGCAATAAAATTCGCAATAGCGAAAATTCGCAATAGCGAAAATTCGCAATTTTTTTTTTTTAATCAAATATCACGAATATTCGATATTAACGAATATTCGCAACCGCATATGTGAAATTTCGCTTTTTATTTATATAAAATATACCGAATATTCGTAAATATCGAATATTCGTGATATTTTATAAAAAAAAAAAATCGCGAAATTTCACATTAGCGAAAATTCGCATTAGCGAAAATTCGCATTGCCGAAAATTCACAATTTTTTTTTTTTTTTTTTTTTTATAAAATATCACGAATATTCGATATTAACGAATATTCGCGAATATTCTTCGAAATATTCGCGAAATATCGCGAAATCGAATATGGCGTATTCCGCTCATCACTAATAATGTACCGGTTTATCTGCAGCACTTTCTACGCTGTTTTTCACACTCATAGTCCATAGAACTAAAAGTCTGTTTGCCACTGTGACACAGAGGACTTGTAGTTCATTCATTCATAGATCTATGTGAATGAATGGTGGGTGTGTTTGTGTGTGCGCACAGGCGGGCTGGATACTATAGAGCAGGCTTAAAAGGAGGATCACATCCAAAGCTTGTTTGGCTGTACTTCTCCTGTGGATCACAGGAGTGCAGTTAGTTTTGCACTCCTGTGACCCATTTTCAGGAGACAACATGCTGAAGCCCGCTGTCGGCTGACATCACAGAGCCGAGCCAGGCTTGGGCTGGATTGCAACAATGGATTCAGGATCCACCCCCATGCCTCGACCGGCATTCATCTCAGCGAGCCACTGAAAGCCTTAGCCGGCCACTCCAGCCCCCTCCACAGCCCAGTGAGCTTTGGGGGGGGGGGGGGGGGGCTTGGAGCTTAGGAGCAAAAAACAGTCAGACGCTCTCTGCTTGGGAAGCTGTGAGAATTGTGCGATCGGCAGTGTTTGATTAGAAGTGTTGGAGTACAGATGCAGCATCGGATCGTTGCTGCATCGAGCTAGGCAAGTATGATTCTAAAAAAAAAAAACATCTTTTAAGGCCTGTTACATGGTACAGTACTGTACAGAACTTGAACTTACATTTACAATATGAACACATGAGAAGCAGAGGAGCTCCCCAGAGAAGGAGGAATTTAAGAACAAATATGACATTGACAGTTGAGGGAATGGAAGAAAAATGTCAGAGGAAAAGAAATTAAACATGCTTGGGATGAACAGATGTCTACTGTATCTTCAGAACAAACCCAACCTTGCATGCTGGATGCCTCGGATGGGTAAGTTAGTAAGCATAACGTTCAGTGTTAATTGATGTGTATGGGTCTGTCTAGTAAAATCTAGCAATTAGCAAAGGCTTCTCTTTCCCAGCTCTATGGTGGCTGTTTATTACTGCAAAGAGCAGCTTTGTGGCACATTTTCAGGACCTGTAAACAAGAGTGGCTGGTTGAAGTAACATTTGGAGACACACAGAGGGCACACAAAATCACTCACTTTCCACCAGGGGATTGCTGATAGTGGTTAGTGACATGGATTTTGTCAGGTGAGGAGCAAATCCTGAACTGGGGTAAACAAACCCACGACAGGGGGTCTTTTCACGGTCCTGTAAAAGAAGAATGGATAGTTAGTCTATACAAGCCAAATTTTTTTATCAGCACTTCCAACTAGAGAAGATTTTCAATGATGCTTACATGAACCACATCACAGAAATACAGAAAGGAACCCCTGACCAAAATCGGATGAAACAGTCCAAAATTGTTGATATAAAAAGTCATAAAAACAACCAATGCATTTTAGGGGCAACGCCACTCCCCCTTCACTAGGGTTCAGCACAGAAAAAAAAGGGATTTTTAATAACAGCTTACCTGTAAAATCCTTTTCTTGGAGTACATCACGGGACACAGAGCGCATAGCCATTACATATGGGTTATATGGAGTACCTTCAGGTGTGGACACTGGTGTAATCAACTTCACAGGAAGTTCCTCCCTATATAACCCCCTCCCACTGAGAGTGCTTTAGTTTTGTAGCAAGCAATTTCTCTGAGGTTACACAATGTTCCCACAAAGAGGGGTGGGAGCTCTGTGTCCCGTGATGTACTCCAAGAAAAGGATTTTACAGGTAAGCTGTTATTAAAAATCCCTTTTTCTTGATCGTACATCACGGGACACAGAGCGCATAGCCATTACATATGGGATGTCCCAAAGCAATGCTCTATGAAGGGAGGGAGACCGTAAGGCAAAAAATAGCCAAACAGAAACTATATCAGGAGGTAAAATAGCTCCACCAACAGAAAAAGGGGGCGTGAACACGGGCCAGAGGATTCTATACTGCTGCCCGTAGGACCGCCTGCCCAAATGCTGCGTCCGCAGCCTTTGTGACGTCCAACTTATAAAATTTAGTAAACGTATGTACGGAAGACCAAAAAAGGATTTTTTGCTTACCGTAAAATCCTTTTCTTACATCACGGGACACAGAGCGGCATATTCATTACTATGTGGGTTATAAACCTGTGCCATCAAACAGAGTCCCCTCCCTATATAATCTAGAGGGAGTCCCTGTTTTGTAGCAAGCAGTATGCCTCCCAAAATGGTCACCCAAAAAGGGGTGGGAGCTCTGGTCCCGTGATGTACTCCAAGAAAAGGATTTTCAGGTAAGCTGTATTTAAAAATCCCTTTTTCTTTCTCGTACATCACGGGACACAGAGCGGCATATTCATTACTATGTGGGATGTCCGAAAGCAATGCTTTAACTGAGGGGAGGGAGACATCTTCCAAAGAAGGATTCAATTTAGAGGTAAACTCAAATAATAATAATAATTCCAACTTGTCAAGAAAAAACTTTTTCTTTTTTTTTTTTTTTTTTTTTTCTTTTTACAACAAGGGCGCTTCTGATCCCAGATCTCAAACTGCAGCCTGTAGTACTGCCTGTCCAAAGGAAATCTGCATTCCTTCTCACGTCTAGTTGATAAAACTTTGTAAACGTGTGCTGATACCACGTCGCTGCCTTCATATCTGAGCCATAGAGATCTATGGTGTGCTGCCAGGAGGCCCATGGCCCTGGTAGATGGGCCTTACCGACAAAGGAGGAGGCACCTCTTCAAACCGTAGGCTTGAATGATTAATTGTCTAATCCATCTCGAGATGGTGGATTTTGAGCTGCCTGCCCCTTCTTGGGGCCATCCGGAAGAATGAAAAGCACATCTGTTTTCCTAATCTTTTCTGTAGCCTTGAGATAAACCCTCATGGCTCGGACCACATCCAAAGTATGAAGCAATCTTTCCTCTCTGGACTGGGGAGTAGGTTTTGGAAAGAAGGATGGTAGGACTAGGTCCTGATTCAAGTGAAAACTGGATATGACCTTAGGAAGGAAAGAAGGCTGAGGCCGCAGAACTGCACTCTGTCCTTATGCAGAATAAGGTACGGTTCCCTGCAAGACAAGGCTGCCAGCTCGGAGACCCTTCTGGCCGAAGCCATAGCCACCAAGAAAACCAACTTTTTCGTCAGTTAGCAGCACTAAAGAGGGATTTCTGTCAGCCAAGGTTCAAACGGCTGCTTTTGTAAAGCTGACAAGACCAGATTTAAATTCCAGGGGCAGATTGGGGAGCTCTAATAGGGGGATTAATACATGCAAGACCCCCTGCAAAAAGGTTTTTACAAGCGAATGTGTGGCCAAAGGCCTTTGAAACCATATCGATAAGGCAGACTGAGACCTGCCCCTTTAGATTGTACTAAGAGCCAACCCCTTGTCAACGCCAACCTGGAGGAACTTCGCAAGATCCTGTCAATAAAAAACTTGCGAGGATGCCCTCATCTTTTGAGACTCGCACCAGCCTCCACATAGGTTCTCCAGACTCTGTAATAGATATTTCTAGAGACTGGCTTTCTAGCCCTTGAATTAACAGGGTAGATATGACTTGGGCCGAGACAGGCCTCTGCCCTTAAGAATTAGAGATTCAGCCGCCAAGCCATCAAATTTAGCTGCTGTGAAGCAGGGTGGTAGATCGGGCCCTGAGACAGCAGATCTGGGCGCAGGGGGAGTGGCCACGGTCTGCCCTTACTGACATCCTCACGATGAGTGCGTACCAAGCCCTTCTGGGCCAGGCTGGGGCCACCAGGATCACCGGCCTGCGCTCCACCCTGATCCTTCGTAGAAGGCGAGGGAATCATCTGTAGTGGAGGGAACGCATACAGGAGAGAAGTTTGAACTGGTGCCAGGGGCAAACCAACGCATCGGTCCCGTAGGCCGAGGGGTCCCTGGCTCGGGATACAAATTTGTCCAATTTCTTGTTGAATCTTGTTGCCATGATGTCCACATCGGGAACTCCGAATCTTTGGCAAATCTCTTGGAATACCTGGGGGTGAAGAGACCACTCTCCCGGGAGCAACTGTTGACGACTCAAAAAATCTGCTTGAGAATTGTCTATCCCTGGGATGAACACTGCTGAGATGCAGGGTACATGGGCTTCGGCCCATGCAAAAATTAGGTTTACTTCCCTTTGAGCCGCCAGGCTCTTTGTGCCCCCCTGGTGGTTTATGTATGCCACCGCCGTGGCATTGTCGGACTGTATCCTTACTGGCAGACCTTTAATCTGCAGGGGGAGAGTCCAGGCGACCAGGGCCAACCGAACAGCTCTGATCTCTAGGACATTGATGGGAAGCAGACTTTCTGCCTCTGACCACTGTCCCTGCTGGGTCCGTTTTCCTAAGATTGCCCCCCAACCTGTTAGGCTGGCATCTGTGGTTACTATTTTCCACGAGATGGGGCAAAAGGTTTTCCCTTTTGATAATTTTTGAGGGATCAGCCACCAGTACAGGCTGTGCCTGACTTCTGGAGAAAGAACTAATGGACGGTCTAATGCCTGTATGGACTTGCCCTCTTCCAAGCAGAGAGAATAGCTGCTTGCAGAATTCTGGTATGGATCTGGGCGTAGGGCGCTGCTTCGAAGGCGGCCACCATCTTCCCCAGCAGTCGCATGCATAGGCGAATAGTCGGCTTCTTTTTGCCTAAGACTATTTGAATCGTTTGAATCAACGACCTGATCTTCTCTTACCAGGGGAGGTAAAAATACCTTCTGGCATTCTGTATCTAACCGAAAGCCTAGATATTCCAACTGTCTTGTGGGATGTAACCTTGATTTTTCTTGGTTCACAATCCACCCGAACTCTTCTAGATGCCGCACTGTGCGGACTACTGCATGATTGAGGTTGGAAGCTGAACTGTCGATAACCAGGAGATCGTCCAGGTATGCTAGGACCAAGATGCCTTCTGTCCTTAGGACGGCTAGTACCGGGGCTAACACCTTTGTGAATACCCGTGGAGCTGTTGCCAACCCGAAAGGGAGGGCTTACGAACTGATAATGACTTTGGTTTGCCCCATCGTAAAACGAAGCGAAGAAACTTGTGATGTGCTGGGTAAATTGGCACATGCAGATATGCATCCTTTATGTCTATAGATGCTAGGAAGTCGCCCTGATGCAGGCTGGTTGTCACTGAACGTATGGAGTCCATACGGAAGGTCTGAATCCTTAGAAAGCGATTTAGGCGTTTGAGGTCTAATATAGGCCTGACGTCGCCATTGGGTTTTGGTATAACAAAAAGGTTGGAGTAGAATCCCAGACCCCCTTTCTTGGGTTGGTACTTCTACAATTACTCCTTGGAGCAAGAGGCGATCCAACGCCTTTACGAGAGAGGCCCTCTTTAACGGGTCGCTTGGAAGACTTGACCCCTGAAAATGAGGAGGGGGGATTTCTCGAAACTCTAGTTTGTAGCCTGAGGCTACTACGGACCGAACCCAAGAGTCGGGAATTCTGGCCTTCCAGACTTCGGAGAAAAACTGAAGTCTTCCCCCCACCCAAGAGAGTGGGGGCGCCCCTTCATGAATCTGATTTGATGACTAGGGGGTTTAGCCGGCTTGCGAGACCAGGGCCTCTTGTTTGCCGCGGCTTGTCCCTGTGGGCGGCTATTAACTGTTGAACGCCCGGGAGGCCGTCGATACTGACGGGAAGTCGAAGGGGCCGAGCCTGCAATGGCCTGTCGTTTAAACGTGGGCCCACGCGGTCTTTTCTTGACCGGTAAAAGGAAGTACTTTTTCCACTTGATATGGTGTGGATATATTTATCTAGGTCTTCCCCGAATAGTCTTCCCCCATGAAAGGGAAACCCTGCTAGAAGCTTTTTGCAGGGTGCCTCTGCTGACCAGTTCTTTAGCCACAAAAGACGACGCCTTCTCATGTGAACCAAAAATCAGTAGAGATAAACGGGATGCCTGTTGGATGGAGTCCTTAATAGCATCTACTGCAAAGCAGAGAGCCCTAGGGAATTCTGCTAATTCATGAGTATGCTGAGCCGGCATGTCCTTCAATATATGCTTTGCCTGATCCTTCAAGGCCTGACAAACACCAATGGCTGCTACTGCTGGCTGAACCATGGCACCTACTGAGGTAAAAGCTGCTTTCAGTAGGGTCTCGAATTTCTTGTCGACCGGATCCTTGAACATATGAACATTTTCAACCGGACAAGTCAGGGATTTATTCACGCAGGAAATGGCTGCGTCCACTGTAGGGAGAGCCCATTTCTTGGAGAATACATATTCCTCTTCCATAGGGTAGAGACTAGAGAATCTTTTAGGAGGGACAAAGATTCTATCAGGTCGAGCCCAATCTTGGTAAATCACGTTCCGCAAGAAGGGGGTGCATTGGAAAGGATGCACCAGTTAATGGGGCCTTTAAAGAACCCAATGAGGATACCTCCGGGGCTACTAGTTCTGGCACTGGAAGTTTAAAGGCAGTGCGAACCATATCTGTCAAAGACTGGATCCACAGGCCCTCCGCTTGAGAGGCCGAAAAATATTCATCTATAGTGGAATTTTCCCTGTCTGAACCGTCGGGACTTGGGTCTGCCTGATCCCCTTGTGGGTCCCGTTCCTCTGAAGAGGAGACCTCCGCATCTGAAAACCCCACACTGGGTGAAGGGGATCTAGCCCGCTTGCTACTTGGGCAAGGACGGGAAAACAACGCAGTTAACCTTTTCTCTAGCCCACACATGGTGGCTGCTAGCATTTCTTCCGTCACGTAAACGGGAATGGGTGGATCGGGGGCCGCCTCTGCCCCCAGCACCCCCAATGGCTCTTGTACTATGCCACTCGGTGTCCTGACTGGCGAGGGTGGGGCCGTAGAAGCCTGGCCCAAATCCTCTGACCCCGATGGAGACCCCTTTTGCTTTTTGGTACCTTTAGCAGCCTTGGCTGGTCCAGATCCCTTTGGAGCCATTGTACAACCTTGGGTCACCCCTATAGCCAACACCTGACTGTTGTAGCTAGGAATAACCAATATGAGGGCAGGTATGAGAGAAAATGAAAAAGAACTAATTTCTCTCTTTTTCTTTTATATTTCTCTTTTTTTTTTTTTTTTTTTTCAAAAAAAATCTTTTTTACCCGCCTGGGAGGTGGCAATACCGAGGAAGCCTGTGAGTATTGACACACCAATGCCCGTTAGCCGGAGTCCAAGGTAGACTCAGATACTGCTGGATCTAAGGCTGAGTCCCTTTAAGCAAAAAAAACCCTTTTTTTTTTTTTTTTTTTTTTTTTTTTTTTTTTTTTTTTTTTTTTTCTGGTCTATAGTGGACCTAAGTCCTAGACCTGAAGATCCACTAAACCGCCACTAGGTGTCCCTGTGTGGCCAAAAGACCCAGCTGCACGCTCTGTATCCTTTCTTCCTCTGCCTCCAGGAGGGAAAGACCAGCCAGAGAAAAGTTTTTCCTTTATACAGACCCTGACGCTGCTGGCCCGCCCCCCCGACGCACGCCGACGCTATAAACGGGGGCGTGACCGCGCGCGCGTATGCGCGCGCACACACGCGCGCATGATCGCGCGCACGATCGCGCGCACGATCGCGCGCACCACGCCGAACCCACATGGAGGAAGCAGAGCAGAGGAACAACATGGACCAGCGTTATGCAGCACCAACAGACACCAGGTAAGCACTAATCTTATTGTAGTGCACACACAGCGAGGAAGCTGTCCCCATGGGCTTCCTAAGAAACAGGAGTTTTAACCAGCAATTTCCTCTTTAAAACATGTGGGGTTGCAGTATCAGTGTTAACAGGCAGACCTGGGGTGAGTAGCAAATATATAACTTACACAAGTATACATATATCTACATGTTATCTGGGTAAACATTAGAATCCCATCCTGCCTCAACAGACATAGTGGAGATAGTGGCTGATGCACAAGCATACCATTAGCCAACCCAGAACCCCCAGGGGGATACCTACTGTCGAACCAAGTCCCGCAGGTTCCCTCTTACCTGCTCCACGCCGCAGGGTATTGCAAAATGCAAGAGGCCCAGCCTTCCCCCATCTCCGTGGGTATTGTCTTGGACCTTCAGGGACCGGGGTCCTGTGTTAAGGAACCCACACCCCTGGACCTATATAGCATCCTGGCATCAGTAACTTTTAGTTCTTGGAAGAGACTAAAGCACTGGAGCCCAGAATCCAGCCCTCCAAGGAGAGGCATTATAGGCAAAACCCCACTCCAGCAGGGCCCGGGTACCGTACATCTTGGCTCTGAAGCACTTCGGACGGATCCGGCTAGCTATCCTGGGTCCCGAGACCTCCGAGGGACAGCTAGACGTGACCAACACCTAAGACACTGGCGGAAAAACTAAAGCACTCTCAGTGGGAGGGGGTTATATAGGGAGGAACTTCCTGTGAAGTTGATTACACCAGTGTCCACACCTGAAGGTACTCCATATAACCCATATGTAATGGCTATGCGCTCTGTGTCCCGTGATGTACGATCAAGAAACTTGAACAAACACCACAACAAAGTCCACCAGACTTCACAGATCTATATGAGAACTCTGTGGAGGAACAACTTAACAGCAGTGAGGACTCATTTACACTTGCTTTAACTTCAACATGCTTTATTTTATGTGTTCTGTTTTGGAGATACATTGGTGATGTTTTTTTAAGATGTAATTAAGCTTGGCAAATGCCCTGTGTGTGTTGATTTTCTGTTTGTTTTAAAGGGGCCCAGTAGAACCCTGACTTAGTACTACTTCGGTTTAGCAGACCCCCAGCTCATAAGTACTCCTGTTCAGCAGATCCTCAGCTTATTAGCACCGTCATTATCAAGGCTGTGTATGGTTCTGGGAACGCTATGTTTTTAGCGGACAGGAGTATGCGTTCTTTTACTTGGAAAAAATTGACAGGTTAACACATCAGTTTTTTTTTCGCTCGAATGTGTGATGGTTTAAAGATTCTATGTGCCCTGTCAATAGTGATGTCAAGCGTGGTGAGCGAGGGGACCAGAAGTTTAAAGAATTGCTGGAGATAAGAGGTCAGCTCTGTAGGGGAGATATTCTCGGGGATGCCCCTGGTTTTAAGATTGTTCCTGTGAGAGCAGTCTTCTAAGTCTACTAATTTGGTAGTGACACGTTTTAATTCTTCCGCTTGATGTTGTTGAGTATCAACTAATTCTTATTCTGTGTCATGTTTGGTAAGGTCTCCGAGGGCTGTGCTGTCAGGAGAAGTGCGGATGCAGAGGCTGTAGCGGGCAGATCGGTTGTTTGTTTCCGGGTTGCTGATAGAGAGGGAGATCTAAGTGGCCATTTCCATGAGTGGCCAAGCTCCACTCCCATTAGTACCCTCATTCAGTAGGTCCTCTGCTCAGTAATGACCCCCAGCTTTGCAGATCCTCTTTCCTCTCTGGTCCCCACTGACCTCCAGCTATATTGCTCCTGCATTGCACACCATGTGCGACATCTGCTAGTTTCTCCTGCTCTGGTTCCCTAGCTCTACTGATCCTCTGCTGCTCAGTCCTCTCTCTCTTTGGTCCCCGCTCACCTTCCACTATAGCATTCCCATTTGGCACAACACGTCTGCTAGTTGCGCCACTCCAGTATGGACCCCGCTCACCACCTTCCTGCTCCAAACTGCACCCCAGATGTGACACCTGCACTACAGAAACTTCCAGAATGGAAAAATTATTATATATACACGCACACACAAACAAACCGCAAGTGACTGCTGATAAAGTCTTTCCAGTTTGTTTGTTGGTTTCCCAGTGCATTCTGGGATATCTCATACCTGTAATACCTCCAAAATAAAGCAAAGCTAATGCTGAATAAAAAAACCCCAAAAACTTCAGGTGCTGTAAGCGAGTGTTGTTGTAGACTTTTATGGAGGCTTTGGAGACACTTTGAAGCACCAAGAAAGCAACATGGGGTATTTTTTAAGCAAAGCAAACAATGTGTGAACAGGACTGCAAGGTTACTATTTTATTTAGTGACAGGGGCTGTGATTGGCATTCAGAGCGCTTTTTGTAGAAAGTGTAAAAGAGCCCTTAGATTGCTGTTCTAGAACAGATGAACCACATGCCTCCCCTTTATGATGCTGCCAACAAGACCAATTGCCAAGACAAGTAAAAAAAAAAAAACGCAACTGTGGTTGTAACGTGTCTTTTTTTCTAAATAGTTTGGAAATCATAACGGGGGACTGGACATTCCATGCTGAAAGTACATAGCAGTTAAATATTATGCATTTCTATGAACAAACCTACCTCATGGTGTAAAGCTGTGCTCTTTCTTGGATCAGACTCAGTTTTCTCTTCCGACAACGAAAGTGAAGAGCCACTACGAATCTCTCCCTCATAAGCCGATGGAGCAGTCAGAGTCCCGGAGACAACAGATGAAGACTCATGACCGGCGTCGGTTTTGCCGGCAAGACCCTCTAGGCTGTAACTAAGCATAAACCAAGGAGAAATGCTCACAATATGAAAATGAATGCTTTATTGCCAAGCTGTCATGGAGCTTAGTCACATTTAAATGGTATTAGCAAAATAACAGGCAGGCGGGTTAGTTATGGAATTCTCAGTATTTGCAGATGCCACATGTGTACAAAGTCACAGCGAATGCTGTTAGAAAAGCAGAGCAGCATTTATACAGTTTAACCAGAATCTGCACTTTTGGGTAGGGGCACTCTGCTTGTGCTGTGATTTGTCAGTGGTGCCAGCCAATGAATGACCGCCAGCACCTGCTGATCGGCGATAAGGAAGACGGGACAGAGCTCTGTCCTGTCAGCAGGGATGTGCCAGTTTTTGTTTCCCTTCAATAAAAACCAGCACATCCCTTAGTGAAAGCAGCACACACACACACAAACACTGGTTAGCCACATATTTAACCCTTTGATCCCCCTAGAGGTTTAACCCCTTCCCAGCCAGTGTCATTAGTACAGCGACGATGTATATTTTTAGGACTGATCACTGTATTGGTATGGTGCACTGGTCTCCACAAAGCGTCAAAAGCGTCAATTAGTGTCCAGCTGTCCTTTCGAAATATCACATACCCGCTATAAATCGCTCACCACCGCTATTACTAGCATTAAAAAAATTCAAATAAATTATTACAGTATATATATACACACACACACACACACACACACACCATAATTTGTAGATGCTTAAGGGGCCAACTTACTAAAGGCAAATAAATGGTGCAATTTGCAAAGTGTAGTATATGAGGTAAAGTGTCACTTTGGAAAAAAATACCCAATCACAAGCAAGGAAAAGAAAAAAACAGATTTTTTACTTGCACACGATTGGATGATGGGAGTCAGCAGAGCTTCTGCTCATTTACTAAACTCTTGAGCACCTGCACTTGCAGGGTGAAAGATATTTTCCTTTACCAAATCAACAACTATAACTTTTGC
Organism: Rana kukunoris; assembly: GCA_029574335.1. Classification (NCBI taxonomy): domain Eukaryota; kingdom Metazoa; phylum Chordata; class Amphibia; order Anura; family Ranidae; genus Rana; species Rana kukunoris. The sequence goes on along the minus strand of CM056051.1, from coordinate 28,879,654 downwards.
ACAAACCAATCAATATACGTCGTGTGGTATTTTATTTATTTTTTAACAACAATATGTAGCAGAATACATATTGGCCTCAATTTATGAAGAAACGTTATAAAAAATAAAATTGCATACGTTTTATAGCAGAAAGTAAACAAAAAAGGGATTTTTAAATACAGCTTACCTGTAAAATCCTTTTCTTGGAGTACATCACGGGACACAGAGCGGCATATTCATTACTATGTGGGTTATATGGAGTACCTTCAGGTGTGGACACTGGCAATCTCAAACAGGAAGTCCCCTCCCTATATAACCCCCTCCCCTAGAGGGAGTCCCTCAGTTTTGTAGCAAGCAGTATGCCTCCCAAAATGGTCACCCAAAAGAGGGGTGGGAGCTCTGTGTCCCGTGATGTACTCCAAGAAAAGGATTTTACAGGTAAGCTGTATTTAAAAATCCCTTTTTCTTTCTCGTACATCACGGGACACAGAGCGGCATATTCATTACTATGTGGGATGTCCGAAAGCAATGCTTTAATGAGGGGAGGGAGACATCTTCCAAAGAAGGATTCAATTTAGAGGTAAACTCAAATAATAATAATAATTCCAACTTAGTCAAGAAAAAACTTTTTCTTTTTTTTTTTTTTTTTTTTTCTTTTTACAACCAAGGGTGCTTCTGATCCCGAGGATCTCAAACTGCAGCCTGTAGTACTGCCTGTCCAAAGGCAGAATCTGCATTCCTTCTCACGTCTAGTTGATAAAACTTTGTAAACGTGTGGACTGATGACCACGTCGCTGCCTTGCATATCTGAGCCATAGAGATCTGATGGTGTGCTGCCCAGGAGGCGCCCATGGCCCTGGTAGAATGGGCCTTTACCGACAAAGGAGGAGGCAACCTCTTCAAACCGTAGGCTTGAATGATTAATTGTCTAATCCATCTCGAGATGGTGGATTTTGCAGCTGCCTGCCCCTTCTTGGGGCCATCTGGTAGAACGAATAACACATCTGTCTTCCGGATCTTTTCTGTAGCTTTAAGATAGGCCTTCATGGCCCGGACAATATCCAAGGTATGCAGCAACCCCTCCTTTCTAGATGTAGGTTTTGGAAAGAAGGATGGAAGTACCAAATCCTGGTTTAAGTGAAATTTGGATATAACCTTTGGTAGAAAGGAAGGATGGGGCCGGAGAACTGCCCTGTCCTTATGCAGAACGAGATATGGTTCCTTACACGATAAGGCTGCTAATTCTGACACTCTCCTGGCCGAAACTATGGCGACCAAGAAAACCAACTTTCTTGTCAGTAAGACTAAAGGAATCTCAGCCAACGGCTCAAAGGGTTGTTTCTGTAAAGTGGACAGGACAAGATTTAAGTCCCATGGACAAATTGGTGACTTGACAGGAGGATTAATACGCAAGACCCCCTGTAAGAAGGTCTTTACCAGCGAGTGGGTGGCCAGCGGCCTCTGAAACCACACTGACAGAGCTGAGATCTGTCCCTTGATTGTGCTTAGTGCCAGGCCTTTATCCACTCCTAGCTGGAGAAAACTTAACACCCTATCAATAGTATATTTGCGGGAATTCCATCTTTTGGATTCACACCAGCCTAAGTAGTTCCTCCACACCACGTAATAAATCACCCTGGAGACCGGCTTTCTAGCCCTAATCAGGGTAGGGATTACCTGCCTAGACAGACCTCTACCCCTGAGAATCAGGGATTCAGCCTCCAGGCCGTCAAATTTAGACGCTGTAATGTAGGGTGGAGGATCGGGCCTTGTGAGAGTAGGTCTGGTTGTAGAGGAAGAGTCCAAGGGTCTCCCACTGCCATCTTCAGGACTAGTGAGTACCAAGTCCTCCGGGGCCAAGCCGGAGCTACTAGAATGACTGGCTTGTGCTCCACTCTGATCTTGCGCAACAGGCGAGGGAGTAACTGTAGTGGAGGGAATGCATATAGAAGTTTGAATTGATGCCAAGGGCAAACCAACGCATCGGTTCCGCAGGCCATCGGATCCCTCGCTCGAGACACGAACCTGTCTAGTTTCTTGTTGAACCTGGATGCCATTATATCTACGTCCGGCATTCCCCACCTCTGGCAGATTGTCTGAAAGACCTGGGGATGCAGAGACCACTCCCCTGGCAACAGACTCTGGCGACTTAAGAAGTCTGCCTGCAGGTTGTCCACTCCGGGAATGAATATCGCCGAAATGCAGGGTACATGAACCTCTGCCCACTGAAAAATCAAGCTCACCTCCCTCTGAGCGGCCTGACTCCTGGTTCCCCCTTGGTGGTTTATGTATGCCACCGCCGTGGCATTGTCTGACTGGATTCTCACCGGGAACCCCTTTAATCTGGAGGTCCATGCCAGAAGGGCTAGGCGAGCAGCTCTGATCTCCAAGATATTGATGGGGAGCTGCCTTTCTGCTCTCACCCAAGTTCCCTGGCGAGAGAACCCCTCGAAGACCGCCCCCCAGCCTGCCAGGCTGGCGTCTGTGGTAACTACCTTCCAGACAACAGGGCTGAAGGATTTTCCCTTTAGAAGGTTCTGAGGGTTCAACCACCAGGCCAGGCTTTGTCGGACCCTTGATGATAGCGTCAAAGGGGACTCTAAGGCATGTGCCCTCTTGCCCCAGGCTGCTAGAATGGCTGCCTGTAGGACGCGAGTGTGGATCTGAGCGTATGGTACTGCCTCGAACGTGGCCACTAGCTTGCCTAGTACTCGCATACACAGGCGAATAGTTGGTCTTTTCTTGTTTAGAACCAACTGAACCAACCCCTTGATAGCTTCGATCTTTACCAGGGGCAGGAACACCTTTTGCTGTTCTGTGTCTAACCTCATGCCGAGGTATTCCAACTGCTTTGTAGGCTGGAACGCTGACTTGCCCCGGTTTAGGACCCAGCCGAATTCTTCGAGGTACCGAACCGCGAGGTTTACTGCCTTTTGCAGACCCGACCGTGAGTGATCTAAGATTAAAAGGTCGTCCAAGTATGCTAGGACTGTGACCCCCTGGATCCTTAAATTGGCCAGAACTGGGGCTAGGATCTTCGTGAATACCCGGGGGGCCGTGGCCAGCCCGAAGGGGAGCGCCCTGAATTGGAAGTGTCGCTGCCCCACCGCGAAGCGTAAAAATCTTTGATGCAACTGAAAGATTGGTACATGAAGGTAAGCATCCTTTATGTCTATGGAGGCCAGAAAATCGTCCTTCTGAAGCGCGGCGGCTGCTGACCGGATGGATTCCATCCGGAAGGAACGAACCTTTAGGTAACCGTTTAACCTCTTTAGGTCCAAGATTGGCCTGACATCGCCGTTGGGCTTTGGTATGACAAAGAGATTGGAATAGAAACCTAGCCCTTGCTCTTGGGCTGGCACTTCTATAATTACGTCCTGGCAAAGCAGGTGATCCAAAGCTGCCAGCATTGAGGCCTTCCTTGCTGGATCCCTTGGTAGCCTTGATTCTTGAAAATGAGGCGGAGGATACCTTAGAAACTCCAGTCTGTAACCTGTGGTTACAGATGCCCGGACCCATTTGTCGGGGATCTTGGCTTCCCAAACTTCTGAGAAGAAACGAAGCCTTCCCCCCACCCGCGAGAGTGGGGGCGCCCCTTCATAAGGCCGACTTAGGGGCTGTCTTTGACGGCTTGCGATACCACGGCCTCTTACCCCCAGGGGCCTGTCCCTGCGATCTACTGTTAACGTTGGATCGTGCAGGCGGCCGTCGATACTGCCTGGAATTTGAGGGCCCCGAGACAGGAAAGAGCTGCCTTTTAAATGTAGGAGCCCGGAATGTCTTTTTGACCGGTAAAAGGGTACTCTTGCCATTTGAAATAGTCTGAATATATTTATCCAGATCCTCTCCGAAGAGTCGTCCTCCATGGAAGGGAAACCCTGCCAGAAGCTTTTTGCATGGGGGCTCCGCCGCCCAGTTCTTCAACCATAAGAGCCTTCTCATGTGCACCAAAAATAGTGATAACCGAGAGGCCTGCTGGATGGAATCTTTTATAGCATCTACAGCAAAACACAGAGCTCTGGGAATGTCAGAAAACTCTTCTGCTTGTTGGGTAGGCATGTCCTTTAACATTTCCTTTGTCTGGTCTTTTAACGCCTGACAAACACCAATCGCAGCCACCGCTGGCTGCACCACTGCTCCTGCCGTAGCAAAGGATGCTTTTAAAAGTGTCTCTAACCTTTTATCAACCGGATCTTTAAACATATGTATGTTTTCCACCGGGCAAGTTAGTGATTTATTCACATATGAGATGGCTGCATCCACTACTGGGAGCCTCCACCTCTTGGAGAATTTTTCCTCCATGGGGTAAATGACCGCAAATCTTTTCGGTGGCAGAAAAATCCTGTCCGGCCGTACCCAATCCCGAAAGATCAATTCCTCCAAAAGAGGATGGACTGGAAAAACTGCGTTGCTTAACGGAGCTTTCAAAGAGCCCAGAGAGGATACCGGAGGAACCTGAGGCTCTGGCAATGGTAAACTAAATGCCGAGCGGACCATGTCCGTCAAAGACTGTACCCACAGTCTTTCTGTCTGGGAGTCTGAAAATGGTTCCTCCGAGGCAGACCCCTCAATCCCTGAACCCTCTTGGTTCAGGTCTAGTTGATCCTCCTGTGATTCCAATTCCTCCAGAGAGAGAATCTCAGCATCTGAGGATACACCTCTTGGTGATGGGGATCTAACCCGTTTCTTACCAGGAATAGCTCTAGCGATCAATGCTGCTATTCTCTCTTCTAGCCCCCCTAGGGATACGGCTAGCATCTCCTCTGTGATAAACACAGGGCTGGGCTGATCTGGGCCAGCCTCCGCACCAGATCCCCCTAATGGCTCATCCAAGGCGCTTTTTATGTTAATAAGTTGCGGGGAAAGTATCGGCATATCATCAGAATCAGAAAGGGAACCCTTTTGTTTTTTGGTCTTTTTTGTACCCTTTGACCCCGAACCTTTGGAAGCCATAATACAAAATCGAGGGACTCCGCCCACACAACAGACTGTAGTGGGCAGGAGTACAAAAATCAGAGTTTAGGGGACAATAGATCACTAATGCCCAAAAACTGATGGGATCCCGTATGTTTTTTTTTTTTTTTTTTTTTAAATATATATTATATATTTTCTTTTTACAACATACAGTGACCCCAAACTAAGTTTGCCAGCCTCCAACCTGCTGCAAAAAAGGGGAATTTCCTGGCTTAACAAAAAAGACATTGGAACAAAGTCCAGCATGTACTACCTCTCTTCCGCCACCGGGAGTCACTGTTCTGCCGCTCTGCGTCCTCTCCTTCTGAAAATCAGCCTCAGACTGAGCACTGACAATGCCTGCTGTCTATAACAGCACAAAGGCGCGCCCCTGTATGACGCCGCAGGCACGCCCCCCCCCGCCCTCCTGTCTGAACGGCGCGAAAAACGTCTATAAGACGTGCGCGCGCATGCGCGCGCGTATGCCGGAAACAGGAGGAACATGGAGGAGCCGCGCTGCTGGAGATCCAGGAACGCAGAAACAGGCGGCAGATTCAAACCCCCGGCCAGGTAGGACTCTCCAAAGGCCCCTAGGGATCCTTACTAGCCCTAGGAAGAAACAGCAGGTTTAGCTAGCAACACATTCTTAGACAGGGGAACCTAGTGATGGGGGAGAAAAGGGGTGTCATCCTGTCTCTCTTAGACATAGTGAACAAGGTTGCCCATGCAGAGCATACTTAGGCTATCCCCCTTTTAGGTTACCCCGGAGAGCCTGCTGTCGAACCAAGTCCCGCAGGCTCCCCCTTACCTGCTCCATGCTGCAGGATGTTTGTCCAGCAAACTGATCCAATCTTCTCCCATCTCCGTGGGTAGCGTAGTAGACCTTCAGGCCCTGGGGTCCTATGAAGGTACCCACTGTCCTGGACCTATATAGCACCCTGGCAAACAGGAACTTATGGTTTTTACAAACTCCAAGTCCTGGGCCCAGGGTCCAGCCCTCCAAAGAGGAGCATTATAGGCAAAACCCCACGGCTTGGGGCCCGGGTACTGTCCACTTTGGCACTGAGGCTCCTTGGACAGATCCGGTTAGCCCGCCCTTAATCCCAAGAATGTGGAGCAAAGCTATTCCGTGACCAACACCTAAGACACTGGCGAAAAAAACTGAGGGACTCCCTCTAGGGGAGGGGGTTATATAGGGAGGGGACTTCCTGTTTGAGATTGCCAGTGTCCACACCTGAAGGTACTCCATATAACCCACATAGTAATGAATATGCCGCTCTGTGTCCCGTGATGTACGAGAAAGAAATCTATATTTTATTCAAAATGCTCGGTATCTTTTAATTTAAAGTGCAAAAAATAACCCAGTGGTGATCAAATACCACCAAAAGAAAGCTCTATTTGGGGAGGGGGGCGGGATTATATAAATCGTGCAATTGTTAGTTAAAGCAACGCAGTGCCGTATTGCAAAAAATGGCCTGGGATGTAAATCTTCCAGAAGTCAAGTCGTCTATTACGGTAAATATCAGCTGTCTTAGCTGTTAATAGGAGTTCTGTCATTTTTCAGGTTGTCAGAAAGCAAAAGATGTAATAAAAAAAGTGCTCTGTCAGTAAATTTTTGGCATTTTTGTCAGTAAAAAATGCTGCAGGACGTTGGCAACACTGGCTAGATAGTTTTTATGACTCAATACAACATTTCTGTGGTTAACTGTGAGGTGTACCTTCAAGCTACTGCTCCTCCACATAAATGGCCGTTAAAAGGGGTTGTAATGCTACAATTTTTTTCCTAAATGGCTACCTTTACCTCAGTGCAGTCCTCCTTCACTTACCTGATCCTTCCATTTAGCTTTTAAATGTTTTTATTTCTTCTGAGAAATCCTCACTTCCAGTTCTGTCTGCAACTCCACACAGTAATGCAAGGCTTTCTCCCTGGTGTGGAGTGTCATGCTCGCCCCCCCCCCCCTTTGGACTACAGGAGAGTCAGGATGCTCTCTAGGTTGCAGATAGAGAAAGGAGCTGTGTGTTAGTGGGCATCCTGTAGTCCAAGCAAGGGGGCGATCAAGACACTCCACACCAGGGAGAAAGTCTTGCATTACTGTGTGGAGTTACAGACAGAAGAACAGGAAGTGAGGATTTCTCAGAAGAAATAAGGACATTTAAAAGCAAAATGGAAGGGTGAGGTAAGTGAAGGAGGACTGCACTAAGGTAAAAGGAAGCTATTTAGGGTGGGGGGGGGGGATTACCTTTACAACCCCTTTAACACAAAACAAAGAAATGTTTACACTGCATTAGCCAACTTGCTATGGCAATAAATTCCATTTAAATTGAAAAGCTTGCAATATTAATTGTATTATTATATGTTTGTATTGGTTATTACCCAATAGACAGTAAAAAATAATCCTTAGCAGTGCCATACTGAAGAGGAAGTTTAATATACTGACTCCAGCAGAGCATTATGGGATGAACCAACATTCACCTCTTTAACCACTTGGAGCCCGGGTCATTGTACTATGACAGCCACATGGTGGCTCTACAATGCCGGGAGGACATCTTTTGACGTCCTCGGCTCCTCCGGCCACTGGGAGGCGCGCGTGCCCGCCACTGAGGTGCCGATGCACGTGCCAGGTGGCCGTGATGTCCGCCAGGTACCCACGATCGCCCGTTACACAGCCAAGGATGTGGATCTGTGTGTGTAAACACACAGATCCACGTCCTGTCAGGGAAAGGAGACTGATGTTGTGTCCCTTGCACATAGGGAGACCGATCGGTCACCTCCCCCAGTCAGTCTCCCCCCCCCCCAGCAAGAATCACTCCTAGGTAACACATTTAACCCCTTCCTCGCCTCCTAGTGTTAACCCCTTCCCTGCCAGTCACATGTATACAGTAATCAGTGCGCTATAACTTTTGGGCAAACCAATCACTATACGCTTATTGTGATTTTTTCTTTTTTTACCAAAAATATGTAGAAGAATACGAATCGGCCTAAACTGAGATGTTTTTTTTTTTAAAACAAATAGGTATATTTATTATAGCAAAAAGTAAAAAATATTGTGTTTTTTTCAAAATTTACGCTTTATTTTTGTTTATAGCGCAAAAAATAAAAGCCGCAGAGGTGATCAAATACCACCAAAAGAAAGCTCTATTTGTGGGGGAAAAAATTGTTTGGGAGCCACGCCGCGCAATTTTCAGTTAAAGCGACGCAGTGCCAAAAGCTGAACTTTTGCCTGGGCAGGAAGGGGGTATATGTGCCCAGTAAGCAAGTGGTTAAAGCAGAGGGGTTGCTTAAAGGTTCATTTTTAACACCAGCATGGCTAAGGCTGGCCATACATTATACAATTTTCTTTTAGATTTACCAATACAATATAATAGAAGGTCAAGCCTAATCACTTTCAATTTGTATGCAATCAGGCAGGCCCTTGCACTACATGGTTGAAGGTAAATCTAAAGGAAATTGAATAAGAGCTGTTATCTGTGCAGAAAGGTTGTTATGGGCAGCAGGGACTTGTAATCCCTAAAGCCTCATACACACAATCTAATTTCCGTCGGACAAAGTTGCGGAATTGTGTCTGAAGGGCGTTGGCCATGAACTTGTTCTGCATACAAACGGCAAAACTTTTGTCGGCTAACAAACAAACTATGTGGTTTTTTTGCCGTTTAGCACCACCCTTTGGGCAACTTCTGCTAATGTGCCATGGTTGGCATTGCTTCCGAGCATGCATGTTTGTACTTTTTTCCGATGGACATGTGTACACGCGATCGAATAATCAGACGGCACACATTTGTTGTCAGACAATTTTAAAGAATGCTATAAAACATTTGTTGTTGGAAAATCCAACAACAATTGTCCGATGGAGCGTACAAATGGTCAGATTTTCACACATTTGTTGTCGGAAAATCCGATCGTGTGTACAAGGCTTTAGATATACCAGTGAAGCGACTGGCCTCAGGTGGTACATAGAGATGAAACCTCCTACATAAGTCAAACCTGTTTATCTGCAGCCTCTCTCCTCTACAACCTCCTAAAGCACACAGTTGGCACATAATTTCTGAATGTCAGAAGGAAAGGGATGGGGATCTGATCGTATATCAAGTTACAACAGCAACGAAACCCCTAAACAACACAGATCAGAAGTAGGCAACCTTGGCCTTCCAGCTGTGGTGAAACTACAAATCACATCATGCCTCTGCCTCTAGGAGTCATCCCTGTGATTGTTAGGGTCTTGAAATGTCTCATGGGACTTGTAGTTTCAAAACCGCTAGAGGGCCAAGGTTGCCTACCCCTGACAGATTAGAATAGAGCATCACAAGTCTAAAAGGCCAAAGTGTTTTGAGGGTCTACCCTCTTCCTCAAAAGCCAAATCAAGAGGGAAAACCCTTGAAACCCGTTAGCCTGTTGGACTTGTGATGGTCTACCATCGTATCATGGATTCACTGCTGTTTTAACATGACAAGCTGTTATACATCTGTTGGTTTGTGAGTATAATATTTACCTCTTTTTTTATTAATAATAAACATGCTTTGAGGATAATGTTCTAGGCTGTGTGCTGGGGGAGACGGACGACACATCCCCCCCTGGGATCCTGTGGTGCCGGCATACCCTGTCATAAGTGACTCATGCAGATAGGAACCATGCAAGGTGCTTTGGATTGAGGCTAGTACACACTATGGAGGGATATGATTTGTTCATTTTTCATTCCAGAGGTTTGCAAGCACTTTAAATGTTTTATACAAGAGGCCAATGCACACACCAGTAATGCATTTGTATCCTCGTGTACTCCTAAGCAGCTCACATAAATACGGCATTAGCCACTTCCATTGCATAAGAAACATATACATGGCAAGCAGTAACAAAGCAGAAGCATTCACTCCAAGCACAAGGAAAAGCACCCAATGCAGGTTATGATGCAATTCCACCTTTTTACAGGCCTGCAGATACTATACCTTCTACAATTTATGTCATCACCCACAGCAATAGAGTTTACAGTTGAGAGACACCAACTCATACTGAGAAAAGCCACCAGAAAGACAGAAAAGAAATGTGAAATGTTAACTGATGGAAATGGGAACACAGCTAAAGATAAGTAAATTGCTACGGATATGATCAAAGAGGGCAAAGTGAAAACTATAAAGGGTCATAAGTAAAACGCTATTTTGATCCAATGAGAATGGCAACAATTTGTGCAGTGTATGCTCCTATAGCAGTGATGGCGAACCTTGGCACCCCAGATGTTTTGGAACTACATTTACCATGATGCTCATGCACTCTGCAGTGTAGCTGAGCATGGGAAATGTAGTTCCAAAACATCCGGAGCGCCAAGGTTCGCCATCACTGTCCTATAGGCTTGTTCAAACCAGAAAGAAACTGGTGTTAACGTATGTTGACATGCATTTTAGCAAGAAAATTATTTGGATAGCAAACTGCAGGTCAACCCACTGTAAATGTACCATGAAGGACCTTTTTTTCCCCCAACCAGACATGCATTTCGCATTCACTTGGAGCAAAAGTACATGAGATTTCATCTGGAGTGAATGAGCCCCATCTATATCAGAAAACACATCTATTGTTATATGGTAGGGTCACCATTAGAGCCTGCGCCAAGGGGCTTTGGTTCAAGAGGAAATTCCCCACCAAGTCTACGTGAATGCAAAAGCCATCAGAAGCTACAGGTCAAACCAACCGTCAATGAATAATCTCAGAAACATCCAAAATGAATGTCATCAATGCAAGCCCAAAGCCCGTTGGCACAGGCCTTGAAATAGCAGAGCACCACAATTCTACACATGCAAAATCTTTCATAGGTACATTCGTTATCACTTTTTTATTTTAAAGAGTTAGTTTCCCTTATTGGAAAAAATGAAAAGGTGAACAAACACCCTACAAGCCTCCCCAGCTCACCCAGTCCTCGCCGCCATGGGTGAGGAGCTGTTGGTGCCCATGCAGTGGATGCAGCAGTCTGGGAATTTGTAATCCCTGCTTTTCGCCACCTTCTTTCTGCAGGGATTTGTGACCGATCAGAGCAATGCTAAGCTGTTTCTGACCAATCAAAATCACTCTGATCCATCCCAGCAGTCGTGAAGCAGGGACCGGAGTGGAGATGGGTTGTTTTTGTGTTTTTTGCATCTGTGTCTAGTTTTCTTTCAGTAGATCTGGCTAGATTATTTTTAACTGTTACTTTACTTATTGATGCCTCTCCTGATTGCCAGGGGGAAAAATGATCTCACAAATTGAAAAAAGGACCATGCATGACTTAATCTGGCTACTCAGAAGTTGTGCTCAAACCAAATCAATGATGAACATTACGGCCATGCAAGTGTCTGCCCAACTTAAAAACACTCAATATTTGGCAACCAAGTCAGCCATCTTTCCAGATTGTGTTAGGCATAGGTGTTCAATTCTTGTCCTCTATACAGTATCATTACATGTTTACCCAAATGCAAGTAAAGGGTAAAACCCAAGCAAACCATCAATATTGCACCTGTGAATTTGTGAAGAGAACTGATGACCATGTACTTAAAAGGCCTTGGCAGATGGGCACAATTTGAGTAACAGATAATAGAATCAATCACTGTATGACTTCAATTGTGGTTTAGTATTCAAGCAATTACTGACCTGCTGTAGGAGTCATTATAGGTCATACACACCAATGATTCTCACTATATTCATCCTAAAGCCAGACTGTGTGAACATTTTAAATTCAAAGTAATTGTTCTTTAATCTGTAGCAATCCTCAACCCTACTTGACGGGCCTTACTTTTTAGGGACATTTCACACTTTTGCACTACGATAATGCATAGTACATGCATCAGTGCCATTTTCTTTTGAACAGGCTAAGGCAAAACCTCCATTCTGCAATGTACACCAACCCAACAGTAGTGAGTTGCAACCCAGTAAAGGGTTTGGTTCTTTTCCCATGACAGAAGACAGGCACATGACAGGGTGAGGTCTGTATATAGGACACGATAGTTATGTAGGGAGTTAGCGTATGGAACTACAGTCCAAGGCCCTTGATGCAGGCATTCAACTCCCCCAGATATTCTGGATGGTAACATTCTGCGGCTTTTAAATACTAAGATCAGGGAACGGGTCTCAAGTCAGTGGAATGCCGGTGCTGCTTTGTACATTTTGCTGACCCACTTTAAGGTATTTTGACTGTTAAGGTATAACTAAAGCCCAATTTTTTTTTTGACAGAATGGAGTGGGATTAAAGTACCTGTCAGGTTTGTATTGCAGTCTGTGCACCCCTTTGGCAGATTCACCCTATTTGTCCTGTTTACCGCCATCATTAAAAGTAAAAATATCCCAAATTTTGGGTAGTCCTCAGAACAGTAACAGAGGGGAAATCTTCCAATGGGGACACTGGTTCTGATGACCTTGGGGGCTCCATGGAATTCTCCTAAATTGCATGAAATTCTGCTCACTTCCTGTTTGGCTATGGGATAGGAAGTGAAGGAAAATATCCACAATGGGACACAGATGGCAAAAAAAACTGACGGGTTATAACCCTCCCTTAGTTTAGTCGAAGTGAAAAAAAGATTTGCCTATAGTTCTACTAAATTTGCCAAGAGTATCACAGTTCTCTCCCTAAAATACCAAGGGGTCCAGGTATGTTAAAAATGTAAGATTCAGTGAAGTGTCTGTTGGGAAGGGAAGAGACTGAATCAACAGATAAAATCTTTTGAAACATTTTTTTTTCCAATAAATGTCAATTTTAATGAAACAATATATAAAAAAAAATAGTTTAAAAAACATCTAAACGAATGGAAGAGCCAAGTGATATAGGCTTTGATTATATAATCTTAGGACCTATATCACGTGGGGTTGTGGGAGGACATTATCCCCATATCTTCGTTGCGAATTGGGGCACAATGGATCTTGGACAGTGTTAGTACATACATATAGAGATGGATTTTTATTTTGATACCTTCTTTTGTGAGCAGTTGGTTTCCTTACAACATCCCCCAGCATTCGAAATGAACTGAAAATGAATCATTGAGATAGATCAGCATTGTTCAGAAAAGTCTGAAATAATGGGAGCAGAAGCTGAAAGCCGGGCTGTGGGCATCAAACAAAGCAACGAATACAAGGGAGGTTTATGTTTGCACCGTCCAGTATATGCAGCTAAGGACCGTAGAAAACACACTCAATAGCACAGCCCAACACTGTACTTTCCATCAAGCAAACATCTTGGGATACAACAATACAAGACAATTGTTCTTACTCCTTGGACTACTTCCAAGTACATGAAAGCAACGCTCAAAACGGTTTAAATCAACTGATGCAGAAGTCATCTGGCCTCATCTGTTCTGCATTAGTGGTAATTGCTACATCCACAGACCTCATTAGTATCCAGAACTAACAGCGCCCCTTGGTGTATCTTGAGCTGTCTATACACGCACTTGTACGTTTACATGGAGCGATCTCACTGAGAACCGCTCACCAGAATGACCCAGCTACAAGGGGGAACTCTCGGAGAAGACATTGCATACATCTATGCCAAAATAACTAATTACAGCAATGTCATAACAAATACCAGAACAGGAGCCAGATGACTGGCTGATTTGTAAGACAATACTGTCCTATAAAGACTGATCACTGCATATGAGTAGCATACTACATCAATTATAATGCTGAAAAACTCCAGCATAGCATGGCGTGTTCCCTACAGCTGAGTATACACTATTGTATTTGGGTATACACTAGTAAGATTTTTTATTTATTTTTTGTGTAAGAACTACAACCTAAATATCGAGCTTGGAACACCACTCAAAGCTGGGGATTGGATTCCTGAGATACTCAAGTAGAAGGATGCAGGCTGCCAAGAAGCCCACCCAAAGCAGTACATAAATGAAGGAGGCACCACTTTAAAAAAAAAAACAGCCACCATAGCATAGAGCAGTGTTTTTCAACTCAAGGCACACCAACAGGTCATGTTTTCAGGCATTCCATTATTTTGCACAGGTGATTTGATCAGTTTCAATGCCTTAGTAATCACCACAGCCATTTCATCTGAGGGAAATCCTGAAAACATGACCTGTTGGTGTGCCTTGAGGACTGGAGTTGAAAAACACTGTCATAGACATCAGATCTGCTTCAACATGCAAGTCTCTTTGCCAAAGGCCAGGTCCCCGACACATTACTTTCCGCCCCCAGGGGCTTAATCATAGGGTTAAGCCTCAGTGGGTGGGTGAAGTGACACTGGGGCTTAACCCTACGATTAAGCCCCTGGGGGCAGAAAGGGATGCCTCAATGGGCATACACGATTTGAATCTCGGCCGGTTCAGCAGGAACTCGCCAAGAATCAAATCGTTAACGGGCACGCTGAATGTACCAAGGTGATTGTTCAATCCACTTGGGTACCACCAGTCTGACGATTTCTCTTACAATAGCTTTAGCAGCCACTAGTGAAAATCACTGTCTTCTACCAGGCGGCACAGCTTCCCCTGCCTGCCTTCCGAACGGGAGAAGACAATCGCCGATTGGGGAGGGGCAAAGAAGGATGCCGTGCAGACGCCCAATGTCCTTCTGATCAACCAATGACGTTGTTGGTTGTTTAAGACACCGGTGGCTAGAAGGATGTAATGGCGCACAATGAACACCTTTGGCTTTGAGTAACTAAAAGTAGGGCTTCATCCACCCGCTGGCTTGTATTGAGTTTTTGGGCAAATTTTAGGCATTTCAAGAAGCCAGAAGGCACTATGGTGACTGGTTAGGAGAGTGGGGCCTTCTTCATTTTATGCAACACTGTAAGAACTTTCATTTGTTTTTCGAATCAATAATGGGGTCAAAACAATTATTTGTGTATTTGTGTATTTAAACTAGACTTGAGGGGGGAGGGTGAACGTGAATTACATCGGGCACACAGGTCAGTTAGGGGTCAGACATTAATGGAGAGTGGAATGGGGATAGATGGAGGTGGGGTTATGGCAGGTGACAAGAAAGTTCCCATGTTGCAAACAGCCATTGGAAATTATAGTGCCATTTGCACTACTACAAATTATATGAATTATATGAAAAACGCCAGCGAAAAATGTAACAATACATTTAAGTGTTTGTTCACCAATGCCAGAAGCCTTCCAAGCAAAACAGGTGAGTTGGAAGCTCTGGTGCATGAGGAGAGCTATGATGTAATCGGTATTGCTGAAACTTGGCTTCAATCCTCACATGACTGGGCTATTAATATTCCTGGCTATGCTCTCTTTCGGAAAGACAGGGTAAAAAGGAAAGGTGGAGGGGTCTGTCTCTATGTGAGAAGTGACCTCAAAGCAAGCGTGAAAGAGGACCTGGTTGATGGAGAGTGTGATGAAGTTGAAGCATTATGGGTGGAACTGCATACAGATGTGCGTAGTTCAAAGCTAATCATTGGAGTTTGTTATAGACCACCCAATGTTAATGAGGAGGTGGAGACTCAGCTCCTTGCACAGATGGAAAGGGCTGCAAGGGCAGGGACGGTGATAATAATGGGGGATTTTAACTACCCAGAAATTGACTGGAATAATGGAATTTCTGGGACAGTTAAAGGACAAAAATGTAAAAACCTATTGCAGGACAATTTTATGGTCCAGTTTATTGAGGCCCCAACTAGGAATGATGCTCTGTTGGACCTGGTAATCTCAAACCATGCAGAGCTCATTACTAATGTTCAGATAAAGGAACACCTGGGTAGCAGTGATCATAACATGATTTCGTTTAATGTAAACTATAAGCAAGAAATACATACAGGAAAAATAAAAACACTTAATTTCAAGAGAGCAAATTTTCAAAGCATGAGGACTTCTCTCCAGGGCTTGGACTGGGAGGGAATATTGGCACCGATGAACACAGAACAGAAATGGGAATTCTTCAAAAAGACTCTTTGGAACCTCACTGCAAAGTATATTCCCATGGGCAATAAGTTTAAAAGGCTACAGATAAAACCTATGTGGCTCACGGTTAAAGTTAAAAAAGCTATAAACAATAAGAAAATAGCTTTTAAAAAATATAAAAATGAAGGAACACTAGTGTCGTTTAAATGTTACAAAGAATATAATAGAATATGTAAAAAGGAAATCAAGGATGCAAAAATTCAAAATGAACGACAGATTGCAAAAGATAGTAGGACAAACCCCAAAAAATTCTTTAAATATATTAATAGTAAAAAGGTCAAGTCTGAGCATGTAGGCCCTTTACAAAATAATCTAGAGTGGGTGACTGAGGACATAGAGAAGGCAAATTTATTAAATGCTTTCTTCAGCTCTGTGTATACAATGGAGAATGGGGGAGCTCATATCGATATAGGGGGTGGGAGTGACACAGCCCCAAATCCACAATGGCTCAAAAGTGATATGGTCCAGAAATATTTAGACAGAATAAAGGTGGATAAAGCACCTGGACCAGATGGCATCCACCCACGGATCCTAAAAGAATTGAGCTCTGAAATTTCAAAGCCACTGTATCTAATATTTAGGGACTCATTAATGACAGGAATAGTACCACTGGATTGGCATAAAGCCAATGTGGTGCCCATATTTAAAAAGGGAACAAAGTCTTTACCTAGTAACTATAGACCTGTTAGTTTAACTTCTATAGTTGGAAAGATACTGGAACGTTTAATAAAAGACCACATGGATGAGTTCTTGCTGGAAACAAACTATTTAAGCAGCAGACAGCATGGATTCATGAAGGACAGAAGTTGCCAGACAAACCTGATTTCCTTTTATGAAGAGGTAAGTAAAACCCTGGACAGAGGCGTGGCAGTGGACGTGGTATACTTGGATTTTGCAAAAGCGTTCGATACAGTTCCCCACACACGGCTCATGTGTAAGGTAAGGTCTACAGGATTAGATATATCAGTTTGTAAATGGATAGAAAACTGGCTGAAAGACAGAATTCAGAGAGTTGTGGTTAATGATTCTTACTCTGAATGGTCCAAGGTTATCAGCGGTGTACCCCAAGGTTCAGTGTTGGGTCCCTTACTTTTCAATATATTTATAAATGATATTGGGTCTGAGATCAAAAGTAACATTTCTGTTTTTGCAGATGACACCAAGCTATGTAGTGGAATAATGTCCTTACAGGATGTCTCCAATTTACAAGCCGACCTCAATGCTCTGTCTAATTGGGCGACTAAGTGGCAGATGAGGTTTAATGTTGATAAATGTAAAGTTATGCACTTGGGGGCTAAGAATATTCATGCATCATACATGCTAGGGGGAGTACAACTGGGGGATCTGTAGTGGAGAAGGATCTGGGGGTTTTAGTTGATCATAAGCTCAATAATGGCATGCAATGCCAAGCTGCGGTTTCCAAAGCGAGCAAAGTCCTTTCTTGTATTAAGAGAGGTATGGACTCCAGAGATAGAGATATCATTTTGCCCCTGTACAAATCATTAGTAAGACCTCATCTGGAATATGCAGTCCAGTTTTGGGCACCAGTTCTCAAAAAGGATATCGGAGAACTGGAGAAAGTGCAGAGAAGGGCAACCAAACTGATAAGAGGCATGGAGGAGCTCAGCTATGAGGAAAGATTAGAGGAACTGAATTTATTCACTCTTGAGAAGAGGAGAATAAGGGGGGATATGATCAACATGTACAAATACATAAGAGGTCCATATAGTGAACTTGGTGTTGAGTTATTCACTTTAAGGTCAACACTGAGGACAAGGGGGCACTCTTTACGTCTGGAGGAAAAGAGATTTCACCTCCAAATACGGAAAGGTTTCTTCACAGTAAGAGCTGTGAAAATGTGGAACAGACTCCCTCCAGAGGTGGTTCTGGCCAGCTCAGTAGATTGCTTTAAGAGAGGCCTGGATTCTTTCCTAAATGCACATAATATAACTGAGTACTAAGTTTTGTAGGTAAAGTTGATCCGGGGTAAATCCGATTGCCTTTCGGGGGATCAGGAAGGAATTTTTTCCCCTCCGGTAGCAAATTGGATCATCGCTCTGCTGGGGTTTTTTGCCTTCCTCTGGATCAACTGTGGGTATGGAGTTGGGTGTATGGGAGGATGTACTGTGTTTTACTTTGTTTTATTTTTATTTATTTTTATGGTTGAACTGGATGGACTTGTGTCTTTTTTCAACCTGACTAACTATGTAACTATGTAACTATGTGAAACACAGTGACCAAAAAATTAAACGGGGAAAAATAAAGAAAATTTCACAAATGCACACATTTCTTACAATGTAGGTGGTCTGATATCATCCGTTAAATTCAAAATTTTATGTTAAAAGCAAATTAAATCTTGAACTACTTTCAAAAAGGACATTCATATGTACTTAGAATTTTTATAGGTTTTTACTGAAGAATTTGTGTATGAACTTTCGTTTCAAATTCTATTAGGCCGCGTACACACGATCCAACATGTCCGCTGAAACTGGTCCGCAGACCAGTATCATCGGACATTTTCGATCGTGTGTACGGCCTAGCGGACCGTTTTCCAGCGGACAAAAATTTCCAAACATGCTTGAAAACTTGTCCGCTGGAAACCTGTCCGTCGGACATGTACGATGGTTAGTACACAAACCATCGGACCAAAATCCCCCGCATGCGCATCACGTCGTTGTGTTCTACGTCACCGCGTTCTGGTCCGAGGGGATTTTAATCCGATGATGTGTACGCACATCAGACCGACAGACAATTCAGCCTTGTCCGATGAAAACGGTCCGTCGGACATGTTTCCTCGGACATGTCTGATCGTGTGTACAGGGCCTTAATTGTATACCCGGCTTTAGAAAGAGCCACTAAATAAAGGCGATTTTCATTCAGTCCCCCATGTCACCCTTTTCTCCTCTTCTTTTCTGCCTTTCTAATATCTCGGGATAGCTTGTACTACTTTTAAACTGGGCCCTTACGCTGGGCCTCGAATTAATGTTAATAAAAACCATCATTATTTCGAATTCTGTTGCCGTTATTCATGTATGTTATGATTCACGAAGCTGACGAGCCTCTTTAGGCTGCTATGTTTGGCGCTTTGGACTTCAAAATTCTATACGCTTGCATGTATTTAAGGGGACTTGAAATGCTCATTTATTTTGTATATTCTTAAAAAAATTATAAAAAATATTGTATTTCAAAAAGTTGATTTTCACTTACAAATTGACCTTTGATGCAGCCATTTTTGTATTGAAAAATGTATCACCAACAATCAGGGCTGGGACAAGGGGTGGGTAGGAGGGATGGCTGCCCCGGGCACGGTGGGATTTGGGGGATTGTGCTAGAAGGGGGGACTTGTACTAGGAGAGTGTATTTCTCTTAGAAAGGGGGTGTGGGGGTGGATTTGTGCTAGTGGGAGATATCACTTCCCGAATCCCTTACTAGCAATGCTGGCGCCTCCGCCTGGACCCGAGGGATGGGTCAGCTTTGGGGGAAAGGAGATTCCGGGTGCCCTGGATAAGCAAGTGTCCTTATTTAAAAGTCATCAGCTGCAGAATTTGTAGCTGCTGACCTTTAATTATTTTTATTTAGGCAGAACTCCGCTTTAACCAAAAATATGTTTTTAGAACAGCTTTCATAAACAATCTGCAATACCTTATCAATGCACCTCCCCTGATTGGTCTATTAATCTGTTAAGAAACCATAGGGGAGCATTTCTATTCTGGACATCCGCAGCTACATTTCTTCCATGAAAGGACTTCTTTGAGCATTTATCTGTGTACTGCATTACTTTCAATATGAGTCAAAGGAAACGCTCATGAGTCTGCAAATGTAACTTTACCACAGAAAGTGGACAATGTGTACTATTAATAATTAGCTCCTTATCAGCAGTATTTTAGAGGTTTTAAGCATTTAAAGTGATTGTAAAGTCTAGTTTTAAAAAATAAATAAAAATAATTATACTTGCCTCCTATGTGCAGTTGGTTTGCACAGAGCAGCCCGGATCCTCCTCTTCTCGGGTTCCTCTTTGCTGCTCTTGACCCCTCCCTCCTATCGAGTGCCCCCACAGTCAGCAGCTTTGCTATGGGGGCACCCGAGGCGAGTCACAGCTCCATGTGTCCATTCAGACAAGGAGCCCTGACCTGACCCCGCCCCCTGATTGACAGCCGTGGGAGCCAATGGCGCTGCTGCTGTGTCTCATCCAATCAGGAGGAGTGTCCCGGATGGCTTAGACATTCATAGACATCGCTGGAGACAGATGGGGCTCAGGTAGGTAATTAGGGAGGTGCCGGGGTCGCTGCTACACACAAAATGTTTTCTATTTTAATGCATAGAATGCATTAAGATAAAAAAACTTCTGCCTTTAACTACTTTCAACTCTTATAAAACAATACTAAGACAGCCAAAAAGCTGGCCATAGATGGATGGAATCTTAGCTGGTAGAGGAGGGACCGGCTGAAATTCAATCGATCTATGGGCGGGCTGGTTGTACCCACGTTGATCCATCTATCACTAACATGCATTATTAATATATATGTGCTTCAACTTTGGAGATTCTCAAAATGTATATTGGATAGCTTAAAGGGATTGTAAAGGTATGTGTTTTTTCACCTTAATGCATCCTATGCAAGTATAACATGTTTGTTATTTAAAAAAAACGAAAAAAAAATACTTTTACAACCCCTTTAAGAGCAGGTAGGTGTGGAGGGAGCCTTTCATGTGCGCCTTGCTGCAAAAAACAGTTATAGGTTGGGGTGGTCGCCATTTGTTTGTACTAGGTAACAACCAGCCTGTCAGATTTTTTTTTTTACATACGATTACGGCTATAGCTAACAGAATTATTGTGTTCTTGCGGCCGGGAAGGCTCTCCGCTGGCTGATCACAATAGTGCTGCAGGAGCGATTCCCCCATCAACGCTAACTGTGTTGATGGGATAATCAAGTGACTTTATTTCCTCGAGCAAAGACAAATCGCATAATCCATGGGTTGCTTTAGAGATTTAAGATAAAAAAAATAGCTACAGTACAGCTGGTGCAAAACTGATATTTAAAGTATGCAGCTATACGTGATGGGAGCTTTGATTGGCTTCTCACACCACTGATGGTCAAGCGGTGGGTGCAGAAGGTTTTTTTTTTTCCATTAAAAATTATTATGTCTTTAGATCTACAAAAGGTAATTTGAAAGAAATATCTATAGGGGGTTACTTATGAAAGGCAAATCCACTTTGCACTACAAGTGCACTTGAAATTGCACTTGGAAGTTCAGTCACTGTAAATCTGAGGGGTGAAATGAGGGGAAGCTCTGCTGATTTTATTATCCAATCATGTGCAAGCTAAAATGCTGTTTATTTTCCTTGCATGTCCCCCTCGGATCTACAGCGACTGCACTTCTAAGTGCATCTTGCACTTGTAGTGCAAAGTGGATTTGCCTTTCGTAAATAACCCCCTTAGGCCGCGTACACACGATCAAATCCGATCGTGTGCATGGGCTAGCGGACATGTCTGACGGGCGGACAAATTTTAAAGCATGCTTTAAAATTTGTCCGCCGGCGACATGTCCGTCGGATATGTCCGCTGGTTAGTACACTAACCAGCGGACATATCTGCCCGCACAAGCGTCGTATGGATGCGACGCATGCGTGGAAGTTTTTTACTTCCTGGTGCGGTGATGTGGCGACGTCAACGTCACGTCACGGCGCTGTCTGTGTACACACCGCCGGACGAAAATCCAGAGGAGACATGTCCGATGAAAACGGTCCGCGGACTGTTTCCATCGGACACGTCCCTCTGTGTGTACGCGGCCTCGGTCTTATTAATAAGCGTGTAAAATATGGAGATCAGTTTCATTTAAAAATTCCTATAATGTAGAGATACGGTTTTAAACTAGTCTATTTATGGTTTCCGTGAGATGGGCCATTTTTTGCTGATTACACATTTGCAGGTTGAGCTTCCTGTCTTGTACGATGATTGTGCTTTTCTTTCAGTGCATTTATTAAGAGTCGGTCGAAGCGAATGTAAAACAAGTTGATTAATGAATGTTATTTTAACCGTCACTCAGCAAAGGTGCAAATTGCAGAGACTGACATGGCCATTACCAGTAAAGGACGTAGCAGCAGTTCTATACACAAAATACCCCCATAAACACATTGGAAATACACTATCGTTTTCCTTTAGCTGCATAACAACATGATATTCAAGGACGTCTCTGGGGAAAGGAAAAATGTGCAAAGTGAATCAGCCACAGCAAATAGCACTGCAAAGCCAGTTAGTGGTATGTCATCAGCTGAAATGTGATTGCTGTAGCACTCTTCTACCCATTATCATACATAACTTATAGATAGAACAATCTCAGGCCTTCCACATGACCCTCTTCATGTACAAAAGGACAATTCTAGCTTTCTGATTTAAAAAAAGATAACTCAACCTTGCATCCCATGTTTCCCCCATATTTTGGGTGTAACATTACCTATGGTCAGCATGTACAACCCCCCCCCTATTGCCAAACTACGCCTCCCTCACCCCTTACCTAAATTATGGGGTTGCTCTTCCCACAGCGACCTGTCAAATATTATTATGAAATTGGAGGAGCTGTGCGTGGCCTCATCTGCACTGCTTTGCCATTCATTTACAGGAAGTTTAAAAAAAAAAAAAAAACTACAAGTCCCATCTTCCACCATGGCAGAGGGATTTATAGCTTAACGCCGCGTACACACACAAACGGAATTCCTGACAACAAATGTTCGATGTGAGCTTTTGTTAGGATGTTCCGACCGTGTGTATGCTCCATCAGACATTTGCTGTTGGAATTTCCGACAACAAATGTTTGAGAGCTGGTTCTCAATTTTTCCGACAACAAAAGTTCTTGTTAGAAATTCCGATCATCTGTATGCAATTCCGACGCAGAAAAATCCTATGCATGCTCGTAATCAATCCGACACATGCTTGGAATCATTGAACTGAATTGTTCTTGCCTTGTCGTAGTGTTGTACGTCACCGCGTTCTTGGTGATCAGAATTTCTACCAACATTTGTGTGACCGTGCAACACAAGTTTGAGCCAACACTCTGTCGGAAAAAAATCCATGGTTTTGTTGTCGGAATGTCCAATCGTGTGTATGCGGCATAAGAGACATCACCTTGTAATCGAGTGATAGTGTCTTGAGCTCCACTGCTGAAAAACAAGAACTAGAGGACGAATCTGCAGGAGCCCAGGGTATTGCACTTTGCAGGTTCATATGCAAAAATGGTGCTTATTTTTGCTTTAAAAAAAAATGGGTGCATTTATTTATTTTGCAAAAAAGGTTAAATTATTATGTTTCCTGATAACAGAATTTTGGCAACAGTTCAATAAAAAAAAAAGAAAAAAAAAAAGAGGGTTATCTTAGACCCCTTTCCCACGGGGCGTTTTTCAGGGGCTTTGGCATTAAAAAAAAAGAAGCTCCCTCAATAGGAAGGTGCGTTTTAAGAGCTGTGTATTCAACACTCCTAAAGCGCTGCAAAGAAGCTGCTTGCAGGACTTTTTTTGACGCCCTGCCAGCACAGCACTTCAGTGTGAAAGCACTCGAGCTTTCACATTGGGATTGCAGATGCAGCTTCTTTCGAGCGCTTTACAGTCGCTTTTTACAACGTGAAGACCCCTTTAACACTGGGGTGTTTTTCAGGTGCTTTAGTGTGGATTGCAGCTTCTTTCAGGCGCTTTAAAAAACGCCTGTAAAAAACGCCCCAGTGTGAAAGGGGTCTAAGATAACACTCTGCTTTTTTTTATTGAACTGTTGCCGAGTGTTATCTTAGACCCCTTTCACACTGGGCGTTTTTCAGGCGTTTTTTAAAGTGCCTGAAAGAAGCTGCATCTGCAATCCACACTAAAGCGCCCGAAAAACACCCCAGTTTAGCGCTCGAAAGAAGCTGTATCTGCAATCCCAATGTGAAAGCTTGAGTGCTTACACACTGAGATGCTGCGCTGGCAGGGCGTCAAAAAAAGTCCTGCAAGCAGCTTCTTTGCAGTGCTTTAGGAGTGTTGAATACACGGCTCCTAAAGCGCACCTTCCTATTGAGGGAGCTTTTTTTTTTAATGCCAAAGCCCATGAAAAACGCCCAGTGTGAAAGGGTCTTAGCGGCGTTTTACCAGCATTTTTCAGTCGCTGGCAGTGTGAAAAGGCTCTGAAAGCACTCAAGCTTTCACATTGGGATTGCAGATGAGGCTTCTTTCAGGCGCTTGAATAACGCCCGAAAAGTGCCCCAGTGTGAAAGGGGCCTTATGGAGGGAGTCATGATGGAATCTATAGAAGTTTTCCATATGTAATTCTTAACGTTACATTTTTAAAGGTCTAATTTGTAGCAGTTTTATGACGTATTAAGAAAACTACATGGTAATCATTGTTACGTTTTCATAGGAAAGCAAAATTATATAAAAATATATAAAAAAGTTGCACCAAAATTTGCATAGGCGTGTAAAAGATGTTCCATGCAGAAATGATGCCCTCACCTCCTGCGACTAATTTCACTGTCACTGGGGGCGTGTTTCCATGGCTCCCAGCTGTGCCTCCTGGGTGGAGAAACAGAGCGAATGGCGCCCTTAGAGCGGGTGACGTGAGGTGACACTTCGGTGATGTTGTCCATCTCCTCGCCTTCCATCTCAGACACTCCGGTGTGCTCACATTCCCTCTCCTCTACACATGCAGTCACTGTACTGCTACAGCTGCTGTCCATACTGTGTCGGTCACTGGGCTTCTTCATGCTGGAGGTGCGGGGAATAGAAATGTCACTTCCATGGGAGGAGTTCCTTTCTAAAGAAGTATTATCATCTGAGCCCAAACTCGAGACATCACACAAAGACTGTTCCTCTTCAAGCTGGAATAAAAGCATAAAGAAAAGTTACTGTAAAGTCACGAAAGAACATTCTCATCTGCAATACGTTACAGTCAATTAAACTTTATTTGCAACCACCGACCCCCCCCCCCCCCCAATTGTGACCCAGTCAAGTGAATGGGGCTGCTCTGCAAGCCCTCTCCAACCACAAGCAATGCATGCAGTTGTGCAGAGTCTAAGGCCCCTTTCACACTGGGGCGGGGGCGTCGTCGATTGCCACCAATTTTGCGATGCTATTCGGCTGCTAGCGGGGGCGGTTTTACCCCCAGCTAGTGGCTGAGAAAGAGTTTAAACCACTGCAAAGCGCCTCTAAAGAGGAGCATTGCCGGCGGTATAGCCGTGGTGTCCCATTGATTTCATGGGCAGGAGTGGTATACACACCGCTCCTTCACCGCTCCAAAAGATGCGACTAGCAGGACTTTTTTTGTTATCCCTAGGGGCTTTCACACTGGAGACACAGCCGCGGCAGTTAAGGGTAGGTTTGCAGGTGCCATTTTAAGCACAACGGCGTCTGAAAAACGACCCAGTGTGAAAGGGGTCTTAGGGGTTAAAGCGGGCAGTAAGGAGGCAACACCACCTCCTCAACGCTTTTCACAGACCAAAGCACATGTGAAGCCTTAGTACAGACTTCTGGGAAAAGTAAGCCAATGACACAAGCAGGAAATTAGAATTTTGGGGGTGTTTTGTACACCAACAGCGTACAGAACCTTACCAGGCTGCAATGAATTTAATAGAAAAGGAAAGGTCATGTTTAACAACCATTTCTAGACATCCTCCATATTTTGGGAAAAGGAAATTCAGCGATAAAAAGCGACATCACATGAATGTCACATACTGTACTGAAACAGTGTGCAAATCTATGACAAAGTGTAACAGTGTTTTCTAGCGTGCCAATCTATAGATGTTTGCTGTTATAGACTGTAACTGTACACTAACTAATGTGTACTTCTCAGACACAGAGCCGTCTTTGTGGAAGAACAGAAACAAAGGGGGAAAAAAGTCTTCACACTGCTAATGAAATGAAGAGGACTGAAGGCAGACAAGGAAATGATCTCACCATGCACTCATCCTCCTGCGAAACACTGTTGCAATCTCTGATACAATGGACAGACTCCTCCGGAGGAAATCAGTTATGTGCTGTAGTAGCAACACTAACTACCGTCTTATAAATAAACACAATATAGCGAGATCTTCATTCAAACATAACAGAGGCTACACTCAGCATAGAACAAGAAAGCAGTGTGGCCGAGAATGCAAGACTCCATCTGTGATTGGATGGGAGCTTCACAAATGTGACCGTTGTCCACAGAAACACCTGCACTGTCCCAAAATACACAACCATAGCCAATTATCTAATCCAGTGGTCTCCAAATTGCAGCCCTTTGCTTGCTTTTACCTTGCCTTTGGGGCTATATTTCATATACTGATATTAACATTAGAGCAGAATTCCCACCAATGAAGGGGTACAATTTCTCCTAATGACACCAATAACGGGATCCAATGACACCAATGATCAGGGGCATTTGCTCCCACTGACATCAATGATCAGGGGCATTTGCTCCCACTGACACCAATGATCAGGGGCATTTGCTCCCACTGACACCAATGATCAGGGGCATTTGCTCCCACTGACACCAATGATCAGGGGCAATTGCTCCCACTGACATCAATGATCAGGGGCAATTGCTCCCACTGACATCAATGATCAGGGGCAATTGCTCCCACTGACATCAATGATCAGGGGCAATTGCTCCCACTGACATCAATGATCAGGGGCAATTGCTCCCACTGACACCAATGATCAGGGGCAATTTCTCCCACTGACACCAATGATCAGGGGCAATTGCTCCCACTGACACCAATGATCAGGGGCAATTTCTCCCACTGACACCAATGATCAGGTGCAATTGCTCCCACTGACACCAATGATCAGGGGCAATTGCTCCCACTGACACCAATTAACTGGGTGTATTTCCTCCCACCAACACCTATTGGGAGTAATTGTGCTCCAATATAAAACCAACAATGGGGCCCAATGACATGATGGGGCACAATTCCCCCCCCCCCCCCCCCCACTGACAGCAATGATCAGGGGCAATTACTCCCACTGAAATACTATGAGGGCATTATTTTTTCCTAGCGACTTTTGGACCTTCTCTACTCCCACTGGCCTCTATAAAGTCTGAAGGACAGTAAATTGGCCCTTTGTTTAGCGACCCCCTGATGTAGTCCAAATAATATAATATAAAAAATAAAAAAAATAAAAATAAAAAAAAATATATAAATACACTGCACCCAGATGAAAACAAAAAAAAATCCTAAATATGAAAATGTGCCACACTAAATATATCACATAATAGTAATAAAAATACTACTACTAATAATAATAATTATAATAATAATAACTACTTATATCAAAGTATTTGCTTTGAGCATTCAATTTAGCACAGCACATTTGTTATGCATTAAATCAAATACAGTAATTATGCAACACATTTTCCTGTTCTTTAATTTGAAATTTTCAGGAAAGACAGAATTAGGTCTAAAAGAAATAGTTCTGGACAAACCTCTACAAGACTTTGGGTTATATTAGAGCAGGCCTGTACGGTAAGAAATGTGCGAACAGCTACTGCAGACTTAAGTACTAGCTTGTCATGCTGGTTATTTCCAATTAAAATAAAGTGTAAGCTCTTCAGCAGCTTAGCAAATGGGTACAACCAGGGGATTGCAGTCTCTGCCAAGACTAGTACAACCCATTCAGCTGGGCTGTGATGTCAGATCTCAGGGAGTGGAAGATAGAGAAGACTGAGCTCATTCAGATCATGAGGTGACAGAATCTCAAAATCATTAATTGGGGAGGTCGAGGATTTCCGGCTATTAATGATGACGTCATATCGCCTACATAGACTAGTCTGTGGAAAATTTCCAGTGACATCTAGCAACATGACGGAAAAAGTATTCTGCTTCATATTACTTTTACAAAACACCAATGTACAAAGAAAAAGCTGAAAAAAGTTATAAAAATGTGCAGAGATACTCATACTGTGGAAGTGCATGTACATTTGGTCTGTGTGAAAACTGACACGATCGAATATCGGTAGGCTATCTTCTCTCCAGGTTAAATGTTCTGCTAGTCGTGAAAATACTGCACCTCTAGATGGACCAAATGATCGTATTAAATAAGTATTGATCATCATTTTTTTTTTTTAGATCTTCAGGCCGGTCATGTGACTTTCGGCCGCTCTGCTTTTACGATCCCCAGGCTACAGCAGGAGAGGCTAAGCTCTTCCTCCGATGTCAGCCGGAAGGTCAAGTAACTGCTGTGCTGGTTGCTCAGCCCCTGCCACTCTAGCCTGGGAATAGTAGTAGCAGAGAAGAATATTTAGAAGCTTTTTTTCCTCAATATACATTTATACAGTGCATTATTACTGAATAAAGCAGAGGGACAGCCAGCGAAATTTCTTAAATTGAAATGTACTATGAATATCAGCTGGGGGGGGGGCTTACACAGAGCTGACAGGCAGGGAGGGGTGGGGGAGAGGACAGAGGGGGACAGAAGACCTGTGCATGGAGAGACGTATGATGACTTTTGTAGTCAGGGCTCAGCAGCCCTGATTATCGTGGTCGGCTCACAGAGGGGGGACAGAGAAAGCGGCAGGATCAGAAAGTTATTTTTTTTACAGTTTAGAGTGGGGCAGGTTACACAGCACAAACACTGTGCTGTTTAATCTGCTTTAAGGGAACAGGATCTATTTATTTTTATTTTTAGGTTAACAAACACTTTAAACAATTCAGGACAAAGAAACAAAAATGCCACAATAGTTTTCCAGAAGAAACGTTGCTGTACATGAACTCACCTTTGCGAAGACCATTTCATCTAACACTTCCGGGGCCATATAACTCAGATTAGTGTCACTTTTGGATTCCCTTTTCATAGGTTTAGGTGAGGAATGTTCTCTATCCAGATCATCCTCCAGAAACTGCTGACAAACTAAAATAAAACAAAAAAGGTTTTACTCTTAATTTTAACGTATTACATTTTCTATGCAGGTTTTAGTGTGAAGTTCATTAATTAAAAAATATTTTACCCATAAAATGGTAATGAAGTCATGTTTATAATACAGAAAAAGTCCATGTGGATGAAATTCTAGTCAAACTGCATTCATCATTGAAATGGAACGGAAAAGGAAGGGTTTACAACCACTTTAAACCCAACACCCCTTTGGAAATAGGCATGTTTTCCCCATAGTCCTGAACTAGATGATTGTGCTTTTGTTCAACCTGAATATGGCTTGACTCATACTTACGGGTGTAATCGAGCGCAGGCGCGTTTGTGCACATTTCTTGTGCACAAGGCAGCCCATTTATGTCAATGAGCTGCTCTGTGCACAAGATATGCAGAAAAATGGTTCCCAACTCATTAAAATGAAAGTGCCGTGGCACCATGCGGTTGGGCACAGTCATGTGTAGACGTATGGGGGGTACTATTAGCAATTAATGACATGTATGTGCGTCTCCTAACTAGCATTGCGTTTCTCTGTGTGTAGGAAGAGTACGCGGTTTCATTGCATTCACGACACACCAAGGTCTGAACCCAACGTGACCAACATTCACAAGATTCTCTGAAAGGTAGAACTTAATAAAATTACAACCATTTTCCCACACCTTCCTACACCTTCCTACACCTTTAGGCTGGATTCACACCTATGCAGTTTTGAGTGCATTTTGCAGATTTGCACTACAGCCCATTTAACATGGTTTCCTATGGAACATGTTCTTTAGTGCCAATCTGCAAAATACAAAAAGCACTCAAAATGCATAGGTATGAATCCAGCCTAAGGCTCCATGCACACTGAAGCTAATAAAAGCTATAAAAAAAAAAACGGCAGTAGCTTTGCAGGGAGCCTTTCAACTTTTTTTTTGCGTTTTTGCAATAGCTTTAATCAGCGTTTTTGAGTAACTTTTTTTTTTTATGAATAAAAAAAACTTTTTTTAGCTCTTTTTCCCCGAAAAATGGCACTTTGAACGCAAATTTCGGACGTTCAGAAAAAAGCCAATGAACTCCAAAGCTCAGTAACACTAAAAAACGCCCAGGTGTGCATGGGCACATAGGCTAACATAGAGTTCAGTATATTTGCTTGAAAAAAAAAAAAAGCCAATAAACTGCAGTTTATCAGCTTCAGTGTACATGGAGCCATATACTCGCTGGCCCATGCTTAGGACGTGCTATAACATGGGAATTATGGCCCACCCCAAAACGGTGAAGTCAGTCTGTGTCCAATTGTTCTCTGCTGTGTCTTTTTCCAGCACGCAGCCAGATGCCGGCATATAAACAGAAAAGTCTTTCTGGTAACAGACAGAAAAACCAACTGCAAATAATCAGTTAGTTGACACTCCCATGGAAAGTTCACAAGGAGCCTCCAGAATCGTCATGATAATAACGAGCCATACAATGAATGGAGTGCAGAGAGATGGGGACAGGAAGAGGCCTTGTGTGAGGATAAACAGTAACAATGGCTTCACCAAAACACGGATTTAAACAAAGTAACTCGGCAAGTCACTAGAAATATCAGCAACGTTACCAAAGGAGAAGAAAGCCTCATACACACGAGGTCATTGGCTTTCTGCAAATTGTTACTTCTATGTGTTACTCTGTTCCCGTGAATATTTGTGGCCCACAAAGTGACTGAAATGTATCCAGAGAATTATCGGAACTCTGACAAGAACCAAGTCTTCAGAAGTTGTGCTTCATCCATGCGGCAAACATCAAAAGTCTTAATTTGAGTGATAAATCCTCGCTTTTTTTTTTCCGGATAAGTTCGCCATTATAGAAATAAATAAATAAAATAGCTGACAATTTTTTTGACAAAAAAAAACTGCATTTTTTTTATCCAGCAGGAAAGCATTGCACCTGCGATCAGCAGATTATGGGTGCAATTGGGCTCGATTCACACCTATGCATGATGCTTTTGAGCGTTTTAGCTGTGATTTTTGCGGTGCTTGCTGCGTTTTTCGCTTGCTGCCACTGTGGAGTTGGAGGGTGGGGTGGAGCTGGCTTCTGCCCAATATGGATTGGATCCCTCCCGCCTCAAACTATGATGCGCTGCAGGCCTTCAAACGCGGTCTTCATCTTCACTCAACAGAGGTTTTTACCGCGATTTTCAGCGATTGTTTTTTTTATTCTTTTTTTTTTTAGCCGCAATTTTTTTTTTTATTAATTTTTTTACATTTCCTTTAACAACCAGCTTTATACAGGTTAAACAAAATGCAAAATCAAATCACGGCAAAATCGCGGTACTTGTGTTTTGGCTGCAGGTCCACTGAATTCTATCACATGCAAAATGCTGCTTTTTGCAGGGAAAAAAAGGCCCCGACCCTTTCCAAAAACGCAGAGGCACAAAATTGAGGTTACCATTTCAGTGAACCTTGTGGGTCACAATCACAAGTGATGGAGGTTTTTAATTTAACATGGAAAAGCCCTTGAAGTATCTTCTGGACCCATCTGAGAGAATGCTTTAAAGACCTTTCATAGCATGATATACTTTCATTATCACAAAACAGTGTATTTCCCCCACAGATCACATACTGTACTTCTTGTTTTCATAAACTAATGTGACATCATCAATTAATGAGACTGCAAGCAAACCACATATTACCTAGAGGAGAGCTTGTTTCAGCCCAAGTAAACCAGGAACTCACCTGTAGAGTCACTGGTCGGCTTTGATTCCAGGAGGACCATGTGTGGACATGGAGTTAGTGAACAGCAGCTTTCTCGATTAATCTGGAAAAAATTAAAAACAACAGTCAAAAACCAGTTTACATGAAGCTGGAGATACAAAGAAAACCCCACAAAGGCAACAAGATGTCTTTTATTAAACTGCGTAAAGATAAAAAAAAAAAGTTTGTTAGCATTTGTTTTGAGTTGTGAATCATATGAGCTTTTACATCACACGAGAAGGCCTGTTGCCAATTAAAGTGGAGTTCCACCCTAAAAATGAACTTTCTATTAACAGCTTGTCTTTTTTTTTTTACATTAAAAACAACAACATTTTTTTACTCGCTTCTATCTGGCTGTTACTAGGCAGATTTCGTAATCTGCCGAGTTCCTGGTTCTAGGTGGTTCAACTTCCTGTCCCAAGACCCCATTGCCTCCTGGGAAATGATGACACTCATTTCCCAGGAGTCTCTGGTTATTACTGTGCCTAAAAATTGCCCAGCATGCACCTCTCCTTGAAAACCAGGAAAAAAAAGGAACTGGGCTTCACATGCCCACACATATGATGGATACGGCCACAACATGAGCTGGAGGATATAAGGCAAGTGTTTGCAATGATTTCTGGAATGATTGAGGAGCTATTAATATGTTTTAGGTACTATTTAATGTGATTTATTTTAGCTTGCAAAAAAAATAAAAAATTATGCCCGGTACCCGCTTTAAAAAATGCAACTAACTTTGGTGGTGTATCCACATTTTTAAAGCGGAACTAAACCATCCTATCCTTTTCAGCCAAGGAAGCTGCCATCTTAGACTCCATTTGATCTGCAAATGCCATGGTGCTGCACACGATCAGTTATGACACAACCAGCCATTGGATGGTTTGACAGTTTGGTTGGGGGTACAGGCAAAAAAGGAACAGTCCGCATTCCTAGCATGCCAGGAATGTATCCGTTTTCTAAAACTTAAATCAATGGGTTTAGTTCTACTCTAAGGACAGCTCTAGTCTCTGTTCTCCCTCCGCTGTCTGGGATTCGACAGGTGACCCGTAGTCGTAGTAATTTGGCATGCTGCTCAGGCTCAGTTGATGTGAGGTGTGTGTATAAGGGTTCATCTGCATCCACTGCCGAGTGCTGGAGAGGGATGGAGCCTGTCCTGGAGAGGGATGGAGCCTGTCCTGGAGAGGGATGGAGCCTGTCCTGGAGAGGGATGGAGCCTGTCCTGGAGAGGGATGGAGCCTGTCCTGGAGAGGGATGGAGCCTGTCCTGGAGAGGGATGGAGCCTGTCCTGGAGAGGGATGGAGCCTGTCCTGGAGAGGGATGGAGCCTGTCCTGGCTCGTACAATAGAAGAGGTTATCCCTGCTGCTGCACATCTGTATAGTCCTATGGTGGTAATCAGAGTGGCAACCTCCGACCAGAGCCCAGGCTAAGGATGCCACTCCGATTACCACCATAGGACCGAAAAGGTGTGCGTCACCAGGGATCTCCTCTTTTCTCTCGCTTGGGATTTCACAGGTGTCAGCCATGAAAGCCGATCCTTACGCCGCCACAACATCCCTGTACAAAGTGGGGACAGGTATCTGCTCACCCCCCCCCCAAATGTGGCAATAAAGGGGAGGAAACAAATGAGCGGAAGATCCACTTTTAGGTGGAAGTCCGCTTTAAAGACATGTTTTAACATAGACATTTGGCCTGTACTTTATAGTAAGCCAGCAATGTAATGTACAAAGAGCCGCACTCTGATCATGTCACTTGTTCAACGTCTGTTATCTGACCATCACCACCTGTAGACACACCCTTCCAACATGTTTCACTCTGATTGGTCTTAGTCGTAACACAACTAAGCCTTAATATGGGTGTAATGTGTTACAGGGTGTGACTACTAGTGGGGACAGTCAGATAATAGACACCCCCCCCCCCCCAAATTACTAATATTAACCAGGTCAACTGATAGGTCATCCAGGTCATCCAGGCATTGAACACATTTTGATAATAAACCCAAAAGTTTGGGCTTTTCAGCTGTGTAGGTCAAGTTCAAGCAAGCAAAATGCAGCATTGCACTGGAGGGTGCACAATATACAATTAAAGGCTTAAAGGGTCACTAAAGGATTTTTTTTTTTGCTAAATAGCTTCCTTTACCTTACTGCAGTGCTGTTTTTATGTCCTCATTGTTCGTTTTGCTTTGACGTTGCTGTAATTCTGCTCTGATCTCCACACTTCCTGGTTGTCTGTTTCCTTATAACCACAGTACTGGGAGCTTTCTCACTGTGGTCACTAATCAAGGAGGTGTGATTACTGTGTGTAAACTGAAAGTAGATTGGGCTGAGGGGTTTTAGACAAACCATCACTGCCCTCTATTGGCTCTCTGGCTCTGTACATCAGAGAGACAGGAAACAGCAAAAACGAAACTAAAACTGTAGGTCGATTATATGATTGATTTTTATCTATTTTTAATCATTTTTAAAAGGAATCAGTTAACTTTTATGTCTCTATACCCTGTAAACAGTAATTTCAATTCTTTTCCCTTTAGTGACCCTTTAAGTTGCTTTTTTAAACAATATTAAAAGGCGTGCTTAACCGCTTCCTGCCCACAGACAGGCAAAAGGACGCAACAGCACGTCCCCTTTAATAAGCGGCTGTTGCGGGCAGGCATACCCGCGATCGTCTCACAGAGAGATAGAACGGGGAGATGTTAGTGTAAACACAACATCTCCCCCCCATTCTGCCTAGTGACACTGTTACTGATCGTGTTCCCCGTCATCGGGGACACGATCAGTGCCTTGTCACAGCAAGCCACGCCCCCTACAGTTAGAATCACGCCTTAGGGAACACTTAACCCCTACAACGCCACCTAGTGATTAACCCCTTCACTGCCAGTGTAATTTTCACAGTAACCAATGCATTTTTATAGCACTTTTCGGTGTAAAAATTACAATGGTCCCAAAAATGTGCCAAAAGGGTCCGATGTGTCCGCCATAATGTGGCAGTCACGATAAAAATCGCTGGTCGCCGCCATTACTAGTAAAAAAAGTTTTTTCATAAAAATGCCATAAAACTATTGCCTATTTTAAAAACGCTATAACTGCTGCGCAAACCGATCAATAAACGCTTGCGATTGAAAAAAGTAAAGAATATTGAATCTTTTTTCAAAATTGTCGCTCTATTTTTGTTCAAAGTGCAAAAAATAAAACTCTCAGATGTGATCAAATACCACCAAAAGATAGCTATATTTGTGGGGAAAAAAAGGATGCCAATTTTGTTTGGGAGCCACGTCGCACGACCGCGCAATTGTCAGTTAAAGCGACAGTGCCGAATCGCAAAAAGTGGCCTGGTCCTTTAGCTACAAAATGGTCCGGGACTTAAGTGGTTAAAGTAGAACTATAGGCACATTTGTTTTCCCCCATTTTGGATAGTGTACAGACAATTTTTTGCCATCAGTGTCCCATTGTGGAGATCTCCCTTCACTTCCTGTTCCACCGCTAAACAGGAAGTGAGAAGAAATCCCTGCAAATGAAGGGAATCCTTTCGGGCCCCCAGGTCACCAGAACCAGTGTCCCCCAGATTTCCCCTCATACTTTTCTAGGGGCAACCCAAAATATGGGATTTTCTTTTACGTTCACTTTTAATGACACTAATGCCATGTACACACGACCAATTTTCATGACGAGAAAAGTGCAATTTTTTTTAATTGGTCCTGAAAAATGGTCGTGTGTATTGCTCCAGAGCATTTTTATCAATGAAAAAAATTGGAGAATTTGTTTTTAGAACCAGCTCTATTTTTTGTCATCGTTTTTCGCATTATGGAAAACGGTCATGTGTACGCTTTAACGAGGGGGGAAAAAACGTGCATGCTCAGAAGCAAGTTAGGAGACGGGGAAATTAGCAAAAGCAGCCCAAATGGTGGCGCCATTCGGATGGAATTTCCCCTTTATAGTGCCACCGTACGTGTTGTATGTCACCGCACTTTGCTAGAGCATTTTTTTTCACGAACATGTGTATGCAAGGCAGGCTTCAGAGGAATCGCGACAAATCACGTTGAGAAAAACGTTTTTTTTCATGACATGAATAACGGTCGTGTGTACGCGGCATTAGAGAGGGTAAATCTCCCTAACTGGGACACAGACAGCAATAAAAACTGACCTAATCCATCTCCCCTCTATACCAACCTAAAACAAGTTTTGCCTTTAGTTACACTTTGGATGCTTCCCTGAATATGGACAGCTGCTGACCAGCAAATCCTTCACAGAGACCAAAGATTTTCCTAGCATGAGTAAGGCAAAGACAACTGTTACATTTTCAGTGGCGAAAAGGGAACCGTCTACAAGCTGAACAAACGTTCCAACATGGAAAATATGAGACTCTGATAATAAACATTTTCTATATGTGCAATCATTGTATTTAACTTCTACACAGCTTGAAGAAAGGGGTAACAGCTTGGTTTTATCGGTAAGCCTGGTGTCACCTGAGGGAAAGCTGGGCCCCAAACTTTCACCTGCATTGTAAAGGTGCGTAAAGCTTTAACGTGTTCCTAAACCCAGGACTCTGCATTCACTATATCTGGTCTTCCACAGTACACAGAACATAGAGATGCAATAGTTTTAGTAAATATAAACCGCTAAATACCTTTTCTCATCAGTAGTATAAAGCAATCTTGTGATTTTTATCAGTTTCTGGTTAAAGCTTGTAGGAGGAGTTTTCATTCCCCTCTGACTGTCCTATGAGGTTGCATGACCCCTAAACCTTTGTCTGGACAGTGCCAATCACATGCACCCCCCTAAAAAAAAACTCTTTAGCAATACACCCCAAACTGAGCATGTGCAGTGTCCCCCCAGGCTCTGTACTATCAGAAGATGGGTTGAGGATAGTGGAAGAAGGGGAGGATCAGACAAGACAGGAGCAAAGAGCCTTTTTACACAATGCAGAGGATTACCCCTTAGATTGCACAGATCGTATAACAAGCACTTCATATACAGACTGATTTTACTGTTGTAAGTTTAGTAGCACTTTAAGACAATGGTTGCACTTGCAAACAGTTCAACCCCTCTTGGCTATCAATCTACAGTACTTTCTATTCATCTATTTCTCTCCATCATATTTAATACAAGACTTTTATCACGTACATTACCAATGAGACATAATTCCTCTCACTGACTCCAATAATGGTGCACAACACCTCTTGCTGACACCAACGATGGGGCGATTGGTCTGCAAACACCATGCAACCTCACAAGCCCCCAAAAGTTAAAAAGAACATAACATGAACATCTTGTTAAATGGGTTGTAAGTGTTCTGATTTTTTTTTAAATAAAAATAACAAATATGTTATACTTAGAGCAGCCTCAATCCTCTGCTTCTGAGGTGCCCTGCTGGCACTTCTGGCTTCTCCCCTTTATCGGGTGCCCCCACGAAAAGCTGCTTTCCCTTGAGGCAAGGCAAGCGGGCACCCTCCCGAGTCCTGCTGCTGTGTCCATTGACACAGACAGCGGAACTGGGCTCCGCCCCCCCCCCCCACTGGATTTGATTGACAGCAGTGTGAGACAATGGCTTTTGCTGCTATCAATCTGTCTGATGAGAGCCAGCGACAGGAGTCTCTGGGCTCATGCACGGCGCTGGAACGAAGGTGGTTTGCTGCAGTGATAAAAAATAGTGCCCGCCATTGGTGTCCGGAGGAAAAGTGACCCGCCATTGGTGTCCGTCGGAGGAAAAGTGACCCGCCATTGGTGCCCGTGGGAGGGAAAAGTGCCCCCATGCCATTGGTGCCCGTGGGAGGGAAAAGTGCCCCCACGGCATCGGTGTCTGTGGGAGGGAAAAGTGCCCCCACGGCATCGGTGTCTGTGGGAGGGAAAAGTGCCCCCACGGCATCGGTGCCCGTGGGAGGTAAGTGCCCCCCAGGCATCGGTGCCCATGGGAGGGAAAAGTGCCCCCCAGGCATCAGTGCCCGTGGGAGGGAAAAGTGCCCCCCAGGCATCAGTGCCCGTGGGAGGGAAAAGTGCCCCCCAGGCATCAGTGCCCGTGGGAGGGAAAAGTGCCCCCGGGCATCGGTGCCCGTGGGAGGGAAAAGTGCCCCCCGGCATCAGTGCCTGTGGGAGGGAAAAGTGCCCCGTCATAGGTGTCAGCGGGAAGAATTATGTCCCATTGGTAATGACACAGACAGCAGGGCTCGGCCCCGCCCCCATTTCCATGTCACTGGATTTGACTGACAGCAGAGGGAGCCAATGGCTCATAATGCTATCAATCTGTCCAATGAGCCAGCCGGAGTCGCTGGGCTCGTGCATGGCATGGGCTCAGGTAAGAAAAAGGGGGGGTATGGGCTGGGGGCCCTGCTGCAAAGGTGGTTTGCTGCCATGATAAAAATAGTGGCCCATCGTTGGTGTCCGTGGGAGGAATAGTGGCCCATCACTGGTGTCAGTGGGAGGAATAGTGGCCCATCACTGGTGTCAGTGGGAGGAATAGTGGCCCATCACTGGTGTCAGTAGGAGGAATAGTGGCCCATCACTGGTGTCAGTAGGAGGAATAGTACCCCATCACTGGTGTCAGTGGGAGGAATAGTACCCCATCACTGGTGTCAGTGGGAGGAATAGTACCCCATCACTGGTGTCAGTGGGAGGAATAGTACCCCATCACTGGTGTCAGTGGGAGGAATAGTACCCCATCACTGGTGTCAGTGGGAGGAATAGTACCCCATCACTGGTGTCAGTGGGAGGAATAGTACCCCATCACTGGTGTCAGTGGGAGGAATAGTACCCCATCACTGGTGTCAGTGGGAGGAATAGTACCCCATCACTGGTGTCAGTGGGAGGAATAGTACCCCATCACTGGTGTCAGTGGGAGGAATAGTACCCCATCACTGGTGTC
Source organism: Rana kukunoris (assembly GCA_029574335.1). Lineage (NCBI taxonomy): Eukaryota > Metazoa > Chordata > Amphibia > Anura > Ranidae > Rana > Rana kukunoris. The sequence goes on along the minus strand of CM056051.1, from coordinate 28,841,439 downwards.
AGTGGGAGGAATAGTACCCCATCACTGGTGTCAGTGGGAGGAATAGTACCCCATCACTGGTGTCAGTGGGAAGAATAGCACCCCATCACTGGTGTCAGTGGGAGGAATAGTACCCCATCACTGGTGTCAGTGGGAGGAATAGTACCCCATCACTGGTGTCAGTGGGAGGAATAGTACCCCATCACTGGTGTCAGTGGGAAGAATAGCACCCCATCACTGGTGTCAGTGGGAATAGCACCCCACCATTGGTGTGGAATTATGTCCCATTGGTAATGTCAGTGATCTGAATAGTTCCCCAGGGGCCAGTTAAGACAAATAAAGGGCCACAGTTTGGAGACAACTGATCTAGAGGTAGGGAGGACAGGCTATCCCAGCTAAGCACATCCTTCTGCCTGCACGGCTGAGCTGGTTTCTCAGGAAGTAAACACTACATGAATCATCTGCCCATACTCAAGATGGCCACAGTTAGAAATGCTCGAGGGAGTTTTTCAAAGTGATTTCTCCTACAAAATAAAGCATGGAGACATGGGTGGATTGGGGAGTTCTCTTTGAATATTAAAAATGAATAAAATAGCGTTTTCGGTTTCTGGCGCTCAGAGACAGTTACGTGCCACTTTAGGACAATGGCATCCCTGGCACAAAGTTAACAATCAGCAACAGTAACCAAAATACTACGATATTAACGTGAACCTCCACAGAAGGTGTTTGTTTACCCGCTGGCAATACACCTTGCAATGTCTGTAGGGCCACATAGAAGAAAATCAAAGACAAAGCACAGACAAAGGAATAAACATCCCCGGATTAATGAAAGTAATAGCCACTTATAACTGGATGCCACAGAAATGACAGAGAGTTTCCTATGCCTGGAGCATATGGTTTATATGACAGGCTGTTGGCGCTGCAGCAGAGCCCTATATGTTCCATGCCAGAAACACTGCCAGGCTCCCAAAACCGTTAGGACTGGAACATTCCCAGACTGCAATTGATGGTCTCAAGACTCGCTAAATTTAGCAGAGGGATGAATCATGGCATTAATAAGAAACCTTTATCCTGGGATATTGCTATACAACAGTTATCCATCTGATAAAAGAAGCAGCTAGGATGTAAAATCCTGAAGGTTTGATTTTTTCCAAGTAAAGTCACCGTTATAGCACAGTATATTCTATAACACAGGGATATGCAATTAGTGGACCTCCAGCTGTTGCAGAACTACAAGTCCCATGAGGCACAGCAAGGCCCTGACAGCCACAAGCATGACACCCAGAGGCATGATGGGACTTGCAATTGGTGGACCTCCAGCTGTTGCAGAACTACAAGTCCCATCATGCCTCTGCCTTTTGGGTGTCATGTTTGTGGCTGTCAGGGTCTTGCTGTGCTTCATGGGACTTGTAGTTCTACAACAGCTGGAGGTCCGCTAATTGCATATGCCTGCATAGCAGGTTGCTGGACATCTCTCCCAGCATTCAAAACCAAACATTAAAGTGGATGTAAACCCACTCTCTTCCTTTCTAAACCACTGCCATAGTGCTGATCTATAAGGATATAGATGTCTCCTGCATGTATCCTTACCTGTCAAATGTCTCCCCTCTCTTTCTGTTATAAGAACTTAAAAACTGCAGATTCTGTGGGTGGATCTGTTGTCTGGAGCTCGGTGGGTGGAGTCGTGATGTCAGTAGACTCCCCACCCTCCTTTACACTCCCCTTGTCCACATGCATTTTTTTTCTTTGTATTCCTTACACTAAATTCTGCTATGATCACTAACATCCAGTCAAAATCCAGAAAAGTAACCACATGACTTCAGAAAAGGAGTGGGGGTGGGAATGAAAAAATAATGCCTGTCTGAAGCTAGTGCATGAGATATGTAAATAACCGGTCACTCACAGCAAGGGGGCGGAAAGGACTAAGGTTTTTTTCTGCAAGTCTGTTTTGTTTCACTGAACAATAAAAGAGGATTGCTCAGAGATGGATTAACTCTGTGTGGCAAGACTGGGCACAGATGATAGAAAATCTTATACTCTACATTGTGACATAAAAACAAAACAAAAAAAAAAAAAAACGGGTTTACATCCACTTTAATGAGGACGGCAAAAAGAGCAGCAAGGTCTACTCCACTCGTCACCTGTGCAGATAACAAAGCCGAGTTGTAGGTTGCTAATGAATAACAGGCCAACCGCATAACTAAACATAGCTACACAAGCCGGCTTTATTATCCTAGCATAAACAAGGGGTGTGGAGTAACCCGACGCTTCCAAACAAAACTCAGCTGTAATGCACATGCATGAATTAAATCCTTCAGATACCCGGTAATTATGTCACCTGGGACTCTGACGTAACCTGGAAAATAAAGCATGGTGCTTGAGGAACACTTGTGTAGAGTTTGAATGATGAACTGCCTGTATTGCCCACATCAACCAGCGAGGAGCTTCTTGTCCTTTTTGTTACAGGCCCAACTTATAGGCCTTTTGATAGATCCTTTTCGTTTTTAACCACTTAAAGTGGAGGTTCACCCTTAAAACCACTTTCTCTTATCCCATCCAGCATACTGGCATCAGCGCCAGTATGCTGTCTTTTTTTTTTTTTATCGGTGTACTTACTTCTAAATAGATAATTTAATTTTCGTCCTACCGCGGTATATGGCGCCGCTATATCGCGTCACGCCTTCCGAAAACAGCCGACTAGCACTCGGCTGTTCTCGGCGCTATACGGCGCCTGAGCACAGACCTAGGAGCTGACTGCGCAGGCGCCGTATATAGCCGCATCACACCCTCCAAAAAAAGCCAAAATAGGACTCGGCTGTATACGGCGCCTGCGCAGTCAGCTCCTGGGTCTGTGCGCAGGCGCCGAGAACAGCCGAGTGCTAGTCGGCTGTTTTCGGAAGGCGTGACGCGATATAGCGGTGCCATATACCGCGGTAGGACGAAAATTAAATTATCTATTAAGAAGTACACCGATAAAAAAAAAAAAAAGACAGCATACTGGCGCTGACGCCAGTATGCTGGATGGGATGGGAGAAAGTGGTTTTAAGGGTGAACCCCCTCTTTAAGGACCGAGGGTGTTTTTCAGATTTGGTGTTTGCAAGACTAAAACAGTTTTTTTGCTAGAAAATTACTTAAAACCCCCAAACACTATATGTTTTTTTTTTCTAACAAGAATAAAATAGTGGTCATTGCAATACTTTTTGTCACACCGTATTTGCGCAGCGGTCTTACAAGCGCACTTTTTTTGGAAAAAAATCACTTTTTTGAATTAAAAAATAAGACAACAATAAATTTGGGCCAATTTTTTTTTATAAATTGTGAAAGATAATGTTACGCCGAGTAAAATGATACCCAACATGTCACGCTTAAAAATTGCTCGTGGCATGGCGTCAAACTTTTACCCTTAAAAATCTCGATAGACGTTTAAAAAATTCTATAGGTTGCATTTTTTGGGATACAGAGGAGGTCTAAGGCTAGAATTATTGCTCTCGCTCTAACGATCACGGCGATACCTCACTTGTGTGATTTGAACACCGTTTTCATATGCAGGCGCTACTCGCGTATGCGTTCGCTTCTGCGCGCGAGCTCGTCGGGACGGGGCGCTTTAAAAAAAAATGTTTTGTTTTCTTATTTCTTTTTATTTATTTTATTACTTTTTACACTGAAAAAGAAAAATGTGATCACTTTTATTCCTATTAGGGTCCTTTCACACGGAGCGGACCGTTTTTCGGTCCGCTCCGTGTGTGTCCGTCGGCTCAGCGGGGATCATCCGTAAATCCCCGCACAGCTGTCGGCGGACAGGGCAGTCCCCGCATACTGTGCAGGGACTGCCCTGTCTCTCCTCCGCTCTCCCCTATGGGGAATCGTATGAAAACGGACCGTTTGTCCGTATTCATGCGATCCGTTCTGCCAGATTGAAGAAAAATAGGGGTTTCTTCCGTCCGAAAAACCGGATCCAGACGGACGCGGATCATTGCGGATGTTAGCGGATGCATCATCCGCTAACGGACGCGACCCCATAGGCGTCCATTACAAGTCCATAAATGGACTTGTAAAAACGGACGAACGGAGGCGGACATGTGAAAGGGGCCTTACAAGGAATGTAAACATCCCTTGTAATAGAAAAAAGCATGACAGGTCCTCTTAAATATGAGATCTGTGGTCAAAAAGACTGTCATTTTTTCAAAATGACAAAAAAAATAATGTTTCTTTAAGACGCTGGGCGGGACTGACGTTTTGACGTCACTTCCGCCCAGCAGAGCTATGGGGACGGGTGAAGGACATTTTTCCCTCACTCGCATCCCCAGTCAGCCGCCGAACAGACCAGATCGCCTCTGCCGCTACCGACAGCAACGGTAAGCGGCGGAGGTCGTGGGAGAGCGGTGCCCCTATCCCGCCACCGATAACGGCGATCTCGCCGCGGAGACCGCCATTATCGTGTACAGGACCGCTCACACTAAAGATGGATACCTCGGTTGTGGCAGCTGCTGCCGTTACCGAGATATCCATCTTTAAAGTACCGACGTAAATGTACATGAGCAAGTCCTTAAGTGGTTAAAGGGGTTGTAAAGGTAACATTTTCTTTCCTAAATAGCTTCCTTTACCTTAGTGCCGTCCTCCTTCACTTACCTCATCCTTCCATTTTGCTTTTAAATGTCCTTATTTATTCTAAGAAATCCTCACTTCCTGTTCTTCTGTCTGGTGTGGAGTGCTCGCCCCCTCCCTTAAGGGGGGAGGGGGTGAGCAGGAGAGTCAGGACACTCTCTACTGTGCAAATAGAGAAAGGAGCTGCGTGTTAGTGGGCATCCTGACTCTCCTGTGCGATTCATGGTGTGAACTGGCCCTTAGAGGAGGCTGAGAGCAAAAGGAGGTATATTTTTAAGCCAAGAACACACACAAATATATATATTTTTTAACCAGAGTTTAGTGTCACTTTAAGTCAGGGTTTCTCAATCAGGGTTTCATGCATCACTAGAGTTCTTCCAGAGATTTCTAGAGGTTCTTTGATCAATGAGCAATTTCTGCCTCTCAGATAAGTTCCCACTGACACCGTTGATTCTTTTAGCCATCTGTAAGAGGGGAATTCTTCCAGATGACCACAAGTGTAAGGAGCCTTCTTCCCACTGACCATCACAGTGTCATGAGTTGTAGATATAGTAATTGTTAGCAGGGGTTCCCTGAGACCAGAAAGGTATTAAGGGTTCCTCTGTGTTGGAAAGGTTGAGAAAGGCTGCTCTAAGCAATATGACCCATTCTTCTACCAGACATTTTTATCTTGATAATGGTGTTCATTGGAGTTTTATCAGGCATTGATACATTCTAGGTTACCTAGTAAGGTGTTACACATTGGTCTTTTGAAGAGCGAGGGCCACTTAAGTGACTGGGTAACAGGTTTGGGGAGCGGGTGGATGGCATGTCCGTGTCTGGTCTGCATATGCGGACAAGGACACATCCCACTATACTTTTTAGGAAATCGGATTGGAGGTAGGACACAAGTCGGTTTACGTCTGACACTACTTAGAGGGTCCAATTGGTCTGACTGACCATGTGAAAGGGGCCCCAAGGCTTTCACACTGATGCGCTGCGGTTTACCCACCCTGTGGGTGCAACACAGTGCACCTTTGGCTTTCCTGCACCTTGCAATAGACTTCTTATATTCTGCAGGTTCAGAAAGCTCACCAAACTTGCAGGTAATAACAAAAGTCTATAGCCTCGTACACACGACCGGTTTTCTTGGCAAAAACCAGTAAGAAAACTGCTTCTTGCCGAGATTCCCGTTCGTGTGTACGAGGCATTCAAGGATCACTAAAGGAATTTTTTTTTTAGCTAAATAGCTTCCTTTACCTTACCTTACTGACTTTCATGTCCCCATTGTTCGTTTTTGCTTTGAAGTTGCTGTAATCCTGCTCTGATCTCCACACTTCCTGCTTGTCTGTTTCCTTATAACCCCAGTACTGGGAGCTTTCTCACTGTGGTCTAAGCCGTCATTACTGTGTGTCTTAAACTTCCCAGAACCAGATTGATTTTAAAAACAAAACCCTGCCCTGGATTTGTTTGTTTTTGTTCTGTGTGTCTCTTTCTACTTCACAGAAACATGAAGCCAGTTTAAAAGTGAAACTAACCTGCAGGCACATTATATGATTGATTTTTTATCCATTTTTAATCATTTTGAAATGGAATCAGTTAACTTTTATGTCTCTATACCCTGTAAACAGTCATTTCAGCAAAAACAATTTTTTCCTTTAGTGACCCTTTAGGTTTCTCATCAGTAAATCAGGCAAGAATCTCGACGAGAAAAAAAAAAAAAGGAGAACCTGCTCTCTTTTCTCGTCGAGATTCTTGTCGGCCTGTTTCCCAGACGAGAAACCCGAGAGTGTGTATACTTTCCTGTCGCCATGGAAACCCGCTCATACTGGAAATGACTTTGACGCATGCGCGGTAGCTTCCACGGCATAGGTAGGGTGAAGCAAGATAGCGGCGATGGCATCGAATGTGACGAGCGCATGCTCGTCGTACGCGATGACGTCACTGCGTTTTCCTTTCATGAGAACCGCGGTGCTTTTGAAACGAAAGTCTGTACACTCGGGCGGAAAGAGTTTCTTGCTAAGAATCTCGTCACGGAAAACGACAGGATTTTCCTGGACGAGATTCTCGCTCGTGTGTACGAGGCCTTAGTCTCAGTGCAGGTAAACTGCGGATCAGTTTGAAAGCAGCCCAGTAACCACTCCAGAACAGATATGCCCATATTATATACACTGTGATTTTAGTAATAAACTGACCTTTAATAACAGTATTCTATTCTATTCCGTCCCAGAGCAGGAGGTCGCGGGCCACATCAGAGGGCTCCACGGACCACTGGTTGGGCACCCATGGTTTATATATAGGCAACGGTACAGAAATGCACAAATAAAAGACCTCTCTATCAACCTAAAATAAGGTGACATATCAGATCATAAACAAAGCAGATCCTCCAAAATGCTCCATTCACATCTGAGCATTTGTAGCTTGAAGCTACAAGATGATCCAACCCCAACTAAATCAATGATTACTATGGTGCCTGTTCACACCTGAGCACTCCAACGCCTGTCACCAGAAGTACAGGAGCTTTAGATCAGACATTTCTTTCTAAAGAACTCCATTATTAAAAAAAAAAAAAAAACAAGAAGCATCTTTAGTTGAAGTGAGAGATGATACCGCTCTAAAAAACTGCTGATCCCTTGGCTTTGCTTCCGTCCCACTAAACCAAAAAGGTGCTGGCTATGCACAGGTGCATTGGATAGAAGTAGATCCTGGACTGCTGGACTGATAAAAACATTGTTTTAAGGAGTGCGGCAGTCCAGGATCTTCTTCTATCCAAGAAGCATCTTTACAATGTCGTTAGAAAAAAATCAATCAAAAAATATCAATCAAAAGCATTTAAAAGAACACAAAATCTCTGGAGGTTACCTTTATAAGTACCACATCAACAGTTCTGTCGACTTTGGAGATGTCACACAGGCTGTATCGTCTTTTGTGCCTCTCGTACATTCTCCTGACTCTCAAAGAAAGTGTTCAGAGAAAAAGGCCAGACAGTCCCAACTTGGACACTACACATGTGAGAAGAGACTACTGCTGCTCCGGCTCTCCCGCCTCCCGAAAGTCAAGAGCCACAACATCACTCGTTTCCCCGACTGGACTGGAGCAAGCATTTTCTTCTCCGCCGAGAAAAAAGCAATCCTCGCTGGAAAAAAAGCAAGGCAAATAAAGCTACGGCAGCACTGTGGACAGGCACCTCCGTTCCACCAATGTACAAACAAACTTTAGAATTGCCGTAAAGCCTAACGAAAGAAAAGGACGCAAGTTATTGTCTAGACGTGACTTCAACATTTCATGCAGGCAGGCGAAGAAACGAAGAGGAAAATCCAGGGAAAGCTTTTTTTTCCCCCATCCAGGGTGAGACCTGTTTTAAGAAGTGAAATCTGAGACAACGGCTGCAGAAGCCTTCAAAAAACATTCACCATATTCCATCTGAAAAAAAGGAGAGAGAGCCAGCGAGCCCCCCTTTTTCTTGGTTCAAATGTACATTATTTCCAATCACAACTCACAAGAAAAGAAGAAAAGCCACTCCTTTGTGGACGTCACCGGGTTTTCCACTCTGCCCTGGCGTTCATTAAGGACTTGAATCATATTTCCATAACACAGGACGTTAAATGCAATCAATTGTGGGCACTAAAAAAAAAAAAAAAAATCACAGAAACCAATGGTAGGCTCTAAAGTGATCCCTTGCAGTCTTTCTTCCGCGCTCTGAACAAACGTTTGAAGAAATGCATCTCCTTCTCTTACACAAAACTGAAAACTAAAAAAAAAAAAAAAAATCCCACAAAAGTCAAAAAAGAAGAAGTAGTGATCAGCCAGCTTCTCTATACAGGGAAACAATGATTCACACGTGTAAAAGAGGAAATCTACAGGTCTTCCTGGAACACGAGAAGAGAGGAGCCTCAAACTAGCAGAAGAAGGAACAGCGGACCCATGTATTTCTCGCTGTCATTTTCGTGACAGGACTCTACAAGGCTGACTAATTTGCTTCTGTCAATGCTCTCATTCACATCAGCTGGGGCCCATGAAGCGACCCTGCCACATGGTTTCCTGTATTCCGACTGTTCCACCCTTTCCTCCCCCCCCCCCCCTCCCTGCAGCATCCACACTCCCCGTATCCCCTCTCATGGGAGAGAAAAGCTTTCCATAGAGCTTTTAGCCACTGTTCTTCCATCTAAGCGAAGGCCTTGGAATGGAAAAAGGAGGGGGATGCACACGCACAGCTAAAATACAAAAAAGAGGTAAGGTATATAAAAAAAAAAAAAAAAACTGAGGATTCCCCTGCCGGCCCTCCAGTTTTGGATTACAAAGCAAGCATGATTTTTTTTTTTCAGACAGTAAATACATAGATTGCATTATACAAGTTTGCAGTGGCCAGTGTTAGGATTTTTTGTACTCACTGTAAAATCCTTTTCTCTGTCGTCCATGGACAGACACAGCTCCTTAAATCTTGAAATTTGGGCAGCGCAACTAAACCGCCACTTTGCAGGTGGTTTTAACCCTTTTCCGGCCGCTAGTGGGGGTTAAAGTGTCCCGCTAGCAGCCAAAAATCTCTGAAAAATGGCGCACAGTGGTGTAGTGGGTAGCACTCTTGCCTAGCAGTAAAAAAGGTCGCTGGTTCGAATTCCAACCACAACACTACCTGCCTAGAGTTTGCATGTTCTTTCTGTGCCTGCGTGCGTTTCCTTTGGGTACTCTGTTTTCCTCTCCCAATCCAAAGACATGCCGATAGGGTAATTGCCTTCTGTCTAAAATGGGCCCTAGCATATGAATGAGAGTTAGGCCCATTTCACACTGGAGCAGCATGTGCGCTAGCGGCCTAAAAATAGGGTGCTATACCGTCGGAATTGCAGCGGAATTGCATAAATATGACCGCTAGCGGTGCAATATTAACCCCCGCTAGCAGCCGAAAAAGGGTTAATACCGCCCGCAATGCGCCTCTGCAGAGGTTATACAATATATAATGTTTGCGGGTTCCAAGTAATTTTCTAGCAAAAAAAACTGTTTTAATCTTGTAAACAGAGTCTGAAAAACAGGCAAGGTCCTTAAGTGGTTAAATGGCTGTGTGTCGAGTTATTTTGAGGGGACAGCAAATTTACACTGTTATACAAGCTGTACACTCACTACTTTACATTGTAGCAAAGTGTCATCTCTTCAGTGTAGTCACATGAAAATATAGAAAAAATATTTACAAAAATGTGAGGGGTGTACTAACTTTTGTGAGATATTGTATATTATTGCAAAGAAAAAAATTCTGTAAAGTAGTGTAATCGACAAACATGGACATCACCACATTTATAGGAGTCCTGCACTGTATACATAATATGGTAATGTGACATTTAAGTAACATCACACAGTCCCAGAAATCTTTGCACACAGGAGTCAGAGGCCAGACTCATGACCGATTCCAGAGCAGACGTGATCTTATGTACGCAATGACCTGAGTGGGAGATTGAATCACAGCGCCCTGCACTTCTCTACTCAAATTAATATTGAAATGTATTGTTCCATTGTTACTCCTGCCCGGAACAAAATGAATATTGTATTTACTCTCCATGTTTATTATATTGTCTGAAAAAACAGATATTATAATTGAAGTAGACTTGATATCCAAAATTAAAGCAACCACCACCATTCAACCAAGCTGCAGCACATAACATTTTATTTTATCCTTAAAGTGCTTCTAAAGTCAGAAGTTTTTTTTTTTTTTTATCTTAATGCATTCTATCCATTAACCACTTAAGGACCGCCTCCTGCAGATATATGTCGGCAGAATGGCAAGGCTGGGCACAGGCACGTACCTGTACGTCCTCTTTAAAGGGGTTGTAAAGGTACAAGTTTTTTTACCTTCATGCATCCTATGCATGAAGGTAAAAAAACATCTAGCAGCACCGCCCCCCCCCCCCAGCCCCCGTTGTACTTACCTGACCGTTCGAATCTCCCGGGCGCGTCCACGTCGTCCTCTTCGGTTCCCAGCCTGGCCGTTGATTGGCTAGGCTGGGCGGATTGATAGCAGCGCAGCCATTGGCTAGCGCTGCTGTCAATCAGGGCGGATGACGCGGCGCGCTGGGGGGCGGAGCCGAGTGATACAGTCGGTGGCTATGGCCGCCGCTGTATCACGGGAGCGCGCTCGCAAAAACTTTTCTCCATGCGAGCGCCCTCGCATGAAGAGGGAAAACTTTTGCGAGGAGGAGCCCAGACAGCCGCCGAGGGACCCCAGAAGACAGGTTTCCGGGCCACTCTGTGCAAAACGAACTGCACAGTGGAGGTAAGTATCACATGTTTGTTATTTTAAAAACAAAAAAATCCTGTGTTTAGTGTCCCTTTAAGTGCCCAGCCGTGGGTCGCAGGCTCGCGCCCGCGACCCGGTCCGAAGCTCAGTGACAGCGGCCACGGGACCCGATCGCCGCGGGAGTCCCGCAATCGGTCCCCGGAGCTGAATAACGGGGAGAGCTGTGTGCAATTGTCATTTTCACAGTAAACAGTGCATTTTTAATGCATTTTTTTCTGTGAAAATGACAATGGTCCAAAGTGTCCACCATAATGTCGCAGTGACGAAAAAAAAAAAAAAAAACGGTGATCGCCACCATTAGTAGTAAAAAAATAAAATAAATAATAATTGGTAAACGCTATAAATTTTGCGCAAACCAAATCGATAAACGCTTATTGCGATATTTTTTACCAAAAATAGGTAGAAGAATACGTATCTGCCTAAACTGAGGGAAAAAATATATTTTTATATATTTTTGTGGGATATTTATTATTATAGCAAAAAGTTAAAAAAATTGAATTTTTTTCAAAATTGACGCTCTATTTTTGTTTATAGCGCAAAAAATTAAAACTGCAGAGGTGATCAAATACCACCAAAAGAAAGCTCTATTTGTGGGAAAAACAGGACGCCAATTTTGTTTGGAAACCAAGTCGCATGACCGCGCAATTGTCAGTTAAAGCGGCACAGTGCCGAACCGCAAAAACTGGCCAGGTCCATTACCTGCATAAAAGGTCCGGGTCTTAAGTGGTTAAGATAAAAAAAAAATCTTCTGTATGTAGCAGCACCCCTAATACTTACTTGAGCTTCATCTCAATCCAGCGATGTTGCACAAGTCTCTGCTGTCCAGGACTCCCCTCCTCATTGGCTGGGGCGCGATTTGTCAAAGTTACCGAGGAGATAGAGATATTAGGAGAATCAACACACGGAGCAGAGGCTTGGGACTGGTGCCCCCATAGCAAGCCGCTTGTGCATTCTGGGGTATGGGCACTCAGCAGGAGGGAGGGGCCAGGAGCACCAGCGAGGGGCCCAAGAAGAGGAGGATCTGGGCTGCTCTGTGCAAAACCACTGCACAGAGAAGGCAAGTATAACATGTCGAATATTTTTAAATGAAAAAAAAATACACTTTAGTATCACTTTAATGCATTCTATACATTACACCCACAAAATAAAAAATCTATCAAGAAATAGTATATAAAATTATAATAGTGCATGTCAGAGCACAAACAAAGACATGAAGTCCAAGGAATTGTCTGTAGAGCTCCGAGATATCATTGTATGGAGGCACAGATTTGGGGGAAAGGTACAGAAAAATGTCTGCAGCACTAAAGGACCCAGTGAGCACAGTGGCCTCCATCATTCGAAAGAAGTTTGGAACCACCAGGACTCTTCCTAGAGTGGGCCGCCCACTCAAACTGAGCAATCGGGGGAGAAGGGCCTTAGTCAGGGACCCGATGGTCACTCTGACAGAGCTCCAGTGTTTGTGGAGAGAGGAGAACCTTCCAGAACAACCATCTCTTCCGCACTCCACCAATCAGGCCTATATGGTAGAGTGGCCAGACAGCAGCCACTTCTCAGTAAAAGGCACATGACAGCCCGATGGGAGTTTGCCAAAAGGCACCTGAAGGACTCAGTCCATGAGAAACAAAAAATTCTCTGGTCTGATTAAACAAAGATTGAACTCTTTGGCCTGAATGGCAAGTGTCATGTCTGGAGAAAACCAGGTACCACCCATTACCTGGCCAATACCATCCCTACAGTGAAGCATGGTGGTGGCAGTATCATGCTGTGGGGAATTTTTTTCAGTGGCAGGAACTGGGAGACTAGTCAGGATCGAGGGAAAGATAAATTCAGCAATGTACAGAGACATCCTTGATGAAAACCTGCTCCAGAGTGCTCTGGACCTCAGACTGGGGTGAAGGTTCATCTTCCAACAGGACAATGACCCCAAGCACACAGCCAAGATAACAAAAGGAGTGGCTACAGGACAACTCTGTGAATGTCCTTTAGTGGCCCAGCCAGAGCCCAGACTTGAACCCAATTGAACATCTCTGGAGAGATCTGAAAATGGCTGTACACTGACACTCCCCATCCAACCTGATGGAGCTTGAGAGGTCCTGCAAAGAAGAATGGGAGAAACTGCCCAAAAATAGGTGTGCCGAGCTTGTAGCCTCATACTGAAAAAGACTTGAGGCTGTAATTGGTACCAAAGGTCCTTCACCAAAGTATTAAGCAAAGGCTGCGATACTTATGTACACGGGATATGTTTTATAAATTTGCAAAGATTTCAAAAATGTCTCATGTCGTCATTATGAACTATTTGTAGAATTTTGAGGAAAATAATGAATTTAACCACTTGCCGCCCGCCAATGACATATTGACTTCGGCAAAATGGTTTCAATACCCTGAGTTAACATCATATGACGTCCTCAGGATATTGAGCCGCTGCGCGCCCCCGGGGGCGCGCATCGCGGCGATCGTTGTTGCAGGGTGTCAGTCTGACACACAACACCGATCGAGGTAAAGCGTCTCTCACGGTGACACTTTACCACTTGATCAACCGTGTCCAATCACGGTAATCGGCTTTTCCTCACTCGCGTCTGTCAGACGCGAGTGGTGGAGAGCCGATCGGCTGCTCCTGTGACATGGGGGGTTTACAAAGTTATGTCCTCCTAGACCACACAAATAATGGATGCCAATCAGTGCCGCAATGGATGCCAATCAGTGCCCACAATGGGCAACACTGATTGTCAGGCATTGTTTGGCACTGATTGGCATCCATTAGTACAACACATGTTAGTGCCACTTATCAGTGCCCATCTATGCCCATCCGTGCCGCTTTTCAGTGCCCATCTGTGCCGCCTTTCAGTGCCCATCTGTGCCGCCTATCAGTGCCCATCCGTGCCGCCTATCAGTGCCCATCCGTGCCGCCTATCAGTGCCCATCCGTGCCGCCTATCAGTGCCCATCCGTGCCGCCTATCAGTGCCCATCCGTGCCACCTATCAGTGCCCAATCCGTGCCGCCCATCCGTGCCCATCATATCAGTGCCCATCGGTGCCACCTCATCGGTGCCGCCTCATCGGTGCCGCCTCATCGGTGCCGCCTCATCGGTGCCGCCTCATCAGTGCCGCCTCATCAGTGCCCGTCAGTGCAGTACCATCAGTGCCCATCAGTGAAGGAGAAAATGTACTTATTTACAATGTTTTATAACTTTTTTTTTCTAAATTCAGTCATTTTTTTTGCAGAAAATAAAAAATAAAAATCGCAGAGGTGATCAAATACCACCAAAAGAAAGCTCTATTTGTGGGTACAAAATGATACAAATTTAGTTTGGGTACAGTGTAGCATGACTGCGCAATTGTCATTCAAAGTGCGGCAGTGCTGAAACCTAAAAATTGGTCTGGGCGGGAAGGTGTATAAGTGTCCGGTATGGAAGTGGTTAATTTATTTCGAAAAAAGGCTGCAACACGAAAATGTGGAAAAAGTGAAGCGCTGTGAATACTTTCCGGATGCACTGTACATGGTAAAGCAGGCGCATATCAGGAAAACGAAATGTTGGGTTTACATATTCTATAAACATGCCAATATATTCCGGCTTAAAGGGTCACTAAAGGAAAAAAATGTTTTTGCTAAAATGACTGTTTACAGGGTATAGAGACATAAAAGTTAACTGATTCCTTTTCAAAATGATTAAAAATAGATACAAATCAATCATATAATGTGCCTGCAGGTTAATTTCACGTTTGAACTGGCTTCATGTTTCTGTGAAGTAGAAATAGACACACAGAACAAAAACAAACAAATCCAGGGCAGTGTTTTGTTTTTAAAATGAATCTGATTAATTCTGGGAAGTTTTAGACACACAGTAATAACAGCTCAGACCTCCGTGAGAAAGCTCCCAGCACTGTGGTTATAAGGAAACAGACAAGCAGGAAGTGTGGAGAACAGAGCAGGATTACAGCAACTTCAAAGCAAAAACGAACAATAAGGACATGAAACCAGTACTGCAGCAAGGTAAAGGAAGCTATTTAGCTAAAAAAAAAAAACTTCCTTTAGTGATCCTTTAACAAAGAAACAACAACATCTACAAGATGCGCATATCAAGGGATGGTTTCAGAGCGCACCAATATGTTTCCATACAAACAAGCCAAGGAATTGCTGGCATCATATAATGAATGTTAGAGAATATGAAGAAAAAATCTGATCAGGTGATCTATTTCTGAGATGATTGCTCACCAGAGAACAGACCTTCATTCTTTCCATGAAAAGTCTTATTTATTTGCTGACAAAGAAAAGTGATTATATAATTTGCACAAGACTACCCACAGAGACGATTGAGCAAACAAATGACTTCACTATCCAATTGTACGTGTGTTGGGGGGCCAAGTGGATGCAAACATTCAGATGAAACAATAATGCATATCAATGGAAATCTACACTCACCGGCCACTTTATTAGGTACACCTCGCTTTGTATCGGGTTGGACCCCCTTTTGCCTTCAGAACTTCCTTCGTTCTTCGTGGCATAGATTCAACAAGGTGATGGAAACATTCCTTGGAGATTTTGCTCCATAGATGACATCACAGTTGCTGCAGATTTGTCGGCTGCACATCCATGATGAGAATCTCCCTTTCCACCACATCCCAAAGGTGCTCTATTGGATGGGATGTGGTGACTGTGGAGGCCATTGGAGTACAGTGACCTCATGGTCCAGTGGTGAGATGATTGGATCTTTGTGACATGGTGACATTATCCTGCTGGAAGGAGCCATCAGAAGATGGGGACACTGGAGTCATAAAGGGATGGACATGGTCAGCAACAATACTCAGGTAGGTCGTGGTGTATAAAACGATGCTCAATTGGTACTAAGGGGCTTAAAGTGTGCCAAGAAAATACCCCTCACACCATTACACCTCCACCCCAAGCCTGAGCCGTTGATGCAAAGCAGGCTGGATCCATGCTTTCATGTTTATGCCAAATTCTGACCCGACCATGTGACTGTTGCAGCTGAAATCGAGACTCATCAGAC
Source organism: Rana kukunoris (assembly GCA_029574335.1). Taxonomy (NCBI): domain Eukaryota; kingdom Metazoa; phylum Chordata; class Amphibia; order Anura; family Ranidae; genus Rana; species Rana kukunoris. Next base: position 28,825,587 of record CM056051.1, on the reverse strand, counting down.
CAGGCAATGATTTTCCAATCTTCTATTGTCCAATTTTGGTGATCCTGTACGATTTGTAACCTCAGTTTCCTGTTTTTAGCTGACAGGAGTGGCACCCGGTGTGGTCTTTTGCTGCTGTTGCCCATCTGCTTTAAGGTTGGATGCGTTGTGCATTCAGAGATGGTATTCTGCATACCTTGGTTGTATCAAGTGCTTATTTGAGTTAGGCTTCACACTATTGCGAATTGGATGCGGTATTGCCACATCCAAATTTGCAATAGCAGGAGATATTGACCGGCTCTCTATGGAGTCAGTTCACATATCTCTGTGCGCAACAATACACCCTACCCCAGCAACAGTAGGCTCCCCCCAGCAAAAATAGAGCCCCCCCACAACAAAATATCACACCAGCAACAATAGACCCCCGGCAGCAACAACAGATGTCCCAGCAGACTGCATCAATAGACCCACCAGGAGGCAGCAACAAGAGACCTCTCCCTCAACAGTAGATCCCCCCCAGCAACAATTGCACCCCCTAGAAACATAAGACTCCCCCACTAGCAACAATAGATCTCCACGCAAAGATAGATCCCAACTGCGTTCCCCTGCTAAAAAAAAAAAAGATCTATATATATCTATATCTATTTATATCTATATATATATATCTAGATATATATATATATATATATATATATATAGATATATATCTATATATCTAGATATATATCTATATATATATTTATTTTTAACGTACTCGACCCCCTCGTCTGCAATGTCACTTTTATGCCAAATCCAAACTTGGCCTTTAAGACATTTTTCCAAAAGACAAACCTTTATCATTTTCAGGTCAGCAATAGTGAAATGTCATGTGAAACACACCAACTGTGCGTAAAAAAAAATAAAAAATAAAATGTATGCTCAATGTACTCTGCTGTGTTTGTTTTGGGCATAACATGTTTCAGGTGCTGAGGCTGAATACACACCTGAGCATTTTTATGCCGCTTTTCGCATTATTTTGGAGGGTCTTCTTTTTATAGCGTTTTTGAGCATAGAGAAAAACATCTGTTGCATCATTTGTTGCTAGGATTTTCAGCCCTTTTTAGCCTTTCGATCAGTTTATATTTCTTTTTTATTATTTACTTTATGGTAAGGGGTTACAGTTAAAGAAGTTGTAAAGGAAACATTTTTTTGCTGTTTACAGGGTATAGAGAAATAAAAGTTAACCGATTCCTTTTAAAAATGATTAAAAATAGATAAAAAAAACAATCGTATAATGTACCTGTAGTTTCTAGTTTCGTTTTTGCATGCTGCTTTCCTGCTTCTGTGTTGTACAGAGCCAATACAGGGCAGTGATGGTTTGGAAAACAAAAGTGATTGGTGCTGAGGGGTTTTAGACACACAGTAATCGCACCTCCTTGATTAGTGACCACAGAGATAAAGCTCCCAGTACTGTGGTCATCAGGAAACAGACAACCAGGAATTGTGGAGATCAGAGAAGGATTAAAGCAACTTGAGAGCAACGACGAACAATGAGGACATGAAAACAGCACAGATAGGAATTTCAAAGGGTTGGACAGCCGCACTCACACTGGTTCAGGGCTTAGTCATGGCATGAAAACAGCACTGCATTAAGGTAAAAAAAAGTTTCCTTTACAAACCCTTTAAGGTTAGTTAGGTTTAGAATTAAGGTTTTGGTTAGGGGTTAATATTTTATTTATTGTCTTATTTTTTATTTATTTTTTTGCTAGGGTGTGAATACTACTAAAAAAATAATAAATAATTGTAAAAATAATACAATACTATGTAATATGAAAGAAATAATTAACCCCTAACCTCAACTTTGAACCCTTAAAAAATAATAAAAACAAAAATAAAAAAATATAAAACATCCTAACACAAAATAAATTGTTAGGAAAAATAATTTATTATTATACATTTTTGTTTGGGTGTTATATATATATATGCATTTAATTGTATTCATTATTTATGATTTTTAGTTACTTGTGTATTTATTGTACATTTATTCATATATTCTAATTTTGTTTCATTATTTAATGTTTTTATAATCAGCAGAAAATCGTGCAAAAACATGTGACAAACGCACAAAAAAAGCACAAATCTGCCCATTTTGAGCTACAAAAAAAAATAAAAAATCTTCAGAACTTTGAACTTCAGAGGCGATCGGCTTTAAGGTGACTTGTAGTGGAGATGTGAACCACCTCCATAGAGAAATTTTTCTCCTCCAGCGTTTTGAAACTCCTACAAACCGCTGAGGTGTGACTGGGTCCTGAAAGGGAAAGCCGGTCTAGGGGGGGCTTATAGAATGAGGTCTATATGGCAAAGACCATACAGCTGTTGCAACCTACATTCAAAGTCCACTGAGCAAGTAAAAGGCAAGGGGATGCAAGAATGCAAAGTGCAGAACTATCACATCTCCTGCTAAATGTGTGGAAGGAGAATGTGGATCACAAGGCTGGTTGAGCAGGACAAATATTTTGGCAGATAAAGGGGCGTTTCATGTGTGGCTGGGAGTCTCCTTTAATGACCATAACCATACAATTCTAGATTTCTCTATGTGGTCAGTCCTACTGTTTGCCGAGTATCTGTGTGTCACACCACCATACAACACTTGCTTTTTGAGTAATTTATGTTGACACAAAGCACTACAGAATGAGAGTTAGAAGAAAGGCTGAGCCATTAAAGCAAACATTGGGAAGAGCGTTTATATACCGAACAACTGGTCTAATCCCTTATACAAACTACCTCTTTACTGGCAACCACAAACCATAGTCATCAGCAATGAATATACAAAGATGACATATTTTAACTTTACATGTGAAATAACACAAGACAAACAGTGGAGGGATTACACCTCAAAGTTACATTACATGAGATGGGGCATGTTTGGTGTGGAGCTCTCGATCTCGCATGACCAGTAATCATAAAACTTCAGCCGCAGTGGAGGCTGGTACAGACATTTTTTTGGGGGCGCAAATGAACTGAAAAATTCTGGGGGGAAAAAAAATCAATTGCACCAACTGTGTCCAAAAATCCAGCCCCTGTGCCCCATCCATATGGAGCCCCCAGTGCCCCATCCATATGCAGCCCCCTGTGCCCCATCCAAATGCAGCCCCCTGTGCCCCATCCAAATGCAGCCCCCTGTGCCCCATCCAAATGCAGCCCCCTGTGCCCCATCCAAATGCAGCCCCCTGTGCCCCATCCAAATGCAGCCCCCTGTGCCCCATCCAAATGCAGCCCCCTTGCCCCATTCTGGTGGGAGGTCATAGAGCGGGTCAGGCGACAGCTCCTGCATCCTCCATGGTTCTCTGTCCTCCCATGCGTCTGTTCTTCCATTACGTTAGGCATCCAATCAGAGCGTCTGTGCAATCAGCCAATCAGTATTAGACCCACGCCTCCTGATTGGCTGAGAGGCGGTTCATTTGCTTTTCTAAACACACCTGGGTGGGCGCCAAGCGCAATACTCTGCGCTCCAAGGTCACTTTTTTGAAGCCTATCGCTCCAATCAGGTGCTTCAAAAAACACCCCCGCTGCTGGAGTTCAGCGCCCGACGCCTGAATAGGGGGTGGCTACAGCGGCCATGGGTAGATTCATGCTATGCATGAATCTATCCATTTTACATATAGGGGATGGCTCCCATGCACCCTTAATGGACGCACCGCCACCGATTAGCCACACTGGATTTATTCCCTAATCAGCTCTTCTAGCAAAAGTACACAACGCCAAAAGACCCGCTGACATCACCTTCTAAATATAATGTCCATGAACAAAAGCAGGAAGCCGGACAAGATGCCTTCATAGAATAGATGAGACAGTTATCTTGTGTCTGTCTACATTATTTGGGGTTTTTACTTAAAGAAGAATGAAAGAAGAAGTAGGTAAGATGACATCATGGTGATCATTTTAGACATGTGATACAGGATGGATTTTTTTATTTTGTGTAATAAAACGTACTATGGCAGCAACCTTGACACTGTTCCCAAGACTGTGAAATTCACAGAAGTCATTTCTAAACAATGTTATTTTTATAACGCTCATCAATTCGCAGAGATTTCATTTGGCTTTGACTTCTGTGAGGCAAAGCAACATTGCCTAATCTGCAGTTAATCGTCTGATGTGCAAATGTTTAACCACTTGCTTACTGGGCACATATACCCCCTTCCTGCCCAGGCGAAATTTCAGCTTTCAGCACTGCGTCGCTTTGAATTAAAATTGCGCGGTCGTGCAACGTGGCTCCAAAACAAAATTGGCGTCCTTTTTTTTCCCACAAATAGAGATTTCTTTTGGTGGTATTTGATCATCTCTGCGTTTTTTATTTTTTGCGCTATAAACAAAAAAGTGCGAACATTTTGAAAAAAAAAACCACAATATTTTTTACTGTTTGCTATAATAAATATCAATTTTTTGAAAAAAAAATCTTTTTTCTCAGTTTAGGCCGATATGTATTCTACATATTTTTGGTAAAAAAAAAAAAAAAAAAATCGCAATAAGCGTAAAGTAATTGGTTTGCGCAAAGGTTATAGTGGCTACAAAATAGGGGATAGAATTCGGACAATTTTTTTTACTAGTAATACGGCAATTTGCGAATTTTGGCAGGACTGCGATATTGCGACAGACACATTGGACACTTTTGACACATTTTTGGGACCATTCACATTAATACAGCAATCAGTGCTATAAAAATGCACTAATTACTGTATAAATGTGACTGGCAGTGAAGGGGTTAACACTAGGGGGTGAGGAAGGGGTTAAATGTGAGTCCTGGGTGTGTTCTAACTGTGTGGGGGGAGCTCTGCCCTCTATGGGGAAAAGTGTATGTAGAACTTTGTTCCATGTTTCTAAAGCCGGCCATAGATGGATTGAATCTCGGCTGGTTCAGCAGGGACTGGCCGAGATTCGATCCACGTATGGGCAAATTGATTTTATGGAAGTTAAACTATTGATCAACTTCAGTACAACCAGCATGTCAGTTTTTGGGCATGCGATTACTGCCAATGGCTATAGCCACCACCAGTAATCGCTGTGCTCTGCCAACCAGGAAGGCCCTCCCCCCACAGAACACAATAGTGCTGCAGGATGGATTCCCACAACAAAACACTTACATGGTTGCAGGCAAGAAAATCGCTTCTGCCATGGCCAATCAGACAACAACTTTGAAGGGGATGGTCGATTCATGTCTGCATATCCCATGAAAATAAATTGAGGGTGCCACTTCAGGCTCTAGTAGGTACTTATGCTGACAACTGCTAGGAGTACAGGCAGGGAAAGGGCTTGTCTCAGCTCCACAGAAGTTAATGTGGAAGGAAAAGAAGTCCCAGGTAGCGGCACACGACTCAAAACCCTGATCTAAAGAGTGAAAACACAAAGTCTCAGGATAGAATTTATCCAGCTGTAATCTCCAAAAAATAAGCTCCTGTACTTTTTTGAACGACGGGCATTTTGCTTTAGGTGACAGAATGCTCAGATGTTAACAGGGGCCATTGAAAAAAATGGGATTTGTCTTGTTGGGCAATTTTAAAGCTGAGGCTTACAGCAGAGAAACACCCGTTCACACCTAGGTGTTTTTGGAGCCTGAAAGAAAGGGTGACCCCCACCCCACCAAAACCTAATTTTTGGATTTTAAATACACTGGAAAAAAAAAAAAAAGAAGGATTAGGTTCCGTTCACAAATGTGCAATGCAAGCAAAATCATAGGCATTCACTTTTTTTGGAGGCACACTACAGTACTAATAAATGTTAATAGCATCCCCAATGCACCTTGTTAATATGCATGAAAACACATGCCAAAATGTATTGTAATAATGTATGATGTGTTTTGGTGCAGCTCAACAAAGAGCAGCCCATTGAAATGAATGGGCTGCCCTAAATATGCTGCACCTGCAGGTGTAAAAACACAGGTGTGAGCAGAGACTTTGAGGCTCGGTTCACATTGCCACAATGTGGGATCCGACTTGTGAGACCCCAAGTAACGTGACATGTGAAATTTCATGTTAGTCAACAAGAGTTGTCTTAATTAGCACTGCTTGAGTCGCTCTGATTTTAGAAAAAGGTTCCTGTTCTATTTCAAGGCGACTTCTATCCGTCTATTCATCTTGTGTCCATAGACTTTAATGGATTCTCATCTTAAAGCGGAGTTCCACCCAAAAGTGGAACTTCCGATTTAAGTACTCCTTGCCCCCTTACATGCCAAATTTGGCATGTCATATTTTTTTTTGGGGGGGGGGGGTACTTTTGAAGGGGACTTCCTGTTTCACTTCCTCCTTCGGGCCACCTAGGAGACTCCTCCTCTCGTGACAGGTCCCAGAAGATTGCCTGTCCACTGGGACCGCGCAGTGCATGCCCGGCCGTGAAGCTGAAAGCTGTCATGGTCAGGTGCCGGCTATGACAGCGCCGGCAGAGAGGGGGAGAGGAGCGACGCTCCAGGCAGCCACATTGCTGGACTGTGGGGCAGGTAAGTGTGTTTATTAAAATCAGCAGCTAAACTTTTTGTAGCTGCTGACTTTTAATAATGGAAAATAAGCCTGGAACTCTGCTTTACTTTATGTGATTTGCATCCAACATTACAGGAAGATCCCCCAGGCATTCCCTGAAGTTGCTTCAAAGTGGCTTCAAGTCACCTGTCAAATTTCAACGTAAGTCATGCAAGTTTAAGGCTCAAGTCACACTGCCGCAACCTGAACGTTTGTCAGGCTGGCAATACACTAGAAGGATTTCTTACATTCATACAAAATAGTTTTTGTTGAATGTTTTTTCTTGCCATAATTGAACAAAAAAAAAAATGTTTAAAAGCCCATGAAATCCTGATGTATTAAACAAGTTTCACCACATGGTTTTTCCAGAACAATAACCACATTCATGGTTAGAATTGTTCCCGTCCCGTTTCTTCGATTTTACCCCACTAACCACTAAATAATGAAAATCAAATGAATGTTCCAAAAATTTGAATTTTCATACAAAATTCCATTAGTGTATGGCCAGCTTTAAGTTGTTATTGCTCTGCATCTGTTAGGGACCTCTTCCGAAGGAGCAAAAAAACAAAATGAAGAACGATCTCTCCACTGGAGATATGGAAAATAGAGAGGTTTTAAAACTTTTTCACTTGTTTTACCTGTAGGTTGTATCAACAAAGGAAAAAAACAAACATTCTCTTCCGATCCCTGTGACCGCAATAAAAGTGAGGGGAAGTTTTTCCATATGAATCAAGTTGGTTGCCATAAGACAAACGTGCAGTGGCGTCTTCGTTGCTGCTGCCAATTAATTAATATTTCTCATTATACCCCAAGCTACTTTTATGCTGCCTATATAAATAACTGTGGAGTTGTAAGGCAACCGCCTTTTTTACAACATTCTAAATTTATTACATCGGTTTGCCTGGGCATTCAAAGTTTTTTAGGGTGGAAAACACAGACTGCCTACAATTATTTGTTTGGGTGTCTACTATATAATTATAGCGTGTTCGAGTCCAAGACTATATAAAAGATAAGTTGATCTTTTTACACTGGCCATTTCAGACATGCCAAGGGACTGTATATTATAAAAAATGTTGCTTTGCAGATACGGTTGTAAAGTAGGGAAAGTTATTAAAAAGTTATGTGAACTGTCTGCTGAAGTGATGCTTAACTGGCAGCCTGGAAACAGGGAAAAAAAAATTCTAAAAATAGGCTATTTGATGTCGCTTTTACCCACAGATTTCAGCAACAGCATGCCAGCACTGCCATCTTAAAAAAATGTGCACACAAATATGCAAAAACAGCGCTTGCCGTGCATCCAAAAAAAGGTTGTTGGGGGGAATGGGTGTAAATAAAATATATACCGTATGTGAATAAATGAGGTCTGTCAGTGTGTGATGAATCAATATACAGACAACTAAATAAAACAAAATTACTAGATGGTGAAAACTCGCTATCGTGACAATGATATTTAGATACAAGGAACAATGCAGAGATAGATAGCTAAAGAGATATAGATAGATATATACAGGGCCTGACTTGCCATTGGGCTAAACTGAGCTCAAGCCCATGGGCCACACCCAATAGGGGGCCCGGATGCCAACCCTCTTAAAAAAAAAGGGGTCTGGGGGTCCCCTCCGGGCCCCAGACAGAACCCCCCACTTTTTTTTTATAAAAAAAATATATATGTTTATATATATATATATAAATAATTAAAGGGCCCAGAGGTCGCCAGGGCCCTCGGATGGCAACCCCCTTTTTTTTTAAATAAAAAAATTACATTATATATATATACATACATATACATACATAAATATATATACATAAAATGTATTTTTTTTTTATTAAAGGGCTCAGAGTGGCTATATGTGGCAACCCCCCCCCCCTTTTTTTTTTATAAATGTTTATTTTTTTATTTTTGTTTATATTTTTTATTAAAAGGCCCAGAGGTCCCCAGGGCCCCGGATGGCAACGTCGCTTTTTTATGTATTTTTTTATAAATGTTTATTTTTTTTATTATTTTTTTTATTAAAGGGCCCAGAGGCTTATTTTTTCTTTTTATTAAAGGGCCCAGAGATCCCCAGGGCGGCTACCCTATATATATATATATATATTTCTTTTTTTTGTAAAGGCCCCCCCCCTGCTTCTCAATTTGCTGCAGCGCCCCCGCTTCTCAATTTAAGGCGGCACCACCCCCCCCCTCCCCCTGTTCTCTGCTCCAGGGGGCCCATGCCTTAAGCTGTGTAAGGGGCCCCAAAATTACTGATGGCGGACCTGCGCGTACCTCCCAACACGCAGGGATTCTGCGGGACTTTCCCGCACAGACCGCTTCTTCCCGCAGTCCCGCAAAAGGGTTAATTTACCCGCACTGCAATAGGAGGCAGCACGGAAGCAGGAGGAACCGGAGCGGTGTGTGGAGGACTGTGGCTACTGATGGCTGTGGCTAATGACAGTCTGTGGCCCTGGCTGTCGGCACAGGTGAGAGGCACTCCCCCCCCCCCCCGTTCAACAACTGCAAAACCCAAGAGGAACCGGAGCGGTGCGGGGATGTCTGCTAAAGGGAAGAGAGCCGACACATTCCGTGCTCAAAAACTTTAATGCCCCCCGCTCAACAACAACTTCAATTCGCCCCTCCCCCCCTCAACAACTTTAATGCGCACCCCCCCACTCAAGAACTATGATCTCCCCCTTGCTCCAGGGGGTCCCTTCAACATTAAAGCCCCAGGGCCCCCACCACCCTAAGTCCTGCCCTGGATATGGATATAGATATACCGTGTTTCCCCGAAAATAAGACGTACTCCGAAAATAAGCCGTAGCGGGATTTCGACACAAGATCGAAATATAAGACACCCCTCCGAAAATAAGACGTAGCGATGTAATGTCGAATCTCCGAAAATAAGACGTGGCGAATCTCCGATAATAAGACGTAGTGTCGTATGCGTAACGGCGCGGCGCGGAGCGGGAAACAACACGTGATAGGCGTACAGTACTGTACTGGAACTGAAGTGAGGAGAAGAACGCTGTGTAAAGCTGTAAAGCTTCTCCCAGCACCGACCAGCAAACCCCTCTCTCACCTCACACAAACACCAGAGGATAGGGGGAAAAGCTGCTACTGAGCCCAAAGAGATCACCCCAGCTCCACTTTGCTCCACATCAGCTTTGCTGGCCTATCTTTCTGTACAGCCAGACAAGATGAGTGCAAAGAGAAGAAGTTGGATATCCGAATGGTCCAAAAATGGCGTGCAGAATACGATAATCTCAGTCTACAGGTGGACAGAGGAAATGCTAAGAAGCGCAAGTGTGGTTCAGGTAGGCAACCTTTATTTTCTGTAATAAAAATAAGACACCCCCCGAAAATAAGCCATAGTGTGATTTCTTGAGGAAAAAAAAATATAAGACGGTGTCTTATTTTCGGGGAAACACGGCATATATAAGCGGTAGTAAACCCACAGGATTTTTAATTTTTTTGCATACCTGTAAGGCAAAAGGCATAATGAGCTAGTATGCACCACATACTAGCTCATTATGAAATATTTACCTTGGAACGAGGCGTGGGGAACTTACCTGGTCCACGCCGAGGTAGATGTCATCTTGCCTCGGCATGTCTTCCAGGTATCGCTGTTCCAGCGCAGTGAGTTGCTTGGAGCCGCGATATCGTTACGCCCGTGCATGCATGCAGGAGACTTCTTTCCGGCAAGGTCCGGAGGCTGCTGGGCCTTTAGCCGAGGAACCCCCTGGCGGATGCGCCGCTGCAGTCAACGGCTCATTGCGAGGGGAATATCTCCTAAACCGTGCAGGTTTAGGAGATATTCTTTTTAGCAACAGGTAAGCCTTATTATAGGCTTACATGTAGGTAAAAGTGGTGGTACAGAGTTTTTTACCACTTTAATGGAAATAAAAGATCGGCACAATGATGGCTTATGGTAGTCCAATATCCTGAACAAGCACACAAATAACAAGGGAGTCCAGAGACAGGATCCTAGACGACAACTTTCTATACGGATCATAAAAAAATAAGAGTTTAAATGTCCACTCACCAGATGATGTGGACCCTCCCAAATAATGGCAGGAAGGATCATAAAAGCTTATAGGGTCTATAAACGTATCCTCCAGTGCCCTCTACCTAAAACTATCCTGTGTAAGATCAATCTGTATACTCACCTATTCTTAAGCTGCTCCAGTCCAGTTACGTGATACGCTCCCTTGTGTCGACCAGCGTTGACTTCAAGGGGGAGGAAGTGACACTGACAGATGGCCCATAGTAAGCCATTGGCTCCCATTGCGGTCAATCACAGTCAGTCAGCCAATGAGGAGAGACTGGGGGAGGGGCCAAACGCGGCTTTATGCGTCGTATGCTTGCATAGAGGAGGGCTCAGGAGCAAGCATGTACCAGGGCCCCCATAGCCAGCGGCTTGCTATTTATGGCACTGGTCGTGGGGCAGGAGCCAGGTCGCTGGCTGGGGACCCAAGAAGAGGAAAATAAGGGCTGCTATGTGCAAACAAAAATAAAGGCGCACCAGCCTAGCGTATTACCGTTGGGATAAATTTATTAAAAATACAATATAAAAAAACGCTACTCACAATTGTAGTAGAAATGTTTGCAGTAAAAAAGTATCTATAAATGGCTGCAGCATCTAGAACTCAAACCACACTCCGAAAGGTCATGGAGAATATGATGAGGATCACTGTCGGCTGACGCGTTCATCAGAACCCAGCCAAAACCATTGCACAGAGCAGGCAAGTATTACATGTATGTTTTCTTTTTGTTTGTTTAAAAACAAACCTTTAATGCCACTTTAAGGCTCCATGCACACTGAAGCTGATAAACTGCAGTTTATTGGCGTTTTTTGTTTTTTTTTTAAAGCCCATAAACTGAATTCTGGTAGCCTATGCGCCCATGCACACCTGGGCATTTTTCAGTGTTAATGAGCTTTGGAGTTTATTGGCTTTTTTCTAGACGCCCGAAATTTGCGCTCAAAGTGCCGTTTTTTTGTGGGGAAAAACGCTGACAAACGCCCAAAAACGCTGAAAAACGCACAAAAAACGCCAGCTTTTTTTTATCCATTGAAAAAAATAAAAAAAAGTATAAAAAAAAAGCTGATAAAAGCTACACTGAAAAACGCCGATAGCAAAAACGCTAAAAAACTTTGCAAGGCTCTCTGCAAAGCTACTGGCGTTTTTTTATAGCTTTTATCAGCTTCCGTGTGCATGGAGCCTAAGAATTGGTAAACTGTACCATTTTACATTTATGTTTTAGGATGTAGATACACTGGGCCAGATCCACAAACCATTACGGAGACAATTTCAAATCTGCGCCGGCCTATCATTGTTTTGTATGCACAAAACAAGATACAGCGTTTTTTTGCGTAGAAACGTAGTCCTACGCCGTTGTTCTAAAGTGTCCTATTTACGCTGGACGCTAGGGGCGCTTCCACGTCGAATATGCAAATGAGGTAGATACGCCGATCCACGAACGTACCTACGCCCGGCGCAGTGTTTTTACGTCGTTTTGCGTAAGTGTAGCGTAGATTTGGCCCACTGTAGGTATATTGGGACCTGTAATGTCCACAAGTACAATATAAAGGTTGCATCTCACCACAAATCAACTCTAAAAATGTTTTTTTCTTACGCCATAGATGTGCACCCCAAAAAAAAAAAAACTTATGCATGTGTATAAATAATGACAGCGTCAGTAGAGCAACAGACGGTGTCAGTAGGGCAGAGATTGGTCAGTAGGGCAGTGGACTGTCAGTAGTTTTTATTTTTAGTATTTAATTTTTTAGTATTTTTACAACTTTATTTTTGAATCTTTTTTTTTTACAATTGTTTTTTAGTAGCATGGTAAAATATCAAGGGTGGGAATCTGCACCAAACAGGGCGATTAGGGTGTGCCCAGACACACCTGGCACACCCTGGTCTTACACCCATCTTGCATCCAAAGAGACATGCACAGCATACGAAATAAGATGAAATCTGCTTTAGCCTTCTTCTCTTTACAGATAGACACCACAAATTCACCAATTTGAGACCTTTGACAAGATGACCACAATAACATTTTATTAGCGATCGCGACACTCAGACAATGAGAGCAGACCAGGTTTCTAAAGGTCACAAAGAGTTTATGAGACAGAAAAATACTCACACAGCGAGAGGCTTTCATGTATTCATTGGAGCACCAGGTATGAGGAATGACAATAAAGGTCTGTCACTTGGAATGTTCCTATAAGATTTCACTGTCATGTGACCTGGATTACATGTGTTATAAAATCACAGGAATGTCTCAGAGGTGACAGTCATGACTAATTGTACATGAAGCCGTCTGTGACAGAGGATAGTGAAGGTGCATTGTGTACTGAACATGGTGGCCGCCTCCACTGGCTGTAGAATGCTCTATTTGTTTGATAAAAAGACACCCAGAAATACTCTTCGATAGTTACAGATGTGTTGTGATTGGAAGTCAAAATGTTTCTGACTTACATTAGTAATGACACAGTCTTAGGCGGCGTACACACGATCGGATATATCCGATGAAAACGGTCCGCGGACCATTTCCATCGGATATGTCCGATCGGGAGTTTGATCCGATGGCGTGTACACACCATCGGATCAAATTCCCCGCCGCCGGACGGCGCGGTGACGCGGCGGTGACGTTGACGCCGCCGCGTCGCCGCCACGTCACCGCACCAGGAAGTAAAACACTTCCGCGCATGCGCCGAATCCATTCGGCAGCGGCGCGGCGGCGGTGGGGGCCGACATGTCTGCTGGTAAGTGTACTAACCAGCAGACATGTCGGGCGGACAGATTCCCACCGGATAGATTTCAAAGCATGCTTTGAAATCTGTCGGGTGGAGAAATCTGTCCGCTAGCCCATACACACGAGCGGAGATGTCTGCTGAAACGGTCCATCGGACCGTTTTCAGCGGACATATCCCCTCGTGTGTACGCGGCCTTATAGTATATCCTGTTAGTGGAGAAAAGTGGAAAAATAGCTGGACCCGTACGGCTTTCTTATTGGCACTGCCATCTTAAAGCGGTTGTATAGCCTAAAAAAAAAGTCCCCCCCTACCTGTAAGGTAAAGGGCATAATGAGCTAGTATGCACCGCACATTCCCGCAACCACTGACATTTACGAACGGGGGAAAAAAGTGTTTGTATTTACGAACTGTCCATAAAAATACGGACGGTTGGCAACACTGCCGTGTTGTGTTAAAGTTAATGGGACTGTCGGTGAGTCAACAGCGGGTCAGAGGAGGAGCCACTGCGGGACAGAGATGACAGTTGCTCTTTAAAAACTATGATTTAAATCAGGCCTTTTTACTAATGATTTAAATCGTGATTTAACCACTTCAATATCGGGTTTTTATACCACCTCCATACCGGGCCTATTCTGACACTTCTCTCCTACATGTAATGATCATTCGTTTGCTAGAAAATTACACAGTACCCCCAAACATTATATATGTTTTTTTAGCAGACACCCTAGGGAATAAAATGGCGGTCATTGCAACGTTTTATCTCGCATAGTATTTACGCAATCATTTTTCAAACGCCTTTTTTTTGTAAAAAAAAATTGATTCATGATTTAAAAAAATAACAAAACAGTAAAGTTAGCCCAATTTTTTTATATTATGTGAAAGATTATGTTACACCGAGTAAATAGATACCCAACATGTCACGCTTTAATTATGCGCACACTCATGGAATGGCGCCAAACTTCGGTACTTAAAAATCTCCATAGGCAACGCTTTATTTATTTTTTACAGGTTACCAGTTTAGATTTACAGAGGAGATCTAGTGCTAGATTCGTTGCTGGCACTCTAACGCATGCGGCGATACCTCACTTATGTGGTTTAAACGGCGTTTACATATGTCGGCGGGACTTACGTGTGCATTCGCTTCTGCATGCGAGCTATCAGGGACAGGGGCGTTTTAATTTTTTTTTTTTATCTTATTTATTTTTTTGACTTTATTTATTTTTACACTTTAAAAAAAAAAAAAAAATCCACTTTTATTCCTATTACAAGGAATGTAAACATCACTTGTAATAGGAAAGGTGTGTGACAGGTCCTCTTTAAGGAGAGATGCGGGGTCAATAAGACCTCACATCTCTCCTCCAGGCTGGAAACCATGAGATCGGTGAAAAAAAATTCACTGATCTCATGAATGGTGGCTCACAGCCACAATCGCGGCTTTGTTTACTTATGGGGACCCGGGCGTGACGTCATCACATCGCGCCCGGGTCCTCCGACGGTCAGAGATGACTGGTGACCATCTGGTCACCAGTCATCTCTATGCTTCCTGCCGACACCGACGATTCATTCTCCGGGCCCCCGAAGGCACGGGAGAGCGCGGAGAAGCACCGGATGGCGGCGGGAGGGGTTGGTTGTGTAAGAACGATCAAGTGGCGCTATGATCGTTCTTAGATTGTGCAGAATCGCCGGCTGAAGAAGAGGATATCTGGATGATGCCTCTGGCTGCAGGCATCATTCAGATATCCACCCGCAAAGCCCAGGCCGTCAATTGACGGCCACTTAGGATGGTAGATCCCATCTCAGGCCGTCAGTTGTATATGGCTGGGTATTGAAGTGGTTAAATTGACTCAATTTAAATCAAATCCACCCTGGAGCTGACACCAACAATGAAGCACAATATCTTCCACTGACACCAATAAAGGGGCACTATTCCACCCAATGATATCAATGATGGTGCACTGCTCTTCCCCCTAATACCAAATATGGCAATGTTTACTCCCACTGACGTCAGGAAAATTTCCACTACCGGTGGCCATAATCTGGTCCCACTAAAGTCTGAAGGCCAATAAACTGGCCCTTTGTTTACAGGATACCTGTCAAATGTGGCACTGGAGGGGGAGATAGAGACACTTATTGTTTTCCACCCCCCCCCCCAAAAAAAATATACCACCAGCCACAACTGGCATAGACACTGCGTGCCTCCATCACAAGCAGCTTGCTATGGGAACACACGAAGAGGAGAAGCCAAGATCACCTCCAGGGGACCCGAGAAAAGACCGCTTTTATGCAATACCACTGCACAGAACAGGTAAATATAACATGTTTGTTATCAAAAAAAAAAATTTAGTAACACTTTTTAACCACTTAAGACCCGGACCAAAATGCAGGTAAAGGACCTTGCCCCTTTTTGCGATTCGGCACTGCGTCACTTTAACTGACAATTGCGCGGTCGTGCGACGTGGCTCCCAAACAAAATTGGCGTCGTTTTTTCCCCACAAATAGAGCTTTCTTTTGGTGTTATTTGATCACCTCTGCGGTTTTTATTTTTTGCGCTATAAACAAAAATAGAGCGACAATTTTAAAAAAAATGCAATATTTTTTACTTTTTGCTATAATAAAAATCCCCCAAAAATATATAAAAAAAACATTTTTTTTCCTCAGTTTAGGCCGATACGTATTCTTCTACGTATTTTTGGTAAAAAAAAAAATCGCAATAAGCGTTTATCGGTTGGTTTTCGCAAAATTTATAGCGTTTACAAAATAAGGAATAGTTTTATTGCATTTTTATTAATTATTATTTTTTTACTACTAATAGCGGCGATCAGCGATTTTTTTCGTGACTGCGACAATATGGCGGACACTTCGGACAATTTTGACACATTTTTGGGACAATTGTCATTTTCACAGCAAAAAATGCATTTAAATTTGCATTGTTTACTGTGGAAATGACAGTTGCAGTTTGGGAGTTAACCACAGGTGGCGCTGTAGGGGATGTGTGGCCTATGTGTTTTGTTTACTACTGTAGGGGGGTGTGGCTGTAGGTGTGACGTCATCGATCGCGTCCCCCTATTACAGGGATGACGCGATCGATGCTACAGCCACAGAGAAGCACGGGGAAGCCGTGTGTACACACGGCTCTCCCCGTTCTTCCGCTCCAGGGACGGATCGCCGCACTGCAGCGGCGATCGGGTCCGCGAATCCCGCGGTCCCGGAGCTTCGGACCGGGTCGCGGGCGCGCGCCCGCGACCCACGGCTGGGTACTAAAATCAACGTATATATACGTTGATGTGCACAGCCGTGCCATTCTGCCGACGTAAATGTGCAGTAGGCGGTCCTTAAGTGGTTAAGCATACTCGGTCTGGTCTGTAGCCATACAGATCTGACTATCTCTGCTACTGATCCCTGACACCAGCTTTCCACTCTAATGGCCAGCCTGTGGCACTTTGGCTCTCGTAGTCATCTTTATTTTCCTTATCTAGGTGATCACAACAATAAAAAAAATTTAAGCCACGTACACACGATCAGATTATCCAACAGGAATTGTTGTGTGATGAAAGGCTGTTTGTATGCTCCATCGGACAATTGTTGTCGGATTTTCTGCAGACAAATGTTGAATAGCATGCTTTAAAATTGTCTGCCAACAAATGTGTGTTGTCAGATTATCCGATCGTGTGTACACAAAACTCCAAACACGCATGCTCAGAAGCAATGCTAACCAAAACACATTAGCCCAAAAGGTGGCGCTACAGAGCTGAAAAAACATGTAGTTTCGTGTTTGTTGGGCGATAATTCTTTGTCGTTTGTATGCGATACAAGTTCCTTGTAACAAAGTAGAGCTGCACGATTCTGGCTAAAATAAGAAGCATAAGTTTTTTTTTGCTTAGAAAAAATATCACTATTCTCACATTATACAAAAAAAATGGGCTAACTTTACTGTTTGTTTATTTTATTAATTAAAGTGTATTTAAATAAAAATTGTGTTTGCAAAACCGCTGCGCAAATACGGTCTCTGGCAGAAAATAATGATTTTTTTACGGTTTTTAAGGTTTGGTCTTTAACCACTTAAGCCCCGGACCAATATGCTGCAAAATGCCCAAAGATGTTTTTACAATTCGGCACTGCGTCGCTTTAACAGACAATTGCGCGGTCGTGCGGCGTGGCTCCCAAACAAAATTTGCGTCCTTTTCTTCCCACAAATAGAGCTTTCTTTTGATGGTATTTGATTGTCTCTGATTTTTATTTTTTGCGGTATAAACGAAAAAAGACCGTAAATTTAGAAAAAAAGATATTTTCTACTTTTTGTTATAAGATAAATCGAATAAACTAAATTTTAGTCAAACATTTAGGCCAAAATGTATTCAGCCACATGTCTTTAGTAAAAAAAAACAATATAAAAAAAAAAAAAAAAAAAACTAGCTACCTAGCGGCAACAGTGACACTAATACAGTGATCAGAAAACCGATTGCTTAGTGACACTGGCAATAGGGGGTGAAAGGGTTAACTAGGACAGTGATCAAGGGGTTAAACCTTTATTAGGGGGGTAGGGGGCTACCCTGGACTCTAACTGTCACACTGACACTAAATGCAGTGATCAGTAAATACATACCTCCCAACTTTTTGAGATGGGAATGAGGGACACCTTGTTAAGCGGGTTTTTGGCGGATCAGAGTTTTTGAGCGGGGGGGACTCTGCGGATCGCAGTTGTTGAGGGGGGGGGTGTTTCGCTGATCAGTCGCGGGACCCCCGACCCGCTAGAAGGCAGGGACGTACCAGTACGCCCATCTGCCTGTACGTGCCATTTTGTGGACGTACATATACATGCGGCGGGCGTTAAGTGGTAAATTGTTAAACTTTCCTTTGATAAAAGAATGAAAAGATACTTTGTTTACACTTATTTGTTGTAACAAAACTTGGCAGGCTGCCTGGATTTTGTTTTTCCAGCTGTGAGAACTCTGCACTGAATCGTGACATGCGGTTTTGAAGATCTGGAAGGGAAAGATTGCTATTTTGATTCTTCGCGATAAATCGCGCAGCTCTACAACAAAGAGAAAAAGCGGCAGATCCAGAGATGAAGAAAAGTTTGTTGTTTTATTGTAGAGTTAAAGGTTTAAAAAACATGACACACGAGGGATCCACACTGTTCAGCAGACGCGTTTCACACAAAGTGCTTAATCATTGCTCATACAAGTTCCTGGCCAACGCCCTTCAGACAAAAGTCCTGCGCTTTGTCCGCAGAAAATTCGATCGGGTGTATGAAGGCTGTAGACTGGATTCCTGTATTAAAAACTGTTTGGCCAATTTCTTTCACTGTCATTGTGCTGTCAATTTTCTTTTGTTTATGGATTTTAAGAGTAGCACAAATGTGGAAGGAATGATTTGTGGATGGGATATAATAGCAGTGTCCTCTGGTATTCTCCTGTAATCTTACAGCATGTTTGGTCGTGCATGGCCTCCAACCATCTCCCATCTCATACCTGTAGTGTTTGCAAGCTTACTGTAGTATTATATTTACTGAATATTATGTGTGACCCTTTGGCGATCTAAGGGGCCATATTTGGGGGCCGCCCCCATCAATGTACGTTTATCACCACTGCTTCATCAGTTCCCCGCCCTATGCAAAACCAAAATGTTTATGGGCATAATAAAAGACACGGATGACATCTCACTAATTTGTATAGCTATATTCTGCATTGCCATGAACCATTAAACTGAACCAATGGGGGTTATTTACGAAAGGGAAATCCACTTTGCACTACAAGTACAAAAGTGCATTTGAAATTGCACTTGGATGTGCAGTCGCTGTAAAACTGAGGCGTAGATCTGAAATGAGGGGAAGCGCTGCTGATTTGATTAGCCAATCATGTGCAAGCTATAAATGCTTTTTTTTTTTTTTCCTTGCATGTCCACCTCCGGTTCTACTGCGACTGTGCTTTCAGTGCAATTTCAAGTGCACTTTGCACTTGTAGTGCAAAGTGGATTTGCCTTTCGTAAATAACCCCCATAGTGCATATTAGAAAGTTCCTATTCTTTACCTTTGAATAAACTAAATATAACTGAAAGTGTCGGCCGTTGGTGGTAAAGTGGCGCTCATTTTAGCCGCACTTTACCGATGTTTAAGCAGCGTTTTTGCGCCAATTTTCAGCTGCTAGCGGGACTCTTTAAACCCCAAAAAAGGTATTAAAACACCCTTGTGTTGTGGCACTTCGAAAGCGCTGCCCATTCATTGCAATAGGCAGGCTGTTTTGGGACCGCTGTATACAGCACTCCCAAACCGCCCCAAAGATGCTGCTTGCAGGACTTTTCCGAACGTCCCGCAAGCGCACCGCCCCAGTGTGAAAGCACCTATTGTAATGAAGAGGCAGTTTTCAGGCGCTATTTCTAGTGCTAAAACGCCTGAAAACTGCCATAGCGTAAAAAGGGGTCAAAGAAAGGTTTTAAAAAGTGGAGGTCCGCCAAAAGACAAAAATATTTAAAGCCAGCATCTACACATACTGAAGCTGCTAGCATTTAATAACCGCAACCGCACAGCCCCAAAGATGCTGCTGCAAGCGCACCACCCCAGTGTGAAAGCACTTGGCCTGCAGAATATGCGACTTTCAGGCGCTATGTGTAGCGCAAAAACACCTGTAAAATGCTTTAGTATGAAAGGGGTTTCACACTGGAGCGGTGCACTTGCAGGAGCAATGTATACACCGCTCCTAAACCCCCCTGCCATTGAAATCAATGGGAAGCGGTGCTTTTTGGGCGCTTTTAACCTTTTCCTCGGCCGCTAGCAGAGGCTGAAAGCGGCCCAAAACTAGCGTCACTTTACCGCTAACGCCCATCCGCCCCAGTGTAAAAGTAGCCTAAAAAGGAACTTCAACTCAAAAGAAACGTTCTGCTTTCCCTCCTCCCTCCCTACTATTTGTGACAAGTATCCTCGACGAGCAGAGCAGAAGTTTGCCCCCCAACCTCCTGGGACTCGCATCACAGGAGTCTGTGGGTCCATTCAGAATGCGTAGTGGGCAAATGACTAAGCCAGTAGAAAGTCCCAGCCGGCTTTCACAAAATAAAGATGGTCACTGGAGACCCAAAGATTGGTGAAGTAACGGCCAGGGTGACTAAAGCATTGGATCCCCGGTCTGGTAATTGTGCGTTTATTAAAAGTCAGCGGTGAAAGTATTTGCAGGGGCTGACTTAATTTTTGTACAAGTGCCTGAAGCTCCTCTTTAACCACTTAAGGACCTGGCCACATACATGTACTGCGGCAGGGCCGCCCTTAAGCGCATAATCACGTACTTGTACGACATCGGCTCTGGGGGACACGTGTTCCCACCCCCGGAGCCACGTTTTAGCTGTGATTGGACACAGCAGGAGCCAACCTGCGAATGTTCAGAGGAGAGACAGAACGGTGGACTGCCTATGTTTACACCGTTCTGTGAATGAGGAAAACGGAGATCTTGCGTTTCTGTCAAGTAGAAACACAGATCTCTGTTTCCCTCCAGTGTCAGCATTCTCCCCAGTTAGAAAGCACTCCCTAGGAGAAAACTTTATATGCTTAAATACAGTATTTGGAAATCGGACAGACTGTTTACATGTTGAAGTTTAAAATCAGCACTGTTCTGTCACATTAGCAAACCTGTGAGGTCAGCAGGTTTGCCGCTGCTTTTAAAATTTAACATCTAAAAAGTCTGTTGGATTTTCAAACACTGTATTTAAGCATATATGCTCAGTTTCCTGTTAACAATTACTGTGGAATGCAAAACTCTGGTGGGTGTAACAAGATGTCCGCTTGCCCCATTCTCGGTGTAACATTACTATGGAGGAGTGTGGGGTGTAGTAAGATGGCGGCGACGGAACGTCACTTCCGTTACCAGTTCTGACGGGTCGCCATATCTGATGGAACACCTGCATCATCTACCCTCAGCTGGTCAACTCTTCGGCTGCATTCACACCTGAGTGTAGCATTTTCGGTCATTTTTTCCGGCGTTTTATCACGCGTATTAACACGTATTCGTGCGTTTGCATACAGCGTTGTCTGACGTTTTTGAACTTCAACGTTTTTTTTATTTTAGCCAATAGGAAAAATGATCTCTTTCATCACTTGTTGCTATGTTTGTAGATTTTTTTTATCTTCTGCCTGGGTGAAATGTTCTATTGACTAAAGCGACAAAACGCCTGTAGAAACGCTCATTGTCGCGCTAGACGCTTGAATCAAGCGTTTCCATTACTTTCTATGGGAATACAAACGTTCTAAAACACCCAAATGCGACCAATTTGCGCGACAAAAAAGGGTCCGGCACTTGTTTGAGCTTCAGGCGTCTTGGAGTGGAGATGTGAACCATCTCCATAGGGAATAATGTATTTTTTCCCCTCTGGCGTTTTATAGCTTCATGCTTCAGGCGACAAAATGCTCAGGTGTGAATGCAGCCTTATTGTGTCATGACCTAAAGTCTGTCCAGAAAGTAATGCAAAAGCAATTGAGCAGTGTTTTGAAACGGCCCAAAAATGTTTATATTTAACCACTTAATGACCGCCACACGACTATGTACATCCAGAGAATGGCACGTACAGGCACATGGGCGTACATGTACGTCCTGGCCTTGTTGCGGGTCGGGGGTTTGATCGGGACCCCTTCCCCTGCGTGCGGCGTCGTCTTACTTCCGGGAGTGATCGGTGACGAGGGGGCGGCTGTTAGTTTTTGTCCGCCCCCTCGTGATCGCTCCCAGCCAATCCAGCATCCCCCCGCCATGTCACTTCCTCTGCCTGTATAATGTAAACACTGGCAGAGGAAGTGATGTGAGCTCTCCTCTCGGCGGTATTTTCAATCCGCCGAGAGGAGAGAAGACTCACAGTAAGTCGCACCAACACTACACTGACACCACACACATAGGCACATTTAACCCATTCCGATCATATATTTACTGATCACTGCATTTAGTGTCAGTGTGACAATTATGCCTTGTTTCCACTGCACGGATCGGGTCAGTAATTTTGGAGCGGTTCAGATGGGGCCGGTCTAATCGCGTGAGCGTTTCCACTGCAAATCGGACCGTGAGGGACCATTCAGGTTTTAGAAAAAATTCCTAGCGCATCCACCAATCAGATGCATTTGTAGGTCCACCCTAATCGTACCGTTCCACTCTCTCAGGACCCTTGCTGGTGCGGTACGGTTCGGTTTTACGGTACGCTTTCATAATGGAAACACCCAAAATAGCGTACCGTACCGAACCGATCCACTCAGTGGAAACGATGCAATGGTGTGACAGACAGTGTTAGGTCCAGGGTAGCCCTGTACCCCTCCCCCTAATAAAGGTTTAACCCCTTGATCACCGCCCTAGTTAACCCTTTCACCCCCTATTGCCAGTGTCACTAAGCGATAATTTTTCTGGTCGCTGTATTAGTGTCACTGTTGCTGCTAGGTAGCTATTTTTTTTTTTATATTGCAATTTTTTTTTACTAAAGACATGTGGCTGAATACATTTTGGCCTAAATGTTTGACTAAACTTTGGTTTATTCGATTTATCTTATAACAAAAAGTAAAAAATATATTTTTTTTTTCAAAAATGTCGCTCTATTTTTGTATATAGCGCAAAAAATAAAAAATCGCAGAGGTGATCAAATACCACCAAAAGAAAGCTCTATTTGTGGGAAGAAAAGGACGCAAATTTTGTTTGGGAGCCACGCTGCACGACTGCGCAATTGTCTGTTAAAGCGACGCAGTGCCAAATTGTAAAAGCACCTTTGGTCATTTAGCAGCATATTGGTCCAGTCCTTTAGTGGTTAAGATCGTGTTACGCCAAGTAAATTGATACCGAAAGCTTTAAAATTGTGCATGCTCCCGGAATGGCAACAAACTACGGCACTTATAAATCTCCATAGGCAACACTTTAAATGCCATTACAGGTTACTGGTTTAGAGCTTTAATTATTGCTCCAACATTTGTGGCAATACAGTACCTCATATGTGCAGTGTGAATACCATTTACATATCAGTGCAATTTAACACTTTCCCTACCAAGTCATTGTGAAATGACGTCGGGCGGAACCCTCCCTCCCTCCGGGTGGACGTCATATGACGTCCTTGCCTTCCCGGGCGGCTAGGGGGCACGTGCCCGGCGGCCGAGATGTAAACACACAGATCCATGTCCTGTCAGCAGTGAGGAGACCGATGTTTGTTCCCAGTACAGAGGAACACACATCGGTCTCCTCCCCTTGTGAGTCCCCTCCCCCCTACAGTTGGAACATACTTTAGGGAACATATTAACCCCTTTAGCGCCCCCTAGTGTGAACTCCTTCCCTGCCAGTCACATTTACACAGTAATCAGTGCAGTTTTATAGCACTAATCGTTGTTTAAATGTGAATGGTCCCAAAAGTGTCCGATATGTCCGCCTCAATGTCACGGTCACAATAAAAAACACAGATCGTCGCCATTACTAATAAAAAAAAATGCCATAATTCTATTCCCTATTTTGTAGATGCTTGAACTTTTGCGCAAACCAAATACGCTTACTGCGATTTTATTTTACCAAAAATATGTAGAAGAATACACTGAGGAAATCTTTTTAAAATTATGATATTTATTAAATCAAAAAGTAAAAAATATTGTGTTTTGTTTTTTAACTCATTAAAGTGAGTTTTGCAAATACCGTGTGACCTAAAAAAAAAAATTCCAATGATCGCCATTTGCACTATGCTCCACAATATATATATATATATTTACACACACACACACATACATATACATATACATATACATACATATACATATATATACATATATATACATATATATACATATATATATATATATTATTTCGCCGAGTACGGAACCTATCAAGCACTGCCAATGTTGGAATCTTTTGATTTTAACATATGTATGGTGATAGACCGATCGATCCATCTGTCTATATCAGGGATCCTCAAACTACGGCCCTCCAGCTGTTGCGGAACTACACATCCCATGAGGCATTGTAAAACTCTGACATTCACAGGCATGACTAGGCATGATGGGAATTGTAGTTCCTGAACAACTGGAGGGCCATAGTTTGAAGACCCATGGTCTATATCTATCTATATCATATATATATTTATTTGGGGGTTAGAAGTAATTTTATAGAAAAAAAATACTGATTTAAACATGTAAACAAAATGTGGCAAAAACCGGAATAGGAGATTCACATATTTTACTAAAAACATTTCACTAGTTTATACGCTGATAAAATTGAAAAATCCAATAATGAAGTCTGATGAACGACACAACACTTTTTTCTTGTAAAGCACAGGAGTGCCTTCTAGCAGCAATTTTACATAAATAATAGGCAAACGCAGTTGGCTTCTACTCAAAATAGGCAACTTTTCTCCAAACACTCCATTGTCTACATTTAGCAATGTTTTTTTTATTGAAAGTTATTTTAGAGGCCAAAAGCGACTTTGTTTTTCTGCAGATCTTAGCAACAGGAAACTTTTCTTGAACTCCTACGGCTCACTTTTCCACTGGTCAAGCCCAGAAGAAAAAGGGGGGGGGGGGGTGGGGGGTGTGGGGAGGCTAAAAACCCACAGACTAAAGCAAATATTTCTGAAGAATAAGCATCCTCAGAATTTGGAAAGCTAAAAAGTTCTACTTGATCCCCTGCACCACAGGATGTACTCGGTGGGATGAGCAGCCGAAAATGGTGGCTTTGAAAACATAAGTACACTTTTCTGCAAAGCTGTGGCTTATGTTTTTCTTATGAGATAAATGTTTTGTCCGTTGCCAGAGAACACTCAATACAAGTTAACACCCTCGTGTTAGTCACCAAAAATTACCTCTAGCAGAAGCACCCATCAGCTCTGTGCTGCTTTACAGCCGACACAATTCTAAATAACCTTTCCTCACAATACGAGATCTACTAAGACTAGATTTTATAGTAGAAGTCGTCCACTTAGGCCTGAATAGCGTAGGGAAGGGTTATAAACCTCTGTTAGATTATTATAGCTGACCGATACACTTTAGTACATTGGAGTAGAGTTAGAACTTTTTATTGTTTTTTTCAGCTTTTTGTGGCCCTTTGGGAAGCTTTGCAATCACTTCTTGTATCAGTTACTCCTGCCACCATGAAGAGGATGCAAGTCAAGATCTTCAACAAGCATGAAACATAGTAATAAAATGTCTTCTAATTCCCCCCCTCTGATTCCTTCTGTCCCACAGAACTAGCCCTCGGTCCTAGGCACAGGAGATCGACAATCCCAAATATTAGGAAGTGAGTTTGCCTGTCCAATTATATGACCGGCCAGCAGAGGGGCCCTCTCAGGATCCAGAAGACTATCCCCCTCTGATGCCTTCTGTTGCCCAAAACCAATCCCTAGGCACAGGAGATCGACAATCCCAAATATTAGGGAGTGAGTTTGCCTGTCCAATTATTTGACTGGCCAGCAGAGGGGCTCTCTCAGGATCCAGAAGACTAACCCCCCCTCTGATTCCTTCTGTCCCCCAGACCCAGCCCTAGGCACAAGAGATCAACAATCCCCCTTTATTGTTTTTTGTTAAACTTCTAATTCTGTAATAAAATTTATATTTTTTTATATATTCCCGTCTTGCCTCCAAAATCCGACCATCAATTGCCGTTTTTTTCTGAGTAATTGCCCTTTTTTGTCATCAACAATCCCCAATATTAGGGAATGAGTTTGTCTGTCCAATTATATGACCAGCCAGCGGAGGGGCGCTCTCAGGATCCAGAAGACTACTGACCAAGGGGAAAGAAGGGGACAAGCCAACGAACATTTACTGCCAATGTGGGATCAGTGGTAGCCGCAAGTTGAAACTGCATCAGTGAGGGACCTGGGTGGGGGGGCACTGATCAGTATAACTGGTTCCACCAGCCAAGGAAAACGTAGCACCGGGCAGGATGGGTTACCAGGGGTCTCAAACTAGCAGTCCCATGAGGCATTGCAAGACTGACAGTTACAACCATGACTCCTACAGGCAGAGACATGATGGGACTTGTAGTTTTGCAACAGCTGGAGTGCAGCCAGTTTGAGACCCCTTGGTTAGATGGATGACTGGCGAGAGAAAAGGAAGACACAACATTTTGCCTGGAGCGAGGCTTTAAAAAGGCAGCAAATGTTTTTTAAGCTACTGGGTCCCCTTGACAGACCAGTCACTTTATTCAAAAGGTGGCAATAGATGGATCAGAATAGGACTGGTTTAGAAGGAATCGACCAAATTGTGATCCATCTATGGCTGTTTTTGTTCAAAAAGAGTTAATCTAATGATTAACTTCTCTCAAACAGGAGTGCTGGTAAATGTTTGATCAGCACATGCAGCCAATCAGGAGTATTCCCGCATTCACCTCTGTGCCCACTGGTTGACTGAAAAAAAAAAAAAAGGCCAATGTATGGCCAGCTTTAATCTGTAAAACGAGAGATCGGCTGGCCATACATTATACAATTTTCTTGTAAAATTTTCCAAAACCATATAATATGAGGTCAAACACTTTTAACTAATATGAAATCAGACAGGCCCTTGCACTACATCATTTAAGGCAAATCTAAAGGAAATAAATAAAAAACATGTATAATGTATGGCTAGCTTTAGCTAGACTAGTATGTCCATACAGTGTTGGTCTATATAGGCCTACTAAGTTGGGAGTGTCAAGAAGTAGAAAGATGGAAGAAGTGTTGCTCATACTACCACTACTGTATTTCTTGGTTTGAAAATATAAACACTGACAGACTCACCAGGGACATCATCTTATGTCTAAAATCATCCTATGTCCACTAGGGGCATAGGATGACTGAGGAATGATATCTTGGACTACCTGAGATGGGATATGTAATTATTATCCACAATATATTCCAGGATATCTGTAAAGAACTATTTACTGTTTGTTGATTCTGAACTCAACGGGTTAATTGTAAGAGTGACACATACTGTTAGATGCTAATGCCATCCCCTCCAGCCATCTGTCTGTTCTCTGTGCTAATTGACCCTGCTATTGTGTGAGGATGTCATGTGTTTACACTTATGATAATGTGCATTGTATAGCAGGTGAGTGGAGACGTGAAGTCTACTCTGAAAGGTCATAGCTGAGTCACCTAGTCTGGGTAAATGATTAGTTAATTAGCTCATGTTAATTTATGTTCTGTTACCTCCTCTTTAAACTGTATATAAGGTTGCATTCTTGGTCCTAATAAACACTCCATGTTTAGCACACGTGTTGAGGGCAGCTGGAATATCTGATATCTATATCCAGATTGATAGGAAGCGGTATACAAGTGAAACACTCAAGCAGAGTGTTACAAACACCACCATTAAATTCTTCCAAACTTAAAAAAGCCCCCCAGCACCCCCAATGCAGACAGCTCTGGAAAACAACAATGCACTTTAATAACAGAATTACAAGTGTCCAATGGTTATAAAAACCAAATATAATCTAAAAAATGCAAAGAGATATTAAGACACCTCTTACCATGAATACGTTGTCTTTCACGAAATCCACTTCGTCTTCTGGTTTCCCTTCAAGATTTTCTGCTTAGAAGAAAAAAAAAGAAAAATGTAGTAAGATCTGTGCAACAAAGACCATCTACAACTTACAAAAATAATTGACTCTTAGGGTTTTTTTTTTTTTACATGGGCCTAGCTGCTGACTTACGATCTAAGGTGGATCATGCAGCAGCTGGACTGCGGTTGGCAGGCAAAACTGTGTCCATTGGATACGGGTGTGCCGTATGCCCATTCACCTCTATGGGGCACAGTGGCCAGCAG
The DNA here is from genome assembly GCA_029574335.1 of Rana kukunoris. Classification (NCBI taxonomy): domain Eukaryota; kingdom Metazoa; phylum Chordata; class Amphibia; order Anura; family Ranidae; genus Rana; species Rana kukunoris. Next base: position 28,797,664 of record CM056051.1, on the reverse strand, counting down.
TATTGCCTCCCGAACACGACATACCTTACCTCTCATGAAGCACAGCTTTGCGACTGCAGTAATGTGTTTTGGAGGGGGGGGGGGGGGTCTGGTCAGCGTTCATTTTGATGACTAAAACATGATAAATTAAATACATTAATACCATTTAGTCAACTAAAATACAACTAAAACAATTGAGATTACTAAAAAAAATGGGATTAAAATAAAATTGCATTTTAGTTAAAATATTAAGACCAAAACTAAATTGAAATTTGACTTCAAAATTAACAATTGGTCTGTAGTGCGTGTTCATAACGCAATGCCATAAATAATATATGAGAATTTTCACTCCAGCAGTATATACGGTAATGTGTTTGAAAATTGTAGAGAAATGTTAAATAATGCATTACAATTTAAATCCACCCATTAGATTTTAAATGACTAAAATGAGTTCTAGTCGACTAAAATGTACTGGAGATTTAGTTGACTAAATACGACTAAAACAATTGCAAAAGACTAAAAAGGGACTAAAACTAAAATTCCATTTTAGTCCCAAGACTAAAACTAAACTGAAATTTGCTGCCAAAATTACACTGGGTCTGGTGGCCACTGTCTGGTATTGACGAGTGGCTGAAGAGAATTCAAAGCACTTCTCACCCACCTGGCTTTGCCATCTGACAGTGCCCATGTAAAGCCTCGTACACACAGGCCAGAATCTCGTCAGGGAAAAAACGTTGAGTGTACACACTCCTTTCAAAAGAACCACGGTTCTTTTAAAAGGCAAGAACGCGGTGACGTCATTGTGTACGACGAGCACGCGCTCTTCACATTTGATGCCGCCGCAATCTTTCTTCACCCTACCTATGCCGTGGAAGCTACAGTGCATGCGGCAAAGTCATTCCAAGCATGCGCGGGTTTCCACGGCGACAGGCAAGTATACAGACGCTCGGGTTTCTTGTCTGGAAAAATGCGGACAAGAATCTCGACGAGAAAAGGAGCAGGATCTCTTTTTCTCGTTGAGATTCTGGGCAGATTTCCCCGACAAAAAAACCTGACGCCTCGTACACACGCTCAGTTTACTCGGCAAGAAATCTCTGCCAGCAGTTTTCTTGCTGGTTCTTGCAGAGAAAACCGAGCGTGTGTACAAGGCTTGAGAAGGGACCTTACTCTTTGCATGGTTTATTTGGGGATAACCTCAATGGACCTTGAAATTAAAGCAGCCTGGCTTATCACAAGGTTTATAAAATGTGTTCTTTTACAGTAGCAAGTTTTAAATTGGAATAAACTTTATTTAAAATTTACATACAGCTTGGGTCGATGAAATTATCTAGATCCTATATCTGGAGGACTGCATCGGGTTAAACAAAACTGACCCAACTCAATGACACAGTAGGAAGGAATCCCCCTCCACCTCAAATGTGTTGATGGGGGAATCCTTCCAGCTGCATCATTGTATCCTGACTGCGGGGAGACTTGCCCACTCTCAAAATACACAGATCAGTGCTGCAGCCGTTTGCCTGCAGCACCGATCAAGTTAAAATATACCGACAGGGCTGTTGAGAGCAGAAGTCCGTCAGTAGATTGACTTCTGTTCAACCACAGGGGAAACACACATGGATCAAAATTAGTCTGCTCCCTGCTGAGCCAGCTGAATTACGATCCACGTATGGCCAGCTATAAAAACGTGGGAATAAAAAAAAAAAAATCATACATACTCGCATACTTCTTATGCCCGGGGCCTCTAAAACCGAGAATTGAGAAAAGACCGCTAAACGCTCAATTCTGGGTCTTCAGTGACTGTCAGTCACCATCTCTCTGCTCCTCTGGCACTCACTGAAATGCTGGACTGCAGAGGGAACGAGAGCGGCTGGCTCAGTCTCTTAGCGGTGCGCCGAGAGGCTAAGCCAGCGGCCGCTCAGGCACCTGAGTGGATGACAACAGAGGCGGTATCCCTCCAGAACCTGGACTGGCTGAGTGACATCAGCTGGCAATAAACTTTAGCCCCCGTTAGGCTGAATATGGGTCATGGGAGTGCAGAACTAAGTGCCTTCCTGTGACCTACAGGGGAAGAAGGGCCAAAAGAGCCTTAAGTGCCGGTTCACGATGCGGGAACCAGTGCAATTTCAGTGCAGGTTCCTGCATCGCATGTCACCTGCCGGTGGTATACACTGACATCTGCGAACCGCCGCGGGTGTCAATCCAAAGTTAATGACATTAACAGATCAGGAACAAAAATGGTCTCTGGACAGCCGCACTCTGAACAAATTGTAGCCTTTATTAAAAGAAGGACAGCACTACAAGTTACAGCAAAAAAAAATAGCTACGACTAAGCACTAGTTTCAGTGCTAAACACGTCAGCAGTCAGGTTTTATTTTATTTTGCAGTGACTTGTAGTGCTGTCCTTTTAATAAGAGTGCGGCTGTCCAGGGACCATTTTTGTTCCTGCTTTTGTGTGCAGCCGAGAATATTCATCTGGGGTACTGCACCCCCTTAGTGCAAATTTGATGCAAATTCAGCCATACAATCCGTATGGCTGAATTTGCATGGCACAGACATCATATGTGATCTGCACAGCAGTGCGGTGTGAATCACATGCAAATGTAACATCGTACAAGTGTGAACCCAGCATAAAAAAAAATGAAAAATACTTTTGAAACTACATTGTCATTTGTAATGAGAGATGTGGAGGCTGGGTCATGTGACAGTTTCAGCAAGTACGCAATAAAAATCATTACAACATAAAAAGTGTCTCCATATTCATTACAGACAGCAATAAGTGTGGAGCAGTCCCCAGATGGCTACCCCCCTTTTTTATATTTTTATTTATTTATTATTTTTGTAAAGGGCCTCCCCGCTTCTCAATTTCAGGCAGCAGCACCCCCCCCCCCCTGGTTCTCTGCTCCAGGGGGCCTATGCCTGAAGCTGTGTAAGGGGCCCCAAAATTCCTGAAGGCGGCCCCGATGGTGGTACTTTAAGCCATGGGTGCTCAACCTGTGGCCTTCCAGCTGTTGTGATACTCCAAGTCCCACCATGCCTCTGCCTTTGGAAGTCATGATTGTACCTGTAAGCCTTGCAATGCCTCATGGGACTTGTAGTTTCGCAACAGCTGGAGGGCCACAGGTGGAGAACCACCTTACTAACCAAGTATCACTCCAAATCAGAAGTCACACCTGCAAAATGAAACTTCAATACATTGCAATGTTAAATCTTCCGTACATGTTTCTATGAAGGAAACCCTTTGATGTCAGTTGCTTAAAAACATTGTGCCCCATCCAAAGAAAGCACTCCACCCTGAGCTGTGGGGACTAATAAGACTTGTATCAAAGCATTGGTTTTGTTGTGACTTGTGTGTGCCCACTTATTGCTGGCAAAGGCTCGTCAAGTACCAGAAGGTAAAAATAGTTTGTGGAACTTCTCACAACACCGATTAGGTAACCCGAGATAATGAATCCATTGTTAGGAGTTCTGGGGACAAAGATGGGAGTGAACACGTAAATACATACATTGTACATCGGGGGAAAAAAACCGCTAAGAGTCGGTTCACACTGGGGCGAAGCGTCTGGCGGCTCAGCCGCCTGACGAGTCGCTTCCCATGCGGTTCAATGGAAGCGTTCTAATCGGAGCAACGCAAGTCGCTCCGACTTAGAAATTGACTCCCTGTACGACTTTGGGGGCAGCTAGGGGCGACTTGCATTGACTTCTATACAGAAGTCGTCTTGCAAATCGCCTCTGAAGTCGTCCTCAGGATGACTTGCAGAGCAGCCCCCGGAGTCGTGCCGCCTGTGTGTGAACCGACTCTAAGAAACTTGAGGAACACACCGATTGGCCATATCATTAGGACAGGTAAAGTGAAAAACATGGATTATCTTGTTATAATGGCACCTGAAAGTAGTTGGTATATATTGGGCAGCAAGTGAACTTGTCCCTGAAGTTGATGTGTTGAAACCATAAAAATGGCCATGGGTAATGGCGGCACGACTGGGTCAGAGCAATGCCAAAACTGCACCTCTCATGGGATGTTCCTGGTCTGCAGGGGACAGGACCGACCAAAAGTGGTCCAAGGAAGAAAAACCTGCAAAACAGTGACAGGGTCATGGGCGGCCATGGGTCACATGTGCACACGGGGACAGAAGGCTAGCCTGTGTAGTCTGATCCAATAGAAGAGCTACTGGAGCTAAACTTGGGGCTCAAACAAGTGGTTGGCACTTCCACCTGGCAGCACTAGGGTCGTCGGTTACAATCAGAACCACAGCACTACTGGCCTAGAGTTTGCATGTTCTCCCTGTGCCTGAGTGGGTACTTCGGTTTCCTTAACCACTTAAGGGCCGCCTCCTGCACATATACGTCGGCAGAATGGCACGGCTGGGCACATGCACGTACCAGTGATCGGTCCCCGGAGCTGAAGAACGGGGAGAGGTGAGTGTAAACACAGCTTCCCCGTCCTTCACCATGGCGCCGTTATCGATCGTGTGTTCCCTTTTATAGGGAGACACAATCAATGACGTCACACCTACAGCTAGAAACACAGATGAGGTCACACTTAACCCCTTGTGGTTAACTCCCAAGCTGCAATTGTTATTTTCACAGTAAACAATGCATTTTGAATGCATTTTTTGCTGTGAAAATGACAATGGTCCCAAAAATGTGTCAAAATTGTCCGAAGTGTTCGCCATAATGTCGCAGTCACAAAAAAAAGTATAATTTGTAGTAAAAAAACTTTTTTATACGAATGCAATAAAACTATCCCCTATTTTGTAAACGCTATACATTTTGCAGAAACCAAATCGATAAACGCTTATTGCGATTTTTTTTTACCAAAAATAGGTAGAAGAACACCTATCGGCCTAAACTGAGGAAATATATACAATATATATATGTTTTTGGGGGATATTTACTATAGCAAAAAGTAAAAAATATTGCATTTTTTTCAAAATTGTCGCTCTATTTTTGTTTACAGCGCAAAAAATAAAAAACGCAGAGGTGATCAAATACCACCAAAAGAAAGCTCTATTTGTGGGGAAAAAAATGAACGCCAATTTTGTTTGGGAGCCACGTCGCACGACCGAACAATTGTCAAGTTAAAGTAACGCGGTGCCGAATCACAAATAGGGGGCAGGTCCTTTACCTGCCTAGAGGTCTTAAGTGGTTAAACACTCCAAAGATATGCCGGAAGGTTAATTGGCTCCAGTATAAATTGGCCCCTGTATGTGTATGTTTGAATGCTTGTTGGGGGACCTTCGAGAGTGTAAGCACCTTGAGAGCAGGAATGTGAATGAACATTATGTGGCACAGCGAGCCCGGGCCACGGTGTGATAAAAGCAGTCCAGGCCAGATTTTAGAGGAAGCAAGCACATTAATTGATCAGGTGTGTGCCGACTTTATAGTAGAGCCAGTGATAGAGCTTTTAATTTGCAGTAGTAGAGCCAGAGATAGAGCTCAGGGCCCCACCCTCCCGAAGGGGTCAATGCCTGCTTGCACCAGGCTGTCCAGGCCAGGCCAAGGAGGCTGAGATACGGGGTCTCACATGGGGGTCAGAGGTGCCCCAAGAGAGAGTCCATGAGGGACAGAGCGGTTGGGTAGCTGCAAGGAAAACGCAGAGCTTAAGTGCAGAAACACTAAAAACCTGTTTCATGGCCTGGTGAACCAAAGATACTAAAGTTCAGGAGAGAACCTGAAGGGATACTTGGAGCAGTAAAGCTGCCACAAGAGATCCAGGAGGCTGAATGTTATGTTTGGCAGTGATGGTGAGAACCCTCTGTGTGGGAAGTGGGAAGTTTTATGTGCGGTCAACCACTTGCCGACCAGCCACCACAGTTTTACTGCAGCAACACAGCTCGGCTGGGTGAAACTACCTTATATTACGTCGCTTCGCCCTGTGACAACTAGGGGCGTGCACCTGCTGCTCACCCCTGGTGCCGATGCGAGTGACCGGCGGGGGTGATGACCCCTGGGCACCCACAATCGCTTGTGTAAACACACAGCTTCTGGTTCTTTCAGGGGAGAAATGACTGACAATGTATGAACAGCGATCTGTCATTTCCCCTAGTCAGTCCCCTCCCCTCTTCAGTTAGAACACACTTTAGGGAACACAATTATCCCCTTGATCGCCCCCTAAGGACGCAAGTTTTGTTTGGGTACAACGTTGCACAATCGCACAATTGTCAGTTAAAGCGACGCAGTGCCAAATTGTAAAAAGTGCTCTGGTCAGGAAGGGAGTAAAATCTTCCCGGGACTGAAGCGGTTAAATAAAAGTGGGCAGAAAAGCCTTGAAAATTATATCTGGTGTGGAGTAAAGTTACGGTTTTGACTCTGGTAAAACCCTGATGTATCACTATATTTAAAGGGGTTGTAAAGGTACAATTTGTTTTTCCTAAATATCTTTCTTTACCTTAGTGCAGTCCTCCTTCACTTACCTCATCCTTCCATTTTGCTTTTAAATGTCCTTATTTTTTCGGAGAAATCCTCACTTCCTGTTCTTCTGTCTGTAACTCCACACAGAAATGTGAGGCTTTCTCCCTGGTGTGGAGTGTCGTGCTCTCCCCCCTCCCTTGGACTACAGTAGTGCAGGAACTACTTTTGCAAATCAGTGTGGCACTGCAAAATCAGTGTCGCACCCATTAGAACAGTGCCATTGTCTCCAATAGGCTGCCACTTGTCATGCGATTTGATCTCTTAAATCGCATGACACATTGCTCCAATGTGAACCTTGGCTAAAGACCAACTACAGTAATAAAAAAACACCACCACCACAAAATAACCCCGTCAGTGTGCCCCGTCCGTGTGCCTCGACTGAAAAAGGGGAAGAGTTCCTCATCTAAAAATATCCCCCCCCCCCCCATAGCTTTATTTTGAATGACTTCTGATTATCTGAAAGAACCGCATTCAGATCCCCCCCATACAACGTATGGGCAGCAGACAGGGGAACAGCATTAATAATAGCAGAATGCAGTCATTTCTCGCAATGTAACACGTGTCCGTGTGTGATAACAGGTGTACAATAATCATAGGATACAAAACAGTAGTCAGACCAGCCAGGAAAACTAGGAGCTGCCGGCAATTATCTGTCCCTGGTGTCGGCTTGCAGCCACTCCTATACACAGCTGAAATGTCATCCTTGTAAAGGCTTTACAGGAGGGAAAATGTGGCCTTATGATAATTTACTATTGTGTTGAAGGTGTCATTTCCAGTAATGTGAATGCTCATCATTTGCTTGGCTAAAAAATTTGAAACATCAGCTTGACATAGGCGAAATATCGCAACTGGAAGCAGCGGCAGTGCAGGGGTTAAAAAATGCTTCTGGACGGATATGGTTGCCTCGTACCTGAAGGTTGTACCAATGGTGGGGCACTATTCCTCCCACTGACACCAAAGACAAGGCGTTATTCCTATCGCTGACCCCTATTATTGGGCACGTCTCCTCCTACTGATTACAGGCGTTATTGTACCGTATATACTCGAGTATAAGCCAACCCGAATATAAGCCGAGATCCCCAATTTTACCACGTAAAAACAGGGAAAACGTATTGACTCGAGTATAAGCCTAGGGTGTCCATCTGCATGCCTCACTATGCCCATGATTAGACTGACGTTTAACATAGGAGTCTATGGAAGGAGTGCCCGGCTTTGAAAAATCAGTGCTCTCCAACCATAGGTCCCCCAGACAAAAAAAACTTTTCACACTTGTAGAGGAGATATGGTAGGGTGAACCACATTTCCAAACTACCATTCAGCCCAGGTTCACACTGGGTACGATTTAGTTCACATCTCTATTCGGCAGCAATTGCCGTCAATGACACCCTCCTAATCGGTGCGACGCCGCATCTGCGGCACTGCACCGATTTCAAAAAGTAGTTCCTGTACCACTTTTTGCGATTTCAGGACGCGAATTACATTGACATCTGTGCAGAAACCTGCACAGATGTCTCCTAAATCGCGCCGAAATCGTGACTGCCAGAGGGAGTGAAATCACGCGAGTTCAGCTGAAATCGCGCAATTTCACTCCCGCAGCCCAGTGTGAACCAGGGCTCAAGGACACCCTCCCTTCCCAAAAAACAGCTTGTGCTGTAACGAATCACAGCCCAGTGATTGGACAAATCATAAATCCCACCTCTTGTGTCCAATCACAAGCAGGGGGCGGGGATTGTGCTTCTCCAGATATTCCCAGCCAGGATAAGTACCGTCAGTGAGTAAAGCGTGATGTGGCGGCCTTTTTTGGGGGCTGTGTCAGTTTTTCTTTCCCGGACACTGTATTGTCCTGGCATAAAAGGTGCCCGGGACAAACCTTCAAAATGTGGGACTGTCCCGGTCAATCTGGGACATGTGGTCACCCTAAGATATGGGGCTACATGTGTGCCAAGCTGCGGGTCCAAGGGACCTACGACCGGCTGGTACCGGGTCCCCAAAGTTGCTGGAGAAATTACCGTTTAACATTGGAGTCTATGGAAGGGGTGCCCGGCTTTGAAAAATCAGTGCGCCGCGGCCGTAGTTCCCCCGGACAACAAACTTGCACACTTTTGGAGGAAGGGGCTATATGTGTGCCAAGTTTGGGTCCAGGGGACCTAGGGCCGGCCTGTACCGGGTCCCCAAATTCCGGGAGATCAGTCGCAAATAGGCGACTCGATTATAAGCCGAGGGGGGCATTTACAGCACAAAAAAAAAAATGTGCTGAAAAACTCGGCTTATACTCAAGTATATGCGGTAATTATTTTACTCCCACTGACCACAGTCTGCCCCTCCTGGAGTTTGAAGGACAGTAAACTGGCCCTTTGTTTGGAAAGTAGGGGGCCCCCTGGTCTAGAGGAACCCTAGTTGACAATGGCTAATTTAGAGCATTGTTTCTCAACTCCAGTCCTCAAGGCACCCCAACAGGTCATGTTTTTAGGCTTTTCATTATTTTGCACAGGTGATTTGATCAGTTTCGCCGCCTTAGTAATTACCACAGCTGTTTCAATCCTGAAAACATGACCTGTTGGGGCGCCTTGAGGACTGGAGTTGAGAAACACTGATATAGAGTAACAATATCAGACTATAGGAAGAAGAAAAGATACTGTAATATGTTTGCTACAAAGTGAAACCATTCTATAGCTACAGATCCATTGACTGGTGACCTTTTTAACAATTAGAACACAAAACAAGCAAATCTACCTATTCATATCTAGAAGACGGGTTAGCTTGGTTTATGTGCAACACATGATGAGACTGACCTCTTTTTAACCACTTCCCTACCGCTGTATTGTCATATGACGGGTGGAAGGAACCCTTCGTCCCTCCAGGCCACCGCCATATGACGTCTTTGGCTTCCCGAGTCTCTTGGGGGCGTCTCGGGAGCCGTTGCATGTGCCTGGCGGGGCGTGATGTCCGCCGGGCACCCGTGACTGCCTGTCACATAGTAGGGACGTAGATCTGTGTGTAAACACACACAAGGTTCACATCCTATCAGGTGAGAGGAGAACGATCAGTGTGTTGCCAGATGCCACACATTTATCCCCTATTTTGTAGACCCTATAACTTTTGCGCAAACCAATCAATATACGCTTATTGCGATTTTTTTTTACCAAAAATATGTAGAAGAATAGATACCAGCCTAAACTGAGGTAAAAATTAGTTTATGAATTTTTTGGGGATATTTATTATAGCAAAAAGTAAAAAATAGTGTTTTTTTTCAAAATTGTCGCTCTATTTTTGTTTATAGCGCAAAAAGTTAAAACCACAGAGGTGATCAAATACCACCAAAAGAAAGCTCTATTTGTGGGGAAAGGACGTAAATCTTGTTTGGGAGCCATGTCGCACAATTGATATTAAAAATTTTACAGTACTGAAAGCTGAAAATTGGCCTGAGCAGGAAGGGGGTGAAAATGCCCTGTATTGAAGTGGTTAAAAAGAAAAAAAAAAAAAAAGTTCCTGCATAACCAATAGAATCCAAACCTTTTCTTAACTTTATAAGCTTAATTGCTAGCATGAACAGCAGTTACTTTTATTACACTTTTATAACACATGTAACTACTGCTATAGGGACATAAAACAAGAAATCAATGACGATCATTACCTAAAACGATCTCTGTATCGGATATGCTGGGACACTGCGTTTCTTCCATGTTTACAGATAGATCCAGTCCAGAGTCATCTTCTTTAAACACATGGATACTTTCCCCTGCATCCTTCCCATAATCCTCTTTAGCCTGAAGCGAGTCAGTTTGTTGAACACTTGAACACCGAGTGCAATCGTTTTCAGGCATTCCAGAACCTGCGTTCACCATCTCCTTCATACATAATTTGGTTGTAGAATCCACCACTGCATTGACAATTGCAGCTGCTAGGTTCTCTATGGGACAATCCACTATACTGGAGGGCTGATTCATTCCTTGCCCAGTACTTTCCTCCTCTGAATGTGCAGCCTTTTCTGAATCGCTGGGGACAGAAGAGGCCTCGCTCTCGCTGCTTGCAGGAGCATTATCTGAGCTTGAGTCACCACTGAGTAAGGACGACTCCTCCGCTATAGGATGAAGTGAAGCTCTAGAGACTTTTAACACCTCTGAGCTATCTTCAGCTCTATTACTGTCTACAGGAGCCTGCTTGACAACCTCCCCTGGCTCCTCCTCTACACAATCAACAGGGCTTGGCATTTCCGTATACAACAAGTCTTGAGGCGAAGGTGCTGGAGGAATAACAGCATCCTTTACTTCACCTACAGTGTCATGAAAAGAGCAGACAGGTACGTCTGCTTCAGTGGTAGAATGTTCGCCTTCGGCAATCCGTCTTGTGCTATCAGTAGACTGGTCTGGACTTTCATTTTTTGAATTGGAAACTTCTGTTTGCGTATGTTCGGAGTCACGTAGCTCTGCACAGTCCAACTTCTCAATTGCCGTGCTTTGCAGTGACTGTCCAGATTCTACAAGGTCACACGGTGTGGTTCCTTCTACAAGGTCACACCGCCCGGCTCCTTCTACAAGGTCACACCGCCCGGCTCCTTCTACAAGGTCACACCGCCCGGTTTCAATTATAGAGGGACATGGCTTTCCCTGGTCTCCATTTCCAGATTTAAAAGTAGTCTGATTGTCATTAACAGTCAGTGTTGTTGCCTTTCCAGTATCCGGCTCACTGGTCCCTTGAGAACTTGTGTCCATAGTTTCCACGGGTAGGCTAGTACAAAGGTCAGGCATGGCTTCTTTGATACCTACACTAAGGCCTTCAGAAATTTGTGCTAAAGGTGTCGTGTTGACCGCAACTACGTCTTCAAGTATGGATCGAGCACCAGAACTTTTAGGTTTGCAAGTGGTGACCGCAACTACGTCTTCAAGCATGGATCCAGCATCGGCACCACCAGAACCTTTAGGTTTGCAAGTGGTGACCGCAACTTCTTCAGGCATGGATCCAGCATCACCAGAACCTTTAGGTTTGCAAGTGGTGACCGCAATTTCTTCAAGCATGGATCCAGCATCACCAGAACCTTTAGGTTTGCAAGTGGTGACCGCAACTTCTTCAGGCATGGATCCAGCATCACCACCACCAGAACTTTTAGGTTGGCAAGTGGTGACCGCACCTACGTCTTCAAGCATGACTCCAGCATCAGCACCACCAGAACTTTTAGGTTGGCAAGTGGTGACCGCACCTACGTCTTCAAGCATGACTCCAGCATCGGCACCACCAGAACTTTTAGATTCGCAAGTTATGACCGCAACTACGTCTTCAAGCATGGCTCCAGCATCGGCACCACCAGAACTTTTAGGTTGGCAAGTGGAAACCGCAATTTCTTCAAGCATGGATCCAGCATTACCAGAACTTTTAGGTTTGCAAGTGGTCACCGCAACTTTTTCTTCAGGCATGGCTCCAGCATCACCACCACCAGAACTCTTAGCTTTGTAATCTGTTACATCTACACCTGTGAGTGCATTTCCTTCCTTAGCAGTCAGACAGATATCATCCACAGTCTGCTCCGAACGTTCACTTTGCGAAGCTGGCACACTTGTACCAGAGCCTTTCACTTCACATACCTCAATGCAGTCCAGTGCTATTATTGCAGTGCATTCCTGTGGCTGTCCAGACTCCGCAATGTCACATCGCTCTGTTTCATTTAGCAGACAAAGATTTATTTCACTCTGGCCGGAACGGTCATTAAAACTATCAATAGCCTGATTCTCATTCACAGGCAGTAGTGTGACTGCGCCCATTTCCTGTTCACTGTTCTCGGTATTCCCTACTGTGTCCTTGGAACTCGCTGCACTAGTACAGTACCCTGGCATGGCCTGGCCCATGTCCACACCAGCGGCTAGAGTCAATACAGTGGCTTTGTCTGAAGCTTCCGTTACAGCAACGTCTGGAGTCGCTCTCTCTGTAGTGGTTATCATTTCCTCATCCAAATTATCTCTCCCGCACAGGCCCTCGTGGTCCACAACAGTTCCAGTGGAGGTCATTCCAGTTTCGTCATTTGGATTTCCACTAGACAGAAGGGATTCGGATGCCTGTACCTCAGTGGGAAACCTTTGTATGTGCTGGTGTGTAACCGATATATCACCCTCTGCCTTCGTTCCCTCCTCTTCCTCTTTGGGCTCTTTACTTGTACCAGAAAAGGAAAGCATTGCACCGTCTCCACCCACAGTTTCCACCTCGCTGTCAATAGTAACACCAAGCTCCTCCACCTTGTCACTTGTACAGCTCTCCTCGCTGCACAGTGCAGACGACTTATTTTCTGTGCCATCAGAGTCACTGTGCAAATCCAAAGTCTTATCTGTAACATTTTTCTCTACATCCTGGTGACATAAATCAGCCGACTCTTCGGACTCGGGTTCCTTCTCCGACTTTGCACATATGCCCTGATAAACAATGGAAAATGATATGAGTAATGGAAGACAACAGACACAACAAGCAATAAATAGTAACAAACAAGAAAACTGCTACACAATAAGGCTCCGTTCACATTTGTGCGACTTGTCATGCGACTTTGGACACAAAGCTGCATGACCAGTCACACCCTTTTGATTTCAACCCAATATAACAAAGTCACAGCGACTTTGAAAAGGCCCCTGAGCTACTTTGATGGAGCCTTACAGATTGAATATTATAATATGCAGGGCCGCCATCAGGGGGGTACAGACAGTACACCTGTAAGGGGCCTGGATGGGAACCCCCTAAAAAAAAGGGGGTCCGGAGGTGCCCAGGTGCCTGGAGGCCCCCAGGGCCCCAGATGGTAACCCCCCTCTTTTTTTTCTTTTTTTTTATTAAAAAAAATATATTTTTTAATATTTTATTTTTTATTAAAGGGCCAATGTTTTTTTTTTTTTAGGCGTCTGGAGGTCCCCAGGGGCTCGGAGATCCCCGGGCTCCAGATGACAACCCCCCTTTTTTTATAAAAAAAATAATAATTTTTAGATTTTTTTTTATTTATTTTATTTTTATATACATATAAATATACATACATTTATTATTATTATTATTATTATTATTAAAAGGCCCAGAGGTCCCCGGGGCCCCAGATGAGAACCTTTTTTCTTATAAAAATGTGTATATATATATATATATATATATATATATATATATATATATATATATATATATATATATATATATATATATATAAATAAAAAAAATATATAAAACATTTAAAACATTTTTATAAGAAAAAGGGTGGTCATCTGGGGCCCTCTAATAATAATATATATATATATATTAAAGGGCCAAGAGGGCCCCAGATGACAACCTTTTTTCTTTTAAAAATGTTTTAAATGTTTTATATATTTTTTTATATATAGATATATAGGCTCAGAGGTCCCCAGGGCCCCATGTTATTTTTGTTTGTATATTTAGTTATTTATTTTTTATTAAAGGGCCCAGAGGTCCCCAGGCAACCCCCTTTTTTTTATAAACGTTTATTTCTATATATATATATATATATATATATATATATATATATATATATATATATATATATATATATATATATATATATATATATATATATATATATATATACATACACACACACACACACATATATATATATATATATATATATATATATATATATATATATCAACAGAACAGGAATAGACAGAAAATCTTCTTAAAGGGGTTAACTAGTTCTGGTGACAGTCAAACATTTCCTTGCTTTGTAGGGATTTCCTCTCACTTCCTGTTTTGGCAACAGGAGAGGAAGTGAAGGTAATTGTCACCAATGGGGCACAGATGGCAAAACAAAAACAGGGGCTATAACCCTCCCTTACTCTGCTCCTGCATGTCATAGTGACATGCGCCTGGATTTACAACGGAGCATTCCTTTTCATATTGCATGCGATTCTTTGCAGTGTGATTTGAGCCCATTCATTTTGTATAGGCTCAAATGGTACCACAAAACGTATAGTACTCGGTATTGGCGAATACTTGACCAAAAGTATCGGTACTCGCCGGCAAGCAATAAAATAAATAAAACGTAGCTTCTATGAACAGCACTTTAACAAAATATGCAAATAATCTTAAGATGCCGAAGACAACCGCAAAGATGCGATCACTGTGTTCACTACAATGTGTATCTGCCCATAAACAATGCAATTTGCACAAGCTATGCAAATACTGCGAGCAACACGAAGGCCTGTTTAACGCAGGCTTCAGCTTGAATAGGAGAAGTGTGATCAGCAAGCATTGTTGAAGATTTTAAAGTACAATTCAGCTCCAGCTTCAGTAAATGTTGAACACAGACCTGAATAGGAGCGCTGAATGCCACTTTAAGCAAGCTGCTGGGGCTTTCAATAAGCGCTGAAGTCTGCTAGCAGCTTGTTTATGTGGCAATCAACACTCCCATTAGGTTTAACCTGACCAAACGGAAGCCAAATGGTACTATAAGCCCAAGTTCATACTGGGCTGGAGGAGTGAAGCCTCGTGCGTTCAGCTATCGCACGATTTTATCCCCGCTGGCAGTTCCGATTTCGGCCACGATTACAATCGCGGGCTGAAATCGCAAAAAGTAGTACTACTTTTTTAAATCGGTGCAGCGGTGCAGGTGCGGGGTGGCACCGATTAGGGCGGTGCCATTGCAGGGAAATGCTGCATGTCAAATCGCATGTCAAAACTCACCAGTGTGAACCAGGGCTAAAAGCTTCAACAAAGCTTTTTGAAAGCTCTGCAAACGCTTGATCAAAGCTTGTTTTTCACGCTGCCATCATTCAAGCTGGTGCCTGTGACCTAAGCCCTTGTTCACATTGGAGCGATTTGCCATACAATTTGACCTGTTGCCGGAAATGGCACCGCATCAATTAGCAAAAGTCGCACCGAAATGTGGCTTTGAAATTGTGCGATTTCAGATGAAGTCGCACAATTATTTCAAAGCCGCAGTCAACATGAATGAGGGATAAGGGAGCTTGCCTCTCTGTTTAAGCTTTTAAAGAATGATTCAGCTCCAGTTGGTATATGTTAAACACAAAAAGTGAACCTCCGCTTTTCGGAAACCCTCCCTCTCTCCGGTGTCACATTTGGCACCTTTGAGGGGGGTGCAGATACCTGTATAATACAGGTATTTGCCCCCACTTCCGGGAATAGACTCCTGTGCCTTCGCGTCACCCCCCACTGTCTTCTAGGAAACACACTAGTCCCAGTAGACAGTGGGGACCAGTTAGGATGCGATGTGCGACCCGCACATGCGCAGTAGGGAACCAAGCAGTGAAGCCGCAACGCTTCACTTTCTGATTCCCTCACCGAGTATGGGGGCAGGGGCAACCAAGAGATGAGCGATTGCTCGGCTTCGGCTGCCGACATTGCGGGCACCCTGGACAGGTAAGTGTTGATTAAAAGTCAGCAGCTGCAGTATTTGTAGCTGCTGGCTTTTAATATTTTTTTTTGGGACCTCCTGCTTTAAAGCAAGCTTCTAGCAGGCTTTTTACAAGCTTCAAAACATTTTTTTGAAGCCTGCTAGCAGCTTGATTAAAGTGATGATCAACACTTCCATTAGGGTCTGTGTTCGACATTTACCAACTGGAGCTGAATAAGACTTTAAAGGGGTTGTAAAGGATTTTTTTCCCCCTAAATAGCTTCCTTTACCTTGGTGCAGTCCTCCTTCACTTACCTCATCCTTCCATTTTGCTTTTAAACACTTCCCTACGGCCGTACGACTATATACGGCCGCAGGGTGGTTCCAATTCTCTGGGGCACCGTGTTTTCACAGCAGCCCCTTTAGTCGTTCCCAGCGTGCGCTCCAGAGCGCGCAGCGGGGAACTTCTGTGCTGGCCGTGTCTCTTGGACACAGCCAATCACAGATCGCCGTGAACGGCCAATCAGAGTGGCCGTTTGCGATGCAATCTGTGCAGCGAATGAGAGATGATCTCATATGTAAACATATGAGATCATTTCTCATTGCCAGCTCTCACACAATGACAGCGTCCTGTCAGGGAGAAAGGAGACCGATCTGTGTCTCTTGTACATAGGGACACAGATCGGTCACCCCCCCTCCCCCCACAGAACACTATACAGGATACACATTTAACCCCTTCCTCACCCCCCTAGTGTTAACCCCTTCCCTGCCAGTCACATTTATGCAGTGATTAGTGCATATTTATAGCACTGATTGCAGTATAAATGTGAATGGTGCCAAAAATGTGTCAAAAGTGTCCGATGTGTCCGCCATGATGTCGCAGTCGCAATAAAAATCGCAGATTGTCGCCATTACTAGTAAAAAAAAAAAAAAAAAAAAAAAATAATTCTGTCCCTTATTTTGTAGGCGCTATAACTTTTGCGCAAACCAGTCGTTTATTGCGATTTTTTACCAAAAATATGTAGAAGAATACTTATCAGCCTAGACTGAATTTTTTGTTTTTTTAAAATTGGGCTATTTTTTATAGCAACAAGTAAAAAATATTGTATTTTTTTTCAAAATTTGTTTATAGCACAAAAAATAAAAACCGCAGAGGTGACCAAATACCACCAAAAGAAAGCTCTATTTGTGGGGAAAAGAAAAGAAAGCCTCACATTATGGTGTGTAATTACAAACAGAAAAACAGGAAGTGAGGATTTCTCAGAGGAAATAAGGACATTTAAAAGAAAAATGGAAGGATGAGGTAAGTGAAGGAGGACTGCACTAAGGTAAAGGAAGCCATTTAGGGAAAACTTTTTTTTTTTACCTTTACAAAAAGAAGAGCAATCTCCCTGAGCCCTTGTTCATGTTGAATCCAGCTATGAAATTGTTGTGCGACTTCATCTAAAAATCGTGCAATTTCAAAGCCTTGCTGAAAGCTCTGAAAATGCTTTGTCAAAGCTTGCCGCTCTTATACAAACTGAAACCGTGTGAAACAGACCTAAAGGCAATAGTATAGTGCGAGTGTTAACAAGCAACAATTACAGGCTTTAAAAATCCAAGCCAGAAACAAACCAAGGAAGGGGAACACCAAGGAATATCACATTAAAGTAGAAAAGAATTCACGGTTTTAGTTGTTTATTAGTTTACTTCACATGCTGGGCCTTTATTAGATTCATGGAGGAAAATAAACTCGTCAATTTAAGTACAGCAGAATAAATGTAACAAATGGTGTTTTCTAGATAAAGCAATACTCTACTTCCTGACCACAAGTTCCGCATTAGGGCTAAACTACTACTGAACATCTCGGTGGTAAAAGGGCACAGCCCAACAGAAATGCAAGTGTGGCAAACAAAGAATTTACATAAGATAAGGAAGAGAGGCAATTTGTACAAAATGTGCTCCATTTGTAACGTTAAGGAAAATCCGTTCACTCTGAATACATGATCGTGTGTGCGGGCAATGAAAGCACAAGGTTTCTGCGAGGACATGGTTGGTTGATGAAGCTTTACTAAGCTTGGTGTACAATGAACCTTCCCCCTGCAACTGCAGTGTATAAATACCATCGCTTGTCCCTCATTCTGCTCTGATCTATATAGTTGTGTATAAAATGCACTATTTATATTTCAAAAAAAGTGTTCCCAGTGCCATACCTCCCAACTTTCTAAAATGGAAATGAGGGACACCTATCGGCAAAGGTATGCAGGCATAGGACACACCCCTTGCCACGCCCCCTTAAAGGAGAATTGTACAAAAAC
Source organism: Rana kukunoris (assembly GCA_029574335.1). NCBI lineage: Eukaryota > Metazoa > Chordata > Amphibia > Anura > Ranidae > Rana > Rana kukunoris. The sequence goes on along the minus strand of CM056051.1, from coordinate 28,779,655 downwards.
ATACGATTGGTTAAACCCACAAGTGCTTTTTTACCACTACCATGCCTTTATATTGGCACATGGAATTTAAAAATGCAGCAATTTAGAAATCAGATGAAAGGTTTAGCACTGGAAAACACTTAAAAGTGCATTTTATATACAATTATATAGAACAGACCAAAATGAGGGACAAATGAGGAGAATGAGGGACAGAGGGACATTGCTCCAAATCAGGGACAGTCGGGAGGTATGCAGTGCTAAACATTTCATCTGATTTCTATATTGCTGCATTTGTAAATTTCAAAAGCCAATATAAAGGAATAGTAGTGGTAAAAAAGCACCTGTGGGTTTTACTTTAACGATTAATTTTTGTACAATTCTTCTTTAAAGGGGTGTGTCCTATGCATATATATTTTTGCTAATTTCAATCTCAAGAAGTTGGGAGGTATGTAAATACATATATTATACTACACACTGAAACTCATGGACGTCTAGAATGCATTAAAGCGGGGGTTCACCCAAAAAAATGTTTTAACATTACATTCAGGCGATCTGTTAGAATGACAATCGGCTTTTTTTTTTTTAAATGCTTGCCGTACATACAGTTTATATATATATATATATATATATATATATATATATATAAAAATGTTCACTGCGGCTTCCGGGTATAATCTGCGGTACTGGGCGTTCCTAATTGATTGACAGGCTTCCGACCGACGCATACAGCGCGTCACGAGTTGCCGAAAGAAGCCCGACTGAGTCGGCTCTATACAGCGCCTGCGCACCGACGTTCGGCTTCTTTCAGCAACTCGTGACGCGCTGTATGCGCCCGTCAGAAGCCTATCAAATCAATTAGGAACGCCCAGTTCCGCAGATTATACCCGGAAGCCGCGGTGAACATTTATATTTATATATATATATATATACGGTATGTACGGCAAGGATTTAAAAAAATCATTCTAACAACTCACCTGAATGTAATGTTAAAACATTTTTTTTGGACGAACCCCTGCTTTAAGTGAAAAAACTTCCGACTATAGCAATAAAAACCTGACAGGTGTTCTAATCCCTCTCCACTCTATCCAAAACGTAACCACTTCAGACCCGCGCTACCGTCAAATGACGGCAACAGCGCGGGTCTGAATAGCCAACATGCCGTCTTTTGACGGCATCCCCTTTGGGCGTTCCCAGCGCGCGCTGTAGAGCGCGCTGCGGGGAAGCCCTGTGTTGTCCGTGTCCCTTGGACACGGCCAAATCACAGATCGTGGCGAACGGCCAGTCAGAGTGGCCGTTTGTGATGCGATCTGTAGGCGAATGAGAGATGATCTCATAGATCATCTCTCATTGCCGTTTTACACAGAGACAGCGTCCTGTCTCTGGAGCGGAGGAGCCTGATCTGTGTTCCTTGTATATAGAGACACAGAACGGTCACCCCCCCCAGTCACCCCCCCCCTCCCCCCACAGTTAGAACACACCTAGAATACACATTTAACCCCTTCCTCACCCCCTAGTGTTAACCCCTTCAATGCCAGTCACATTTATACTGTAATTAGTGCATATTTATAGCACTGATCGCAGTATGAATGTGAATGGCGCCAAAAACGTGTCAAAAGTGTCCGATGTGTCCGCCATAACGTCGCAGTACCAATACAAATCGCAGATCGCCGCCATTTCTAGTAAAATAAAAAAAAAATAATAATAATAATTCTCTCCCCTATTTTGTAAGCGCTATAACTTTTGCGCAAACCAGTCGCTTATTGCGATTTTTTTTTTTTTACCAAAAATATGTAGAAGAAGAATATGTATCGCTCCTAAACTGAGAAAAAAAATATGTTTTTTTTTTATTGGGATATTTGTTATAGCAACAAGTAAAAAATATTGTATTTTTCTTCAAAATTGTCGCACTTTTTTGCTTATAGCGCAAAAAATAAAAACCGCACAGGCGATCAAATACCACCAAAAGAAAGCTCTACTTGTGGGGAAAAAAGGACGTCAATTTTGTTTGGGAGCCACGTCGCACGACCGCGCAATTGTCAGTTAAAGCGACGCAGTGCCGGAAGCTGAAATTTCACCTGGGCAGGAGGGGGGTGTATGTGCCCAGTAAGCAAGTGGTTAAAAAAATAAATGCTGTCAGTTAGGTATAATTCACGTGTACGGCTGGCACGCAGTAAAACCTGGTGGTTGGGCTGCTGTTTTATCGCCCCTTGATCACCAGTCTGAATATCGATGTGTTGTACACACAATGCAGCAACAATTAAACAGCATGTCTCTTCTGCCAGACATTGCGGCCTTGACTAATGCAGGACTGTGGGGCCGCACCACAACCGCGTACAAATCATGCAATTGCACCCCATTTATAGGGTTAAATCAGACAGTGATGCTGCAACATATCACCTCCTCACAGCCTGTCAAATGCCCACTGAAAAGTGAGCCACTGCATACTGCTCTTTATAAGTCACTGCTTGTGTGAAGAACTTACTGTATACTTTAAAGTGATTGTAAAGACTTTTTTTTTTAAATAACAAACATGTTATACTTACCTGCTCTGTGTAGTGGATTTGCACAGAACAATCTGGATCTTCTCGGGTCCCTCTTTGGCTCTTCTGGCCCCTCCCTGAGAAAGAGGGGAGTCCCGGATGGCTGAGACCTTCCCTCAACATCGCTGGAGCTAGAGGGACCTCAGCTAAGTATTAGGCCTCGTACACACGATCGGACATATCCGATGAAAACGGTTCGCGGACCATTTCCATCGGATATGTCCGATCTGGAGTTTGATCCGATGGCGTGTACACACCATCGGATCAAATTCCCCGCCGGCAGACGGCGCGGTGACGCGGCGGTGACATTGAAGCCGCCACGTCACCGCACCAGGAAGTAAAACACTTCCGCGCATGCGCCAAATCCATTCGGCGGCGGCACGGCACGACATGTCTGCTGGTAAGTGTACTAACCAGCAGACATGTCGGGCGGACATATTCCCACCCGATAGATTTCAAAGCATGCTTTGAAATCTGTCGGGTGGACAAATCTGTCCGCTAGCCCATACACACGAGCGGAGATGTCTGCTGAAACGGTCCATCGGACCGTTTTCAGCGGACATATCCCCTCGTGTGTACGAGGCCTTAGGGGGGCTGCTGCACACAGAAGGCTTTTTATCTTAATGCATAGAGGGCATTAAGATTAAAAAAAAAAAAAAATCTGCTTTTAAAAGGAGTTGTAAAGGATTTTTATTTTGCCTAAAATGAATGTCTGCAAGGTAGACCGACAGAATAGTGCAATGATTCAGTTAAAAAAACGAGTAAATACCTATTAAATTCCTTCATCTATATCACCTCCGGCGTTCTAGTTTCTGTTCTATCATTCACTTCCTGGTTTGCGGCGCTCGTTCATGTAAGAACTACATTTCCCAGTATGCATTGCGGCACGCCCAGTAATTCACACCTCCTTGAAGTCTCTAATACGTAGAGAGTGTCCTGCCGCACAGATGTAGTTCCCAGGAGGGGGCGAGCACATCACTGACCACAACAGTAAAGCCTCCCTTCACGGTGGTCAGTAACAATCAGACAAGCAGGAAGTGAACAGAACAGAGAAGAAATAGAGCAACTTCTGAGCAAAAACGAACAATGAGGAAGTGAAAAGAGTAATGTCTGCAGGTAAAGGATGCTTATTATGAAAAAAGAATTTTTCCTTTACAACCCCTTTAAGTGAAATAGACTTTACAAATGTCCCCATTGGTGAGCACAGATTCTTGGACCTTGAAAGAGACAAACCTAACATAATGGGTGTTCAATTTTAAGTGTCATTAAAGTGGAACTTCACATTGATTTTTAATCCTCTTATTACTGCTAGCATTAGTAAATGGATGGGAAATTATATCATATTTACTTATTTTAAACTTTTTTTTTTTTTTTTACGTTTTTTCAGTTACTTCCTAGTTTCTTGCCTAGGCAAATGGTGGTATAGGTTTCGGGAGTCTTCAGGAGGGGGACAAGAGGAGAGGAGGAGGGGTTTTCTCAGCCAAGCACACTCTCCTGCATGCATGCTTCAGCTAAGGGTAGATGGATTCCAGGAAGTAAATGCTACATCAGGGGTGTTAAACTCAATTTCATCGTGGGCCGCATCAGCATTATGATTTCCCTCAAAAAGGCTGGTTGTATCTGTAAGATTAGATGTCCAGTGCATCACCATCCCCTTACATAAGATGTCAAGAGCCACCCCACCATCAGAAGTTCAGTCCCTCACTCTCCCTTACATCACAGTGCATCCCCCTTTCCTTATGCTGCTCCTGGGAAGAAGCTGGATGCATTACTTGGAAGCAGAAAGTAAGGGTCTTGAGTAGGACCAGAGGAGGGATTGAGCTCTGCTGCAGCTGCAGAAGAGGTGCGAGGGCCACATAAAAATGGCCTGGAGGGCCGGATTCGGCCCGCGGGCCTTGTGTTTGCCACCTATGTGCTACATGAATCACTTGTCTTTACTTAAGATGGCCATAAACAGAAATGCTAGAGGAATGCTTTTCAAAGTGATTTCTCAAAAAAAGAAATAAAGCATGGAGACATGGATGGATAGATGAATGGAGGGAGTTTGTTTTAAAGCGGAGTTCCGGCAACATTTATTTTTTTGCATCCCCTGCTTATATCTTTTGCCCTTCTCTTCATCCTTCGCGCTGAACGTACTGCGCTGGGAAATGGAAGCCTCTAGAGACATGCAGGCTTGGTGCACCGATGAGCTTAAGGAACACGCTAAACAGAAATAAGAGTTTGGGTGCTCAACAGGTTATTGGGAGACTGCAAGAGATTTGATTATTATTATACAGGATTTATATAGCGCCAACAATTTGTGCAGTGCTTTACAACATGAGGGCAGAGAGTACAGATACCAAACCTGTGTAATATACGGACCTACCTGAACTATCCAACCAAATTCTATATACAGTCAGGCAGGATCCTTGCAATATACACGTGTTGCTAGATCTAGCAGAGATCACATTGCAACATGTGTGGTGAGCTTTACAAACAGTAAATGTTTAATGTTTGCATTATTTAGGAAAAGAACCCTTCTCTCAAAAAAAATGTCTAGATAAATCTACCTATGGACTTCGAGAGACAGGCTCAGTGAATTCTCCTTCACTATTGTAAAACAAAAACCCAGCCATACACTAGGTGGCGCTCTGGACAGCCTTTTTTGGCATCAGAACTCTAAAGAACCTCGCAGTGACTACACTAAAAACTTTTCATTTTGTGTACAATAAATTTACGTGATAGGTCACCAAATATTTTGCTTTCCCTGGGTTGAATACATTTTGACAGTTATCTTGTTTTTTTCCTCCAGATATATTAAAGTAAAAAGCACATTTATCACACAAGATCAGGTGATGGAAGGCACAAAACTTTTTTTAATAATGAAGTCTCCAGGCAGGAAGTGAGGGGAAGTTCGTAAAGTTTTGACTGGAACTTTATTCTGGAAAATGGCAACATCGGCTAGCCGAAGTGAACCTTTATTTTTCTCTTGCAGGGCAAAGCAATAGGTTCACTTTAATGGCAGAACTGTCAAATCACCCAGAAAACTTGGGGGGGGTTTTCACGTGGCCACCAAAAAGTGTGGGATCTCACAAGCAGGAGGGCCCTCTGATTCCTTCTGTATTGTATCTGTACTCTCTGCCCTCATGTTGTAAAGCACTGCACAAATTGTTGGCGCTATATAAATCCTGTATAATAATAATCAGATCTCTTGCAGTCTCCCAATAACCTGTTGAGCACCCAAACTCTTATTTCTGTTTAGCGTGTTCCTTAAGCTCATCGGTGCACCAAGCCTGCATGTCTCTAGAGGCTTCCATTTCCCAGCGCAGTACATTCAGCGCGAAGGATGAAGAGAAGGGCAAAAGATATAAGCAGGGGATGCAAAGTTATAAGATGAGGTTTGGAGCTAGAAAAGAGGGCACAGTGTGTGTGGGGTAGGGGGTTACAGAGTTGAGCAGTGGAAGAAAAGGGGGCACATAGGTGAGCAGTGGTAGAAAAGGGGCTACAGAGGCAAGGAGGTGGTGGAAGAGAAGCCACAGAAGAAAGCACTGCTTAAACAGGGGGCTCAAATGTGAGTGGTGTTGGAAGAAGGGTCACAAAGGCTTGACGAGACGCAGAGGCGAGCGGCCATTGAAGAGGGGCCGCAGAGGCAAGCAGCGGTTGAAGAGGGGCCGCAGAGGCAAGCAGCGGTTGAAGAGGGGCCGCAGAGGCGAGCGGCGATGAAGAGGGGCCGCAGAGGCAAGCAGCGGTTGAAGAGGGGCCGCAGAGGCGAGCGGCGATGAAGAGGGGCCGCAGAGGCAAGCAGCGGTTGAAGAGGGGCCGCAGAGGCAAGCAGCGGTTGAATCGGCGAGTGGAGGCAGCAGAGGGGAAGAAAAGTGAGCAGTGTTAGGAGAGAGGAAGCAAACTTAAGTGGTAGCAGGAGAGGGGGCACAGACATGAGCAGTAGAAGAAAACGGATTGCCCCAGGTGAAGAGGGGCCGCAGAGGCGAGCAGTGGTTGAATCGGCGAGTGGAGGCAGCAGAGGGGAAGAAAAGTGAGCAGTGTTAGGAGAGAGGAAGCAAACTTAAGTGGTAGCAGGAGAGGGGGCACAGACATGAGCAGTAGAAGAAAACGGATTGCCCCAGGTGAAGAGGGGCCGCAGAGGCGAGCGGGCGTTGAAGAGGGGCCGCAGAGGCGAGCGGGCGTTGAAGAGGGGCCGCAGAGGCGAGCGGGCGTTGAAGAGGGGCCGCAGAGGCGAGCGGGCGTTGAAGAGGGGCCGCAGAGGCGTTGAAGAGGGGCCGCGCGGGCGTTGAAGAGGGGCCGCAGAGGCGAGCGGGCGTTGAAGAGGGGCCGCAGAGGCGAGCGGGCGTTGAAGAGGGGCCGCAGAGGCGAGCGGGCGTTGAAGAGGGGCCGCAGAGGCGAGCGGGCGTTGAAGAGGGGCCGCAGAGGCGAGCGGGCGTTGAAGAGGGGCCGCAGAGGCGAGCGGGCGTTGAAGAGGGGCCGCAGAGGCGAGCGGGCGTTGAAGAGGGGCCGCAGAGGCGAGCGGGCGTTGAAGAGGGGCCGCAGAGGCGAGCGGGCGTTGAAGAGGGGCCGCAGAGGCGAGCGGGCGTTGAAGAGGGGCCGCAGAGGCGAGCGGGCGTTGAAGAGGGGCCGCAGAGGCGAGCGGGCGTTGAAGAGGGGCCGCAGAGGCGAGCGGGCGTTGAAGAGGGGCCGCAGAGGCGAGCGGGCGTTGAAGAGGGGCCGCAGAGGCGAGCGGGCGTTGAAGAGGGGCCGCAGAGGCGAGCGGGCGTTGAAGAGGGGCCGCAGAGGCGAGCGGGCGTTGAAGAGGGGCCGCAGAGGCGAGCGGGCGTTGAAGAGGGGCCGCAGAGGCGAGCGGGCGTTGAAGAGGGGCCGCAGAGGCGAGCGGGCGTTGAAGAGGGGCCGCAGAGGCGAGCGGGCGTTGAAGAGGGGCCGCAGAGGCGAGCGGGCGTTGAAGAGGGGCCGCAGAGGCGAGCGGGCGTTGAAGAGGGGCCGCAGAGGCGAGCGGGCGTTGAAGAGGGGCCGCAGAGGCGAGCGGGCGTTGAAGAGGGGCCGCAGAGGCGAGCGAGGGCGTTGAAGAGGGGCCGCAGAGGCGAGCGGGCGTTGAAGAGGGGCCGCAGAGGCGAGCGGGCGTTGAAGAGGGGCCGCAGAGGCGAGCGGGCGTTGAAGAGGGGCCGCAGAGGCGAGCGGGCGTTGAGGGGCCGCAGAGGCGAGCGGGCGTTGAGGGGCCGCAGAGGCGAGCGGGCGTTGAAGAGGGGCCGCAGAGGCGAGCGGGCGTTGAAGAGGGGCCGCAGAGGCGAGCGGCGGTTGAAGAGGGGCCGCAGAGGCGAGCGGCGGTTGAAGAGGGGCCGCAGAGGCGAGCGGCGGTTGAAGAGGGGCCGCAGAGGCGAGCAGCGGTTGAAGAGGGGCCGCAGAGGCGAGCAGCGGTTGAAGAGGGGCCGCAGAGGCGAGCAGCGGTTGAAGAGGGGCCGCAGAGGCGAGCAGCGGTTGAAGAGGGGCCGCAGAGGCGAGCAGCGGTTGAAGAGGGGCCGCAGAGGCGAGCATCGGTTGAAGAGGGGCCGCAGAGGCGAGCATCGGTTGAAGAGGGGCCGCAGAGGCGAGCATCGGTTGAAGAGGGGCCGCAGAGGCGAGCATCGGTTGAAGAGGGGCCACAGAGGCGAGCAGCGGTTGAAGAGGGGCCGCAGAGGCGAGCAGCGGTTGAAGAGGGGCCGCAGAGGCGAGCAGCGGTTGAAGAGGGGCCGCAGAGGCGAGCAGCGGTTGAAGAGGGGCCGCAGAGGCGAGCAGCGGTTGAAGAGGGGCCGCAGAGGCGAGCAGCGGTTGAAGAGGGGCCGCAGAGGCGAGCAGCGGTTGAAGAGGGGCCGCAGAGGCGAGCAGCGGTTGAAGAGGGGCCGCAGAGGCGAGCAGCGGTTGAAGAGGGGCCGCAGAGGCGAGCAGCGGTTGAAGAGGGGCCGCAGAGGCGAGCAGCGGTTGAAGAGGGGCCGCAGAGGCGAGCAGCGGTTGAAGAGGGGCCGCAGAGGCGAGCAGCGGTTGAATCGGTGAGTGGAGGCAGCAGAGGGGAAGAAAAGTGAGCAGTGTTAGGAGAGAGGAAGCAAACTTAAGTGGTGGCAGGAGAGGGGGCACAGACATAAGCAGTAGAAGAAAACGGATTGCCCCAGGTAAGCAGTGGTAGAAGAGGGGCATATTTTTGTGGGTACAAGTACTGTGGCATTTAACACACACACACACACACACACACTTTTCCCTGCAGCATGCATTGTAAGCCGCAACTTAATCACCCCAATTGTCTTCCTGGGTTGATCTCTCTGTAATTGTAACCCTACCAGACATACATACTTACATTTATTTCTCTTCCTCAGAGAGAGACCTAGTTCCAGGTTATATCGTTGAGCTTACACAGGGCTGAGGACACACCCCCCACACCCAGGTGACATCACCTGGTGCCTGTGCTGTCTACTGCCCAGAGTACAAAAAGTTGCAGCATTCCAAGGGCTATACAAACAACAGTTGAAAAGCAAAAGTCACCAGTCCCAGAGCCACGGCGAATGATGTCAGTAGATTAGTAGCGGTTTCTGAGACCAGAATTCTGCTAAAGTCAGTCCATGTGAAGATATGCATTGGCCAAAGCTTAGAAATCATTTCTATATCTCAAATTTCATCATTCTTGGTTCCCCCAAGAGGCTTACCTGAGAGCTAGAATGACCCTCAATATGTCTACACAGGTCTTTTATGAGGGATTCCATTCTGATGTGTGTCTGAGAGTCCGCTTCCTTGGTCAGAATGTAAACATTTAATTCCAAATGGTGTTCCAGCCAACAGTCTCTGAAACGTTCAACATGGGAAAGGTCACTCAGGCTGGAGCCGCTTCTGCAAAACAAAAAGAAGGCGGAGCTACATTTAACACATTGCTGAGATATACAGATCACAAGATTTTCTGATAATAAATCTGCTCATCACTGCCCCACTAGAAAATATATCAGCACAAAAAAACCTTCCATGTGATATCGCTATGAACTGTCACTCTTCATTCCTAGTTACCAATCGGGTCTGAACAGCTCTTTTGGCCACACATCTCCTAGGGGGTCACAGGAGCGCGCTTGGTTCTGGACGCCTGTGACCCAGATTCAGTCAACAGGCTAAAGTCTGATGTTAGTTGACGTCACAGAGCTGGTCCAGGCTCTGCAAGGATCCCGACAATGTCTGGATCCACCTGTCCTGTTGCGTCTACAGGACAGGAGGTGAAGAGAAAGCTCCCTAATGAGACCCAATAGCAAATTGGTGATGTCATACTACTCCTACTCTATTCCAAAAAGAAATGTTTAGCTTTAAATTAGACTTTGATTACCCCCAATACAAAAAAAAGTAAAATTTAAAAGAAAAAATTGCATTAATAGGACATCATCGTCTGTTACAGAGATGCAGGAGCAGAGTTACGTGTAGGTTGGGGGAAATCACAGAGGAACAAGTTAAAAGGAACTAGAATATAATCAGTATTTTGAAAAGTCAACAGAGGCGACTCCCACAACTCCTCCTTAGATTCCATGCCACTAATCTGAGCCAAACTCTGCCGCTATGGAAACAGGTAATAATATGACGGTGTGCCACTTATTAACCAACTCTATACCCCTCGAAAATAATCTAGCAAGGAATTAATTAGCAAGGTTATCCAAGGGCCAGCTGACATAGAACGGTTTAAATATGTACCCACAGGAGACAGAAATTAGAAACCATGTTCATGGGTCACAATGCCTATACGTCTTGCCTTTTTGTTTGTGGTGAGGTGCGTTTTTTTTTTATATATACCAAAACAGTGACAACATACATTGAAATCCACAAAGAACGTTGAAGACACCCTTTGGCACTCGGTCATGTCTCCATCTGCCGATACTTGGACATTTTCATGCATCTGTCAGTAAGTGGTACACGAGTTTGTCACATGTGTTTGCCAGGACTGAGGTTCAGTAATTTTGAGCTCCGGTTGGCCACACAGACAGACACACAGTCAAGGAGTTTTGGTTGTGGGACGGGCATAGCCTGATGGGACCACCTTGAGACTGGCTTCCAATCAAACTTGGCTCCCTTGACTGATCATGGATGGCAGTGGTTGGATTCCACAGCCACTATTGGGCCGACAGCTTTGGAAACCATTCACCGCCATTGACCGTCAATCACCGTCAATCACAAGGGAGGTGGACCCACTGGAGAACTAGTCTCTCAGCATTCCTATCAGGCTCTGCCCTGTGTCAATGTTCAGCCAATGTCATGGGTTTGTGGGACCAAGTCCTTGAAACCAAAAAATCAAATACAAATAAACAAACTCACAACTTCCCTCTCCTCTTCGTTTCCCCAATCATCATCCTGATTACACTTGCCCATCTGTGTAGCGTTGGTCTAAATTACTTTTGGTTTCTATCAGTTAGTATTTTTTTTCTTTAAAATGTCACAGCACTATGGAAAAGGGGTGCAAATCAGAACTACCTACATCTGTCAGACATGTCGGAACTGTAGATGAACCACAAGGCTTTCATAAATTTGGTGCAGAACCTTCTAATTGGCCAATACCAGCAGAAAAGTTTTGCAAAATCTTTTACCGAATTGCCCCTCCTAGCTTGGCAAACGCAGTGCAGTGACCCACAGAATGTGGATTACCATTACATGTCACAAGGCTTTAATTAGGCGCAGGACTTTCCCATGGGCCCACACCACCAGAATTGTTTTCAAAACACTTAACTTAATTGCCCCCATGGTTTGGAAAATACAGTTCAGGTGCCTGAAGACATTATTATTGTGATTTTAATAGGGCTATGAGACTAGCCTGATGATGACTACCAGGCAGTGCTGATCCTGACCTCCCTGGGGCCCTAAGCAAATTGACATGGCACATTAAAAACGAGAAGCGGGGGGCACCGACGTGTTATGTCACATTAAAGAAAGTTGAGAAGCGGGGGGAGGGGGTGTTCTGTTGTTGGAAATGACATCTTACATTTAATTGAGAAGCGGGGGTTCCGACTTCTTACCTCTTCTCCCATGCAGCCAGTGAGTTGAGAAGTGGGGTGAGGGGGCGAAAATGACTTCTCACCAGGCAGGGCCTCTAGTAATTTGGGGGGCCCTTCGCAGCTTTGCGGGGCCTAAGCGGCTTGCATAGTGAGCCTATAGGGTAGATCGGCCCTGCTACCATGGGTAGGAATGGCCGACACACATTCTCAGGGTGCAGATTTGTGGGCATGAGAGTGATGAACAAGAAAGAAAATTGGGCGCCAGTCACTTTTATACTTTAAACAGAGTGAAGCTTATTTCTTAAACAGGAAAAATGTGGCAGAGAGGGGATCGGGCACATGACACGTTAACGATCAACAGGCAGATTGGCAGACTCCTTAGACAAAAATAGGTGAGAAGGTAGACAGCAGTACAGGAAAAAGAGCCTTTAAACAGAACCAGCACATCTGTACTTTGTAGGGCAGGCTGTCTCCTCTAGTAACTGAACTTTGCACACAGCTTCATGCACAGATTCCCTTGGATGAGTTCTCTCTACCATGATACCCGTAGTGACTTCCGGATATTGCTGCTCCAGCGCTGTGACTGGCTGGAGCATCGATGACGTCACTCCCACGCATGAGCATGGGAGCTGTCAGGGACAGCACGGTCCTATTCATTAACGGCACGCTCAGTGCGCCTACACCGTTGTCCATGGAGTGCATGCACCATAGACATCAGTGCAGTCTTTTCTGCAAATATCTCCTTAACCATGTAGGTTAAGGAGATATTTCTTGCACTTACAGGTAAGCCTTAATCTAGGCTTGCCTGTAGGGCCAAGAGGTCTGTAAGGGTTTACAACCACTTTAAGTCTTCCCAGCCAATTCATAGTCTCCAGCTCATGAAGAGTCCCCCCTCTGGTGCTTCCTCAGATCTCCATCCCTCTAGAATCGTTTCCAAATCTTTGGCAGGCTTTCCTCTGCATAAACTTGGAACACCCGGATAGGCCTTGGATAGGACTAGCAGCCGGCAGACTCCTAGGCTAGGCCTTAGACTGACTCTGATCACCTGACTTCTTCCAGATAAAATACCTTTTCCCAGCATGCAAAGCTACCAGTTTGATTGGCCGAGAAAGATATGCTTATCCATAACCTAAAACTCACTGTAGCTGATCACTCCAATGTCAAAGGCAACAGCACCACTTACTGACAAAAAGGAGAAACCACAGCCAACAGGATTAGGGCAATAATAATTTGAGCATTAAACACTACAAATTAGCCAGGATGGCTACCACCCAGCCTTAATTAAATGTCCCTGTAGCCCTACATTTAGGACAAGGGTGCTACACTACTCATTGCCAGGTTAAAGTAGACCTTCACTTAAAAATGAAAGTACTGATAACCTGCCTTTTCACCCCCCCCCCCCCCCTCCCACTAACATACTTGAAAGTTTTTTTCTCTTTCTTGAAAGGGGGTACCTCTGCCAAGCAAGAATTACGCAAGTTTGGCTCGCCACTCACCCACCCTGCACAAGTCTTGGGATAAATCACACGTCCCAGGAGGCTCTGTGGGACTGATCTGACAGCACAGTGGGGAGTTGGTTGTGAAACAGCAGAAAGGGCCCCTTCACACTCCTCCTTGGAAAAAACACAGTAAAAATGCATATCCTTTTTTTGATGCATTTTTTATGCTTTTTCTGGTTGCTAGACTACAATCATGTACCTGTGAAACATGGACATGTGACTCAAAAAGCACACCGAAAATGCAACCAGGGTGCATTTATGATGTATTTTATATTAATTTCAAAGTGGAGGTGCGTGTTTGGTGCACTTTTTAAACATACATAAAAAATGCAGGTCTTTTAAAAATGCACCGCATTAACAGTATAAAAAAAGGGATGCATTTTTCTTGCATTTTTGTTCTGCTTTTTAAACATCAAAAGTTCATCAAAATCTGATCAGTGTGAAAAGGCCCAAAGTCAAAGCCGATTCCACAGTCAAGACGGCAGTGCCGAGGATCCAAAGACCAGTAAAGAGCCGGCCCAGGTGAGGACATCACTGGACTCTTGGGTTGATGAGTGTCTGTTTCTTAAAAGTGGGCAGCTACAGGACTGTATTTGTTTTTTTAACTAGAGTTCCTCTTTAAAAAAAGGTCCAGAACACAGCATCCGACTACGTTTGACACAGCAGCCATGTTAAGCTTATACTTTCCCCATGTCTGAGCACCTACAGACATGGAACGGGTATGCAGGGTATGCATCTTCAGCCAACACTTGTTCATGCAGATTGTAGTTTTCTACAGAAATGAACAAAGTCGCAATGATCAATCCAATAACAACCCATAACAAAAATACCCTCACGTGTCCAAGCAATTCCATGTCAGGAGAGAAGTTCTAACGTTGCCACAAGCCGGGACTCGAGCGATCTGCTGCACCTGTCGAGTTTCTTCTGCAAGAATGTTCCATGATGGCAGAAAGGTGGCAAGCATACCAATAACACAGGCGTATTGTGCGATGTGTAACACAACACCTGGCAGCTTTATAAAACACCTTACGTTCCAACTAAATCCCCTGTACACATAAAATGATTAACCCTCACTACAGGAGAATTTATGGATTTTGAAAGAACATCTAAGACACAGAAGCAAGAAAGATGGGGTGGGCCAAAAGCAGGTATACAAAAAACCTGTACATTACACATTATAATGGGGCCCCTTATCCATTTGCTTTGTCGGTGGAGTTACCTTGACCTCACAGTCACATAGCAAAAGACGAGCGAGGGATCAGCAGAGCTGGGGGTTCCTACTAAGCGGGGGATCTGCAGAGCTTGGGGTTCCTACTAAGCGGGGGATCAGCAGAGCTGGGGGTTCCTACTAAGCGGGGGATCAGCAGAGCTGGGGGTTCCTACTAAGCGGGGGATCAGCAGAGCTGGGGGTTCCTACTAAGCGGGGGATCAGCAGAGCTGGGGGTTCCTACTAAGCAGGGGATCTGCAGAGCTTGGGGACCTACTAAGTGGGGAATCAGCAGAGCTGGGGGAACTACTAAGTGGGGAATCAGCAGAGCTGGGGGAACTACTGAACAAGGGATCTGCTGAACGAGGGTACCGATAAGCTGCGAATCTAAACAAGTGTACCAATAAGCTGGGAATCTGCTGTACGAGGATACTAATAAGCTAGGGATCCTAATGAGCTGGTGTTCTACAAATAGAAAATCAACACACACGCACAGGGCATTTGCCAAGATTTATTAACTTATTCACGCCGACCATTGGCAAATGTGTGGCCTTGGATTGAAGGGGTTGTACCAGGTTTGATGCATACAGCTGCACACATCACCCCGGTAATGTTTTTTTTTGGAGCAAACTGTTAGCTGCTCGGCTGTTATCCCAAGGAGTGAAAGAGGACATCCCACCCTCCTGCGGCTCGCCTGGGCTCTCCAGGGACATATTAAAACTTCTCCTGAATGATCTAACTTGACAGATAGTAAATGTTTGAAAAAAACAGACATTTTTAAATTGTCAAAAATGAAAAACGCCTATAAAACGAAAAGTGGCTAAACGTGAGTTACTGTATATACTCAAGTATAAGCAAATTTTTTTGTACTGAAAATGCCCACCCCCCCACCCCCCTTCCCCGAAAATACCCGAGTCACCTTTTTGTAACCTGATCTCCCAGAATTTGGGGACCCTGTACCGGCCGGCCTTAGTCCCCTGGACCCCAAACCTTGCACACATGTAGCCCCACTCTTCCTCTGCAAGTGTGCAAAGTTTGTTGTCTGGGGGACCTACGGCCGGGGAACACAATTTGTCAAAGCCGGGCACCCTCTCCATAGGTCATATGTTAAACGTCAGTCTGGGCATTGGCACAGTGAGGCATGCAGATGGACCCCCTAGGCTGATACTCGAGTCAATACGTTTTCCCAGTATTTTGTTGTAAAATTAGGTACCTCGGCTTATATTTGGGTCAGCTTATACTTGAGTATATACAGTACAACGTTTACAAGCTGTTACAGGCATTTGGCGTTTCAACCGCCTCCTGAATGCATTTTTTTGCTTTCCAAAAAATGCTTCTAAACTCAGCTGCCTAGAAACAACTATAAAATGCCCCATGTGTACATGTACTGATAAAACAAGATAGAGGAGAGTTCAGGAGCAGCTGAAAAAAAAAAACGCCCAACTGCTGCTAAACATCCATTTACCAGCAGCAGTGCACATGAAGCCCAACGCATACCTACCTTTGGCCCAAGCTGTATAATTAAGGAACTTCTTTATTCTCTACTCTGGATTACAAGTTGATGAAAAATCGTTTTTCATTTTACCTCAAACAGAACCACAAAGAGGTCTGCTCCCGTCTACAAAGTCACAAGATAACATCGAGGGTGAGCAAAACAGATTTCCTGCTTCACCCACAAGGGAGGGAAAGGAACAGAGATGACTTGCAGTAATAACAATAAAACAATGTGATCTCACTCTTGGCTTACACACCTTACCAGTTTATTAGGTTACATTACACTGAAGTGCAAGGGACATACAACACTAGAGCTAGACTTCACCAATTCCAATTCTTATATAGTGCAGTCTTACAATGCGTACGACGGCACTATAAAGTGGAAGTAAGATTTGGATGGCGCCACCCTTTGGGCTGCTTTAGCTGATTTTGTGTTAGTAAAAGTTTGGTGAGAGACGATTCGCGCTTTTCAGCCTTGTTATTTTCGTTATTTTGTTATTTAAAGCGTACACATGAGCGTTTTTCACGACGAGAAAAATCTCATTTTTTTAACTGGTCGTGAAAAATGACCGTGTGGAGGCTCCAGAGCATTTTTCTCAATGAGAAAAATGCCCGTTAAAAATTTAGAACCTGCTCCATTTTTTTCTCATCGTTTTTCACATTGTGAAAAACGGTTGTGTGTACGCTTTAACGAGGGGGGGGGGAAACCATGCATGCTCAGAAGCAGGTTATGAGACAGGAGCGCGCGTTCCGGTAAAACTAGCATTCATAATGGAGATAGCACATTCGTCACGCTGTAACAGACTGAAAAGCGGGCGAAGACTGAAAAGCGGGCGAAGACTGAAAAGCGGGCGAAGACTGAAAAGCGGGCGAAGACTGAAAAGCGGGCGAAGACTGAAAAGCGGGCGAAGACTGAAAAGCGGGCGAAGACTGAAAAGCGGGCGAAGACTGAAAAGCGGGCGAAGACTGAAAAGCGGGCGAAGACTGAAAAGCGGGCGAAGACTGAAAAGCGTGAATCGTCTTTCAACAAACTTTTACCAACACAAAATCAGCAAAAGCACCCCAAACGTGTGTAGGCAAGGCAGGCTTAAGAGGAATCACAACAAATCATTTTCTTGCATGACATGAAAAACGGTCATGTGTACGCGGCATCGTAGTTACAACCAACCCCAAGAAAATCGCCAACAAGATAAAACATATAGAACAACTTCTAGCAGCCTGTGTTCCAACCACAAAGGAAAACAAGTCGTATTCGTTCAGATTAAAGAGTTATATAAACTGTGGAAGACATGCTGCTTGTAAGCAATAATCCACAATTACACAATGGTAATGATTTAAGGGTTTGGTTCCTTTCCTTTGGTTATACAGGGTAGTCCTGAATGTCACGTTTCAGAGTCGCAGGCTTACTGAATGAGGCAAGTAGTAAATAGCATGACTTGTATAGGTTTACTTCACAGGGATGCCAATGCAATATTTGTGTATTGTACATACACACACACACACACACACACACAGTGCTTAGCATAAATGAGTACACCTCAACAAATCCTTTACTTTACTTTCATTTCAGAATCTGCATTTTCTATGGGACGCTATACTAGAAATTACTTCCACAAATGCAGGCCATTGATTGATTGATTGATTGCAACCAAGATTTGTTACCCACTTAACCCCTGCACCAATTGGCTGGCCAAAGACCAGAGCAGTTTTTGTGATTCAGCAATGCGTCGCTTTGACAACTGCGCGGTTGTGCGATGTGGCTCCCAAACAAAATTGACGTCTTTCCCCCCCACAAATATCACCTCTGTGGTTTTTATTTTTTGCACTATTAAACAAAAATAGAGCGACAAATTTGAAAAAAAATATATATACCGTATTTATCGTCATATACCGCACACTTTTTTGCCCTGAAAATCAAGGCAAAATCGGGGGTGCGCGATATACGCCGATAACCGCTTCCCGCGCTGTGTTTGACCCACTGCGCCAACATATACCGAGGACAGTACACTCGGGTATAGTCGGGCAGGCTCGGCTCCACTCGAGGTCACGCCCTGTACATCCTTTGCCCGACTATACCCGAGTGTACTGCGCTCGGTATATGTCGGCGGAGTGGTTCGAACACAGTGCGGGGAGAACACCACGTTAGCCGCAGAAGAACGCCGGACCGGAAAAGGCCGCCGATGGACGGCGGGCAAGACACCGACGAGGGGCATCCAAACCAAGTATTTTTTTTTACAGGAGTTTTCCTTCTAGGTTTCGGGTGCGCGCTATACGCCAGGACGCGTTATAGCCAGATAAATACGGTATATATATTTTGTAGTTCTTGCTATAATAAATATTGCCTGTGTTTATTTTACCTTTTATTTTTTACACTGTTCTTTAAAAAAAGAAATAAAAATGGTGTCACTTTTATTCCTCTTACAAGTAATGTAAATATCCCTTATAATAGAAAAAAAGCATGACAGGTCCTCTTAAATATGAGATCTGGAAAAATTCCCTTTAAGAGCCATGGGCGGAAGTGACGTTTTGACATAGCTTCTGCCCTGCTATGGTATGGAGATGGGTGGGGGCCGTCTATTCATTCGGCTCCATACCCAGGAACGAGAAGGACCGAATTGCCTCCGCCTCTCCCGCCGCCATTAAAGGTAATTTTGCAGTGAATCAGCCGCAGAGACCGCAATTTTTGAAAACTGGACCGCCGGCAAAAGAGATGGATACCTGGGTTATGGCAGATAGCTGCTGCCATAACAGAGATATCCATATTCAAACAGCCACGTTGCAAAAATGAATACGCTCCAATAAAAGTCTTAGGACCAAGGATAAAGTTTAGACAACAAAATCCTAATTAAAGTGGAGTTCCACCCTGAAATTTTTTTTAACACCAAAAATCCCCCCCAAAAAATAATATTTTTTTACTTACCCGAAATTGCGATTGCTATGCGGATGTCCCTAATCTGCCTCTTCCTCGTCCTACACTCGGTTTCTTCTTGTGATTGGGGCATGCTGAATTCTGGGAACTATGGCCCAGATTCACAAAGCACTTACGCCGACGTAAGTGCAAATGTGCGCCGGACCCACAAACCAACATACGCCTAAAAACTGGCCACCCTACGCAGACGTAGTTTACTTACCCCGACGTAGCGTGGGCGCACTTATCTGGACGGATGTTGCTGCGCCCATTAATTAGGCATTCAAACATGCAAATGAGGGAAATACGGCGATTCACGAACGTACGTGCGCCCGATGCATGCTGCGCTTAAATTGTACTCCCGGCGTAAAGTTATTCCCCATTAATGAGGTGTAACCCGGCAACAGACATGCAAAGGTCTGCACCAGAGAACACAAGGCGGCGTATTGCGTTGGACGTGTGTCTGGCTGGGCGTACGTTACGTTCACGGCATACGTGGTGATCCGGCGTAGCTTAGGCAGTTGTGCCGGCGTGGTTGTGATCATGCGCATAAGGGTGCCGTTACATGTGTCCACGTCACAGCAACGCCATGGCGCATGCACAGTTTGTGATATGCCGGGCGTAAAACACTGCACCATGCTCGGACCATCATTTGCATGGGGTCACGCCCACTTCCATCTACGCCTTCGAAAAATACGCCACGCCGATGCAGCGTTGGGAGCAATAGCTTGCTGAATGCAGTGCTTGCCTCTCCGCGCTGCGTCGGCGTGGCGTACGCGCTACTGCGGCATAATGTGCGCCCACTCTCTGTGAATCTGGGCCTATGTGTATCCCAGAGAGCAGCCGGCCCATTTACAAAGCGCAGCGCTGCTCACACATGCACAGTAGGAAACGGGCAGTGAAGCCACACAGCTTCACTGCCTGTTTCCCTTACTGTGGATGGCAGCGCCTGGAGCTGCCAGGATCGAGGGATCGGCCTCTGCGGAGTCCGACATCGCTGGCGACTAGGACAGGCAAGTGTCCTTATTAAAATGACAGCAGCTACAGTGTTAGTGGTTTCTTTTACCGGACCTACGCTTTAAAAATGATTCAACTACAGGTTATTATTATCATTGAACAGGTGTCCAGCAGACAGTTGATTATAAAAGGGTGTTACCTAAAGACTAATTATATAAATGACCGGCTTTGTCTTCATAGACAGTTCAAACATAAAACTCTTCCGTGCAGTCCCAGTTCAGGTCATCTCACCCCAGCAGGTTTGAGTCAGAGGCAACAGGTGTCCTTCCAGCATCAATCTCTCTCCATCTGACAGCAACACAGCCATTCCTCTCAGCCTCTCTGACCAGCTGCCTAATGAGTAGGCCTGAAAGGGAAGTACTTGCCCTGTTTTATTAACCCTCTCCAGGCTGACATATTTGTGAGGTCAGGCACGGATGTGGATGAGGCTTGGCTCGCAGTCTCCACTCTAATTTATCCCAAAGATATTCTGTTAGGTTGAGGTCAGGACTCTGTACAGGCCAGTCAAGTTTCTCCACCCCAAACTCGCTCATCCATGTCTTTATGGACCTTGCTTTGTGCACTGGTGTGCAGTCATGTTGAAACAGGAAGGGCTCAAATTACCACTTTCACTCCGGACTTCACCCCCGGACAATACTTGCTACACCTTTCCAACCTCTCCCATTCCACTTATAAGAACACCATCCTCATACATTTGATTAATACAGCGAGATTATGTGTCCCAATCAAATGGAAGCAGTCACTCCCACCGACCATTGTAGATTGGATTCGCAGAGTAAATCACATTGCCAGCATGGAGGAATTAATTCACCAATCTAGGGACTCAAGGAAATTCACTTTGATAAATGGGCTGGTCGCAACTTCACAAAATGAAATTCACTTTGATAAATGGGCATGTTGGTCGCACTTCACAAAATCAGCCGAGTATGTTCTATTGTTAGGACCTTAAAGGATTGTTTTTAGAGTTTTGAATTCCTTGATGTTTAGAAATAATTTGTATGAATCTAACCTTTCGATGAACAAACCTAGGATAGGAAGACAAAACCAATTATCACATAATTATCTTATTGGCACACCCCTCCCTGACCCATTCTTATTCTTTCCCCGCTCTCTCCCCTTTCTGATACTTATTTGTTACCTCTGTTTGATAACGCAGGTTGTGAAGTATTTTATACCTGTCTTTTTGATTCTTATGCAATGTACTTTGCCTAGATATACTTGACTCAAATATTGTATATGCGATTTTACTGAAAATGTATGTAACCTTACAAAATTGAAAATCCAATAAAAATATAAAAAAAAAAAAAAGAAACAGGAAGAGACCGTCCCCAAACTATTCCCACAAAGTTGGGAGCATGAAATTGTCCAAAACATCTTGGGCAGATAGTTCATGTTGCATTTGCATCGTGGAATCAATCACCCCCTAGCTCAGGCAATGCAGTCATGCTTCTATGTACAGCCATAACCATTCTGAGTCTACAAAGGTCGGGGGGCTTGTGGTAACTAAAGTGTCATCTCTTCTCTCTCCTGCCCTGCCGCAAATTCCTAAAGGTGGGGGGGGGGGTTAACCACTTGCCACCCGCCAATGACAGATTGACGGCGGCAAAGTGGTTGCTAGTTCCTGACTGGACGTCATACGACGTCGTCAGGATATTGAGCCGCTGCGCGTCCCCGGGGGCGCGCATCGCGGCGATCGTTGTCGTGGGGTGTCAGTCTGACACCTCGCAACACCGATCTAGGTAAAGTGTCTCTCATGGAGACACTTTACCACGTGATCCGCCGTGTCCAATCACGGCTGATCACAATGTAAACAGGAAGAGCCATTGATGGCTCTTCCTCACTCGCGTCTGATAGACACGAGTAGAGGAGAGCCGATCGGCGGCTCTTCTGACAGGGGGGGGGGGGGGGTTCGCGCTGATTGTTTATCAGCGCAGCCCCCCCTCGGCACTGATTGGCAACATGGATCCATCAGTGCCACCCCACAGTGCCCTTCAGTGCCGCCCCACGAGTGCCCTTCAGTGCCGCCCCACGAGTGCCCTTCAGTGCCGCCCCACGAGTGCCCTTCAGTGCCGCCCCACGAGTGCCCTTCAGTGCCGCCCACGAGTGCCCTTCAGTGCCGCCCCACGAGTGCCCTTCAGTGCCGCCCACGAGTGCCCTTCAGTGCCGCCCACGAGTGCCCTTCAGTGCCGCCCACGAGTGCCGCCTATGAGTGCCCATCAGTGCCGCATACCAGCGCCGCCTATCAGTGCCACCTCATCGGTGCCCATCAGTACTACCTCATCAGTGGCCGTAATTGAAAGAGAAAACTTACTTATTTACAAAAAAATTAAAAGAAAAAAATAAAACCTGCGGCTGGACCTTAAGCGGTTAAACATATGCATTTAGATGACTATGGATTGTATGTAAAGTTATGTCTTGGTAAAGATTGTAGTAAAATGAAGTTAAAGTATCTACTATGGGTTGGCATTTTCTATGACTAAGCTTCTAAGAAATTCAACAGAATTTCATTATTTTCCATAAAACCATGGAATCCGAAAACATGGTTAGTTTGTGGTGTACCATGGGAAGAGGAAAATCACCACAAGCAAACAGCAACGCATGATATGTACACAGCATGAAGAAATGATAGCCTCCAGACCAGCTAAGATATACGAGTGTAATATTCAATACTTTGCTGGGCAAACAAATGTCACATATACAATAATTCTTTCCATTAATAAGTGGGAACAGAAAGCCAGGGTGTGAAGTGGGTAAAGCTGGCCATATATACAGAAGAGAAGCCAAATCTTACAAAACACTCGCTTTTGTCTGATGGATCACCCACACATGGTGATGCTCAGCTATACATTTATCTCTCTACCACAATGAGGTAGAATAGTGGGCTGCTGAATGAAAGTTTCCAACTAATCTCATAACCATGCCAACAAAAGAAATGCATCAATGTCATTATGCTATAAAAATTTAAAAAAACACAAGAGGTTGCACAAACATTACAACTATTGAATAATGAACATCTTATGTATTAGGACATTTTATACAGCTAGTTCTTTTCCCATATTCCTCTGTGCAGCATAATCAGAGTCGAAGGTTCCACTACGTGCCTAAATGTTGTCCATCAAACATTCTGGCCCTGGAAGCGGCCATGTGAAATGTTTTGACCAAGGACGCTAAAAGGTCCCAGTTTTATTTTTTTAAATAACAAACATGTGATACTTACCTCCACTGTGTAGCTCGTTTTGCACAGTGTCACCGATCCTCCTGTTCTGGGTTCCCTCCACGTCTCTCGCAGCTCCTCCCCGCATTAGATAACCCCCTTGGAGAAGCTCTCTCCCGACGGGGCTACCTTGCGGGCATGCCCCCGAGTCATACACTCTGCGTCGGATGCCAAGTATATGACTCGGCCCCGCCCCCGGGTCATTGGATTTGATTGACAGCAGCGGGAGCCAATGGCTGCGCTGCCATCAATATATCCGATCAAAGTCAGGACTTCGTGGAGAGGAGGACAGTGGGATGCATCAAGGAGACGGACAAGGTGAGGCAAGTAATGCATAGGGTTCATTAACCCCCCTGGCGGTATCCCCGAGCGTGACTCGGGGTGGGTTTTTTATGTAAAAATCGGTATCCCCGAGTCACGCTCGGGGTGAATATGCAGAGCCTGCAGCGCGCTGGCTTACCTTGTATCCAGGCAGGGTCACTGTACTTACCTTGTCCCTGGATCCAGCGATGCATCCCCGCTGTGTGAGCGAGTGGCGTCCTTCATTCAAATCACACAGTGCCCGCGCGCCGCCGGTCTCCATTCCCTGCGACGTAATGGCGCACGGGGGCGGAGACCGGCGGCAAATTCAAAAAAGTAAACAAACACATTACATACAGAATACTGTAATCTTATAGATTACAGTACTGTATGTAAAAAGTACACACCCCCCTTGACCCTAGTGGTCTGCCCAGTGCACTACATGTTCTTTTACATAATAAAAACATTTTTTTTGTGCCTGCAAACTGTAGATTGTCCATAGCAACCAAAAGTGTCCCTTTATGTCAAAAGTGATATTAGAGCAGCTAGAAAACAGCGATAATAAATGAAAATCACTTGCAGAATTGAGTGATAGCGATTTGTGGGGAAATTCGTCATAAAAAAATAAAAGTAATGACAGCGACAATTCTGCAACTGAGCAAATTTCAGTGATTTTGATTTCATTACATTAGTGAATAATGTTTTATTATAATTACATTATTATTTGTTCTAATTATTTATAGTTATTTATTATATTATAATTTTTTGATTTTGTGTTTCAAACTTTATCATACCAGAGATGTTTACTAGACTCTGGTTTGGACAAATTTAAGTGAGTTATTCCTAAGAATTGCAGGCCTACAGTATAAAACGCAGAATTTCCATGCAAAATAATTGTACCGCTTTTGGTACGTAATTCCAGACAGAATCATACCGCCAGGGAGGTTAAGGTGAAAAAACACAAACCTTTACAACCCATTTAAGAAGCAACTCAGAAATGGTCATAAACCCAAGTAAT
The DNA here is from genome assembly GCA_029574335.1 of Rana kukunoris. Taxonomy (NCBI): domain Eukaryota; kingdom Metazoa; phylum Chordata; class Amphibia; order Anura; family Ranidae; genus Rana; species Rana kukunoris. The sequence goes on along the minus strand of CM056051.1, from coordinate 28,755,510 downwards.
TCTTTAACCAGACTAATTATGAGACTATACAACGAGTAACTAGGGTTGTTCCGATACCACGTTTTTTAGGACAGAGTACAAGTAGCGATACTTTTTTTCATGTACTCGCCGATACCGAATACCGATACTTTTTTTTAAATGTGTCCCCAAATGCAGCCGTGTCCCCCCACATATATCCAGCCGTGTCCCCCCACATATATCCAGCCGTGTCCCCCCACATATATCCAGCCGTGTCCCCCCACATATATCCAGCCGTGTCCCCCCACATATATCCAGCCGTGTCCCCCCACATATATCCAGCCGTGTCCCCCATACCTAGATGATGATGATGCCGACGCTGCCGCCGCGTTAATCCCCGTGCGGGAACATTACAGGCAGCTTTCGTTTGAATAGTTGTAATCCCTGACGTGTATATACACTCCCCCTTGCTCAGGATTGGACAGATACCGTCCAATCCCGAGCAAGGGGGAGTGTCTATACACGGCGCGGATTACAACTATTCAAACGAAAGCTGCCTGTAATGTTCCCGCACGGGGATTAACGCGGCGGCTTTGCGGTATGCAGGTTTTCGGCGGCGGTTTGCGGTGGGGGGGCAAGTATTCTATTCAGGCATCGGGGGCATTTGCGGGAGTACAAGTACTCCCGCAAATACTTGGTATTGGTCCCGATACCGGTATCGGTACAACCCTACGAGTAACCATAACATTATGACCACCCACTAGAACCTGTTGAGGCATGGACTCCACTAGACCTCTGAAGGTGCGGTGAATGATATCTGCCACCATGCCGTCAGAAGGAGCCTTTAAGTTCTGAAAGTTACAAGGTGGGGTCTCCATGGATCAGACTTGTTTTTTCAGTACGTTCCACAGATGCTTGATTGGACTGAGATCTGAGAATTTTGGTGGCCAAATCAGTTCCACAAACCATTCTTGAACCATTTTGCAGTGTAGCAGGGAGTATTATCCTGCTGAAAGAGACCACTGCCATCAGGGAATATAAATTTCCATTAAGGGGTGTACTTGGTCAGCAACAATGTTTAGATAGGGGGTACGTGTCAAGTAACATCCACAAGAATGGCAACACCCAAGGTTTCCCAAGACAATACATAAAACTAGTTTTGCTGCAAACAACCATTCTTGAATTCATTAGACCAGGCCACCTTCTTCCATTGCTCTATGGTCCAGTTCTGATGCTCACTTGCCCTTTGTAGGAATATTTGGCTGTGGGCACCTGACCAGTCTACAGCCACACATCTCTATAGGCAACAAAGTACGATGCCCTGTGGGTTCTGACACCTTTCTATTGGAGCCATCATTCACCGTTTCAGCAATTTGAGTTACAGTAGCTCTTCTATTGGATCGACCTACATGGGTCAGCCTTCGCTCCACACATGCATCAATGAGCCTTGTCTGCCCATGAGCCTGTGGCCGGTTTTCCTTCCCTTTTTTTTGGGGTGTCCCTGGTCCCTAGGGGAGATGGCAGGACACAGAACCAACCACATGCACCCCCCAACCAGTTATAATCTAGCACTGGAATGGAACTCACAGATAGAAGAGAACTGGAAGCAAGTTACGAACAGTGCAAACACATTTTTTCTTTACATTTTAAACTAGCATGGTCCTACTTTCCTAATCATGGATATCATGTACACAGGCACTCAAAAGTGCCCAAGCCCCATCCATACACTTGTATATATGGCCAATATAAGTCCTAAACACACAGCAATTTTGGAACCTTCAAATCGTAAAAAACCTGCGCCACTTAAAGAAATTATATTTAGCCCAAGCAAAGTGACATCAAAAAAAAATACAAAAAAAAATTGTTCCTCCAATCTGCATCTCACACTTCAGTGCTATAAAATATGAATATATTTTAATTCTATATATATATATATACATATATATATATATATATATATAATTGAAATGTTTTTTTTTTTATGTTTTTATTTGCTATGCATTATAGCAGAAAGTAATTTATTTATATATATATATATATATATATAATTACTTTCTGCTATAATGCATAGCAAATAAAAACATAAAAAAAAAAATATAATTTCAATTATATATACATAATTGAAATTATGATATTTTTTTTTTTTTTATGTTTTTATTTGCTATGCATTATAGCAGAAAGTAATTATATTTATTGTCGTTACCCTCTGACCGAGAGTGATGTGAATCACATAAACACGCGACAAGACTTACAACATAAATAGACCTGAAGTGTGACTTGGTGGTCCGGTCAGTATGCCAAGAAAAGGGGGCATACCAAAGGTAAGTAATGGGTAGTTAAAGAAGGATATGCTGAGAAGTGCCCTGAAAAAGTGATGGGCGGGAGGGTGTTGAATGCGCAGACTCACGGACCTGAGGTGAGCTGGGAAGAGTCGGCCCAGTGATGTGTAATACTGCACACTGAACAAAGAGCATGTGTGAGTGGGCTGCTTCAATACCCTCCGGGCTCCTCCCATAAACTCAGGCCACCATACTGGCTATATATATATATACACAGTATATATATACACACATACATACATATATATATATATATATAAAAATATAAATATATAGATATGCCCCAAAATTGTCTTTTGCTTTGTTTATAGCGCAAAAAAATTAAATCAGATCCTACCAAAAGAAAGCTCCATTTGTGGGAAAACAATTACATTTTATTTGGGTACAGCGCTACATGACCATGCAATTGTTAAAGTAGCGCAGTGCCATATCACAAAAATGTGACAAATCACATCAGAAGCAGCGTGTGCATCCCTTACCCAGAAGTGCAGAATTACTTTATATATATATATATATATATATATACACACACACACACACACGACTATGTGCAGCTCTGCTGCCCTGTAGCAGTAAAGCCGCTATAGGGAAATCGACAAGCGGTGATAATATAAAAAAAATAAATGCAAGTCTGGCTGAACTAAACAACCTATGCCGTAGGTGTCAGATTACTGCAAAATAATTTTTTCCAATCAAAAGGTGGTAGAAAAACTTCCAAAACCAAGATAAAAGTAACACATATATGCATTATATACACAGCATTGCTTTTCAGGCGCTTTAGCGGCCAAATAAAGGGAAAACGCCTGCAAATCAACTCAGTAGAGGCACTTTTAGCCCTTGATTTAGCCGCTAGCGGCTGAAAAACAACTATGGCGACATTAAAGCGCTGCTAAAACTAGCTGCGTTTTCCTGCGGACGCCCCCGCACTGTCAGTGTGAAAAGGGTCTTTTCACACTGACAATTTGTCCCGAAAAAAACAAGGTAACACGTGTCAAAGTTGCAAAATTGTGCTTAGGCATTAATAATTGCTTTACCCTTAGGGGTGAAGGGTTTAGGTCAGGGGTGCCCAACCTTTTGTTGTGTCCAGTATGGAATTGCAAAGCAGATAGGGCCCAATATACTCTATGGGCCCTCTGATCCAATCAGATGGAAGGGGACGGATCCACTTCTGTTTTTTTACAGATCGGACTGGAGGTAGGCGGGTGTACACGGACAAAAGTCTGTTTATGTCTGCCGCTCTAGAGAGGTGAATGAAGGGTCCAATTGGGTTGGACCATTTGTGTGAAAGTGGCCCAAGTCTGCTTTTAAACTGAATGTCTGCAGTCTACCCACACTGTGGGTACGGTGCAGTTTTTCCTGTGGTTTTCACGCCAGTTAGCTGCACTTTGCCATAGACGTCTATTGTATCCTGCAGGTGTGGTGCACTTTATAAAAATGCCGTTTGCTTCCTCTAACGCCGGCATCATTCGCAACACTGATGCTCTGGGATGGCAGGTCTCAACTTGCAATCTGGGCTTGTCAACCAGCCATTCCAGAGCAGGAGGTCGCGGGCCACATCAGAGGGCTCCGCGGGCCACATCAGAGGGCTCCGCGGGCCACATTTGGCCCCCGGGCCACTGGTTGGGCACCCCTGGTTTAAGTTGTCTGTATTTATCTGGACTATTTGAATATAATTAGGTTTGATAGAAGCCGAGTAGCTTCTCTAAAGCCGATGTAAGAATTTGAAGATTCCCAATTCCAAGCCTGACTAGGAGTGACACTGAAAAGAAAGTATACGCAGTCATCAGAGTTATAAAAATGTTGCCAACACACCATATATCTGTTTGACTGGTATCAATCGGAATCATAAGTAACTGCACTTTACAAAAACGATTTGGACACAATAAAAAAAAGTCCCCAAGTTGAGTAAAATATAATTCTGGTTTCCGTCTACATTATTTTAACTGAAGTGAATATGTATGATCACAAGACAAATTCCAAGCATATACGTACTCCGAGAACAGCTGAACCAGCTCCCTGAAGCCTCGGTCAATGGCCAGTCTTGCAGGTGTTGCGCCGTCGCTGTTGGAAATGGTCAAAGCTGTTCTCCCCCCTGGTTGGTCCAGAAGAAATTTTGACAAATGGCAAAGGCCCAGCCTTGCAGCAAAGTGCATCAACGTTTCCTGCTTCTCGCCATCTAAAAAAGAGAATACAGGGGGTAAGTAAAACATTTTAACTACAACTTGATAGCCCATGGTTTGTTCCTCAGGCACAATTTATATGGGTCATGTAAATCCTTTTAGACCCGATCATTCCTGATCCTCTCAAGAGATACAAGGATTCATTACACTTTCTTTATGACAACTCTTAGGCCACGTACACACGATCAGACAAAACCGATGAGACTGGTCCGACGGACCGTTTTCATCGGGCCACCGCTGAAGTGGTCTGATGGTCTGATGTGCGTACACACCATCGGACAAAAATCCCATCGGGCCAGAAGGCGGTGACGTAGAACATGACGTGCTGCAAAAACAAAGTTCAATGCTTCCAAGCATGCGTCGACTTGATTCTGAGCATGCGCGGGTCTTTGGTCCGATGCTTTTGTGTACTAACCATCGTTTTGGTCCGATGGACAGGTGTCCATCGGACAGATTTTAAAGCAAGTTTTAAAACTTTGGTCCGATGGGTCGTACACACGATAAATTTGGTCAGATGAAACTGGACTTCGGACAAATCTGAACGCGTGTACGCGGCCTTAGAGTTATTGTATTGAGCTGCTATACATACTATGCACAATTACACAACTACACTGAATAAACGGTTTAGGGCAGGACTTATAACTGCTGTGCTGCAGCCAAGAAGGGTCCGTTGCCGAGAACTGTGACCTCTGCGCTTCACTTCTGATGCTGATGCTGGGTTCACAATAGTCAGGGGACACGCCAGAGTAAGGAGGCATGCAAAGGTTGGTTTCTTAATGGCATGGCTAAAGCATCGTGCACACGATCGGATTTCCATCGGACAAATGCAATTTTGTGCGAAGGGCGTTGGCTGTGAAGTTGTTCTGCATACAGACGGCAGAACATTTTCAGCCAACATACACAAAACTACGTGGTTTTTCAGCTCTTTATTGCCACTCTTTGGGCAACTTCTGCGAACGTTGTCTTATGGTTAGCATTGGTTCGGAGCATGCATGTTTGTACTTTGGATTTTAGTCCAACGGACTTGTGTACACACGATCGGATAAACCGACGGCACACATTTGTTGTCGGAAAACTTTGAGAACATGCTATCCACATTTGTTGTCGGAATTTCCGACAATTTTCCGATGGAGCGTACAAACGCTCGGATTATCCGATAAAAACCCTGCCATCACACAATTGTTGTCGGAAAATCCGATGATATGTACGGGCCTTTAGAGTTATTATTAGGCTGCAGTATGTGATATTGAACTAGGAATATGCACAGTTACACAACTACACTGAATAAATGGCCTAGGGCAGGATTTTCAACTGCTCGGCTACAGACAAGGAGGGTGGGATGCAGAGACCTACATCCTGTTATGCCTCACATCTGATGCTCAGTGGTACCCTGGGTTTACAATAGTCAGGGGGCACACTGGCCACCAGCACAAGGGGGCACGCTGAGCGAATGTAGCACACTGACCACCAATATCAGAAGTCATTTACTCCTGACCACTGCAAGCTTTGCAATTAACCACTTAAGACCCGGACCTTTAGGCAGCTAAAGGACCCTGCCAGTTTTTGCCATTCGGCACTGTGTCGCTTTAACTGACAATTGCGCGGTCCTGCGATGTGGCTCCCAAACAAAATTGGCGTCCTTTTTTTTCCCCCACAAATAGAGCTTTCTTTTGGTGGTATTTGATCACCTCTGCGGTTTTTATTTTTTGCGCTATAAACAAAAATAAAGCGACAATTTTGAATTTTTTTTTTTTTACTTTTTGCTATAATAAATATAACCCAAAAATATATGTAAAAAAAAACATTTTTTTTCCTCAGTTTAGGCCGATACGTATTTTACCTATTTTTGGTAAAAAAAAAAAATCACAATAAGCGTTTATCGGTTGGTTTGCACAAAATGTATAGCATTTACAAAATAGGGGATAGTTTTATTGCATTTTTATTAATTATCATTAATTATCATTTTTACAGCAAAAAAGGTTTGCTATGAAAATTACAATTGCAGTTTGGGAGTTAACCAGTAGGGGGCGCTGAAGGGGTAATGTGTGACCTCATATGTGTTTCTAACTGTACGGGGGTGTGGCTGTAGGTGTGACGTCATTGATTGTGATTCCCTATATAAGGTTACACACAATCAATGCAGGCGCCACAGTGAAGAACGGGGAAGCTGTGTTTACACACAGCTCTCCCCGTTCTTCAGCTCCGGGGACTGATCACGGGACTCCAGCGGCGATCGGGTCCGCGAGTCCCAGAGCTTCGGACCGGGTCGCGTGCACGCGCCCGCGGCGTGACCCCACTGCTGGCCTTAAAGGGCAACGTACAGGTACGTGGATGTGCCCAGCCGTGCCATTCTGCCGATGTAGATCAGCGTGAAGGGGTCCTTAAGTGGTTAAATAGTCCTGACCCTTGCACTAAACTAGGTATGTTGTATATAGTCCTAAATGCTGCACTGTATACTCTATATCAGTTATATGCAATTAGCGGACCTCCAGCTGTTGCAAAACTACAAGTCCCATCATGCCTCTGCCTCTGGGTGTCCTGCTTGTGGTTGTCAGAGTCTTTCTATGCCTCATGGGATTTGTAGTTCTGCAACAGCCGGAGGTCCGCTAATTGCAAATCCCTGCTCTATATAATCTAGTATCAATGAGTATACATTTTATGTTGGGGAATTAAACAAAGGTTGAGAACCACAGGTCTAGTCCAGTGGTATCCAAACTGTGGCCCTTATCTGGCCTTTATTTGGCCCCTGTGGCACTGTTCCCCTCCCACTGTTACAAGGCACTATTCACCTCCACTAGCACCAATGGTGAGGCACCATTCTCCCCCCTCCGACACCAACAGTGGGGCATTATTTCTTCTACCAATAGTACACTACTCCGCCCAACAATAGGGTCCTTTTTCCCCTACTGCCACCAATAACAGGGAACCATTTCTCCCACTGACACAATAGGGCGCCATTTTTCCTCCTGACCAAAAGGCATTTTTTTTTACCTCCAATGACCACAAAGCCGGAGACATTTTCTACTCCCAGTAGCTACAGTCTGACCTCCCCTCTGAAGGGCAGTAACTGGCCCAATGTTTAAAAAGTTTGGTGACCTCTAGTCTGGGGGCATAAACCGCAAGAATTAAACATCAGCATCCAATATCCTGAACAACCAGGCTGCCATAATTTTCAATGTGCTAGACTCCCAGGAGTTTTTATTTTCACCCAAAGCTCCAATGGCTGTGGTAAAAATGTAACACCCTACTTATTATATCAACAACCAGCTCAGACCTTCCAAGACATTTTGCCAAATGAGAGTCCATCATCCGAGGCAAAATGCCCTAAAGCCCTGCCCCAGCTAAACATATGATGGTACTGAGCACTCGAGCAAAACACAGGAAGATTGTGGGGGACACTTTTTCAGGGAACTTTTCAAAGCCTGCAATGGACCATAAAGAATAAAATGGAAGAGTTTTAGATGGAAGCCAGCCTTTTTTTAGCTTCCCTGAAAACTCATTCATGGAAGTCTATCCCACCTCCACCTAGCAACTCAACATTTAATTCCTCCATCAGCTCATCCCTCACAGCTATTGCCTTTTGTACCCATTGCCCCTTCCTATTGGATTGTAAACTTTCAGTAGCAGGGCCCATTTGTATTTAACTGTATTGTAACTGAACTGTCTCCCTTTTATATTTTAGAGTGCTTTGCAAACTCTTAGGCCACGATGAGACATGTCCGCTCAAACATGTCCGACGGACCGTTTCCAGCGGACATGTCTCATCGGATTTTGGTCCGATGGCGTGTACACACCATCGGACGAAAATACCCTCGGGCTGAGGACGCGGTGACGTGGCGGTGATGTTGACGCCGCCACGTCACCACTCCAGGAAGTAATACTTCCACGCATGCGCCGAATCCATTCGACGCATGCGGGAGATTTTTGTCCGCTGGTTAGGCGTACTACAGGTTTCCAGCAGACAAGTTTTAAAGCATATAAATTCGATCGTGTGTACGCGGCCTTAGAGATGGATAAATCCAATATTCCAATAATAATAATAAAAAAGTTGCCTATAAAGAGAAGACAGTATAAACTTGTATTACATTTACATGTAGCGCCCTGGTGTTTAGGCAGGGTTGCTAGTAAAGTTAGTTTGCCAGGTGGTAATTTTCCTGGCTAATTGATAGAAAATCAATTGATTCCCCTCTAATTCTGGAATTGCTGCACCTTTTCTCTTCAGTCACTAGGTGGCATTGTGGCTGATGACATTAGAATGACAGGGGGCTTTACAAGGTCAGAGTATGAATAGAGTGTCTCAGCCAATTAGCAGGGGTTTCTTTTAGAGGTCGACCGATATATCGGCAGGCCGATCTATCGGCCGATATTTGTCCGTTTTGGAGAAATCGGTATCGGCCGTTTTTTATCCAAATCGGGCCGATATTTTACAATTCCCGCTAGCGATGCCACAGCTCGGGAGCTAGGCCGTAGCCTTTTTCTGATGCTGTGACCACGGCTTCGGCCTAGCTCCGGAGCCGCGGCCATCTTGGTACACCCAGCGCGGCGTCCCTCTGTTTACGCCCACAGAGGAGGAGGGGCCCGTGCTCGTGGGAAACACACCGCTCTGGTGTCTGTACTACGGGGGACGGTGTCTATACTGGAGGGAGAGGGGGTCTGTACCGAGTGGGGGGGTGACATCCAGTGCCATCTGCCAGTGCCAATACTAGTGCCACCATCCAGTGCCAATTAGTGCCACCTTCCATCCAGTGCCATCCGCCAGTGCCAATACCAGTGGCACCATCCAGTGCCAATTAGTGCCACCTTCCATCCAGTGCCATCCGCCAATTCCACCTGCCAGTGCCAATACCAGTGGCACCATCCAGTACCACCTTCTATCCAGTGCCACCTGCCAGTGTGATCCAGTGCCACCTACCACTGCCAACTAAAGCCATAAGTGCCACCTGCCAATGCCAACCATTGCCACCCAGTGCCACCTGCCAGTGCCAACCAGTGCCACTTGCCAGTGCCATCTGCCAGTGCCATCTGCCAATTAGTGCCACCTGCTAGTACCATCTTTCAGTGCCATCCAGTGCAACCTGCCAGTGCCAATAAGTGCCTTCTGCTAGTGCCATGTTACTTCCACTGCCAATTAGTGCCATCCAGTGCCACGAGCCAGTGCCACCAATAAAAAATAAAAACCGGCCTAAAATATCGGCCGCAAAAATCGGCATCATATAATCGCCCATCGGCCGGCCAGATTTCTAAATATCGGCATCGGCCAGAGAAAAACCCATATCGGTCGACCTCTAGTTTCTTTAGTCCCTTGGCCTGCTGGGAGAGTCTATTTATCTGGGTGGAGTCAGGTGATCAGGGTTCTGTGCCACCTGGATGGTTGTCTGGGTGGACTTGTGTTATGTCACCCCGGGCTGCTAGGCCAGAAGCCTGAAGCGTATCCCAGGGACACCTGGCTGCTAGGCTGCCCTGAAGCCTATCCAGGAGCAGGAAAAGCAGAAGAGAAGAGTTATGTACAACTACCTTCTAGACAGCGGTCCTACCTATACAAAAGTGTTATCCGGCTGGAGGCCTTCCACAGTATAGCTGTCTACCTACAGAAGTGCTAGAAGTCTCTGGCATTGCATCTACTCAAGGGTGTCCTGACCCTAACCCTCTCTCCCTCAGTTCTTGTTAAGAGACAATAAATCTTTGTTTGCATTTAAAAAGTGACTGGCGCCCAGCATGTCTTTTTGCAATTCACCCACAATGCCTAGTAAGCCACTCTACAAAGAAAGATGCCAGCTTTCCCTGACTCTGGAAGTCACCATCAGGCCTCTAGGGTCGGGGGGCCATTGCTACATACAATTTTATCAAATGGCAATTGCCCCCCCCCCCCCCCCCAGTGCCGCTTATACTGTCTTCTCTCTATAGGCAACTTTTTTTATTATTATTAGAACACTGGGTTTATCCAACTGTAGCACTACCCCCAAAGGAGCTGCTGGTTACATTTAGAGAGTAATCTTCCAATAGGGACACTAGTTATGGTCCCTTTATTTGCAGAGATTTCTTCTCACTTCCTGTTTGGCTATGGGACAGGAAATGAATGGAAATCTCCCCAATGGGACACAGATGGTGAAAAAAAATGACAGGGGTTATAATCCTCCCTTACTCTATCCAAGTTTTGCCTATAGTTCTATTTTATTAATACAGTCATACAGTAAAATGTTAAAGCGGAGTTCCACCCAAATTTGGAACTCCCGCTTGTTCCACTCCTCACCCCCTTACATGCCACATTTGGCATGTAATTTTTTTTTTGGGGGGGGGGGGGAGTGGGGGCTTCAGGGAGGAGTGGGACTTCCTGTCCTACTTCCTCCTTCCGCCGAGGGCTGGCAAGGCGATTAAGCTTAATCGCCTTACTGCAGCCCCTCCCCTAGGCAATCGTCTAGGACACGTGACAGGTCCTAGACGATCGCCTGTCGAATCAGCGGCGAGCCGCGCATGCGCAGTGGGTGCCTGCCCATGAAGCCGAAGGCTGTCACAGCTGGGTGCCCACAGTAGCAATGAGGATAACAAACAAAAAACTGCGCTAATTTAGAAAAAACAAGGTACATATAAACACGTTAAATGTTTTGAGGCTGCAGCTGTCGTGTGAGGGCACAGAGAGAATGAATTAAATAGAGCAAAGCTGCGCCACTATAAGGTATACCTGAGACACTGTGACAAATACCATGCAAAAAAAATTAACATGCAATAAAATTTCCCAGGTCTAAACTATACCAACATACTAGAACCATTACTTTAAAATGTACCTATGACACTGTTTAAATAGGCAAAAAGGTCATGCAATAAAATATTGACGGTTTAAACACAAATCCTAAAAGTCCATCAGACAGCACCGTAGTGAATCGTGAGCCTAGAGTGATCCCTTCATAAGCTGACAGGTATACAATTTGATCATCAATCGCACCACCGTGAGTGTGAGCCTTGAAGTGATCCCTTCACCAATTAAGCAGTGGAGGCTTACCAAAGGCAAGCTCTAAGGAGCGGATGGCTATAGCCCAGCCACGGCATTGATGTCTGGAGGCTCCAATGTTTGTTCTTCCGGTCGATCTCGCGGCTGTTAGAATGAGCACGACTTACAGCTCGGCCAAGGGAACAATAAAGAACATACCATAGTGTGATTCCGTAGGAGATTGTTTTAATGTAAAAACAAATGGGTACTCACATATAAACAGTAAAATTAAGCATAAAAAAGCCGGCCGGCAGACGTTGGAGCGATACCTTCCCTCTACGTGGTGACGTCACTGCGTGTCCCCCAGACGCGTTTCTTCATCAACAGACGTTCTCAATGAGGATGCGAGCCGGGGAGGGGGGGAGAGGAGCCGAGCCCCGGCCGGTGCGCCGCTGGAACGCTGGAGCAGGTATGTGTGTGTTTATTGAAAGCCAGCAGCTACACTTTTTGTAGCTGCTGACTTTTAATAAACACCAAATTTGGCTGGAACACTCCTTTAAATTCTAGAGATCTCACATTTCTGCCGTTTTGGAAAAATGCTTTCATGGCCAGAGGTGCATTTTAATGAGAACGGGTTAAACAATTCAGAAGACCTTTCATAAAATAGGAAACAGAGGAGATAGCCGTATAACCGGGAGCTTTGCGACAACAAAGAAAGAAATGAGTTTTAGGATTTTCCTTCCTTCAGATCACCTGTGTATTTTGAAAGGAAGCCAGTTCTAGAGCCGTTCTCCATTTAACAGCTGGCTGGATATAATGAGTCATAAGGCCGCATTCCACATCCTCAGCATTACAATGAACTACAGAATGTGAGTGTACATTAAAAAGGATCAGTGAAGCTAAAACACAAGCTGCCTTCCATCGAAAAATTCAAACACACCATCAGGCTCTGCCAGAGTGTCTTGTGAACCCCCCACCATACTGAAGCATGCCACGTCTCCATTGGCAATCTGATTGGTATAGGCCTCTACAGGTAAAAAAAAAAAAAAAACACACACACACACACACACACACACACACACACACTTGTCCAATCCAGCCATTTATAGACCATTAGAGAAAAAAAAAAAACGAATGCCTGTAGGACCTCGCCAACTTTGACCGACATTCCCTACACAAACGTTCTCAGAGGGAAAGTAGATCAGATGGGTAGGGTAGGTGGGCACCAGGAATGCCAGAGAAGTTCTCCCTATGCCTCTTTCGTGGGCACAAACAAGTATACATGCCTAATGCAAGTGTGAATGTTTGTAGAACAAATTGTAATGGCAATTACGAACCCTGACACCAGCACATTTATCACATCCAGGGCCGGCGGGGACAACTGGGAAATTGCCCCCACCGAGAATGCAGGTGAGAGCAGGCGGCTCCGTAGGTGACAGCACGGGTGAGGCTGCAGGTGTGCGGCTCCTTGGGCGACATCGGTGGGCACTCGGTCGTTGAGAGGAGAGTGGGCGGGTGAGAGAGGGCGTGTACCTTGGTGGCTCGGTGTGTGTGAGCGCTGCTGGCCAATCAGGGAGCCAGCAGGCACGGGAGCAGAGAGGTGACAGAGCACCTTAGCAGGAAAGTGACACATGAGGAGACATGCAACATGTGGCAAGTGACAATCCGCATCTGGCAGCAGGCAACGTGGCAAGTGACAGTCCGCATTTGGTGGCAGGCGACGTGGCAAGTGACATTCGGGGCTCCCACCGATTCTGCATTATGACAAGTTGAAACATTTCATTTTATATTACAATGTAATAATAGAAATAATGTGCTTCAATCATCCTGACGCCATAATAACCTGTGATGATTGAAGCGCCAATACCAGCCATTTCCCCCGATAAATTGCCCCCAAAAGACTAGACTCTGGATCCGCCCCTGGACAAGGCGTGGCTATCCTGGGCACTGTGGTGGGGGGTAAAAATTGTTCTAGGGAGGGGAAATTTGGGTGATTTAGGGGGATTTGTGTTGGGTGGTGGAGGGAGATGGGGGAAAGAGGGTTTGTGTTAGGATATTAGGAGGGGCAATTTTGGGGGTTTGTTGTAGAAGAGTTGATATGGGGAGAGGAATTGTGCCAGGAGGGAAAACTTTGTGCTAGTAGGGATGATTCGGGGGTATTTGTGCTAGGAGGGGAATTTGTACTGGGAGAGGGATTTGGAGTGGGGGAGAGGATGTGTACTCTGAGGGGAAGTTTAAGGGGTAGAGGATTTGTGCTAGGAGGGGTGTTTGTGGGGGGAGGGGGGAATTCAGCAATGGGTGGATTTGTGCTGTGAGGAGGGGGGATTTATGCTGAGGGGGCAGGCATGTACATTAGCCCATTAGGGGGGGGGCGGGGTTTACTGACACAATGCTCACAAATCTTGGGGGGGGGGGGGGCACAGATTGGCATGTTCACCCTGGGCTCTAGATGACCTTATCATGGCACAGATAAAAATTTCTCCTGGCATCTTTCAGGATTTTTTTTTAGATATTATAGTTTTATTTTTCAAGCCCTGGCATTATTTGACCCCGAAACGCACTGAACACTGCATGTCTTCCTATTATAAAATTATTATCTCCAGTAAAGTGTCAGAGACTTGCAAACATTTGGCACTCCGTTTTCAGTATTTATTCTTTAGTCTGTAGGCCAGGGCTGTCTTAATGAGAGGGCACACCTGGGCAATGCCCAGGGGCCCCAGCTGCACAGGGGTCCCTTTTTTCCCCCCAAAGCAGCTCGTCCTTGAGCCCACGCTGCCCCGAAATTGGGGGCCTCATGATGGTACTGAGAAAGATAGATGCACAGGGGAGGCTGTCTGCCTCCTAGCTACTTGATGTCTGTTTATCTGCACTGTCATCATTGTAGGGGGCCCCAGAGCATTACTTTGCCCAGGGGCCCAGGATGCTATTAAAAAGACCCTGCTGTAGGCAAATTTACAGACAAATGTTCAGAAGATCCACAGGGAACAGAACCGGAATTGCCAGTTTACTTACATAAATCTACAGCTTACCAATATTTGGATTTGGTGGCTGCAGTCGTTTTCTTTTAAAGTTTTTTTCTTTACATGCACCGGGTCATCCAGCCAGTAATAGGAGGACATCTCTATGGATGGAGGGGCAACAGAGCCACACTTTTTAAGCACTTAAGGACCGCCTCCTGCACATATATAATGGCACGGCTGGGCACAATCACTTACCTGTACATCCTCTTTAAGTAGGTCCCGCGAACCGATCCGAAGCTCCGTGACTGCGGGACCCGATCGCCGCTGGAGTCCCGCAATCGGTCCCTGGAGCTGAAGAACGAGGAGAGCTGTGTGTAAACACAGCTTCAGCGTTCTTCACTGTGGCGCGGTCATTGATCGTGTGTTCCCTGATATAGGGAAACAATCAATGGCGTCACACGTCCAGCCCCGCCCCCCTACAGTTAGAAACACATATGAGGTCACACATAACCCCTTCAGCGCCCCCTAGTGGTTAACTCCCAAACTGCAATTGTCATTTTCACAGAATTTTTTGCTGTGAAAATGACAATTGTCCCAAAAATGTGTCAAAATTGTCCGATGTGTCCGCCATAATGTCGTGGTCACGAAAAAAAAATAATCACTGATCGCCGCCATTAGTAGTAAAAAAAGAAAATTAATAAAAACGCAATAAAACTATCCCCTATTTTGTAAACACTATAAATGTTGCGCAAACCAATCGATAAACGCCTATTGCGATTTTGTTTACCAAAAATAGGTAGAAGAGTACGTATCGGCCTAAACTAAGAAAAAAATCGTTTTTTTTTTATATATTTTGGGGGATATTTAGTATAGCAAAAGGGAAAAACATTGCATTTTTTTTAAAAATTGTAGCTCTATTTTTGTTTATAGTGGAAAAAAAAAAAAACGCAGAGGTGATCAAATACCACCAAAAGAAAGCTCTATTTGTGGGGGATATAGGACGCCAATTTTGTTTGGGAGCCACGTGAAATTGTCAGTTAAAGCGACGAAGTGGCGAATCGCAAAAACTGGCCAGGGCCTTTACCTGCATTTTGGTCCGGGTCTTAAAGGGGTTAAAGCAGTTACAGAAAACATGTATTTTTTTTTGGAGGGGGGTAAAGGTTTTACATAAAATAATAAAATAAATGATTTAGGATCAGATGGTACATTTTACCATGCGGTTTGTGCGACTGCGAGGTCATACGCTCCTTCTGGTCTACAGTTGTTATTTTTATTGGTTAGATGCTCCAACTACCCAATATATGTATTCTTTATTTCGGTGTCTATTGGGGTACCTAGATGATGATGCCCTCCCTGCCCAATTGCATAAAACCCCTTCTACGTTTATCGTTTTATTGTGCCAAGAAAACTAGAATTACTCAGAGGGAATCACAAGCTGCTCCCACTTTAAACCAATGACTTTGACTTATTCATTAAGTTCTAACATAGGAAGCCAGAGGCTGTCCTGAGAGATTTGAAAAGGTCCTGGGCTAAATACACAAGCCATAAAATCACCAGATTACAAGGATACAAAAGGCTGTATCTCATGATATGAAGCTATTAAGTGTTATCTTGATTCTTCCATTGCAATTTCATGCACTGGATTGTATAATATGTACTGATGGAAATCAGCGAACATGTATCCGTGATCTGAATGGTGGTAGTGTCTTACATGGACTTATGGTCACATTTTTCTCTGTTCCCTTTTCTGTGTTCATTATTGGTATGCTCTATGCTGTATATATCTGTGTGTTTGTAAAATAATAAACAAAATAAAAAAAAATGACCCTATAAAAAAAAAATAAGAATTGTAATTTCTGTCTGCTGCCTCGTTGCTCCACTGTTAACACAAGTCACTTTTGACAGGTTTTCCGGACATCAAGAAATAAAAATAAGTAATGGGGCAGGGATCTGATTCATGGCCACAGCTATGCATCGGTCCTCTGAGGAATCAGGGCTTCAATCAGCGCCACCCCCCCCCCCCTACTGAAAACCTGCACCGAGACCTTGGATCCCTACCCTGATTTTCAAAGCTTAGAGATCCTGTGTAAACTCTGGACTCAGAATAGAGGCCTACAGACTAAAACAGGTACAACTTATTTCGGCTCAGATAAACAGGTACAACTTATACAGGGGTATTTGTTTCATTTTTGTTTATCATATGAGGTTAGTGTATGTGAGGGTTTCAACCACTTGCAAATAAATCTTTTTGAACGTTCTTTTGTTAGAAGTGCTCAGATCTCCAATGATAAACAATAGACATACAAAACAATTGGCAGCCTGTGCTAACTTGGCATTATAATAATTGTGAGTCTGTGTGAGCACTGTTGTGTCTGTACATGCCTCCGCTAATAATTATTATGGCAAACATTTACATGTTCAAGACATAAAAACCCCAAAAACGGTTTTCTTTCAAAGCAGTTCTTTTTAAATTACACTGCAGCAATATCAAAAGGTAATTTGACTCTATAGGATGGTGCAAGAGAAAGGCACCACCCTAAACTAAAAACCAGCGGCAGTGGCGGCTGGTGGTATATTTTAGGGAAGGGGGGCGGCAAACAATGCACCCACAAACACCCTCACCACCCCCCACATCCCCCCATCACAGCTTACATGCGACTCCTCCCTCCTCCTAGGCCAATAGGATTGCTTCTCCCTTTGTCCAATCAGGAAATGGGTCTCGGAAGAATCATTGTGACAATAGCGAATTATTCACTATTGTCACATAACTGGGTGGGCTCTGGGCGCAGTGCTCTGCCCCCCACGCACACCCTTTTTTAAGTCAATTAGAGCCTCTGTCTCTAATCACATGGTTTAAAAAAAAAAAACTCACTGGGATCCATGCGTCCATTGCCCCGCATGTAAATGAGGGAATCCGATGCATGGATAGGGGGGCAG
Organism: Rana kukunoris; assembly: GCA_029574335.1. Lineage (NCBI taxonomy): Eukaryota > Metazoa > Chordata > Amphibia > Anura > Ranidae > Rana > Rana kukunoris. The sequence goes on along the minus strand of CM056051.1, from coordinate 28,738,211 downwards.
CGCCGCTGCACCCTGCATTAAGGGCAGTAATTGGGCAGCGGTCACAGCACCAGCTTAAACCGAAACATAGGCAAGGATGAAAAGATAAAGAAGTTGCATGCTGAGTAAGTGATTAAATCAGCTGCTGAAAGTAATAATAAAAAAAAAAGAACACACATTTTTTTTTTAATAATCACTTTAATGTTTACCATGAATAGCCCCGTCTGTACTGCGCCAGAAGATTTGATTTGAACACTGTGTCCTATCAAAGTGTGAAAGATCTCAAGGTCAGGTGTGTCACTTGGTATCCTGATGCCCTTTTCCTTCAGTCTGTCCCCAATTTGTCCCTCTAACTGCACTTTGTTCAGAACAGTTTGCATTACTATGTATAATACTACCCCCACCCCACAAAAAAAAAAAAAATTAGAAGGGCTTGTGGGGTGGTAAAATCCCACAGTGGAAATTTGTTTAACCGCCTCCCAACTGCTCCCCCTTTAGCTGCAGATAAAATGCCTGGGAATGTACATTTGCCACAAAAGAAATGATACCCCCTGTTGCCTTCGGTGAGCATATCTGTCGAACGTGACCCATTTGCATTGAACACCATTGGGCATGCTAGTGTGGGGTTCAAGTGGTAAAACAGGTGAAACTACAGCTCTTTAATAGGGATGAGCTTCGAATTCGAGTCGAACTCATGTTCGACTCGAACATTGACTATTCGCCGAACAGCGAACAATTTGGGGTGTTCGCAGCAAATTCCAAAAGCCGCAGAACACCCTGGAAAACTCTATGGGAGAAATCTAAAGTGCTAATTTTAAAAGCTTATATGCAAGTTATTGTCATAAAAAGTGTTTGGGGACCTGGGTCTTGTCCCAGGGGACAGGTATCAATGCAAAAAAAGTTAAAAAAAAAAATGCCTTTTTTTGGGAGCAGTGATTGTAATAATGCTTAAAATAAAACAATAAAAGTGAATTATTCTTTTAAATTTTGTACCTGGGGGGTGTGTAAAGTATGCCTGTAAAGTAGCGCATGTTTCACATGCTTAGAACTGTCCCTGCACAAAGTTTCATTTCTGAAGGATAAAAAGTCATTTAAAAAACTGCTCCCGAAAAAACTGCAGTTTTTAAAACTTTTTTTGCATTGATACATGTCCACAGGGGCAGGACCCGGGTCCCCAAACACTTTTTAGGACGATAACTTGCATATTAGTCGTTAAAATTGGCACTTTAGATTTCAAACATTCGAGTCCCATAGACTTTAATGGGGTTCTAAAGTTCACACAAACATTTGTTCTGTTTGCATGTTCTGGTGCAAACCTAATGGGGGGGGGGGGGTTGTTTGGCTCATCCCTACTCTTTAATGCCTGTCAAATGCTCTCTGAAGAGCAATCTGAACAGAGATCAGAGAACGTGTGAACGAGCCCAAAAGGGAAGACAAGTTTATAAAATTATTTTTAGGTACACTGTATAAATTCAAACGCATAACATATGTAGCGCTACCCCTGCAGGAGCTGCTGGTATGAACGGTCCTGTATCACCACTTAGAACACACACACAGCCAGGCACACAGCATTTTAACCTGGTGGAGTTCTTCAAACATTTTAATGTTGGATTGTCTGTATAACAAACTATTAAAAAAATATATACAAGTCATTAAAATAATAAACAGACTTGATGTTTTAAATGTCACTTTAGCAAATCTGACATGACCTCCCCGGTAGCATGGGACATGACAACCTGCAGTGCAAACAAATATAAAGGGAGAAAGGCGCAGTGTCTAGAACACACAGCAGAGAAGACATTCATTTTACTCCTTGTACTGTTTTCTGAAAATAGTATAAATACAGACTGCCGCACGTTGCTACATTGCTTGTTTTAAAAGTCCTCGTCTGTCTAAAGCTGCATGATGTGCAGCAGCCCCACACATGTGAAGTTCAAGGGGAATATAAAGATGGAAGCCTGAGCTGTTTAGACAGCTGAGCGGCTGTAAACTGACGAAACGTGCGTGCGGCATCTGGTGACAGAACCACCCGCTGGATTTCAGTTTAGAGCAAGTCACTGAAACCGTATGAAACGGAATTAATTATTTCACCCACTGGGCCGGCTCAACAGATTTAAAAATTGGATTTGCAAAAACATTGGTGATCTATATGTTAAATAACTCCCCCGTGACGTTACAGACATTTACAGTTAAAGTTCTGTAAAACGGAAGTGACGTGTAGCAAGAACAGCAACACAAAATAATATACACCGATCAGCCATAACAATATGACCACCCACCTATTAACCACTTAAGACCCGGACCTTTAGGCAGCTAAAGGACCCGGCCAGGTTTTGCAATTCGGCACTGCGTCGCTTTAACAGACAATTGCGCGGTCGTGCGACGTGGCTCCCAAACAAAATTGGCGTCCTTTTTTTTCCCCACAAATAGAGCTTTTTGGTGGTATTTGATCACCTCTGCGGTTTTTATTTTTTGTGCTATAAACAAAAATAGAACGACAAATTTAAAAAAAATTCAATATTTTTTACTTTTTGCTATAATAAATACCCCCCAAAAATATATAAAAATATATATATATTTTCCTCAGTTTAGGCCGATTACAAAATAGGGGATAGTTTTATTGCATTTTTATAAAAAAAAAAATATATATTTTTACTACTAATGGCGGCGATCAGCGATTTTTTTTGTGACTGACATTATGGCGGACACTTCGGACAATTCTGACACATTTTTGGGACCATTGTCATTTTCACAGCAAAAAAATTATTTAAAATGCATGGTTTATTGTGAAAATGACAATTGCAGTTTGGGAGTTAACCACAAGGGGGCGCTGAAGGGGTTATGTGTTCCCTAATGTGTGTTTACAACTGTAGGAGGGTGTGGCTGTAGGTGTGACATCATCGATTGTGTATCCCTATAAAAGGGATCACACGATCGATGACGCCACCACAGTGAAGAACGGGGAAGCCTGTTTACACACGGCTCTCCCCGTTCTTCAGCTCTGGGGACCGATTACGGGACTCCAGCTGAAATCGGGTCCGCGGGTCCCGCAGTCCCGGAGCTTCGGACCGGGTCGCGGGCGTGCACCCGCGACCCACAGCTGGGCACTAGCACAGGACATACCTGTACGTGCATGTGCCCAGCCGTGCCATTCTGCCGACGTAAATGTGCAGGAGGCGGTCCTTAAGTGGTTAAAGTGATTGTTATTTAAAAAAACAAAGATTTACAAACGTGTCATTTACCTCCACTGTGCAGCTCATTTTGTACAGAGTGGCCCCCCAAACCTTGACTTCTGGGGTGCCTCAGCGGCTCTCGTGGCTCTCCCCCCCCCCCCCCCCCAACATCAGATAACCCCCTAGGAAACGTACTCTCCCAGGGAGTTACCTTGCGGGCGCGCACCTCAGTCATTCATTTGGCATCCATAACCGTTGAATGTATGACTTAGCCCCGCCCCCGGTGCTGCAATCAGATATTTGCACCCACTTCCGGCCACACAGTCTGCAGGTAGACTGCAGGGAGGAAAATCCCACCCCCCCACCCCCACCCCCAGCTCCCAGAACACAGCGGGAGCCAGTCAGCACGTCGGAAGCGCAACTCGTGCATTCGCCGTAGGAAACCAGGCAGTGAAGCCGGAGCGCTTCACTTCCTGGTTCCCTCACCGAGGATGGAGAGCGATCGCTCGTCCTCTGCAGGGGACGGCGCTGGACTCCAGAACAGGCAAGTGTGCTGGTATTTAAAGTCAGCAGCTGCAGTATTTGTAGCAGGGGACATCCGCTTTAAGTTATCAGTGTTAATTATGCAACAGTGAAACCGGTTGGTGTGAGTTAACAACTGTTTAACCTGTCAGTTCGCTAAAACACCTCCTTACATGCAGCATATTCAAGGCTCAAGAATGACTCCTGGAGACTGAGAGATTCCTGAGATTGTGTCAAGCATTAGCAGATAAAAGGATTCATACCGCGTCATTTTGAAGATAAATGGCAACAGAAAACAACAAAAACAAAACGACCTTAAAGTATCAAAATGTAAAATCATAACATTGTAATTGAATTATTTCTAGCCTACTCCTTTAACTCCAAATGATCTTAGAGCGGCACTGAGGAGGACATTCAATAGGTGGAGTCAGTCCAGGAATCACCGTTTGCAGGCAGCAAGGTACCAAGGGATATTTAGTCCTTAGAAAGGAAAGTAAAAAGCAGAAAAGAAGCAGCAAATCGTGGAGAGATCCTGAGAAATTGTGGAAAGAATGGGCCAGCAGACAGGCAGCACTCAACATAAAAGGCGGTTTTTCAGTAAGGCCCGTTTCACAATTGGGCGTCGGCGGTAAAGCGCCACTATTTTTAGCGGTGCTTTACAGTCGTATTTGCGGGGTGTATTCAGCCTCTAGCGCTCGTGGCCAAAACTGGTCCAAAGATGCTGCTAGCAGGACCCGCCCACTCCACTCCTTCCTGCTTACTTCTGTGACTCTGGGACACACTTAATCTCCTCAGTACAGATGGCACTGGCAGGCACTGGTTTGAAACTGACAGATGGCACTAGTTTGGGACAGATGGCACTGGCACTTGATTGGCAATGGCACGTGGCAATGATTGGCAGTGGCACTGGTGGGTGACACTAGCTGGTAGTGGCAGATGACACTGGTTGGTGGAACTAATTGGCACTGGCTGTTGAGAGAGAGAGAGAGAGAGAGAGAGAGAGAGAGAAGCAGTCAGCTCGATTTCGGGATGGGCAGGACCCAGCAGCCAAATTATACCAGCCGATGATTGGGCCGATTTAGAAAGGGGGCGGCCCGCCCAGATACCATCCTATTGGCTGGTGTAATTTAGCTGCGGTCAATATAAAATGCCAATTTATCAAAAATGACCATATATCGGTCTATCTTTATTGGGGATCACATGATTGGAAAGCTCCTGATCACAACAAGTGCCATGCTCGCCCCCTCCCTTCGACTACAGGAGAGTCAGTAAAACACAGCTCCTTTCTCCATATGCAACATAAAGAGCGTCCTGACTCTCCTGTAGTCCAAGGGAGGGGGGCGAGCACGACACTCCACACCAGGGAGAAAGCCTTGCATTACTGTGTGGAGTTAGAACAGGAAGTGAAGATTTCTCAGAAGAAATAAGGACATTTAAAAGCAAAATGGAAGGATGAGGTAAGTGAAGGGGGACTGCACTAAGGTAAAGGAAGTTATTTGGGGGGGGGGGGGGGGAGTATCTTTACAACCCCTTTAATCCATGAGCTCTGTTGTACTTTAATGCTATTTTCATTAAAATTATATATTTTTTTTACTTGGTTATTATTTGTAAGCTTCCCATTCTATAGATTTGAGTTTCTGAGATGAGGTGCCAACTAATGGGGCGTTCTACCACTAGCCGGACATATCTGAAATAAATGTATGGGGGGGGGGGGGGGGGGCGCGTTATGGGCCGCCACGGATTTCCACGCTAATAGGAGTGCATTTATCTCAATTTCTTTTTTTGTTTACAAACTTTATTTTGTACAACATGGTACATGCGATTAACTTTTTGTAGACAAATGTTGCAAATTGGAGAAATGCAAATAAACTGTTCATGTGGCTGCTGTGAATATCTGCTTCCTATAATATAGTATCTTCGCCTTAATCCTGACATGTGACCTCCCAAACTGCAGCCGCCGTTTACCGCCAATCAACTAATAATGCTGCTGTCACACCCAATACAGAAGTAAGCCATCAGTGCGGCCCCTTAATCCTGTGCTCACACCTGGTATAATCCGTATCCGACACTGGGACCTGCAGGTTCCCTGACTCAGCAGTCACCGCCAAGGAGTTCCCACAACACATCACAGCACAAGATTCATTGTAGGACCCTGTGAACACTGTAAGCAATGTGACTTCAAGTGATGGTATGTGGGAAATGACACGCTTGAGTAAACTCACATTGTAGCATGTGGTAGGTATGTGGTGATAAAATTCCTGGCTTTATATAATCTATGAGATATTTACCTTCACAGCTACAAAGAGGGACACAAAATAAAAAATGTCACTATGATTTTTATTTTTTAGCAAATATACTAGTGAGGTTTTTATTTCCATAATGTATACATTAACTGCTTCAGCCCCGGAAGAATTTACCCCCTTCCTGACCAGAGCACTTTTTCTGATTTGGCACTCCGTCGCGTTTTGACAATTGCGCAGTCATGCAACGCTGTACCCAAACAAAATTGGCGTCCTTTTTTCCCCACAAATAGAGCTTTCTTTTGGTGGTATTAGATCACCTCTGTGGTTTAAAATTGTTGCGCTATAAAGAAAGAAAAAGTTTTTTTAAAAATAAAAAAGCAATATTTTTGACTTTTTGCTATATTAAATATCCCCAAAAAATATATTAATAACAAATGTTTGCTCAGTTTTAGGACGATACGTATTCTTCTACAAATTACTGGTAAAGAAAAATCGCAATAAACGTATATTGATTGGTTTGCGAAAAAGTTATAGCGTCTACAAAATAGGGGATAGTTAAGGCATTTTTATTAGTATTTTTTCTAGTAATGCCGGCGATCAGCGATTTTTTACCGTGACTGCGGTAGATCTCTGTCCTGTCAGTAGGCAGAACAGGGAAATGCCTTGTTCACATCTCCCTGTTCTGCCTCTCTGTGACACGATCGTGGGCCATCTCCCTGTTCTGCCTCTCTGTGACACGATCGTTTTTTTTTTAGTAATGCCGGCGATCAGCGATTTTTTATCGTGACTGCGATATTGTGGCGGGGGATGGGCTACAAGTGACACGGCAGTGATCACTGCTCCCAATGACAAGGAGCAGTGGATCTCTGTCCTGTCAGTAGGCAGAACAGGGAAATGCCTTGTTCAAGTCTCCCTGTTGTGCCTCTCTGTGACACGATCGTGGGCCGACAGCGAACAGAGTTTGTGGGGCACACGGTCAAGGAGAGCGCCACTCTGCTTCTTAAAGGGGAAGTACCTGTACATCCATTTGCCCACCGCAGCCATTGTGCCGATGTTTATCGGCGTGCAGCAGTCGGCAAATGGTTAAATCAGATATTGTTAACTTCAACACTGAAAAACAATTTGTAATATAATGATGTGCATAGCAGAAAAATCTGTTTGTTTCCAATTCATTGGTTAGGTAAATAATTTCAACATTTTCGTTATGTAAGGGCTCTTTCACACGGGGCGGATCAGTAATGATCCACCCCGTGCACCTCCGTTTGCTTAGCGGAGATCGCTCCGTTGATCCCCGCTGAGCCGGCGAATGACAGGGCGGTCCCCGCACACTGTGCAGAGACCGCCCTGTCTTTTCTCCGCTCTCCCCTATGGGGAGATCAGCTGAACATGGCCGTCTGTCCGTGTTCATCGGATCCAATCCGATCGACGAATGGAAAAGTAGGTTTTTCCTCCGTCACACTTTGGCGGATCGGAACGGGTCAGATGTCAGCGGGCATGTCACCGCTGACATCTGCGGCTCCATAGAGGAGCACAGAGCGCCCGTTCAGGTCCGCTTAACAAACTGGCAGGCGGATCTGAACGGACGCTCCGTGTGAAAGAGTCTGATTATTTTTATTATTATTTTACAAAAAAATTCTAGTATATTCGGATTGGTTTCCTATATTTGTTGTACCAAATCGATTTGTATTTTTTGGAAGTCATTTCGGAGGATTGGCTATATTCGTTAGCATGTTAATTCATTATCCACTTGACCTGATGATTGTACCCCATTCATGTCCAGAGTATTTTTTACTGCGCTACTTTAATTGGTAATTGTGCCGTCACGCAACACGGTACACAAATTTATACTCGTTTTTTTCACACAAATATTGGTGGTGTATTTTGGTGAGATTTGATCACCGCTGGGTCTTTTATTTTTTACGATATAAGCAAAAAATAAATAAATATTTTCTGCTATAAAACATATCCAATAAAAAAAAAAATACTGTTTCTCCATAAATGTAGGCCGAAATGTATTCTGCTACTTGTCTTTGTTAAGAAAGAAATCCCAATAAGTGTATATCATTTGGTTTTGCGTGAAAGGTATAGCATCTGGTATAGATACTGGAATTTTTTTTTCTATTACTAGTAATGTCGGTGATCAGTGATTTATAGCTGTTAGTCCAACCCACAAAGAGAGATGGAATGAGCCGATTGTACAATATCGAGTGGAGTCATGTGCATGAGAAAGTAAGGAATGGAACAAAATTAATTTCGGATTCATTCATTACGTTATGATTTGGAGATTCTGATGCATCGACCTCAACCAACCCAAACACAATAATTTGGAATCATCCTCTTATTTCACTTTCATACCTTACTGTATTTATTGCAATAGGTTTCCATTTCATATGTAGTGCATTTTTAGTAATAATGAAAAATATTGCAAAAAATACATTTCCCGATTTTCACAAAAAAAAATAAAAATAATACCATCCCGCTCTGATCAGAATAAAATAAATCGGACTTAATACGTATTAATTTGTTATGTTATGATGATAAATTGGATGTAAACCCAATTTGTTTTTCTTTATTTGCTGTCACAATGTAGAGTAAAATTTCCTATCATCTGTGCCCAGTCTTGCCACACAGAGTTAATCCAACTCTGAGCAATCCTCTTTTATTGTTCAGTGAGATAAAACGGACTTACAGAGAAAAACCTTAGTCCGTTCCACCCCCTTGCTGTGAATGACAAGTTATTTACATATCTCATGCACTAGCCTGGAGACAGACATTTTTTAATTCCCACCCCCACTCTGAAGTCATGTGGTTACTTTTCTGGATTTTGACTGGATGTTAGTGATCAAAGCAGAATTTAGTGTAGGGAATACACAGGAGAAAATGCATGTTGACAAGGGGAGTGTAGAGGTGGGCGGGGAGTCTACTGACATCACGACTCCACCCACCGAGCTCCAGACAACAGATCCACCCACAGAATCGGCAGTTTTTCAGGTCTCATAACAGACAGAGGGGAGACATGTGACAGGTAAGGATACATGCAGGAGGCATCTATATCCTTATAGATCAGCCCTATGGCAGTAGTTTAGAAAGGATGAGAGTGAGTTTACATCCACTTTAAATTAATTTCCTTATTCCCAATTAACTCCGTGTGTTGTGCTGCACACATACAAATCAAAAAACAAAATGATCTCTCAAGTTCAACCCCAATACAAAAAGAATCTTATTAGAATATTCACGTTACGCTCACTAGATCTTCTAACACCTGCACACTATCACTATTAGTAGACAGACTTAAAAACCTTTAACAACTTCACCTCTCCATCCCCTGTGGACCAGAGAAATGTATACATTCCTGCTATGGACCCATTTATTCTGCAATCATTTATGACATTACTAAAGATAACAATGTAATACACATTTTGTTTAAGGACAAACAAGGCTTTCTTGATATTTTCTTGCTACAATGATTTTCTTTGTCTGCAGATGAACAGAAAGATACAAAAGTAACAACAAGTTACATAGCATCTTTGTATAATCATGGCCCAAAGCAAGTTTATTTATAAACATTAACTGCTTTTTTTTTTTTTTTTTTTACATCAAGAGCCCTCAACTTCTTCTCTCTGTATATTTTAACCACTTAAGACCCGGACCAAAATGCAGGTAAAGGACCAGGCCCCTTTTTGCGATTCGGCACTGTGCCGCTTTAACCGACAATTGCGCGGTCGTGCGACGTGGCTCCCAAACAAAATTGGCGTCTTTTTTCCCCCACAAATAGAGCTTTCTTTTGGTGGTATTTGATCACCTCTGCGGTTTTTATTTTTTGCGCTAAACAAGAATAGAGCGAGAATTTTGAAAAAAAATTCAATATTTTTTGCTATAATAAATATCCCCCAAAAATATATAAAAAAAAAGTTTTTTCCTCAGTTTAGGCCGATACGTATTCTTCGACCCATTTTTGGTAGAATTATTTTTTTTTTAATTGCAATAAGCATTTATCGGTTGGTTTGTGCAAAATTTATAGCGTTTACAAAATAGGGGATAGTTTTATTGCATTTTTATTATTATTATTTTTTACTACTAATGGCGGCGATCAGCGATTTTTTTCGTGACTGCGACATTATGGCGGAAACTTCGGACAATTTTGACACAATTTTGGGACCATTGTCATTTTCACAGCAAAAAAATGCATTTAAAATGCATTGTGTACTGTAAAAATGACAATTGCAGTTTGGGAGTTAACCACATGGGACGCTGAAGGGGTTATGTGTGACCTCATTTGTGTTTCTAACTGTAGGGGGTGTGGCTGTAGGTGTAAGGTCATCGATTGGGTTTCCCTATAAAAGGGATCACACGATCGATGACGGCACCACAGCGAAAACCGGGGAAGCTGTGTTTACACACACACCTCTCCCCGTTCTTCAGCTCCAGGGACCGATCGTGGGACTCCAGCGGCGATAGGGCCCGTGGGTTCCGCGGTCACGGAGCTTTGGACTGGGACGCGGGCACATGCCCGCAACCCACAGCTGGGCATTAACCAATCACGTACCGGTACGTGATTGTGCTCAGCCGTGCCATTCTGCCGACGTATATGGGCGTTAGACGGTCCTTACGTGGTTAAAGTGTTATTAAACCCAGGACCCTGCATTCACTATAGCTGGTCTCCCACAGTACACCGAACATGGAAATGCAATTATTTTAGTAAATACAGTACAAACAGATAAAATACCCTTTCTCATCAGCAGTATAGAAAAGCCTTTTGACCTATATTGGTGTCTAGCCAAGCACTGGTTAAAGCTTGTAGGAGGAGATTTTTATGAGAGTGCAGGACCCCTGACCCTCTGTCTGGACAGTGCCGATTGGCCCTGTGCTGATCATATGCACTCTCCCAATCTCTAGCAATACACACCAAACTGAGCATGTGCAGCGTGACTCCATAGATTCTGTGATAGCAGGAAATTATTAGGGGGTAGTGTAATAAGAGGAAGATCAGAGAAGACAGGATCAAACAGATTTTTTTACACAATGCAGAGGATTTAACCCATAGGTTCCATGGTGACATAACAAGCATGCTTTACCGCAGACTGATTTTAGTGTTGTGTGTTTATTAACACATTAATGTCGGCTTTGATTAATCATGGCTGACATTTACGGTATACTGGGGCAGACAGACTGGACATGCTACACACATCCTGTGTACAATGATGACGTTTTTATAGCAGGTTTACCACGCTCATAGTCTCACTTGTCTACCAGTTAAATGAAATGGACACAACATTGATAAAATATCATGAGTACCGCGAGTTCAATTCTTTAGCATGCAAACAAAAATGCACTGTGGAGGTAAACATGCCTGTGTTTGCTCAATATGTAATGTTGCATTAAGAACCTTCACCTGTTAAAGGGGTTTCTCCAAGGACATTCCATCCACTGGGCAACTGAAGGTGTTTAAAAGCCAACGTGATCTTCTTATCTAGAATGGTCACATCCCCCGGACGTGGCTGTGCGCTGATCAGGAACCGAGCGAAATTCAGGGCCTGCTGGTTGGTGGCATTGGCCACTAGAAACTGAGCAGAATCGTATGCTTCATCGCCGGTGAATTCAAAGCTCTCCTCTCCCAACACAACCACTGAGCCCTTCTTGGACGCACACAGCGAGACGGTAACAATCTCACAACAGCCGTGAGCTGAAAGAGAAAATAAATAAACGGTTCAAAAAATAAAACAGTCAATGGAGGATTTAACCTATATGGTATAAATGAAGCAAGCGTCCAAATCTCATTATTTGTGGCAGCCAGTCACTATTTCCATTCAGTATACAAATCAAGATAAATATGTTTAAAATATGTTGACGTTGACATACAGGGCCCTAAAATTATTCAAACTTGTCATGTGATAGACCGACACAAAGTGACACATAATTGTGCAGTGGAAGGAAAATAATACATGGTTTTCAAACTGTTTTTAAAAATTAATAAAAGTGTGGGGTACATTTGTATTCATCCCCCAAGTCAATACTTCAGCTGCAAGTCTTTTTGGGGATGTCTCTACCAGCTTTGCACATCTAGAGAGGGACACTTGTTCCCATTCTTCTTTTCAAAACAGCTCAAGCTCTGTCAGATTGGATGGAGAGTGTCTGAACAGCAATTTTCAAGTCTTCCCACAGAATCTCTAGTGGATTTAGGTCTGGACTTTGACTGGGTCATTATAACACATAAATATGCTTTGCTTTGATCTAAACTATTCCATTGTATCTCTGACTGTATGTTTAGGGTTGTTTTCCTTCTGGAAGGTGAACCTCCGCCCCAGTCTCAAGGCTTTTGCAGACTATAACAGGTTTTCTTCTAAGATTGTTCTGTATTTGGCTCCATCCATCTTTCCATAAACTCTGACCAGCTTCCCTGTCCCTGCTGAAAAAAAAGCATCCCCAAAACATGACATTGTCACCACCATGTTTCACAGTGGGGGTGGCGTGTTCAGGGAGATGTGCAGTTAGTTTTCCACCAAAGATAGCATTTTGCTTCTAGGCCAAAAAGTTAAATTTTGGTCTCATCTGACCAGAGCACCTTCTTCCACATGTTTGCTGTGTCCCCCACATGGCTTCTCGCAAACTGCAAACGGGACTTCTTATGGCTTTCTTTCAACAAAAGCTTTCTTCTTGTTACTCTTCCATAAAGGTCAGATTTGTGAAGTGAACGACTAATAGTTGTCCTGTGGACAGATTCTCTGAGCTGATCTGTTCTGTGGATCTCTGCAACTCCTTCAGCGTTACCATGGGCCTCTTGGCTGCTTCTCTGATGAATGCTCTCCTTGCCCGGCCTGTCAGTTTAGGTGGGCGGCCATGTCTTGGTAGGTTTGCAGTTGTGCCATACTCTGGATGTTGGAATTGAACAGTGATGGATGGATTGAACAGTGCTCCGTAAGATGTTCAAAGCTTGGGACAACCCTGCTTGAAACTTCACCACTCCTTTATCCCTGACCTGTCTGGGGTGTTTCTTGGCCTTCATGATGCGGTTCACTAAAGGTTCTCTAACAAACCTCAGAGGGCTTCACAGAACAGCTGGATTTATACTGAGATTAAATTACACACAGGGGGACTATTTATGAATTAGGTGACTTATGAAGGCAATTGGTACAACTAGATTTTAGTTAGGGGTAGCAGAGAAAAGGGGGCTGAAGACAAAAACACGCTACACTTTTCACATATTTGTAAAAAAAAAAAAAAGAAAAAAAAATTGAAAATCATTTATCATTTCCCTTTCACTTTGTGTCGGTCTATCACATAAAATCCCAATAAATACATTTACGTTTTTGGTTGTAACATGACAAAATGTGGAAAATTTCAAGGGGTGTGAATACTTTCTCAAGGCACTGTACTTTACTAAACCATGAACATAGCAAAAGGGCAAATATTCTGCTGCAGGCATTAGATTCCCTCCATAGATGAATGGGAGAGAAGAGGACTATATTAGTTCATATAGGGGGTCGGGCCCTAGCACAGTCTCTACAAAGAAGCAAACGAGGAACGGTGTGTTCACCATATTAAAAGCCTCAGAACAATTTCTTGAATAATCCAACAAAAAGACTACTTCCAGCTAATGTTCAGCACTCTAATGCATTCCACTCTGTCAGGAGCTTACTCATAGGCTGCAAGTAAGCTAATGACCGTGTGAAACTCTGTACATCACATGTAGTAGTCTATTTGTTGGATGATTCAATGATGAGGATTTTAATATGCCAAATGGTTCCGCTTTCCTTCTTTGGAGCCCTGAAGAGCATGAACATACCATATTAAGAGACCATTTTAATACTGTGATACATCTTACAGGATGCCAATTTAGTTAAAAACAAAACTAAATGGAACTTTACAATGTATAGTGATTTTGTACATTTTTTCTTTATAATAAAAGGGAAGCACAGTAGCCAAGTGGTTAGCACTATGAATTCCAACCATAGCACTACAGGCTTGGAGTTTGCATGTTCTCCCTGTGCGGGTTTCTTTTGGGTACTCTGGTTTCCTCCTACACTTCAACAACATGCTGATGTCACTGGCACAGTGAGATTATAAAAAAGCTGAAAAAAGCCTGTTTCTGTCAGTGGTTTTTCCTGTCAGTGGTCGTTCTGTCTAACCCTCAGCTTCCAGACAGACTAGTAGGAAGGGGGGTCGTCCTATACGTCGAGTATACCCCAAAACCAAAATTTTTCCTGGAAAAATAGGGGGTCGTCTTATACACCGGAAAATACTGTATGTATATGCGTTATATGTATGTGTGTATATATATATATATATATATATATATATATGTATATATATATATATATATTATATATACACACACACAAACACACACATACATATACACACACACATATACACACACACATACACACACACACACACATACACACAGTGGAACTTTGGATTACGAGTAGAGGTCGACCGATATGGGGTTTTCTCTGGCCGATGCCGATATTTAGACATCAGGGCGGCCGACGGCTAATATTTTAGGCCAATTTTTTTGGCAGGTGGCACTTACAGGTGACACTGGCACCAGATGGCTTCGGCAGGTTTCACAGCTGATAATGTAGCTGTGTGGTGGGGGGGGGGGGAGAGAGAGAGAGAGAGAGCTCTCAGATTCAGCATGATGTCGGAGGTGGGTGGGCCCCAGCAGCTATGATTGTACTGTTTAAAAAGGGGCGGGGCCACATACAGTGGCCCACCCAGACCTCGTCCCATTGGCTGGTGTTTGATAGCTGGGTCCCGCCCACCCCGACATCAAACCTTGCTAATGACAGCTCCCTTCTCTCTCTCTCTAGTTAATGTTTCACACACGCAGCGCTGCTCTAAAGGACAGTGTGTTCCTCCTCCCTTCTCCACACTCTGCTGACACAGATGCAGATGCGTTAAATATCGGCCACATTTGGATAATAAAATCGGCCGATGCCGATTTCTCCAAAATGGACGAATACCGGCCGATATATCAGTCGACCTCTAATTACGAGCATAATCTGTTTCCAGGAGTATGGTCATAATCCAAAGTACTCGCATATCAAAGCGGGTTTCCCCATTGAAGTCAATGGAAATGAAAATAATTAGTTTGGCATTGACTTCAATGGCATGCAATACAGCATTTTGCCAAAGTCGAGGGAGTGCCGGAGAGCCTCGGAAACGTCCGGAAAGGCACAAGGACAGTTCAGGTGACCTTGGCAAACCTCAAAAATAGACTCCATTCACGAGCCTTTCTGAGGTCAACCAAACTGTCCTCGGGCCTTTCAGTGCATTTCCGAAGGGCGCCAATTGGCTCTGGTGCCCCCCCACCTCAGGCCAAATGCGGTACTGCACACCACTCTGGCCTGAATCCTGCTTGTTTTGGAGACAACACTCGCAAACAGAGTTAGGATTTTTAGAAATACAGCGCTCATATTGCGAAACGCTCATTCACCACGTTACTCGCAATCCGAGGTTCAACTGTGTATATATATATTATATATACACACACACACACACACACACACACACACACACACACACACACACACACACACACACACACAGATGGCGCTATTCAGGTACATGTAATATTCAAATTTTTTCTTTATTTGCTATTTTTTCCCCCATGAAAGTGGAGTTACCTTTTAAATATATTCCAGTGACCAGAATAAATTAATATTTTAATCCATAGAATGCATTTAAACAACGCCATATGTGCATAAAACGCATGTACTTAGGAGGATTTTTTTCTGGCAAGTTCTGGCAGAAAACACACCAGCATATTTTGAGTGTACATTTTCACGCTCGTGAAGAGACAGATTACTCTGCGATAGGCAATTATGTGCTCACAATGTATCCTTTTTATTCTGTGACAGGGTCGTGTTCCTGCAGCGTCTGCTTTATTATTGACAAATTGCAATGTGTAGTGTTACCGGCTGTAGAGTTCTGCCGATGATACTCTAATTGGATTAAAGATTTAGTTGTGTTTAGACATAATGACATTGCATAGTGTCATCTATCTGTGAAATAATCAGAGGAACTCTATGGCTTGCTCTGCACACGGCAATGTCAGGAGACTAGTGGAGCTTTCACAAAACTGAAAAATGTTTTTTGTGTTCTTGCCTCTTCACAATCACCCACACTTCATGCTTTTAACGCATAAGCTAGCACCTACGATACAAGAATGGTTAAGGGAGGTGGAAAGAATAAGAAACATGGAAGAGGTAATATCTCAATATAAAGAATTAAATAATCATGATTCTGGAATTTGGGGAGGCTGGGAAAAGTTAAAACAATCTATGGTTTTTATAGGCTGCATGAGTGATAAGAGTACTTAGGTAGAATTTGATGGCATATGAAGGAGATAATAGTAGAGACCTCCTCCCCCCTCCTCTCCTCTCCCCTAGGGGGATATTAGAAGGGGAATATAAACACAAATGCACTTTAACACAACGGGGCTCTAACCCCCTTTTTTTTTTTTTCTTTTTTTCCTTCTCTCATTATTCGAGAGAGGCCTATGGGTAGTGGGTCTCGAGAGTCTCTCGTGTCCCCTTACAATGAGCACCAAGTTGGGAGGCAGGGAGGACACAGGAAATTTTTTTTTCGATAATGGGGAAAAGAGAATTTTTTATTTTTTTTCCCCTCTCCTCTCCGGGGGGTGGGGAGAGGAGGGGGCAGGAGGTTTTTTTTTTTTTTTCTTGAATGTATGTACATGAAATGTTGAATGTATTTAAATGGAGAAATTTATACTGTAAATGTCTTGAAAAAAATGTGGTTTTGATTTTATAAATGTGATGTTGATTCTATAAATGTTTCTTAAAAAACCCAATAAAAATAAATTAAAATAAACTAAGCAATCCTCTTTTATTGTTCAGTGAAATAAAAACAGACTTACAGAGAAAAACCCTAGTCCGTTCCGCCCCCTTGCTGTGAGTGACAGGTTATTTACATCTAATGCACTAGCCTGGAGACAGGCATTACTTTTTTTTTTTTTAACTCCCACCCCCACCCCTTTCCTGAAGTCATGCGGTTACTTTTCTGGATTTGACTGGATGTTAGCAGAATTCAGTGTAAGGAATACACAGGAAAATTGTTGACAAGGAGTGTAGAGGAGGGCGGGGAGTCTACTGACATCACGACTCCACCCACCGAGCTCCAGACAACAAATCCACCCACAGAGTCTGCAGTTTTTCAGTTCTCATAACTGACAGAGGGGAGACATTTGACAGGTAAGGATACATGCAGGAGACATCTATATCTTTATAGATCAGCACTATGGCAGCAGTTTAGAAAGGATGAGAGCGAGTTTACATAACTAAAATCATTTTTAGACCTGAAGATTTAACCACTTTAATACTGGCCACTTTTACCCCCTTTCCCCCCAGGCCAATTTTTAGCTTTCAGAGAGGGAGGGGACAGGTGACAATTGCGGAATTGATGTACCTCCCTGCTGCTACATAGGACGGAAGTTCACCTGAAAAACGTCAGAAAAGGTAAAAAATATATATATATATATCCAAAAACGAGGGAGGGTGGGCTGCTCTATTGTTTAAAACCTAGTTGTATTTCAGCCTAAATTGATGGATTTTTCCTTACACTATACCGCAGTACTGCACAATGCTGATAGATGTGTCATGCTTTGCGAAGCTTATCTGAAGACAACAGACACAATATATTCTATTGGAGGTCATATGAGGTTCTTGTGCTTCCCGTTTTACACCTGAGCTGCATTCATTTATATCCAATATTGAAGCTCACTGTCCCACTAAACTGACCAATACAATTTGAGCAAATGCATGAGCATCAAGCACCATATTAATCATGAGATTTCTAAATCCAGCCTCAATTTCTACATCCTCAAGCGGCACATGTTTCCTCCACAATGATTGGTGGTAAGCATCTGCTTGTCCTCAAATGACTTGCATGCTGCCAGGATGTGCCACCAGCATTTTTCCCCTCGATTTGGTTAATGGATGAATGTGGCGCACACAGTGTAACCCTGTATTCATTTTTCCATGTACAGAACAATCCACTGTTATTTGCAAAGAGATTTTCCAGCATGTCGGACTTGCATGCTGCCAGGATGTGCCACCAGCATTTTTCCCCTCGATTTGGTTAATGGATGAATGTGGCGCACACAGTGTAACCCTGTATTCATTTTTCCATGTACAGAACAATCCACTGTTATTTGCAAAGAGATTTTCCAGCATGTCGGATAATGTAATTACAATCGCTTCCAATCATCAAAGTATTCAATATACAGGCAGTTCATTACCAAACGGTTCTAAGGCAGACCTGACTCTGCGACACCCAATCTTGCTTTACCCCTTCATGCCCAAGCTTTTTTCTGACACGTGTTGCTTACAAGTTAAAATCCGTATTTCTTGATAGAAAGTTTTAGAATTTTAGACCAAATAGAGGCTGTTTAAAGAAATCGGGCTCGTTGGGTGTTTTCCATCTCCATCTTCTGATTGGAGATTGCTTTTTGAGTTCACTGTATCCAGAAAATTAGCCAATTGATTTTAAACATGTACTGCAATTTTGTAACATTAAACATTTTAACAATCCTTTCTAAGACGCTTTTTTTACTCAACCATTTCCCGCCCGGTCAATAGTAAGTTGACGTCTGGGAAGTTGTTGTGTAATCCTGACTGGACGTATATTGATGTCCAGCAGGATAACATGCCCTCATGGGCGGGCGGCGATGCGGGGTGTCAGTCTGACACCTTGCATCTCTGATCTCGGTAAAGAGCCACCGGCGGAGGCTCTTTACCATGTGATCAGCCGTGTCCAATCACGTCTGATCATGATGTAAACAGGAAGAGTTGTTGATCAGCTCTTCCTCACTCGTGTCTGACAGACAAGTAGAGGAGAGCCGTTTGGCGGCTCTCCTGACAGGGGGGTTCGCGCTGATTGTTTATCAGCGCAGCCCCCCCCCCCTTAGATGCCCACACTGGACCACCAGAGAAGCGGCCAGGACCCAAAAAAATAAAGCAATAATAGGCAACTATAAAAAAAAATGAGCACAATAAATGCCAATAAGTGCCCACAAATGGGCACTGACTGGCAACATGGGCACTGACTGAAGTGATGCCCAGCAATGCCAACAGTGCCACCCCTCAGTGTTCATCTCAGTGCCCATCCATGCCCAGTGCCCACCTATCAGTGTCCATCAGTGCCACCTCATCTGTGCCCGTAATCGAAGAAGAAAATGTACTTATTTATAAAAAGAATTAACAGAAAACATTAAAAACTTAATTTTTTTCTAAATTTTCGGTCTTTTTTTAGTTGTTGCGAAAAAAATAAAAATCTCAGAGGTGATCAAATACCACCAAAAGAAAGCTCTATTTGTCGGAGCAAAATTATAAAAAAAATTGTTTGGATACAGCGTAGCATGACCGCACAATTATCATTCAAAGTGCAACAGCGCTGAAAGCTGAAAATTGGCTTGGGCAGGAAGGTGCATAAGTGCCCGGTATGGAAGTGGTTAAAGCGTAACTCCACTTTTGTTGAGAAAAAAAAAATCATTCCCCTCTGGGTGATCTATGTACACTGTAAGGATAACAACCTTTGTTGCAGATTCCTACCTTTTGTTATTCAGAAGAAATCCCTGTGTGTTTGCCTGTGCTGAGTGGGTCTAATGGGAGTGGTTTCATAATTAACTGTCAGGTGTGCAGCTGCAGGGCACCAATGAAGAAATCTGCTGGGCCTGCATCCCTTTAGACGTGTTCCCATTAAAAGTGTCTCTCTAAAAATGAAATTTTGCAGGGGGATGCCTAAAATCTGACTCATATCTTAGGCAGACTTCTGGGAAAATTGGTGAGCCAATCACACAAGCAGGAAAATATGTTTCTGGGGAGTGGTCAGTACACACTACAGGTAGCCATTTCGCAAATGTTTTCTCAGAAAATTACAGTGGCTGCAATTGAAAAGGAAATGTAATTTTTAATTCAATTACACTATGATTAGTGTCACAATTATATGTGTTATATTTTTTTTCTTCATTCCCCCCACCCCACAAAAGTAGAGCTACTATTTAAATATGACCCACTGCAGCTAAAGTCCCATTATGATGATTTTTTTCCCCCTCTGTATCAGTGGTCATCAGCCATGTCCTAAGGGCCCACTAACAGGCCAGGATTGCACGATAACTGAAATACATGACAGGTGATATACTTTGCTGCCAAGGTAATACAAAAAACCTGGCCTGTTAGGCCCCGTACACACAATCAAATTTGTCCGCTGAAACTGGTCCGAAGGACCGTTTCAGCAGACAAATCCGATCGTGTGTATGGGCTAGCGGACATGTCTGACCGGTGGACAAATTTTAAAGCATGCTTTAAAATTTGTCCGCCGGAGACATGTCCGTCGGATATGTCCGCTGGTTAGTGTACTAACCAGCGGACATATCCGGCGGACAAATTTTAAAGCATGCTTTAAAATTTGTCCGCCGGTCAGACATGTCCGCTAGCCCATACACACGATCGGATTTGTCTGCTGAAATGGTCCTTCGGACCAGTTTCAGCGGACAAATTTGATCGTGTGTACGGGGCCTAATATCTGCCCGCACAAGCGTCGAATGGATGCGACGCATGCGTGGAAGTTTTTTACTTCCTGGTGCGGTGACGTGGCGGCGTCAAGTCACCGCCACGTCACTGCGCTATCTGCCGGGGGGGGGGGATTTGATCCGATGGTGTGAACACGCCGTCGGATGAAAATCCGGAGGAGACATGTCCGCTGAAAAACGGTCCGTCGGACAGTTTCAGCGGACATGTGTGTACGCGGCCTAAAGTGGGCCCTGAGGACAGGGTTGATGACTACTGGTCTATATGACTAGCAATCAAAGAGTTTTAAAGTCCATAACCACCGAAGGGTGAGCACACAGGATGCTGAAATTGCCACCACATAAACTCCAATTCTAAGTCCTAATAGTGGATATCATGTTTTAAGCAGTAAGGAGGGCATACATCAATTTATGTATTATTAACAATAATAATAATAATAATATAGGATTTACACAGCGTCAACCATTTGCGCAGCACTTTAAAAAAAAACTAAGGCAGACATTACAGTTACAATTTGGTACAAGAGGAATAGAACAGAATATAAAACAATAGAATATATATAAAACAATAGAATTAAACAGAATGAATTTTGACAAAACTCAAAAAAATGTCATCGATTTGAAAATAACGCATAAAGAGGATGTTAGGGGTTCCTTGAGCTGTGGGTGATTTGACCTCTCATTTGATCGTTCCTGCATAGTTTCTAGGACCAACATCACTTGACAAAGCCAATATCAAGGTTGGCATTCTATTGACTAATGGAAGTGGCATTTTTCCCATGGCCCTTAATGATTTGATTTATTAAGGGATTACCAAGACCTGAAAATTTTTAGGTCATTCTCTAAGGTAAAAAAAAGTTGATCTAAACTAGGTAGTGCAAGGACCTACCCATAGGTCTGCACAGCCTATTGCCTTAGGGTGTGCACCCCAAATGTGTTAAAACATGGACAGTGTCAGTAGAGCCTTGAACGGTGTCAAGAGCAGAGGTTGGTGTCAGTAAGGCCGTGGACAGTGTCAGTAATTTTGAATATGTTTGATTTTTTTCCCCCCAAAAAATTAGAACCCCTTATTTTGCTGGCATTGGTGCCATATCAGCAGGGGGAATCTGCGCCTCACATGGTAATTGGGGTGTGCACATCCCCCCCTGCGCACACCTATGGGTCTACCTGTGCTCAATAATTTAAAGGGGTTGTAAAGGTAAAAGTTTTTTTACCTTAATGCATCCTATGCATTAAGGTAAAAAAACATCTGACAGCACCGCCCCCCCCCCCCCCCGCCCGAGCCCCCGTTTTACTTACCTGACCCCTCGAAAGTCCGGTGCGGTTGCTGGTCGTCCTGTTCGGTTCCCAGCCTGGCTGTTGATTGGCTAGGCTGGGCGAATTGATAGCAGCGCAGCCATTGGCTGGCGCTGCTGTCAATCACAGCGGATGACGCGGCGCGCCGGGGGGGCGGGGCCGAGTGATACAGTCGGCGGCTATGGCCGCAGCTGTATCACGGGAGTGTGCTCGCAAAAGCTTTCCACCGTGCAAGCTCGCTCGCATAAAGGTAGAATGCTTTTGCGAGGAGCCGAGACAGCCGCCGAGGGACCCCAGAAGACAGCTTTCGGGGACACTGTGCAAAACTAACTAAAATATAAAATGTTTGTTATTTAAAAAAAAAAAAAAAAATCTGACTTTAGTGTCCCTTTAAGACCTGACACTACATAGCTGTTGGTAAACATAAAAGAGACACTACAGTACCAGTATAATCATTGTAACAGGTGTGGTCAGGACAGCCAAATGATAGATGCTGGGTATTTATTGGCTACCTTGTTTTAAATATGCCTTATAGTGTTTATAAGGTGACTGTCACCTTTTAAAGAATAGAACTCTGCTACCTTCAAAAGAAGACAGTTCACACGTACCCGTCCCACTGCCTGTCCATTGAAATCTTCATCACTTGCAGAGAAAAGCCAGGAACATTCAGCACACATCGGGGTGTGTCAGGTGCCCACATTCCCTGCCCCACACTTGTGGTTCCATCCATCATGTCATCATAGAACAATGTAATGGAATCCCAGCACACGGTGTGGGATAAAGGGATCCAACACAAATGTACGTCAGATGTACAGATTCCAGGCTCAGTCACACTTGTGGCATGCTGAAACTGCCCAAGACAGCTCAGGGTTTTTTTTTTATTTATTTAATGAATCGTCACAATGGGGTCAATTCACAAAGAGAAACGTTATTGGTTTTCTTCAGGTGTTAAATTAGCACTCCTTATTTAACGCTAGCAAACATGGTATTCACGAAAGCTATAATCGTTATTTAACATAGTCGTTATGGTTTTCAACTGACTCTTTATCCAAACGTTATGCTAACTACTCAGACGTTATTATTAACATTTGGGACGTTAAAATAACTCTTAAGATCGTTAAATAATGCTGGAGAGATGCATTCTGGGAGCAGAAGGGGAGGAGAACAGCTGCATGTGGAAAAGAGCAGATACAGAGAGAGAAAGAGAGACACAAGCAATACACATGGAGATTGAGCATGTGATGTGCAAAACTTCTAGTGTGTGCTTTTCTAAAGCCATGTGTATTTCCTCATACAGAGAATAAATCATGGGAGATGAGAATCGGAATTTAGCTATCACCTGGGTTTCAGAAAAGTCATCCAAAATAGTATGTGAACGGAATACACGTTTATAAATCTGAACAACATTCTAACGTGTTCTTCGCCTCTAGATAATTTTAAGTTCAAATAGAGCACGGTTCTATCTTGCCCAACACTACTAAAAATGTCACTACACTACAAAAATCGGCAAAAGCTTCCTCTAACTACAAAATATCGCCTGGGAAATGTCATAACGCCACCCTGAGGGAGGTGTTAATTTAACGATTGCTTAACGATTGATAACTGTCAAAAAAATGTTTGTGAATTGCACTTCTGTACATATTTAACGATTTGACTCTTTAAAATAACGTTTTGAATCTTTAAAATAACGATTTGACTCTTTAATAAGGATCCACACCTTAAAATATCGGTTCTGTGTAGGGAAACGTTATTTGATGATTTTTCAAAGCGTTAAATCGTTTAGTGAATTGAACTAGCTTCAATAACGTGCAAAATCGTTAAAATAACACTCGCAAACTGAAAATAAAGCTTTGTAAATTGACCCCAATGTATCACTTTATGTATTTCTGTGCACAGAGATGAAGCTGTTATCGATGTTGTATCCTGGCCTAGGCCAAATAGGCCCAGGCCAGCATTTTGAAGGGGGGCAGCACGGAAAGACTCCCCGTCGGCACTACACTCTGTTAGTGTAGCGCCAGTCTTATGAGGCAGACTGGGCTAAAAGACAAATTAGTCCAGCCCCCCCCCCCCACCACCACAAAGCGGCCGCACTGCTTCCGGTATGCGGGCGGCCGGCATTCCGCAACTGTAGGGGGGGGGCACTGCTTCCAATTTTGACTGTCCTATCAACCTGGACCACAAACTTTCCTCACTGTGCTATATGTTTTCTGTTGCACCATTGGCATGGTTATATCTTCTTAGTCCTCTCTATAAAATTTATCAGAAATTTGCGCTTAAAGTAGAACTATAGGCACACTTTTTTTTTCATTTTGGATAGAGTAAGGCAGGGGTGCCCAACCAGTGGTCCGGGGGCCACATGTGGCCCGCGGAGCCCGCCGATGTGGCCCGCGCCCTCCTGCTCTGGGATAAAGGTTTTGGCAAGCCCAGATTGCGGGTTGCCGAAATGCCATCCCAGAGCATCAGTGTTGCTAATGAAGCCAGTGGTAGAGGAAGCAAGCGGCTACAGAGCCGTATTAGAGAAGCTTCCTGTATAGCCTCGCCTCATGTCACAGGTGGAGTGATACCAAATGCACTCTACCTGGGACAGCAACAGCCGGCGAAACTTGAATGGATGACTGTTCTTAAAGGCAAGTTTATTACTAAAATCACAGTGTATATATGAGCATATCTGTTCTGAAGTGGTGCAGTGCAGAACATCTGGGGGTTACCTGGACTGAGCGATAGACTTCTGTTATTACCTGCGTGTTTGGTGTGCTTTCAGAAAATGCACCACACCCACAGGATACACTAGAAGTCTATGGCAAAGTGCAGCTAACCCACAGGTGCACTGTGCTGCACCTGCAGTGCAGGTAAGCTACAGTGCGTCAGTGTGAAAGCAGCCTTAGTTAGGCCCCTTTGGCATGATTGGTCCGACCCATTTAGAGACAATTTGTCTTACCGTGGACTGATGAACAGCAAGGCTTTTGGAGATACTTTTATAACCCTTTCCAGCTTTATGCAAGTCAACAATTCTTAATCGTATATGAGGGGAACATCTTAGGTATATGATCTTAAATATGTTGCCACCACCCCTGGTAGACAAAGAAAGAGAATTCGAGGGATCCCCCGAAGTGGGGCTTTGAAGGCAACAAGAATTTATAGTGTTTTATACAAAATATATGATTTTATTTATAAATAACAAAGTATCAAAAAACACAAAAGTTAAAAGAAACAATGGATATGCAACTTATAAATGATCCACGTGGTAAGTACCAGGCCCTACGCGTTTCGGGTATTCCCTTCTTCAGGGGCCGAAGTCTGTATGGGATCTAGTAAATTTATACAGAAAAACATAATAAGAAAAGAAATATACATAGACAGGAGGCAAAATACATATACAGGTGCAATAAATCAAATCCATACCAATAAAAATGCTTTTAAATTTGCATATCATTGGAGGGGTGTATCAACCATGGCGTGGCGATTTCCAAGATGGAAGGGAAATAGGAAGACCTGGGTGCTGTGTTTCACACGGCCACCTGGACACCTGGACCAAAAAAAAGCACATACCAAAAATTAAGGAGTGCAGATGGTAGTCAAGCCTTTAGAGTTGCGGGCGGGCATAGGCACTGAAAATCTGTATATAATAGCACAGAGTGATCAGAAGAGATAGCCATGTGCTATTATATACAGATTTTCAGTGCCTATGACCGCCCGCAACTCTAAAGGCTTGACTACCATCTGCACTCCTTAATTTTTGGTATGTGCTTTTTGATATTTTTTTTGTTTTTTGTTCTTGTGTTTCCTGTTATTTTAGTTAACCACAAGATACTTATATATATAAAAAGTTTTTTACACACACTGTCCTTTATCTATAGGACAGTATATTGCTCTATGACAGTTTTGGTCCAGGTGGCCGTGTGAAACACAGCACCCAGGTCTTCCTATTTCCCTTCCATCTTGGAAATCGCCACACCATGGTTGATACACCTCTCCAATGATCTGCAACTTTAAAAGCATTTTTATTGGTATGGATTTGATTTATTGCACCTGTATATGTATTTTGCCTCCTGTCTATGTATATTTATTTTCTTATTATGTTTTTCTGTATAAATTTACTAGATCCCATACAGACTTCGGCCCCTGAAGAAGGGAATACCCGAAACGCGTAGGGCCTGGTACTTACCACGTGGATCATTTATAAGTTGCATATCCATTGTTTCTTTTAACTTTTGTGTTTTTTGATACTTTGTTATTTATAAATAAATTCTTAATCGTAGGTCTTCTGAGAGCTCTTTTGTGTGAGGCATCTCTCACATCAGGCAATGCTTCTTGTGAAAAGCAAACCAAGAATTGGTGTGTGTTTTTTATAGGGTAGGGCAGCTTTAACCAACACCTCCAATCTCATTGATTGGACTCCAGTTGGCTGACACCTCACTCCAATTAGCTCTTGGAGATGTCATTAGTCTAGGGGTTCACATACTTTTTCCACCTGCACTGTGAATGTTTACATGGTGTGTGCAATAAAAACATTTAATTCTTTGTGTGTTATTAGTTTAAGCAGACTGTTTGTCTATTGTTGTGACTTAGATGAAGATCAGATCACATTTTTGACCAATTTGTGCAGAAATCCATATCATTCCAAAAGGGTTCACATACTTTTTCTTGCAACTGTATGTACTCCCTATGTCTGGTGTGTGGACAGAAGTTCTTTGTTACAAAAACTTTACTGGTAATAAACGCACAATTCGTTTTTCTTTCTTTCCAAACACCATTTCAGAATGCTTTCAATGTCTAATTATTTTTGGTGTAGAGGGAGAAGAACAGAAGCACAAAAAACACAACAGGGCCCTGAGTAGTGAAGTATGCAGAAATGGACCACTATGCAGGCCTATGTTTTAGCAACAGTGGCCTGTTTATATCACATGCCGGAGAGGAGCAGATGTCTACAAATCCACATGTAAATCATAGGTGTGAAATATGCACAGTCCGTGACATTCTAGACGAGGACTGACCAAGGGGTCCGAGCCTTATAAGTGCAGAGTGCCGTCCTAAATCCCAGATAACCACAGTGGTGACATCAACCGCACAAAGCTGGCATATTCAGGCACCACAAACCTGAAAAGACCCGAGCAACACAGATCATTTAGTAAGCTGACCTATTATTCCATGGGTATCCAATATGTGATCATAGATAAAAAGAATGTGCAAATAACATGGCTGGGGATATCGATGCCTAAAACAACATTACATTCTGTAAAAGCTGCAGACAATATGCAGATAAATACCCGGCCAGACATTGAGAAACATCAAGTGCCCACTTTGATTTTTCACTTTTTATTTTTTATTATTGATGCTGGCTAGCTAAAAAATGCTTGGCGGCTTTCATATCTTTACCAGTCTACAGTTGAACAAAATCCCCCAACAAAATCCCCAGCTCTGCTCAGCTATATATTGCATTTATAATAGGGCCGAAACAACTAATCAATTATAAAATTAATCAATTCCAATTTTCATAATCTATTAATCGACCAGTAACATAATGGGGTTAAAAAAAAAAAAATTAGCCTTTAACCACTTCACGCCCAAGGACGTCATATGACGTCCTGGACTTTCAGTGGGGATATCTGAAAGATGCCTGCAGCTCCAGGCATCATTCAGATATCCATCTCTTCAGCCGGCGATTCTGTGCACCATAAGAACGATCATAGCGGACGTCCCCTACCACCGCCATCCGGTGCTTCTCCGGGCTCTCCTTTGCCATCGGAGACCCGGAGAAACGATCCGCCGGCGTCCGATGGAAACCATAGAGTAGACTGGTGACCAAATGGTCACCAGTCATCTCTATGATCGTCGGAGGCCCGGGCACGATGTTATGACGTCACGCTCGGGTCCTGGAATGTAAACACAGCCGCAATCGCGGCTGAAAGCATTAGATCTGTGAATTTTTTTTCACGATCTCATGCTTTCCAGCCTGGAGGAGAGATGTGGGGTCTTATTGACCCTGCATCTCTCCATAAAGAGTACCTGTCACACACCATTCCTATTAAAAGGGATGTTTACATTCCTTGTAATAGAAATAAAAGTGATCAAAAAAAAAAAAATGTCAAAAAAGTGTAAAAATAAAAGAAATTGAGTAAAATAAAAAAATAAAAATTTAAACGCACTCCGAAGCGAACACACACGCAATCCTGCCCACATATGTAAACGTCGTTCAAACCACACGTGAGGTATCGCCGCGTGCGTTAGAACGCCAGCAACAATTCTAGCACTAGACCTCCTCTGTAACTGTAAATTTGTAACTTGTAAAAAAATAAATAAAGCGATGCCTATGGAGATTTTTAAGTACTGACGTTTGGCGCCATTCCATGAGTGTGCGCAATTATAAAGCGTGACATATTAGGTATCTATTTACTCGGCGTAACTTCATCTTTCACATTATACAAAAAAATTGGGCTAACTTTACTGTTTTGTTATTTTTTAATTCACAAAACTTTTTTTACCCCAAAAAAAAGCGTTTGAAAAATTATTGCGCAAATACCGTGCGAGATAAAAAGTTGCAATGGCCGGCATTTTATTCCCTAGGGTGTCTGCTAAAAAAACATATATAGTGTTTGGGGGTTCTGAGAACAAAAAAATTATGATTTATGCATGTAGGAGAGAAGTGCCAAAATAGGCCCGGTATGGAAGTGGTTAATAGTACAAAAAAGCAAATCACTACTGTAAATATTACTTTCATTGTCCCACAATAAAAAAAAATTAACCCCTTACAGTAGCGATTATTTGCTCTTTTTGTACTTATTTTTGTTTTTTAATCCCCATTATGTTACTAAAACATCTCAGGCCGGGGTCACACCTCTGTGTTTTTTGGTGTTTTTTGCAGAAACACACTACAGTTCATTTACATGTTTTCCTATGGGACACGTTCACATCCATGATTTTTTTTCAGCTGCTGTGTATTTGGAAAGAACGAGGACTTTTTAACGCAAAACTGTGCCATTTTGTTTTTTTGGGTTCAATATACTTCAATAGAGAAGCTGCAGAAAAGCATTTATGTGTTTTTTTTTTGCGGCAATTTGTGTTTTGTAATCTGCCCAACAACAAATTGGCCCAAATAAAACGTTTATTTTTTATTTTTAAGGCTTTAATCCGATTAATCGAAACAATCGGCCAACTAATCATTTATGAAAATAATCGTATGTTGCAGCGCTAATTTATTGCCACCTAAAAAAAATATTGTTTTTGCAGAATCATACTTACCTGGGTGGATGCTGCATCTGTCTCCTGCGGGCTCTAACACTGATAACTGAGCGATCAAACACCACTGATCACTCGTGTCACGTACCTCCTGGATGAGCCCGGTATGCAGAGGGAGGGCTCCCTTACGCTCCCCCGACTCGGAGTACCTGATAGAGAGAACTGGAGTCACGGGAGTGCAGGGTAGCACGAGTGCCTGGCAGGATCCACAGCTGGTGGTTCCAGAGGATTCTTGTAACTGGATCAGCAGACTTGGCAGGAAGCTGGAGCAGACTAGTAACAGGAGTCACTCGCTGGAGACAGGTAGAAGGCTCCAAGGGTTGAAGCACAGGAAGGTCAGGCAAGCACAGACGGACAGTACAGGAACAGATGCAGGAGACAGGAACACTGGACAAGCCGGGTCAATAACAGGCAGGCACGGAGGGATCAGAGGATAAGGCAGGTGCAAGGTTCGTGGCCAAGCCAGGGTCAGATGCAAGCGGATAGCAGAGGTGCTCACAGGGCAAGCTGAGTATTCACAGGATCAGGTTCAGCAATCGAGTTAAACACAGGAACGCTGTAGATCAGACAGCAGAGCTTTGGAGAAACAACCGAGTTTAAATAGCACGCCCGTGTGCACATGCGCATGAGCAGAACCCCAGCCAGCCTTTCCTGACACTCTGTTCTCATAGCCCCCTGAGCAGAGAGCTGGTGGCCATCAGTGATCGCTCTCTGCCCTGCCCCCTACCCAAGCTCACTGGAGCTCCGGGCTGTGGAGCGGTCGGACTCGCATAAGTAAAAGGAAAGGCCGGGAGCTGCAGTCTTCTGCCTTTAAAACCACTTTAAAATTAAGGTCACCATGTGGGTTTCTTTACGGTCTTGCCATTCTAAAATATTAAGTGTTTTTTTTTTTTGTTTTGATTTTTAACGGAAAGGGTAACGCTTTTTCCAAATGTTTTGTTCTTTTTTCTTAATTCACTTAAAAAATATTTTTTTATGAAAAACCCCAAATGGTTTTGAAAAATTATATAAAATGTATTTGGGTACTGTGTAGCATTACCAAGTAACTGTCAGCCAAACTATCAGAGCATTAAAAACTGAAAAGCAGCCTGGTAATGATGGGGTATGACAAGTTAATACTGAAATGATTAGTTAGGCATTAAAATATTGACATTTTAAATTAAACCTATGGTTTTATTAATACATTGCTACAACAGGATGTTTAAAGGCATCAAAGATTCCTACAGATAATCTGGTTATACCCCCCCCCCCCCCCCAGCCCATTCTCAGTCAGTCCACAGATTAGTCCTGAACTATCATAGCTTGCCTTCTCCAGAACGAGCATTAGAGGATGTGCCAGAGAGCAATGTGTAGCAACCACACCTCCTTCCCCCCCATTAAATAAAAGCAATCGGAAAATAGCTGGAAGGTGTTTACCAGACCAACATTTCTTAACAAGAATTAACAGGTAATCCAAAAC
This sequence comes from Rana kukunoris, assembly GCA_029574335.1. Taxonomy (NCBI): domain Eukaryota; kingdom Metazoa; phylum Chordata; class Amphibia; order Anura; family Ranidae; genus Rana; species Rana kukunoris. The sequence goes on along the minus strand of CM056051.1, from coordinate 28,707,752 downwards.
TGGTCTATGAAGGGTGGTTGCGTTACCTTTTGTAGCATATAGAGCAAGGTTTCTCAACCAGGCTTACTCCAGAGATATTGAGCTAGAGTTTTATTTAGACCAGGGTTCCATGGAGCCCCTAGGGTTCCTCTTACAGATCAGTTCCCACTGACACCATTGATCTTGTTAGGTATCTGTAAGGGGGCAAATCTTCCCAATGACCGCAAGTGTAAAGAGCAGTCTTCCCACTGGAGGAATCGGGAGGCAGTGCAGCCGCCTGAATGCTTCCATTTGACAGACAAAAGTCTACTTGTCAGATTTACACATGTAGCGCCGTGCTCCCAAAAATGGGGGTGCCGTTTTAAATTTAGGGGATGTCTGAGCCGATAATTGGGCCCAGACCTGTTGAACTATGTACACAGTTGCTCTGTTCTGGCTGTGGTACTGCCTGGTAGTATTTTTCCCTTGTTGCCTGTGGGTGGCGTTGCCACTTCAGGCCCACATTGAAACGCAGTTGTACCACCATGGTGTATTGGGTGTCCCTTCTCGGCAGAAGTACAGTGGGAGTGGTGCTTGCTGGGAGGGGATAATTAAGAGCAGACGCTGTTTTTCTGGTTCTTTTGCCTCGTGGCCCTCCTGGCGCGAGGTGGGTGTGCGTGATCTCAGTCTCGGGACCATACTGGCCTGAGGTCGTGTTCCTGTAAAGTAGGCCCAGTTATCCTGGCTGGGGCCTACGCGTTGGAGGTGATCCTATGCCGTCTGTCCTGCAAAAATAAGCTACTCAATAAAAAGGGAGCCAGGGGAGGACCTGTCCCGGAAAGCACAGAGCAAAAGGCTGGTACTCTGGGAGAGGCCTGGTAAATTCTTGAAGGATGCACCGCTAACCTACAATATCTTACACCCTGCAATTTATTGGCTTAAAGGCTCTTTGGCTGTAAGGCAAGAAATTCGGGACTTTAAATCTTGTGGCAGAGGATTCCTGAATATTCATTTAGTGTACTTAAACGGTCTGTGGCAGAGACTGTTCCTGTGCTGTCTGTGCGTCATCCCTAGCAGAGGCCATGTGAGAGGGGTGTATCCGGGTAAGCAATACCCACTCAGGATTGAGTGGCGAAGATTGGAACTCTGAATACTATTGTGCATTCTGTGTCCCGTACCTGAATCCCCCCCCTCTATACTCTCTACTTCCTTCACAAGTTTATGCAGCGAAAGAAAAGCCTACAGTTGAAGGTTTTACATCTCGTGTGTACATTTCAATCACTACAGACATCTCTCCCTAGACAACGAACTAACGAACGTGCAAACCCAAAATCTAAACCAGCAGCTCCTTTAGGGGTAGTGCTACACACACACACACACACACACAATTTCGGTGGCTGTGTTACTTGGTAAAGCTCTAAGTCGTGGTTCACAATGCAGTGATTTGCAACTTCGGGGTGCAATTTGAATAGATATCTGTGCAGAAACTCACACAGATGTCTCTAAAATTGCATCTGAAGGGCTGACATGCGGGAATGAACTTGCACGATTTCATTTGCTGTCAGTGTGAACCTGGGCTTATAATAATGATTAGCTGCTGTTTTTGTACTACAGTATACTAGGGCCAGATTTTTCCATTAAACCCATCATGATTGCTTCTACTAAATGTCTTATGCCGACTATACATGTATCGATTTTTGGATGAAAATATTCGCAATGAATGTCATTTGAAAATTTCTCTTGCTTTTAACATTCAATTTTAAAATGAACGTCATTTCTGAACGAAAACTAAAAAATGTATTGAGTGAGAAAGGTATTCCATTTTCTCGTTGCCATGGTTGAAAACTAACATCGATTTGACCCCACCAACGATTAGAAAAATCAACTGAACATTCTTAAAAGGTAAATATTTTGTGCATGGCTAGCATAAGTGACAGCAGGCGCAGGGGGCTTGTATTAACCTGCCTATGACGACAGGTGAGTCTGTCATGCATGATATTATATTACAATCCTATCTGAAAGGTCTTGTTTACATTTTTGTTAATTTTTTTTTTAAACTTGACATTCTTGATAAATTATATACAGTTTTAAAACCCTGGTTTGCGAGCATAATTTGTTCCAAAAACATGCTTGTAAGCCAAAGCATATCAAAGCATTTTTTTTTTACAGAGTATAAAAGAGAAGAGAGGCACCTCGAAGTGTAGCAATAAGTTGCTAAATGTTGTACCTTCATTAACTGCTTCCTTACTGGGCACTTAAACCCCCTACCTGCCCTGACCAATTTTCAGCTTTTAGCGCCGACGCATTTTGAATGACAATTGCGCAGTCATACAACGTTGTATCCAAATTATATTTTTATCAATTTTTTCCCACGAATAGAGCTTCCGTCTGGTGGTATTTGATCACCTCTGCGGTTTTTATTTTTTGTGCTAAATTCGGAAAAAAAAACAATATTATTTTACTTCTTGTTACAATATCCCAGTTTAAAAAAAAAGGCCGATACGTATTCTACATATTTTTGGTAAAAAAAAAAAAAAAAAACGCAAGCAGCGTATATTGATTGGTTTGCGCAAAAGTTATAGCGCCTACAAAATAGGGGATAGATTTTTGCTTTTTTACTAGTAATGTCGGCGATCTGCATTTTTTGTCAGGCCTGCGATATTGTGGCGGACAGATCGGACACTTTTGACACTATTTCGGGACCATCCACATTTATACAGCAAACAGTGCTATAAATATGCACCGATTACTGTATAAATGTGACTGGCAGGGAAGGGGTTAACAGCAGGGGGCGAGGAAGGGGTTAAATTTATTCCCTGTGAGTAATACTTACTGTGAGGGAGGGGACTGGGGGAGGTGACCGAGCGGTGTCCCTATGTACAAGGAACACAGCATCGGTCTCCTCTCCCTGACAGAACGTGGAGCTCTGTGTTTAAACACAGAGCTCCACGTCCCTGCTCTGTCACTGCCGATCGAGGGGACCTGGCGGACATCACGGCCACCAGGCACACGCATTGGCATCACGTAACACGCCAGGCACAGTTTTTCCCTATTGCGGCATACGGGGGAATGTAAACAGCAGGACGTCTGCCGCGATGTGGACATCTTTCGTCTGTATCGTGGCTCTTAAGTGGTTAAATGTAACCAAATTGCTACACTTAGAGGCTCCTCTCCTTTTTTATACTTACCGTAGTTGTGACATGACATTACTCTTATATCAAGACATCGCTTGTATATCAAGGCAAAATGTATTCAAACATTTTGCTTGTCTTGCTCTCAAACCAAGTTACTCTCAACCAAGGTTTTACTGTGCCACACTTTTTTTTTTAGGTTTTTATCCAATTAATCTAAACAATAAAACTGGCCAACTAATCGATTATGAAAATAATTGCTAGTTGCAGCCCTAGACAGGAGTATGAAAGGAAAAATGTTCCAATAGTATAGAATATTCCAGTTAATATATATATAAAATATATAAAAATATATATATATATATATATATATAAATAAAAATATATATATATATATATATATATATATATATATATATAAATAAAAATATATATATATATATATATATATATATATATATATATATATATATATATAGAGATATATAGAAATGGACTTACTAGGTAGATAAAATGCCAAACTGTACAGTAGAATAGCATTCAGTTCCAACCCGCATTTTCTGAATCGGAAGGAATGCGAAGATGTCAGCACACAGCACTGCCCTATGCGAGTATTTTTTTTATGTATATCCCAAAAAATATAACAAAACAGGGGGGATCAAATGCCACTAAAAGATAGACCTATTTGTAAAAAAAAAAAAATTATATAATTTTCGTTTGGGTACTGCGCAATTACCAGTTAAAATAGCGGAGTGCTAAATAGCAGAAAATGGCCTTGTCACAAAGGGGGTAAAATCTTCCAGAGCTGAATTGGTTAAAACAACAGTTTCAGCCAACGTAAAAGCACCTGATAGAAAGGTCAGCCACTTATGAGTTTTAATAAACGTGAAGAGAAGATAAGTCCTCGCCTCTCATTTTCCTTGTCTTCAAATCTTCTAAAGCCGCGTACACGCGATCACTTTTTGTGATGAAAAAAAACTTTGTTTTATGTCTTCTGAAAAATAAATAAAATTTTGAACATGCTTGAATTTTTTGTGTCGTTTTTCAAAATGTCGTTTTTTTGAGTCAAAAAATGAGCGTGTGTGGGCAAAACTAAGTTTTTAAACCCGCGCATGCTCAGAAGCAACTTATCAGACGGAGCTTCAATGGAACAGAGTGCCGTCGAACGTGGTGTACGTCACCACGCTTTGCTAGAGCTTTTTGGAAAAACGATGGTGTGTAGGCAACATCGTTTTTGAACATGAAGTTTGAAAAACATTGTTTTGTTTTGTGAGATAAAATGACTTTTTTTTTCATCACAAAAAGTGATCGTGTGTACGCGGCATTAGGCTTAATGTACACGGGACATTTTAAAACCTCTCCTGAGCGATTTAACTGACAGATAGAAACAGACATTTAAAAAAAAATAACACTTCAGTTTTCCCGCATTTAAATTTTTTTTTTATATGGTCAAAAACTTCTCTCCATTAGAAACGCCATGTGGTTATAGGCATTTGATGTCTCAAAATGCCTCTGAACATCCATTCAGAAGGCTTTTGCTTCCCCATAAATGCTTCTAAACTCAACTGCTTAGAAAGGACTATAAAACGACCCCGTGTACATGTACTGGCCAGATGACAGAGGAGAGTTCAGGGAAAAATGCCCAACTGCTCCTAGGGCCTTGTGCACACTGGACGTTATAATAACGTTAGAAAAACGCCAGTAGCTTTGCAGTGAGTTTTTAAAAAGTTTTTACAATAGCGTTTTTACAGCCAAAAAACACCCCAGACAAAAACTGCTGATAACAGCCTATTTTATGCATGGACACATAGGCGAGTTTATTGACTGTAGAAAAAAAAAACGTCTGAAGCCAAAAACAGCAGCTGTAAAAACCTCCAGTGTGCAAGAGGCCTAAAAAGGCCTAAGGCTTCATGCACACTAAAGCTGATAAACTGCAGTTTATTGGCCTTTTGGCTTTTTTTTTAAAGCCCATACACTGGACTCTATGTTAGCCTATGTGCCCATGCACACCTGGGCGTTTTTTAGTGCTAATGAGCTTTGGAGTTTATTGGCTTTTTTCTGAACGCCCAAAATTTGCGTTCAAAGTGACGTTTTTTTTGGCGGGGAAAAAAGGGAAGAATAAAAAACCGCAAAAAAATATTTTTATCAGCTTTCAGTGTGCATGGAGCCTTAGGCTCCATGCACACTGAAGCTGATAAAAGCTATAAAAAACGCCAGTAGTTTTGCAGGGAGCCTTTCAACGTTCTTTAGCGTTTTTGCAATAGCTTTCATCAGCGTTTTTCAGTGTAGCTTTTATCAGTTTTTTTTTTTTATGGATTAAAAAAAAAAAAAAAACTGGCGTTTTTTTTTTCCTGACAAAAAACTGCACTTTGAGCCCTGGTTCACACTGGGCTGCGGGAGTGAAGCCGTGCGAGTTCAGCTGAACTCGCCTGATTTCACACCCGCTGGCAGTCCCGATTTCGGCCGCGATTTAAGAGACATTTGTGCAGGTTTCTGCACAGATGTCAATGTAAATCGCGGCCCGAAATCGCAAAAAGTAGTACAGGAACTACTTTTTGAAATCGGTGCAGCGCCGCAGATGCGACGTTGCACCATATAGGACGGTGTCATTGCCGACAATTGCCAGAAAATGCCGCTGATTTGAGATGCGATTTCACATGTGAAATCGCATCTCAAATCGAAGCAAAATCGTACCCAGTGTGAACCTGGGCTGAAGCAAATTTTTGGCGTTCAGAAAAAACCCAATACACTCCAAAGCTCATTAACACTGAAAAACGCCCAGGTGTGCATGGGCACATAGGCTAACAGAGTTCAGTTTATGGGCTTTAAAAAAAAAAGCCAAAACGCCAATAAACTGCAGTTTATCAGCTTCAGTGTGCATGGAGCCTTAAGATTTTGAACAAACGCAAAACAATTGCTATAAATTCAAGAGGCAATTAAGAATCATTTCACAGCTTGGCAGCAAAATAAATAAAATATAAGCACCAAGTTGAGTTCCCTGCTAGGTCACAAATTCTTTATCACAAACACAATCTGCTCCACATCTGTCAGAGTGGAGGGACTTGTGGCTTCACCATGTGTGCTGCATCCAGATAACCAAAGAAAGGCTCAAAGAGGAAAACACCTGTAACAAATTATTCGCCTGAAAAGGGATGTCCAAGTCTTTAATACAAACATCCCCTACCTGTTTATTACAGCATTTCAAGGTCCAGGTGCCTATCCTTGCCAGGAAATGTTTAATCTTTGTGCGGCTCGAGGGAAAACACAAATTCCTTCATTCTAAAAGGAATTCTCGACTTCATCTACTTTACACATTTGACTATTCTACATTGGATTAGAATTGGGTTTTGCTCAAACATGAATGTGTAGTAAAACTCCTGATAAGTATACACAACATAGGGAGTTGTAGTATGACTTGTATTTGCAAGGAATTGTGTTTTTTTAAAATAAAAGAATGAGTTAATAAGATGTACAGCACTCCGGTGAGAGCAGGGGGGGGGGCAGATCAGAGAGCCAGTGACTGACCGTCATCAGCTCTCCTCTCAGGGTGCTGTGAGAACTGAGCAATCTGCAGTGTTTGATCACTTGGTTCTCAGTGTTAGAGCCAGTGGGGAACCGATGCTGCATCCACATAGGTAAGTAGAATTGTGGGGAGGAACGCCATACTTCTCTTAAATTGTGTTTTTGGTTTGTGGTGCTCAGATGCGGTGGAGATCTGCCTTAGGGCTCTTTCACACGTCCGTTCAGTTTTCCCCTTCAGTTTTTTCCCCTTCTGTTGATCAGTTTTTCATCCGTTTTTCGTCCGTTCCGTTTTTTTTGATGGAAGAAAAATAGGGTTTTCTTCCGTCCAAAAAAACGGAGCTTACCGCAGACGGATGTTAACGGACGTTTAGCGGATGCTCATCCGCTAACGGACGCTAACCCATAGGGAAGCATTGAGGTCCGTTAACGGACGTCCAAAAAAAACAGACGAACTGAACGGACGTGTGAAAGGGCCCTTAAGGACTCATAGATGTACTGTATACCTTGCTATTCACTGCCTACTTTATGTTTTTTGGAACCAGGGGCAGACTGACCATTGAGTCACTCGCGCCCCATGCCACTAGGGGGCCCCATCAGGGTTGCCATGCTCAGTAAAACCAAGGGCAGTATGTAAAAATCTGTGTGTTTTTTTACATCTGTCCCTGATATGTCCGAAACTCACATGTGAAAATCCAGTGATTTTAGCTGCCCTGCCTCTGCACTGCTTCAAGGCGTGGTGGCCATCTGTAAGCCCGGAGGCCCTTTAATCTTCTATTGCCCGGGGGCCCCATGAGTTGTCCGTCTGCCCCTGAATGGAACATTCTTTCCAATTTGCCACAAACTAGGCATCAAGATGGGTCAAATGTGGACCAAAATAGTAACTTTCCTGTCATTTAGAAAGGGATGACCAACTTCCATTGCTGTGCATTCATCTGGTATACAGAGAGACTTTCTATGACACAAAGTGGTTCATGACATTGTAAGTCATGCCTATACATGGGAAGCACTTTCAAATTTCCCAGCTAGCTGAAGTAGATAAGCAAAGTCATCCTACTGGTTGTGTCTCTTTCAATGGCGGCCCGTCTATAGGGGGGCGCCTGGGCAACGCCGCCCCTCCTCCCCCCCTCCTGTAGTAAAAAAAAAAAAAAGGGGGCCCTTTAAGATTTTTTTTTCCTTAAAATTATGTTTTTACTAATAGTAACTGGCAGTTAGTATTCGTCCATAGAGGGTGCTGGAGTGCCACCCCCTCTGGCTCTCGCACGCCACGGTAATAACATACATTCACGCATTGCATGAACGTATGTTATTGTTTCCAGCTGCCGCTGGTCTATTCAGGAACTTGAGCGCCGACCACCTGAATAACGGCAGCTGGTTGGCTGTGCGAAAGTGCCTATCAGAGCCAGCGGCTGATAGGCTTTCCGAGTACAGCCCTCGGCTCCCGGATGCCAATCAGGGTCACCGGTGGTTATCGGTAACCTGATTGGCTGAAGGGTCATCGAGGGCAGGAGAAGACATCGAGGGACGTGGAAAGGAGTAAGGTAAGTGCATTTTACAGGGCACAGCGGCGACAATAGGCACAGTGGCTGCGTTTGATGGCATGGCACAGTGGCTGCGTTTGATGGCACAGTGGCTGCGTTTGATGGCACAGTGGCTGCGTTTGATGGCACAGTGGCTGCGTTTGATGGCACAGTGGCTGCGTTTGATGGCACAGTGGCTGCGTTTGATGGCATGGCACAGTGGCGACAATTGATGGCACAGTGACTGCGTTTGATGGCATGGCACAGTGGTGACATTTGATGGGCACAGTGAGGCTGCAATTTGCCACTGGTCTCTTTATATTGCCCATCAAGAATAATAATTTTTTCCAAAAATCAATAGCCCAACTACAGCACATCTATAAGCGATATAACCAAGATAAGAGGCACATATAGTATACACATTTGCGCAAATAATCTTGTAACCAAGAAACTTTGACATCTCAAATAAGTAACTTGTCGTGGTTTTGTAGAACCGATGTTCAGGTTTGGTTCACACGTGCTGTACAGTAAGGTGTATTATGTCCTGTTAACATGAATGACAAGAGCATATATCCGCAGTGCAACAGTGATGGATTACCATGTTCTACAACATACGCAAGTCCACTTTTTTACCTATAGGTGAGCCTATAATAAGGCTCACCTGTGGGCAGAATGAATATCTCTTAAATGTGCACCGTTTAGGAGACATTCACCCTGGATGCACGCCACTGGCGCATGCACTCCGATGGTCTGGCATACCTTGTCAGAGCTACGTGCCGGAAACCAGAAGAAGATGTCGGCCCTCTCAGCAGTGACAGGAGGGCTTTGTTCCAAGGTGAGAATTTCATATTGTGCCTGTATGTGATGCATACTGGCACAATATGCCATTGCCTTACAGGTGCTTTTTTTTTTTTTTTTTTTAACAACCCGTTTCAAGCAAAACTTCATCCAGAAGAGAAACGTTCTGATTTTCCTTCTCCTCCCCACCTCTCCCATATGTGTAATGTTTTTGAAGGGGGAAGAGCAGGAACGAGATTTTGACCAGCTCCCACTTCCAGTCTCAATGGCCGCAGTGGTCTGAGCAGCAGTTCAACCTACCCCACCCCCTACTTCCCACAGCCTTTTGGGACACGTCACAGGTCCCAGGAAACCGTGGGACCATTCACAAAGTAATTGTTACTTGAGTAAAAAAAAAAAAAACAACAACTTTAAATCCTAGTAAATATCTAACACATGACAAAGGGACTCCCAGAGCACTGTGGGTTAAAGAGAGCACTTTTCTGTCATGCTGTCTCTCAGACAGAGCCAAAAGGCAAGGTATGCATCACTTCACTTATGTGTGTAAATCTAATCTTCAGCCTTTAAGCTCTGTAAATATTAGGCAGAAAAATGAACACGACAACAAATAAAAAGAAGCTGAGTGTTTTGCCTGCTGCCTGCCTGTAAAGATATAAAATATTCATATATTTCTTACCTGCCAATAAATATTTTAAAAAATGTTGTTAGATATTTCTGACCCCATTAAAGAAAGAATATTTTTGCAAAACCTTCAAATTCCCCTTAAGTGGAACTATTTTCAACTTGACCTAAAATAGAAGTGCATTTTGTATTCGGTAAACATGGTATAAAAAAGTAAAGCCGTAAAAAAAACAGGATACAGGTATAAATACACAATCTACAGGGATTTCATAAAATTGACAAAACTTCTTCCAGCAATACGAGAAAGAACAATGCATTTCCACTGAAACTGCCTTTTATAATCTCTGTGCTTAGGCGAAAAAAAAGCTAATTAATAATGTACAGAGTTGGATAAGAATATGCTGAGCCGATTAAAAATGAATAGATATCCTTTGATGAAAAATTATCCACACAGACAAAAATATTAACATTGATCTAAAAGTCCTAAACTTTGACTTTGGTCGTTCTAAATGTTAAAAGAATTACAACTCCCAAAATACTTTCCATCTGCAAGGCTGGCTGGTTCCCGTAACTACCGTGATTCCCCGAAAGTAAGACCTACTCTGAAAATAAGACCTACCTTGGTTTTCCAGAAGGGCTGCAATATAAGCTCTACCACGAAAATAAGACCTAGTTTGAAGTGGTTGTCTCCTCCTCTTCTCCTGCCTGTCAGCTGGGGTTCTCGACCCCCTCCCTCTGCAATGCTCGGCTTGTGGAAGATGGCTCAGGCAGGCTATGGAAGCCCAGAACGGCACTCAGATCTCCTTCTCCTGCCTGTCAGTGGGGAATGTCAGCCCCCCCCCCCTCTGCAATGCTCGGCGAAAAGAGCTCAAACAGGCTATGGAAGCCCAGAGTGGCACTCAGATCTCATTCGCCTGTCAGTGGGGGGATGTCAGCCCCCCTCCATCTGTAAAGTTTGGCTTGTGGAAGATAACTCAGGTAGTCTATGGAAGCCAGGAGCAGTGCTATAATAAGGTACCTGACACAATACATTTTACTTTTCCTTTATACAGGGGATTTCTTTTAGGCAGAGCGGGAGAGGGGTAGAGAAGACCGCACAATAGTAAGCCCTACCCCGAAAATAAGTTTTTGGTTGCCAAAATTAATATAAGACCCGGGCTTATTTTCGGGGAAACACGGTACTCAACTTTTGAAGGACCTCCCATGCTCAATAGAATAAATCACCAATGTAAATAGCTCACCTGGCGCAACTGTTTGTAGTGTTGCCGAGTTGACTCTCCGAGTACTTGCTACATGTCTCCGTTTGGAACCAGTAAAGAGCAGGTAAAAGACATCAGCTCGTTTCTTACTCCGTTTATTGAGATGTACAGTAAGGACACATTCACCCTGAAATGAAACAGCACAGTTAGAAATAACTTCCTTAGACTGGTATTTATTCGCTGCCATAATAGCATGTGAATTCTAATACTATATCCACACAATGAAAAAAAATTGGTTGCATTACACCACATCTCAAACACAAGGCCTATAGACCAAATCCGGCCCACCAGGCCATTTAATAAGCCCATGCTTCTCTTGCAGCTGTGGCACCCCGCTGGTCTCTGTCCCCACCTTGTCTCAGCGGTTAGCAGCGGAGGAAGACAGAACTCCACCAGATCCTGGGCCTTTCTGTGCAGCCCCAGCATCCTCCCCGGGTCTCAGCACTCAGCAGACTGACCCTTGCACGTTCTATTTCCCGACTCTGTCCCCAGCTTCTTCCTGGCAGCAGCACAAGGTAAGGGGGATGCACTATGATGTAAGGCAGGGATCCTCAAACTACCTCCCTCCAGCTGTTTTAGAACTACACATTCCATGAGGCATTGTAACACACTGACATTCACAGACAAGACTAGGCCTGATGGGAATTGTAGTTCCTGAACTGGAGGGCCATAGTTTGAAGACCCATGATGTAAGGGATGGTGGCTCACTCTTGACTTATGATGGTGGAGGGTCTCTTGACATCTGATTTAAGGGGGGAGTGGGATACTCTAGCCATCTAGTCTTAAGCCCCCCACACACGATCAGATTTCTATTGGACAAATTCATGGAATTTTGTGCGAAGGGCGTTGGCCGTGAACTTGTTTTGCACACAGACGGCAGAACTTTTTCAGCCAACATACACCAAACGACATGGTTTTTCAGCTCTTTAGCGTGACCCTTTGGGCAACTTCTGCTATGATCAGCATTGGTTCAGAGCATGCATGTTTACTTTGGATTTTAGTCCGAAGGACTAGTGTACACATGATCGGATAATCCGACGGAACACATTTGTTGTCTGAAAATCTCAGAGCATGCTATCCAGGGGCGGACTGACCATTGACTCACCGGGCACTGCCCGAGTGCCCCATGCCACTAGGGGGCCCCATCAGGGTTGCCAGGCTCAGTAAAACCAGGGACAGTATGTAAAAACCTGTGTTTTTTTTACATCTGTCCCCAATATGTCCGAAACCGACATGCTTTTGATGTGAAAATCCCGAGATTTTAGCTGCCTTACCTCTGCACTGCCTCCTGGCATGGTGGCTATCTGTAAGCCCAGGGGCCCCATAATCTTCTATTGCCGGGGGCCCCATGAGTTGTCAGTCCGCCCCTGATGATTTCCCACATTTGTTGTCGGAAATTCCGACAAAAAAATTCTGATGGATCGTACAAACGGTCGGTTTATCCAACACAAACCCTCCCATTACACAAATGTCATCAAAAAATCTGATCGTGTGTACGTGCCTTTAGAGATACAATTGGCCCTTTGAAGGCAATCATAATGCTGATATAACCTGTGAGTTTGACACCCTATATTACACCATTTCACCACTGAAAATTGTGAAAGAATGAGAACAGAAACGAGTGGACACCTGAATGAGCTGGTGTTCCCACTGCAAATGATTGTTACACAACAGGAAATATACATATCATGAACACATCGTGGTTCTTCTCAGTGAACGACGAACGCCAAGAATTGTACATTTTATTGTAGCCCTACTCAAGACAAAAATATGCAGAATCAAATTACCTTCTTACATGTTTTTGGACTTTGGATGGAAACATTCTTGCTGCAGTTGAACACCAAAGACTGCAATGGCACAGAGCAATGTGGATTGTGATTTTTTTGGTCTTCCACTGTCAAAACTATTTTCTTAGAATTAAGGGACACAGAACGTCTAACTTTCAGGTTATGCTACAGCCTAAAGGGATGGATACTGCCAAACAAAAAACAAACAAATGCAGGCCAGCCCAGGATAACCTCTCTTACTACCAGAATGCCTTGGTTTGGAAGCGCACTAAAATCACAATCATAAACACAGCACAGAAAAACAAAAAAAACCTCTTGTCCATTAAGGGACACGGAAGTACTTACCCTTTGGGACATCCAAAAAACAGCCCAACTGAGGGGGTGAACACAGCAATCGCAAACAGGCTCAGGAAAAAAAAAATACAAAAAGAAAAAAACTGAGGACTGCCTGAAGGATTTTTGTGGAATTGGTGGCGTCAGCCCTGTCCAGCTTTCTTTTACAATACCCTGACCTACTAATTTTCCTGTTTTCACAACTAAGACCCCTTTCACACTAAAAATAGCGCTGCTATACTGCCTGAAAAACTCCTTCACTGCATACTCAATGTGAAAGCCTGAGGGCTTTCACACTGAGGTGATGCGCTGGCGGGAGAGACATTTTTTTTCCTGTCAGCAGCATCTTTGAAATGGTGAGAGGAGCGGCATGTATACCGCTCCTTCCCATTGAAAACAATAGGAAACCGTGGCAATACCGCCCGCAATGCGTTTCTATAGAGGCGCATTGCGGGCGGTATTAACCCTTTATCGGCCGCTAGCGGGGGTTAATACCGCACCGCTAGCGGCCGATTCCCAAGGCAAATACAACGGTATAGCGCCGCTATTTTTAGCGGCGCTGTACCGCCACCGTGGCTCCCGCCCCAGTCTGAAAGTGGCCTTGAGGGCTTAACGCTAGGAAGGTCAATTCACTGCAAACTGTACACTTCTGCAATGTCTCAAATGGGGTTGTGAAATCATGAGGAGCTGCTGTCCATATACTGCCTCCTCCAACCAGACATCCCTTGAACAAAAAAAAAAAAAAAAGCTAGCCAGAAAATTGTTGGGTAAACAGCAACTGCTTCCAATCTGATGCAGCCGCTGTTCTGGCATATTGACAGGTGGCTGGGCTGGCAGCAGCAGGTTTGTCCATCTGTATTCTGTACTATATAACATGGGCAGAGGATTCAGTTTAATTTCTAATTTGCTCAGCACCAAAATCCCACAAGTTTTAATATTAAGCCCCTGTTCACACCAGTGCGACATTCGATTCCCAAGTCGCACCTAATGTATTTCTATGGCTCTGTCTTAATGGCTGAGACTTGAAGTGGTGCATTCTGAAAAAGTAGTTCATGTATTCCCCCCCCCCCCCCCCCCCCCCCGACTGTGATTTGTCGCTCATAGACCAATTTAAATAGCACTGAAGTAATGCCTGTGTCTATATCAGCCCAACTTTTAGCCATTTGTCACCATTTTTAACCTTTTCCTACTAACAATTTTGTTCAGAAAACAAAAAGCATCGGTTTCCCCGACAGCTGAACGTAAACAGAATTGCCAACATATTTAAAAAATTAGTAAGATAAATACTGCATGCCCCCCCCCCCCCCCAATTCCATAACAGGCCCTTTGGTTCCAGATCTCCTCCCTCCATGTGAATAAGTATGGGGTACCCCTACCAATTCACCAAGAAGTGAATAAAAACAGTCGTTGGATCTACTTTGGGGTATATTTATTTATTTTTAATAAAGGACTTGTCAAAAACTTGTGTTTTCTACTCACGGTTTACACCTTTTTGCTAAATGAGTAGCCCTACTCATTCACATGGAGAGGGCAGGATCTGGGGGCCCTTTTGTAAAGCACCACCACTTTACAAGCCTGCCAGACTGCATACATGTTTAGATAAGGGTCTGGTATGAATTTTGTGGGGACCCCACGCCATTTAAAAAAAAAAAAAAAATGTTGGTGTAAGGTTCTACTTAAATTTCATACCAGATCCGAAGGGCCTGGTATGGATTTGGGGGGCCACCACACAGTTTGTTTTCTAATTTTTTAATTACAAGCAATTGTGCTAAAAGGAAAATAATTAGGTCTCACACAATCGCTTTTTGACTGGAGATAGTATAGCCAAGTCGCAGTACATTAAAATCGCCAAAAACCGCATTGAAGTCGGGCTTAAAATCGGACCAAATCGCACCTGGTGTGAACCAAGGCTCAATCACAAAAGCCCTGGGTAGCATCTATGTGTACTGTGCCAATATTGAATAAAAACACCAAATTTCCCTTTATTTTCCTTTAAAACATTTTCCACTAAAAGCCAAGTTGTCCCTCAAAATATTTATTTTGGATGGCGTGGGCTCCATTAAATCTGGAGAAAATCATAATGATGTTCAGAACATTGTTATTTACAACTCTGACAGCACATGGTTTTAACTTCTACATCAATGCTGAAAATTTTTGGTGGAATTTGTAAAAAAAAAAAAAAAAAAAAGAAGAAAGAAATTCCAACCAATTTAATGTTAAAAAGCTACAAAAATAAAAAAGGAGATCGGGAAAGGGGAAAATACTTTACACTACCTTTGCTAAATTATTTTTAGTAAAAAGGAAACCATGTATTCAGTCTGAGAAAAGAGAGTTATTTTTGTAATGTATACCTAAAGCTCGTTATTTTATGTAACATTCACATTTGTCCATTCCATATTTCACGATTAAATTTTATACAGAATTCTATGTTTAGTAGCTATTGATGTATCATGAATTCAGCATTTCTACAAAAAGTTTATGTCCAGCCAAAATAATTTTTTCTTAAATTTTTAATCATGTGGGGAAGGCTTAGAACTTCTGCCATGTTTTTACTGTTTTATGGGGCCCCATTGGAGAGATTTATTCCCATTTCCTGCCCAATGACAACATTTTACCAGGAAATAAACGGAAACTTTCCAACAGTTTTACAGACAAAAAATATATAAAATGGTTGTCTTTAGTAAACTAGGGGAAGGCTAGAGCATGTGCCCGATTTTTATATTTTTTTATTTAAACAGCATTAGATATTCAGAAGCAATTTACAACACAAAATATTTAGGGCTCATTCCCACCATTGTCGATAATGGCACATTGCAATGTTAACCATTTCCCTTAGAACTTTACTGTAATGTTACAAGTGACATTTCACCCAGTGACATGTTAGTGGGAGGTAGTGAGTGAGAGTGAAAAACTTACAAGGAGCTCAACGCTTGCGAACTGAATCGCCTCTGGGCGCTGTTTCCATTCCTTGGATAAATAAGGCTTTGCATCAGAAGAGATGAGTTTTAATCATTCTCCTGAAGGCCAAGTGGTCTGACTCCAGTCGGATGGTGGTTGGTAGTGCATTCCACAGTCGCGGTCCTTGGACAGCAAATCTCCGATCTCCTTTGGATTTGTATCTTGCCTTTGGTATGTGCAGGAGATTTTGATTTGTGGATCGCAGAATGGGATTGGGGTTATGGGCTTTTATTTTTTCTCATTGATATTGGGGAGCGTTTCCTTGAATACACTTATGTGTTAGGCAGAGTGCCTTAAAAGTGATTCTGTCTTTCACTGGCAGCCAGTGAAGAGATCTAAGCGAATGGGAGATAGACTCCCATGGTTTTTTACCAGTCACTAATCGAGCAGCCGTATTTTGAACGACTTGCAGACGAGTGATTTGGTATTTGGGAAGTCTTAGATAGAGGGCATTTGCATAGTCGAGTCCGGAATGGACGATTGTTCCCACCACGACTGCAATGTCCTCTTTAGGAATAAAAGGGGTGAGTCGGCGTAACTGGCGCAGCAGATGATGGGATCCACTGACTACCTCCCCTATTTGTGCATCCATTGTCATGTAGGAGTCAAAAATGACTCAGACTTTTGACTGTGGCGCTCGGGGCGATAATTTTTCCCAGGATGGGCGGTGGGGTCCAAGTTGAGGTGGGGTGACTTTTCCTGTTTGCGTGAAACAGGAGAAGCTCCATTTTTGAACCATTGAGTTTAAGATAACTGGATGTCATCCAATTATCTATTAGGGTGAAAGTTCTCTCACTTTTCCACCATGATACATTGAAGAAAGTAATGCATGCAGGATTTGCGGCGCACACCATTGCAATGTTGTTGTGTGGACTGGCCTCATGGGGAACAAAGCTTTTTGCCTTTTCTTGCCCAGTGCAGTTCCAAGTAATCGCGTGTGAAAGAGCTCTTAAAAGCGGAACTTGTTTTTTCATTTGGGGTTGAGTAAGAGAAGGAGGGAGTTATAATTAGGGATGCAGCCATACCAATTTTAATTTTTTAACATAGAGTACGATTACAGATACCAATTACTGATATCTATTGCCTAGGAAGAGAGGGAAGAGAGGGGTAGTTTTGGAGGTTAGAGAGCATACTAAGGGGAGGGTGGGGTGAGGGCGGGGTGAGGGGGGCTGGGTGAGGGCGGAGTGGAATAGGGGTTGAGGGCTGGGATGCAGCTTCTCCTGCAGGTGGATCCTCTGGAGCTGGGAGCCTGGGACCAGTTGAGCACTGCTGAAACATCCGGTATCTTTCCCTACCTCCTGGTCACCAAGCTGGGCAACTGGGGCTAGGGGAACTCGGTGAAGGGGGGGGGGGGGGAGCAGAGGTAGAGCGGACATGGACTCCGAAATTCTGTGCACCAATGAGGTAATCCCCCACTGTGCAGGTATTTGTAAAAACAAAAACTCCTCTGGGTCCCGTGTGTTTAGTGGGGGGTCATGGGACAAAAAGCAGACTATTTAATCACTTTCAGGTTTAAGCTGATTAATCCACAGCAGCACTCCCGACTGTCCCCAGTGTACGAATATAGAAGAGGCTGGCCTTCGATGTGATTCTGTGGAGCCCTACTGTGGATAAATCTACCTAAACCCAAAAGTGATTAAATAACCCACTGTCTGTCCCCCGGCCTACACTGAACACAGAGGGCCTAGAGAAGGTTTTTTTTCTAAAATGGCATTACAGCGAGGGATTAGATCATTGGTGCACAGAATTTGAGTCCCCGCCCGCTGAGTTTTTCAGAGTAGGGTCTATACAAGAAAGCTGGAGGCTAATGTGCGTTATGAGCAGTGGGGGGGTGGAGATATGGGCAGAGGTGACAGCTGGTGGAGGGAAGGAGGAGGCAATAGGCAGAAGTGATAGCTGGCGGGAGAGGAGGAGGTGGCGGGGAGGAGAATCCCGCTGACAGCCGAAATGTTATCAGTTAAGGACACAGCGGCCCCGCTCCTTAACCGATAATTGCCAGCATTCTTTTCTTTACATTTCAGCTGTTAGTGAGAGAATCTCGCTGAATGGAGTCAGAAGGTATCGGTTTCTCTCATCAGAGCATTTGCATGAGTAACAATACTTGTGCAAATGCGACTGGTATCTGTCGCCCTAATTATAACCATATTAGTTGTTGTTTTTTTGGGTCATCTGTTTCATTGAGGCAATTTTCCTTCACTTCCTCTCCAAGAGACAAAACAGAAAGTGAGAGGAAACCCTCCAAAGTTAGGGAATCTCTGGTTGTCACCCAAACTGGTGTCTCAATTGGAAGATTTCCACACTAGTTCTGCTATGGTGACAAAACCAACATTTGCAGAGCTGCCCTGTCCTCTTCCTGCTGCTGAACTACCATCACCGTGGGGGTTTAAAGGGGTTGTAAAGGAAAAAAATGTTTTCCCTAAATAGCTTCCTTTACCTTAGTGCAGTCCTCCTTCACTTACCTCATCCTTCCATTTTGCTTTTAAATGTCCTTATTTCTTCTGAGAAATCCTCACTTCCTGGTCTTCTGCCTGTAACTACACACCTTAATGCAAGGCTTTCTCCCTGGTGTGGAGAAAGCCTCGAGGGGGGGAGGGGGTGAGCAGGCAAGTCAGGACGCCCACTAACACACAGCTCCTTTCTCTGACACTCCTGCTCGCCCCCTCTCCCCTCAAGAGGCTTTCTCCACACCAGGGAGAAAGCCTTGCATTACTGTGTGGAGTTACAGACAGAAGAACAGGAAGTGAGGATTTCTCAGAAGAAATAAGGACATTTAAAAGCAAAATGGAAGAATGAGGCAAGTGAAAAAGAGGACTGCACTATAGGGAAAGGAAGCTATTTAGGGGAAAACTAGGGCTGTTACTGATCAAAATTTTTGTGTTCGATTAATAGTTTTTTTTTTAATCGATTAATCGACTAATTTCGATTAATTATAACGCACATACAGATCCAACTACTTTTAGCTGATCTCCCTGCAGGCTGATTCCCAACCACTGGAAAAATGGATATCAGGATACAAAAAACACACACAGGCAGCGCTCGATGGGAATAGCATTAAAACTTTTATAGTCTTCAAGTAGGTAACAAAATAAATATTGCACTGGAGATAAAATCGATGTAGCTACATAAACTGTAAAAATGGTGCGAGTAATACCATACGGTAGCAAAAGCAGTCATAAAATCATGTTGCTAACTATGATACTGGTATAAAAATGTGTACAACGATACCACTGCTGAAACCAGATGAGGAGGGGTTAACATCAGTCCGTTGGCATGTAGATGTCCCATGAAGGGAACTATCACATATCCCAGTGGATGGTTGTAGAATGCCAGGTTGATAGAGGGAAGTGTATCAGCCCTTGTGTGTGGCAGATAGTAAGGTCCCACCGGCATGCAGATATGAACGCAAAGGAGCCCTTCAGATGGACACAGCAAGCCCCACTAGTGTCCGTGCCATTATTGGATGTCCGACGGAACTCCCTGAAGGCCCAGAAGCCGGTGGAGAGGTGAGTACCAATCAAAAGAATTTTAATCGGTCAAAAAGATTAAAGATTATTCAATTAAAAGTTAATTTGCACAGCCCTAGGGAAAACATTTTTTTCCTTTACAACCCCTTTAAATAAATCTAGAAATGGAGGAGACAATACTGGGATTGATCAGACTCTTCCCCCCCCCCCCCCCCCCATACACTGATAGCGTTACAGGACGTGTAATCAATATAACAACTTTTTTCAATGGAAGAGGACAGGAAGGGGTGTGTCCCCGTGAGATCATCTGTAGTGCAGGAGACCCATAGCTGTTAACCCCCCAAATCACTTTGAGTTCAGAAGCAGGAAGAGGACAGGGCAGACCCACACCATGCATATGTCTACAGAATCCATTACCCTGTAAGAAGCATCTTTCATTACAGGTAAGCAACGTAACAAAAGCTGTACAGTAAAAAAAAAAAAAAAAAAAAATTGCAAGTAAACTTCAGCTTTAAGGCTGCTGCTAAAATCAATGTCAACAGAAACAATTACAAAACTAAAAGTAATAACACGTCTCCTGCAACCCCCCGGCTCCTGCCCAGCCCTAATAGAGCTTCCTTTGATTTACTTGCGATACAAAATATATAGGGCGATTTCCCGGAAGTTTTTGTTGCACGCATCTGACTTACCCTCCACAATACGTATGAGCTTCTCATTAATCCAGTCTTGGTTTCAGCCTTGAGAGTCCACCCAGAATTTTACACGTGAATAAACAGCGTTCATTGAGGCACATGACATTGGGCTGGCTGTGCAGGGAGCACACGAAGCGCCGTAGAAGTCTACCATTCTTTTTTCGATGCTGAGTGGTTTGTTAAGATTACAGCATAAAGGATTACAGTTTATATCTAGCTTCAATAGCCATTATAGCAGTGATAGTAGTGTCTGCTCCAGACCACATGCTGCATGGCTGTATATTTTTACACACACTTCCCTAATCCCTGACAACCATCTGGTATCTTTCAGCCGGCTCTTTTGTGAACATCTAGTTAACACGGTAAGCGGCGTAGAAGAAAACTATTCAATGGAAAATGTTAACACCCTCAACGAGAAGTTCAAACCCAAGGAACATACCTAAAGACCAGATCATGCTGAAATTTTACTCAGGGAGCAGCCTGACAATTTATTTTTTATTTACTGAAGACCTTTTTCCTTTTTACCATCACGGTAGAAAGTATAAACAAAACATTCGGCATGTCAAACTCTACAAAGAGGACGATGCCATTCCAAAAATGTGTACCCTGTAGTCAGACTCAGGCAGTTAGGATTTTTTTTTTTTACATCTATGCCGTGCCAGGACTAAAACGAACGAACGGTCAAAAAATATGTTGCGCTAAATAGAACTCAAATAGTAATATGAAACTGAAACAAGTCCAAAGAGTCCCAAACGTGACATAAATAAGGGAATTTTGACTGTTGTGTCACCAACTTACTCTACCTTGTGAGACCACCACCAGTAATCAAGGTGTGCGATTGCCCAACCGGGTTTGTCACATGGACTTATTACGGGGCATCACCAATAATCAAGATGTGCCCCTACCAGAGCGCGTTGACCACCTATTATGGGAGGTCAACATAAGCCTATGTATCTGGGATAATCCAAATCTGTAATGGAGGTTCACTTAGCAAAAGCACCAAACAGCCAGCGAGGGAGACATCGGGTTATTTCAATCCAAACGTGACATCAGATCGTATCCCAAGTAAGAGATAAAAGCCAAAATAGCGCAAAACCTTTTTCCACCAAGGTTTAAGGTAATGCACTTGCATCAAAGATGAATAAAAATAGCATATGCCGGTCACAAAGATTTCCAAATGTGTATCCTTAAAATCGGGAAGACAGGAAATGACGCCATCGCCTGACCGGTTTCGGCACTACAAGGACTTCTTCCGGGGCATGACCCGGAAGAAGTTCTTGTAGCGAGTGAGTGAATAACTTGTATAGCGCTACAAATGCTAACTGAATCGCCTCAAGACACTTATTTCCATCCAGTGTCGTCCTTATCCTTCAGAAGAGATGAGTCTTAAGTTTTTTCCTGAAGGCCCGGAATGAAGGTGATGAGTCTACACAGCAGCCGGAGGAGATGGTGAGATCCGCTGACTACTGATCCTATTTGTGCATCCATTGACATTTTAGAGTCAAGGATGACTCCGAGACTTTTGACTTTGGTGCTTGGGGTGATCATCTGTCCAAGGATGGTGGGTGTGTCCATGAAAACTCAGCTTTTGTCTTACGGTTTGCGTGGAGAAGTTCTGTCTTGGATCCATTGAGTTTGAGGGAGCTCTCAGTCATTCAATCATCGATCAATGCGAGGCATTTTTCTAGACCGTTATATTGGTCTTTTTTTGTAGTGGCAAAACTGGTCAGACGAAAATGTCATCTCCTGTCATCGCAAAAGGAGGATACAAGTTTGGATATCTTTGTGTCCGGCATATGCTATTTTTAATTAATCTTTGATGCAAATGCATTACCTTCATTAACCACTTAACGCCCGCCGCATGTATATGTACGTCCACAAAAGGGCACGTACAGGCAGATGGGCGTACTAGTACGTCCCTGCCTTCTAGCGGGTTGGGCGTCCGATCAGGACCCCCTCCGCTACATGTGGCGGTCGGAAAGTGTCTGGCAGCGATCCAGGATGAGGGGGCGGCTGTTTTTGTTCACCCCCTCGCGATCACTCCCAGCGAATCGGCTTCCCCCCTGCTCTGCACTTCCTCTGCCTATGTAATGTAAACACAGGCAGAGGAAGTGATGTCACCACTCCTCTCGGCGGTATTTTCGATCTGGCGGAGAGGGGAGAGAAGACATCACACAGTGAGTCGCACCAACACTACACTGACACCAGTACACATAGGCACATTAACCTCTTCCGATCACCCCCCCCCCCCCCAGCCCCCTGTCACAGTGTCACTGATTGCAGTGATCATATATTTACTGCATTTAGTGTCAGTGTGACAGTGTCCAGGGTAGCCCCCTACCCCCCTAATAAAGGTTTAACCCCTTGATCACCGCCCTAGTTAACCCTTTCATCCCCTATTGCCAGTGTCACTAAGCGATCGGTTTTCTGATCGCTGTATTAGTGTCACTGTTACCGCTAGGTAGCTAGTTCTTTTTTTATATTGTGATTTTTTTTTACTAAAGACATGTGGCCGAATACATTTTGGCCTAAATGTTTGACTAAAATTTAGTTTATTTGATTTTTCTTATAACAAAAAGTAGAAAATATATTTTTTCTACATTTTGGGTCTTTTTCCGTTTATATCGCAAAAAAATAAAAAATCGACAATCAAATAGCATAAAATGAAAGCTCTATTAGTGGGAAGAAAAAGGACGCACATTTTGTTTGGGAGCCACGCCGCACGACCGTGCAATTGTCTGTTATTGTAAATTGTAAAAAGACCTTTGGGCATTTAGCAGCATATTGGTCCGGGGCTTAAGTGGTTAAACCTTGGTGGAAAAGGGTTTTACGCCATATTGGCTTTCATCTCTTACTTGGGATACGATCTGATGTCACGGTTGGATTGAAAGAACCTGATGTCTCCCTCTCTGTCTGTTTGGTGCTTTTGCTAGGTGGACAAAATTACAGATTTGGAGTATCCCAGATACCCAAACTTATGTTGACCTCCCATAATAGGTGGTCAACGCTCTCTGGTAGGGGCACATCTTGATTACTGGTGATGCCCCGGAATAAATCCATGTGACAAAACTGGTTGGGCAATAGCACATCGATTACTGGTGATGGTCTCACAAGGTGGAGGAATTTGGTGACACAACAGTCAACATTCACTTATTTATGCAACGTTTGTGACTCTGGACTGACTACTTGTTTCATTTTACAATTTGAAATTTTATTTAGCGCAACATACACTTTTTATTCATCCTGTATTGTGATAATATCTCACTTGATTGTAGCAGCTGTAATTTGTTCTTCATCACAAGTGCAGTTTATTTTTTGTTTTCCAACAAAGAACTTAATGTCACTTAAGCCACATCATAAAACGGTCAATAAATGCTGTATTATATACTCAGTCACTATGAGAATAGTTTTCTGTAATTTGCAAAAAAATAAAATTGACCCCCGCTGCTCTATGTCCCCAATTCAGCTAGGAATTTTGCAGCTGTAGTGGCAACCCTGCACATGCTCAGTTTTCAGTGAGTTTCTATGCTGAGCATTTCCTCCCATCACAACTGAGCCGCCCATGTGACTATAGTCACACATGTGGGTGTATACACAGTGGTAAATTACATCCCACTCTTTTCCCTCCTCCTCCATGCCCATTAACCAACTAAATACAATGGAGGTGACATTACATGTAGCTTCATGGTGGCTTCCCCTTCCTCAGGCTGCTGCTTCATGTAGATTTTTTTTCTGCAGAATGTCCAGTCCTTTTCCTGACACTGAACTTCAGGCATGGGCGAGGGGATTAAAGTATACAGTATGTAAACCCTCATCTTGTAAAATCACCCAATTTAAAATAGAAATTAAAGGCTAAACATTTGTGTATAGATATAAAAACAAAAAAACAGAACATCCCCCCCCCCTTTTTTTTTTTAAATAAGTGATTGCATACCCTCAGCTGCATGAAGAGCTTGGGAAGCTTGGGGGGGCCGCACATTGAACAATAAATAGCTGTTTAGGAGGGAGAAGGGAGGAGTCAGGACAAGTATGATCATTGGAGAGCAGGCTGACTACGAAGCACAGATAGAGAAATTACCAATCTGTGCTCTCATGCCTTGTGTGGTCAGTTTAATATCAAAGCAGATGGTTTGGGAGGAACACCAGGGATTTCACACAAAGGGAAGCAAAACAAACAGAACGGGATACTTTTTCATATACGTACATGGTACAGCAGCCACATATCAGGAATATGAAATGTTAGGTTAATCTGCTCTCGAATAGCTTCAGATTTTTGTCATTAGCTGCATTCAACTTAGAACAATGAGGATGTACCCCGAGGCTGCAAGTGTAAAAAACGACTGTACAAAAACGCTGCAAAACGCCATAGAAAATGCACAAAAACAATACACTTTGGTGTGATTGCAGCTTCAAACGAGGACTTTGAGATGGTTCAACAAGGGCCCGCCCCTTTCTCCCCTCTCATCCATTCAGAGAAGGCTGTGCATTGTTGACTCTGCAAGGGTTGTTTCTGGCACATTCCTGGAATACAGCTTTAACCCCCTCTGTGCCAGAGGTTCACTGCCAGGAAGAGGACCGGGCACCCTGCAGAGAAAACTTCTACACAAAGCAGCAGCCTGCATGACGAGGGACATACTTCATTACAGATAACTGAAGTGACCGCAGATATTAAGGGGACAAAATACTTTATGACTAAACGTCAGCGTTACTATCACATATGACAAATGTACTTGTGACTAGTTCATAGAAAATGTGAAATCCAGTGAAGCAGGCTGAAAACACACAAAGCATGCACCGATTAATCTGCTGTACAATTAAGCTGCCCCGCCGTTTGACCAGTGAGGTTCATTGGCAGACCACATCCCTTCTGGAAAGTGTCAGCTATTTATACATTTCCGAATGACTTCACCTTTTGCTGATATCAGCACAGGTCCTAAGCACTTGAGATCAGGAGGCAATGAACTGGGTCAAGAGTACAAGGGAAGGTCAAAGTCATTATGTACAGCCTGGAGGCGTAGTGTTCCCCTTGTTGACTGATAACCACCAAGATGGTGCCGACCAGACAGCTCAGTTAGACCTATTTTTATGCCTGAAGATGAGTGGCAGAGACGATTGCCTGAGAGTCTATGACACAAGGCAGACCAAAGAACTCGCCAAACAAAATGTTAGACTTATAAGCGACAGACAAATTTTATAAAAAGAAAAAGAAGATTTTTTTTCCATATATTTTCTTTTGGTTCAACAATAATAATAAAACAAAAAAGTTAAAAAATATTAGTTTTTTTTTATTTAAATCTGAAAGATTTTATATTTACAATATAACGCCAACAGGTGGCACGTGCTGGCCTACTGGAACCTAAGGTCTCTCTGACAATTGGTTGCGGATGAGGTCACAATTTCCACTTCAGCCAGTCAGAGGAAGCCTTGTATTCATTCATAAAAAATACAAGGCTTCTCTTGAATAACTGAAGCATTCAGGCCAACTGGATATTTTTTTTTGGGGGGCAATAAACAGAAAGTTACCCATTATGCTGTGGCACACAATCAGTAGTGCATTTAGGTTTTGCGCTGCCCTAGGCCTGAACAAACTCGTGCACCACCTAATTTAAATATGACCCACCCCTTCCTGCCAAGGCCACATCCAGTTTTGTTTAGGACCCGCCCTCAAACCGGGACACTAGTTCAGAGAGCCTAAGGCAATGGATTTCCTTAAAGCGGAGTTCCGGCCACAATTTCACTTTTTAACTATAAATACCCCTGCAATACACAAGCTTAATGTATTCTAGTAAAGTTAGTCTGTAAACTAAGGTCTGTTTTGTTAGGTTGTTACAGCATTTAGATACTTTATAAAATAGAAATTGACTGGGGCCATCTTAAGTGTGGGCATGATGAAGCCAGACTGTATGACTTCCTGGATTTCAGCCTTGCAGATCTCGCACATGCTCAGTGCATAGATTTCCTCTCACTTCCTGTTTGGCTATGGGGCAGAAAATTAAGGACAATCTTTGTAGGGCTGCAACTAACGATTATTTTCATAATCAATTAGTTGGCCGATTATTGTTTCAATTAATCAGATAATAGCCGTAAAAAATAAAAAAAATGCATTTTTAATTTTTTTGGGCCCAATTTGTTGGGCAGATTACAAAACACAAATTGCCGCAAAAACACATTACCTGCTTTTCTGCAAATTCTCCATTAAAGTATATTGAACAAAAAAAAATTAAAAAAATGGCACAATTTTGCGTTAAAAAGTCCTTGCCCTTTCCAAATACGCAGCAAATCATGGATGTGAACGTGTCCCATAGGAAAACATGTAAATGAACTGTAGTGTGTTTCTGCAAAAAGCACCAAAAAAAAAGGTGTGAACCCAGGCCTGAGATGTTCAGTAACATAATGGGGTTAAAAAAAATAAAAAAAAAAGGACAAAAAGAGCAAATAATCGCTACTGTAATGTTTTTTTTTTTTTTTTTTACTGTGGGACAGAGTAAAATAATTACAGTAGTGATCTGCTTTTTTGTACTCTAAAGGGCAAATTTTAGTTTTTTTAACCCCATTATGTTACTGGGCGATTAATCGATTATGAAAATTGTAATCTATTAATTTCATAATCGATTAGTTGTCGATTAATCGATTAGTGGTTTCGGCCCTAAATCTTTGCAATGAGACCAGGACTGTAAAAAATAAAACTGACAGGGGCTATAACCCTCCCTCTGGGCTTTCACACTGGAGACACAGCAGTGGCTGTTTCAGGTTGGTTTGCAGGCGCTATTTTTAGCGCAATAGCGCCTGCAAAGCGGCCCAGTGTGAAAGGGTTCTTTAAGAAAACCCCTCCCATTTCATGATGTCAGCAATGGCACATGGAGTAGAAATGTTACAAGGCTAAAAAGAAAAATTTCTTTACACAAAAAATAAATAAAAATTAAGCCTACACAAAGATCAAAGCAAAGCTATGAGTCAGACTAGTGTATCAAAAGTGATACAAAAATGTAACAAAAGATGGAACTGCAACCATCTCACAGAGTTGTCCAGGCCATCCACGGAAGTGAACACCTTGACAGGAGCGATTTCTGATGAGAAGCATACCTCCTAATTTTTTGAGATGGGAATGAGGGAGAGTTGAGCGGGGGGGGGGGGGGTTTCGCGGATCGAGGTTGTGCGAGGGGGTTTTGCGGATCCGAGTTGTTGAGCGGGGAGGGGGGGTCCTCCGCGGGGGGTTCCATCTGTGTTGTTGAGCGGGGGGGGGGGTCACGGGAGCGCTGGATTTACCGCGGATCGCTGTAATCGGGGGCGGAATCACGGGACTGCAGTTCTATTCGCGGGACATTCCCGTGAAATCCGGGATGGTTGGGAGGTATGGTGAGCGGTTGAAGAAAATCACCATTGCAATCACACAGCAATTAGCAAAAGTAGTAGAAAGCCAAACTGGGGCAATTGTTTCTCATTACACAATATGGCCTACACTGCAGAGGAATGGCATGCATGGGTGTCGTCTATGAAGCAAGCCCAAAGGCCATGCACAAAAAAAGCTCACCTAACCTGCCAGAGTCCATGCTGAAAAAGAAGACGACTACTGAGACTCTGTACTCTGCAGTAATGAGACCAAGATAATGTTGTTGGAACTGGTTGCTTCAAAAATGTATGGCATCGCATAGGTGAGAAGTACAAAGAAAAAATGCATGGGGTCTACAGTGACACATGGTGGTGGAAGTGTCCTTCTGTGGGGCTGCATGAGTGTTGCTGGTGACGGAAAGCTGCATTTCATTGATGGCATCATAAGTTCAGATGTACTGCTCTATATTGAAAGAGCAGATGATACCATCCCTATGTGCCCTTGGTCGTCGTGCACTTCCAACATGACAATGATCCAAAACACAAATCCAGGGCCACTGTTACATTTCTGAAGACCAACAGGGTGAAAGTGATTCAGTGGCCAAGTATGTCTCCTGATCTGGACCCAATCAAGGAACACCTTAAAGTGGATGTAAACCCGAAAATGTTTCATTTATTTTTTGATGTCACAATGTAGAGTATAAGATTTCCTATCATCTGTGCCCAGTCTTGCCACACAGAGTTAATCCAGATCTGAGCAATCCTCTTATTGTTCAGTGAAGTAAAATGGACTAACAGAAAAAAACCTTGGTCCGTTCCGGCCCCTTGCTGTGAATGACGGGTTATTTACAGCGGGGATCGAAAGTTTGGGCACCCCAGGTAAAAATTTGTATTAATGTGCATAACGAAGCCAAGGAAAGATGGAAAAATCTCCAAAATGCATCAAATTACAGATTAGACATTCTTATAATATGTAAAAAAAAAAGTTAGATTTCATTTCCATCATTTACACTTTCAGAATGACAGAAAACAAAAAAAATGGCATCTGCAAAAGTTTGGGCACCCTGCAGAGTTAATATCTTGTACTGCGCCCTTTGGCAAGTATCACAGCTTGTAAATGCTTTTTGTAGCCAGCCAAGAGTCTTTCAATTCTTGTTTGAGGTATCTTTGCCCATTCTTCCTTACAAAAGTCTTCCAGTTCTTTGAGATTTCTGGGCTGTCTGTCACGCACTGCTCTTTTAAGGTCTATCCATAGATTTTCAATTATGTTGAGGTCAGGAGATTGTGAAGGCCATGGCAAAACCTTCAGTTTACGCCTCTTGATGTAATCCCCTGTGGATTTTGAGGTGTGTTTAGGATCATGATCCATTTGTAGAAGCCATCCTCTCTTTAACTTCAGCTTTTTCACAGATGGCATCAAGTTACCATCCAAAATGTGCTAAAATGTTATTAAATCCATTTCCCTTCTACTTGTGAAATGTTCCCTGTGCCACTGGCTGCAATACAACCCCAAAGCATGATTGATCCACCCCCATGCTTAACAGTTGGACAGAGGTTCTTTTCATTAAATTCTGTGCCCTTTCTTCTCCAAATGTACCTTTGCTCATTCCGGCCAAAAAGTTATATTTTAACCACTTGCCTACTGTGCACCTACACCCCCTTCCTGCCCAGACAAAATTTAAGCTTCCGGCACTGCGTCGCTTTAACTGACAATTGCGCGGTCGTGCAACGTGGCTCCCAAACAAAATTGGCGTCCTTTTTTCCCACAAATAGAGCTTTCTTTTGGTGGTATTTGATCACCTCTGCGGTTTTTATTTTTTGCGCTATAAACAAAAATAGAGCGTAAATTTTGAAAAAAAAAAATCAATATTTTTTTAATTTGCTGTAATAAATAACCCAAAAAAATCTATAATCCTCAGTTTAGGCCGATACGTATTCTTCTACATATTTTTGGTAAAAAAAAAAAAAATGCAATAAGCGTTTATCGATTGGTTTGCGCAAAATTTATAGCGTTTACAAAATAGGGGATAGTTTATGCCATTTTTTTTTTTTTTTTACTATTAATGGCGGCGATCTGCGATTTTTTTATTGGGACTGCGACGTTATGGCGGACACTTCGGACACTTTTGGGACCATTTACATTTATACAGTGAACAATGCTATAAATATGCATTGATTACTGTATAAATGTGACTGGCAGTGAAGGGGTTAACCACTAGGGGGCGGGGAAGGGGTTAAATGTGTGTCCTATGAGTGTTTTAACTGTGGGGGGAGGGGGGGTGACTGGGGGAGGTGACCGATTGTGTCCGTATGTACAAGGGACACAACCGCTCTCCTCTTTCCCTGACAGGACGTGGAGCTCTGTGTTTACACACAGAGCTCCACGTCCCCGCTCAGTTACTGAGCAATCGCGTGTGTCCGGCGGCGATCATTGCCGCCGGGCACTCGCACGGGATCCCAGCAGAGCGGCGGGTGCGCACCGCCGGCAGCGCGCGCCCGTCTGCGGCTTTAAAAGGACATCATGTCATATGACGTGATGTCAGGATAATGGAGTCCTTCGCCCGCCGTCATTTGACGGTGGGCAGAGGACAAGTGGTTAACCTCATCGGTCCACAGAACTTGTTTACAAAATGCATCAGGCTTGTCTATATGTTCATTTGCAAAGTTCAAACGCTGATTTTTGTGGTGAGGATGTAGAAGAGGTTTTCTTCTGAGGACTCTTCCATGAAGACCATATTTGTACAAGTATCTCGTTATAGTGGAATAGTGTACCACAACTCCAGTGTCTGCCAGATCTTTCTGGAGGGATCGTGCAGTCAAACGTGGGTTTTGAATTGCTTTTCTCACAATCCTGCAAACTGTTCTGTCTGATATTTTTCTTGGTCTTCCAGATCTTGCTTTAACTTCCACTGTTCCTGATGACTGCCATTTCTTAATCACATTCCGAACAGAGGATATTGACATCTGAAAACGCTTTGCTATCTTCTTATAGCCTTCTCCAGCTTTGTGAGTGTCAACTATTTTCAGTTTCAGTTTTCTAGACAACTGCTTAGAAGAACCCATGGTGCCGATTGTTGGGGCAAGGTCAGATGAGTCTGGGCATTTAAAACCTTTGAGATTGACATCACCTGGTCTTCCCAGATGATGATTGAGAACAATCCATGACACTGGCAGGTCTCACCTTTGCAAAGGGGGCAGTGCATGCTATAAATTCTGCAGGGTGCCCAAACTTTTGCAGATACCATTTTTTTTTTGTTTTCTGTAATTTTGAAAGTGTAAATGATGTAAATAAAATCAAACTTTTTTGACATATTATAAGAATGTCTAATCTGTAATTTGATGCCTTTTGGAGTTTTTTCCATCTTTCCTTGGCTTTGTTATGCACACTAATACAAATTTTTACCTGGGGTGCCCAAACTTTCGATCCCCACTGTACATATCGCATGCACTAGCCTGGAGACAGGCATTTTTTTTTAATTCCCACCCCTTTTCTGAAGTCATGTGGTTACTTTCTGGATTTTGACTGGATGTTAGTGATCATAGCAGAATTTTTTTTTCCAAATAAAAATTTTTTATTTATGAGAAACAGATTCGCAAGATACAGGTGAATGCAGGCAATAACAAAAGCCAAAGCAGACAGTCATCCAAGAGTACAAATGTTACTCTAGCCCTTTATGGGTAGAGGAGGAATTAAGTTCCCGGCCCATTGGGCCCTGTTTCAAAAGCTGACTCTACTGCCTTTCATGTCAACATGTTATGCATTTCTAACCATTTCCTAAACTCTGGTGTCAACGGTGACACCTAACCAGTAAAGTGTATAAGAGGAGAGAGGGATCAGGAAAAGAAAAGAAGAGGGGGAAGAGAGAATCAGGTCACCGCGTCTGCCACCTCGCCCGCTCCCGGCGGGTCCTCCCGTCGGCGCCATTCGCTCCAGACCTCGTCGTGGGCGTCCATGCTATTACGTATCCTGGCTGTCATCCGCTCCATCAGCTCTACGTCTTTGATCCTAGCGTAAAGGGCCTCTTGGGACGGGGGGGTGGATTTTTTCCAGTTAAGGGCTACCAGGCATCTAGCCGCCGTTAGTATATGTCTAAGTAGTTTCTTATATGGTTTGGCCAGGCGGGGCTGGGAAATCCCTAGCAAGAATAGTTTAGGGGTCAGGGGGATTGGCGTCTCAAAGAGACGGGTAAGCAGCTGCTGCGTGGACTGCCAAAACGGGGAGATAAGGGGGCATGTCCAATAGATGTGGAAGAGAGAGCCCCTATCCCGATGGCATCGCCAGCATCGGTCAGAGGTTTCTTATATGGTTTGGCCAGGCGGGGCTGGGAAATCCCTAGCAAGAATAGTTTAGGGGTCAGGGGGATTGGCGTCTCAAAGAGACGGGTAAGCAGCTGCTGCGTGGACTGCCAAAACGGGGAGATAAGGGGGCATGTCCAATAGATGTGGAAGAGAGAGCCCCTATCCCGATGGCATCGCCAGCATCGGTCAGAGGTGGTGGGGAATATTTTGTGGAGTATATCCGGGGTTTGGTACCAGAAGCACATAATTTTATATGAGTTTTCCTTATACAAGGTGCATAGGGACGATTTAGCAGCGTGCCTCCAGACGGCCTGCCAGGCCTCTATCGGCATTGACTCCCCTAGCTCTCTCTCCCACCTCAGCATATATGCATGCTTCCCCCGTCCCTGCCAATCATATGCATTCAACAGCTGATAGATGTCAGTGATCAGCCCCCGTCTATGGCGCCCTTCCAGGACAATACGTTCAAATGGAGACGGCTGTGAAAATTGGAGCTTCGGGGCTATTGTTTGGGCATAATGCCTTATCTGTAGATAGCTATAGAACACCTGTCTGGGCAGGTCGTGTTTCACCTGGAGCTCCGAGAACGTCAGCAGCCTGCGGGACCTGGGGTCCACTAAGTGTCCCAAATGAAATAGGTCTCGAGAGGCCCAGGGCCATGACATCTGGTGGGTCAGGCTGTCCGGAATTTTGGGGTTGCAGATGAAGGAGTTCAACAGGGAGGACTCGGACTTCAGCGCCACCTCCCGGGACATCCTACGCCAGAGCCCCCTAAGTAGGGACATTGAGCCCAACAAGCGGCCAGGTTCCACTCTCACAGCGGCATCCCATAAGAGGCTGTTTGGGTGGACCGGGGCTAACCATATCTTCTCTATCTCCGTCCATTTATTGAAGGACCTCTGGGGGAACCAGGAGACTACTGCACGCAGCTGGGTAGCTTGGTAATATTTAACAAGGTTGGGGAAGGCCAGGCCCCCGTCCCCCCTTGAGGCTGTCATGACCGACCCAGGGATCCTATGCTTCCTATAGTTCCAGACAAACTTCAGCATATCACTCTGGAGTTTACGGAGGTGGGCGTACGGAATCGGGATGGGTAGCGTTTGGAACAGATAGAGGAGTTTGGGGAGAATGACCATTTTTATGGCCGCCACGCGGCCTAGGAGTGAGATATGATGTGCCTTCCATTTCAGAAGAAGGCCCCTAATTGTGCGATATAGGGGAGGGAAATTGGCTTGGTATAGGGAACTGAAGGACGGGGTGATATGGACCCCGAGGTATTTAAGGGATGAGCTCTCCCAAGTATAGGGGAAGTTCGACTGTAGGTGATGGAGCTCACCTTCTGGGATATTGATCGGGAGGGCCGCTGACTTTGAGGCGTTCGTTTTGTAACCCGATAGTGTCCCGTATTTATCTAGCTCAACATGAAGGTTAGGTAAAGAGATTCTGGGTCGGGTCAGGGTGAGAATGATGTCGTCCGCAAATAAGGATGTCTTGAATTCCTTTCCCCGCACCGAGATACCCCTAATGTCCGGATTTCCCCGTATGGACGCTGCCAGGGGCTCGACACATAGAGCGAAGAGCAGGGGCGAAAGTGGGCATCCCTGGCGCGTTCCGTTGGCTACTTGAAAGGGGGGGGATGTGGCGAAGGGGGTTTTAACCTGGGAGGTAGGGTTTGAATATAGGTGTTGTATCGCCCGCAAGAAGGGTCCTTTAAACCCCATGTGGTGTAGGGTAGCAAACATGAAGGGCCAACTCAGGCGATCAAACGCCTTTTCGGCGTCTAGGCTCAGTATAAGAGCTTCCGCACCGTCCCTGTTGGCTACATCAATCAGGTCAATGACCTTCCTGGTGTTGTCCCCTGCTTGGCGTAGCGGCACAAAACCTACTTGGTCCTTATGGATCAGGGAGGGGAGAATGGCATTCAGCCTAATCGATAGAAGTTTGGTGAATATCTTAAGGTCCGAGTTCAGTAGCGCTATGGGCCTATAGCTAGCGCAGGAGGCTGGGTCCTTGTCCGGTTTAGGTATAAGGGTCAAAAAGGATCCCTGCATGTCACTTGGGATTGGGGTCTGGTGGAGAAAGGCGTTAAATAATGTGGTCATGTGGGGGCTGAGTAACGGGAGGAAGGTCTTATAGTACTCGTAAGGCAATCCGTCAGGGCCCGGGGATTTATGGGCTGGGAGGCCCTTCACTGTCTCTGCCACCTCCTCCGCTAGTATAGGAGCGTTCAGGCCCTGCAAGTCCGCTGTCTTAAGTCGGGGTAGACCCGCTTGTTCTAAGTAACGGGCCATTTGGGCTTTCATGTCGGGAGACGGGGGGTTGTGTGGGACTTCCGGCTTGTTATATAGGTCTATGTAATAGTCTGCAAAGGCTCCCGCTATGTCCTTAGGATGGGTCAGAAGATCGCCCCCCCTGCCCTTTATCTGGTGTGGGGTAGAGGCGAGGGCTCGGTCCGCCAGTTTCCTGGCCAGGAGAGCCTGCGCCTTATTGCCCTTATCGTAATAGAGTTGTTTCAGTCGGGTCAGCGCCTTTTCTACTTTGCCTAGGGCTAGTTCCCGCAGCGTCGTGCGTGTTTGGACAATCCGTTTAAGGAGTGCAGTGGAGGGGTTTAGCAGGAGTTTTGCCTCCAAGGCCTTTAGCTGGCTTTCAGCCAGTGCTTTAGCAGCACCGGCGTCTTTCTTCATCGCTGAGGAAAGGGCCATGCATCGTCCTCTAAGGACCGCCTTGTGGGCAGCCCACAGGGTAGAGGCGGAGATGTCTGGAGTGTCGTTTTCAGTGAAATAGTGCTGGAGGGTTTCTTCCAATGCCCGTTTCGAGGGGTCGTGTTGTAGAAGGAAGTCATTAAGTCTCCAATTATAGGGGCGGCGGAGGGGAGCGTTTAAGTTCAGGGTTAATGTGATGGGGGCATGATCCGACCAGGAGATAGGCAACACGCTAGCCGCTTCCGCAATCCGGAGCGTGTTGTTATTCACAAAAAAGTAATCTATTCGCGTGTGAGTGCGATGCGGGGCCGAGTAGAACGTGTATTGTCGATCTCCTGGATGGAGGGCTCGCCACACATCAAAAAGTGCATTTTTCCTAGTCAACTGGCGGAACAACTTTGAGTCCCTGAGGGCCCGGGTTTGCGAGGTCTGGGTATTGGCCACCAGGCGGTCCCAGGTGACCGAATGAGCTAGATTATAGTCTCCTCCTATTACCAGAAAGTCATGTGACTCTCGGAACAGTCGTGCATAAACCCTGGTCAAAAAGTGGTGTTGATGTGTGTTGGGCGTGTAAACTACACAGAGGGTAATGGCCTGTGACTGCCACAGGCCCCTAAGAATTAAAAAGTGTCCCCGAGGGTCTAAATATGTGGAGGAGCAAGAGAAGGGAGACCCCTTTTTAAAGAGAATGGCTACGCCTGCCTTTTTATGTGGTCCGAAGGCCTGGTATACCTGGGGGAAGTATCGGGATGCAAACGTGAAGGAGTCCCCCCTATCAAAGTGGGTCTCCTGCACCATAATATCTGCCCCCGACTGCCTAAACTCTCGGAGCGCCAGGTGTCGTTTCTTGTTGGAATTCAGCCCATGTACATTTAACGAGAAAATTCTAGCCATAATCTAGGATGGGGTGTGCTATATGTTTACTTATCTGATGGAGCAGATGGCGTGTCCAGGCCAGGGGGGGCGACGGCCAAGCGAGGAGAGCCGGGAGCCGATGGGGACGAGGTACAGCATAGCAGAATTTAATGCAAGGAATACACAGGGAAGAAAATGCATGTTGATAAGGGGAGTGTAGAGAAGGGCGGGAGTCTACTGACATCACGACTCCACCCACAGAGCTCCAGACAACAGATTCACCCACAGAATCTGCAGTTTTTCCAGTTCTCATAACAGACAGAGGGGAGACATTTGAAAGGTAAGGATACATGCAGGAGACATCTATATCCTTATAGATAAGCACTATGGCAGTAGTTTAGAAAGGATAAGAGTGGCTTTACATCCACTTTAAGGGAATTCTGAAGAGACAAGTTGAGCATCACTCACCATCCAGCCTCCTCCCAAGGGCCAGCCTACTACTTGCATCAGGGCTGAAGGCTCTTCAGAAGAAAATGCAGAGGTAAATGAGGCAGGGTGTGTGATGTTATTAAAAAGCCATTTACAGCACCCTGTTGACCCCTCCCATCAGCCACGATCTGTCAGCAATTTTTAGAGAACCAGAGAGACCCGATAATGAGATCACAAAGTCTAAAATAAACTATGTGATAAAACCAGAAAAGCTATATTTAAAAATGTCATTAGCATGTTAATGGGGAAAATGAGAAACCAGGCTAACAAACTATTAGCAGGTTAAACTTCAGCTTTAAGCAAAGAAATTGTAAATCAAACAAGTAAACTCAAATTTCAGCTAAAAATGCACTGGATGCCTTTTGGCTAAAATGGAAGAATGGGATTGCCAGCACAAATACAGCTATATTAAGTGCTCATGTGTATGTATTTACTCCTCTAGTAAACAATCAGGGCTGTCTACTATGGAGCAAAACCAAACCAAACACAGCCTGTGGTCTATGGCTTACACCAACATCTGTAACAAACACTATGTACTCTTTGTGGTCTACACAGTTGGAGTGGTTTACTAAAGGAAAATGGGCACTCTGCAAGGGAATGTTCGCTTTGCAAGTGAATGTTCGCTTTGCAAAGGGAATTCTCCCTTAGCTTAGTGAATGAGGTAAGGCACGGTTGACATGGCTGTGACGGCAAAGTCATACGACTTTATGCTGCAACCTCCTTCCAACTTGGATACCATTTAGGAGCCTGTACAAGGGGTACTATAGGGTACTTAAAAATCTTAATAGGCGACTCTTTAAACATCTTTACAGGTTACCCGTTTGGAGTTAGAGAAGGTCTAGCACTAGAATCATTGCTCTTGCTCCAACAATCGTGGGCGACACCTTACATGTGTTGGAACACCGTTTACATATACGGGGGCGACTTATGCATGCAATCACTTCTGCGCACGAGCACGGAGGGATAGGACGCTTTACTTTTTTTCTTTTTTCCCCTATTTTTTTTTGCACTGTGCCTTTATTTTGTACCCCTTTTTCCTATTACAAAAATGTAAACATCTCTTGTAATAGAAATAAGCATGACAGGTCCTCTTTTCTGAGACAACAGATCTCTCATTTACCTTTAAAAGAAATCAGAAAACCTTAGGGGAAAAAAAAAAACTATACCAGGGTTAGGGCATCTACCTGCAGCCATTGCCAGCGGACAGCAAGTGGTTAAGACGGCTCTCATAAGGAAACCCTGCATCTGACATGTCATGCCACAAGAGGTCTCACAAGTCGAATCCAATGTGAACCGAGTCTGAAGCTATTTTTGTTTCCCCTTGCACGTGATTGGGTTTTCCTTGCGAACTGAATTTTCCCCACATTCACCAAGCTAAGGGAAGATTTCCTTGCAAACTGAACAGCCTATTTGCCTTTGGTAAATCAACTCCAATGCCACTAGGCCCGGATTTCCCACAAGGCCACAGAGAAAGGGCCTCGGGGTGGCAGGGCGCCTTGGGGTGGCAGCGGCATGGTGTCCCGACACCCGGAAAAAATACAGTTAAGGGCGGCAAGTTGCTTTCAAGCAGGACTAAATGTAGTGGGGGAATCCGCTCGCTCGTTAACAAGTGATTGTGGCAATGACGCCAAAATCACTTGTAAAATGTGTGCTGCTATCCATCCTCCTCTCTCTCCCCCCTCCCCCCACACACACATACCTTTTTCTGCTGGCTCTGTTTTGGGGTCTCCGTCCTCCCCCCGGCCGCCAAGTCTGTCTCCTGTCCCTGCCGCCGATGTACACAAATGAGGGGTGAGCTGTGCTCTTCCCATCTCAGCTGTGACAGGAGTTCTAGCACAGCGCTAGAACTCCTATTTTGGAGATGACAGGGTCAAGAAAGAGAACCTGTCACCTCCAATTGCTATCACACAGGGAATTGTTTTCTCATGTGTGATCGCAATAAAGTTAGGGGAAAAAATAAAATAAAATAGATAAAAAAAAAATAATAAGAAATAATAATTAAATTAATAAAATAAAAAAGTAATTAAAAAGTAAAGAATAAGAAAAATATTACAAATAAGAAAAATCATACAAAAATAAGTAAACGACAAGCTACAAATAAAAAAAGTGATAAAGTATTTGAACTAACCGTGCCGCCCCTGCCATCCGGTTGCCATTCTCCATTGATTTTGGGGAGGGGGCGGTTTGGTTGGCGAGGAGGGGGTGCATTGCGGAACCTGGCCTTGGGCGGCAGGGAGAGTAAATCCGACCCTGAATGCCACCAGAATTCTCAGCCAACATATCCAGCCCAAAGGGTAGAAGAAAATGGACATGGTCTTGACTTATGATCAATTTAGTAAACTGTATATTAGAATGGATTACATTAGTAACTGTTGAACAGATTACATTCAATGTGTTGCATGTTTTTCAAAAAAATAGACCATTCTGGGTCTCTTCCACATGAGGAAGTCATAGGGGGGAAGAGGAAGAGACGGTTCAACAACAATGACTGGATTTCCCCACTCGCCCAACGAAAGGTTACCTGTGCTTCGTACAGGCCTGTTACACACAGTGGCTTAAATAGTTCTCTACATCTCACACTTAATCCAGAGTCCTATTACAGCGATTATGTAATGGTGACAATGACATCAGTAAGCTCCTGCGGCTCTGCTTTTTATGGCCCTTTGTGTCACTCATAGGTCAGAGATTAGACTCAACTGGACAAAACTGGATGACTGGCATCACAACAATTCATGAAATCAGCTCTAAGCTACAATGTAAAGGGCAAACCTACAACCCACAAATAACCAGAAAAACTAAAACAACAACAACAACGAGTAAGGAAAACTTTTGGGAATGGATTTGTTAAAATCCTGGTGTTGGCTAACCAGTTAAAGTATAAAACTAAAAAAGGCAAAAAACTTTTTGTTTTGTTTTGGATAAAGTGGCGATGGATTAGAGCACCTGACAGTTTTTATTGCTGTCTGTACCCCGTTATGGAGATTCACCCTCACTATTTGTACTGTTAACCATTCTCATTGAAAGTGAAATTGAAGAAAATCCCACCATTCTGTAAACTGACCACTGTGTATCATGGCTGCTGAGCCCTGACACCGTGGTCAGATAACGTGCCTCTGTCATCAGCAGCCCGCCTATCTGCTCTTCTCTCTGCACCTGTGTCCTCCTCTGCCCTCCCCTCTGTGTGTGAGCCGCCCCTCCCACTGCTCTCATAACACTAACCTGTATACACCATCAGCACTGCCTCTTATTGGTGTCCCCCTCTGTGAGTGAGTAAATAACTTGTATAGCGCCAACACATGCAAACTAAATCACCTCAAGGCACTTTCCATCCAGTGTCATCCTAATCCTTCAGAAGAGATGGGTCTTAAAGTGGGGTTTCAACCACAATTAGCATTTTTTAAATGCATGTCCTTTCATCATGCGTTTTTATAATATAAATCCGGTCACTTACTATTTTACAATCCGCCGCCACTCCGCATAGTTATTCAAAAAGAGATAGTTAATAAAACTAGGTCCACACGGTTGTCATTTTGCTTGTGGGCATTGTGAAGCCTACAAGCACTTACTTCCTAGAAGTCTTGGATGGGAAGCGATAATTAGACGTCGCACTGCAGGAGCATTAGAGGGAGATGGTGTCAGAATCCTAGGCGATTCCAAGGGCAAATTTCGTGGGACCGCATAGCAACAGGCATTTTCCAGATGAGTAAACAAATATATATATTTTTTTTCTTTTTTAGGTCTTATGAGCACAATAATGAAAAAAAAAATTGGGATGGAAACTCCACTTTAAGTTTTTCCTGAAGGCCTGATGGTTTTCTTCCATGCGGATGTCCGTTGGTAGAGCGTTCCATAGCCGTGGTCTTTGTACTGCAAATCTTCATTCTCCCTTCGATTTGTAGTTGTACTTGGGAATGTAGAGGAGGTTTTGAATGATTTATAAAATATAAACGCTGTAAATACCTAATTTAAGAGCCGAGATTGCGATCACATGACCAACCAGCTCTATCCTCCTCCCCTTTAGACTGACATCAGCAGGGGAATCTCAGGCCCGCCCACTGCATCTCTCAGAGGAGGAAAGGAGAAAGCTGGCTGGTCATGTGATCGCAATCTCGGCAGTGAAATTAGGTATTTGCAGCATTTATTTTTATAAATCACACACAGAGGGGGATACTACAATAAGAGGCAGTGCTGATGGTGTATACAGGTTAGAGTGGCTTAACAACAACTTTAACTTTGGTCTATCAATTATTTTTACAACCAAATCACAAGTAGACAACCAAAGTAATCTAGATCATTTATTCTTTGTGTGTTATGGCAACCTACAAGTATTCACAAACTAAAGTGTTTTATATCTTCCTCTTAGTTAAGGAGTTATCTAAAATGCAAACACTTAACTGCCAAGATAGAAAGTTGTGCTGATAAGGATGTCCATATTTTTTTCTTTATCCTGAGACTATTGCTTAGACAATATCTTCTGCACCAGGAAGTAGCAGTTATCTCCATACATATTGCCATTGTTACTAGTGTTAAGTAGGTGCTCTTCTGTACAACCAGCCTGTCAGATTAATGCCGCTCGGGGAAGTCTCCCCGCCATCAAAACACAAACCCCCGTGACCAAGCTCTAGGGGGTGGAGTAAAACATGTTGGGGGCGTGGCCTGGTCTGAGTCCAGGCTGTGGTTGTCACTTCATTCATTGTAGCGGGACATCATAGATTTGCGTCTTCCAGGGGGTCACCTTTTCCTTCCTTGAATCTTTGCAGGAACCAGGACGGGCTCCATCCCCTGTCAGCACTCTAGCAAAAGCTGCACTACCTACATACCCCCCTCCGTATCGAGTCTGAGCAGCCCACACACTTTTCACTGATCAGAACACAATAGTTCAGCAGGAGTGATTCCATCATTTCCCTAATAGGTGTGGATGGGGGAATCGGGACAGTTTTCCTTCACCCGCTGGCTCTGCAAGAAGCCCACAGGGGAGGCAGGAGGTGGTGAAGATTGTTAGGACAGAACCTCTTTGGTGGACAGAATAAAATTCTATTTTGTAGCCGGTCAAAAATCATTTTGTGGAGCAATTTGTTGGACAGCAGGGAGGACCACAGGTCCACCAACTAGCAAAGACGACCGCGCTCCCCCCACCCAGGGGATGGGTGGATCAAGCCTTCATGTTGAGGACTCGTCTGCAGGCTTAGTGGGCTTGTTAAGCCAGGACTGCATAGCACCTCCTGCAGGAGCCTTGAAGGTCTTGGTTCCCTTGTCCGAGGATACAGAGGGAAGAAATCTTTTTTTTTTTCTTGTTAGAAAGAAGGACCGTGCTTATGGTGCGGTTCCATCCAATTCCTGGGCTACAGAAGAAAGAAACTCTTCCCCCGGTAAGGTTCTTGATTATGTCATCCTAGCTGTGAAAAGGCATTTACTTTGGAATGGCACCTCATTTTTTTATGTCTGGTCTCCAGAATTGGCTATGAGACAGAAAGTGAAGGGAGATCTCCACAATGGCACAAAGATGGTGGAAAAAAATAATAATCCGACAGGTGTTCTAACCCTCCCTTGCTCTATCCAAAAAAATAAAAGTTTTGCCCATAGTTCTACTTTAAGCCTTGGCTGCGTGGCAATAAGTAGTTGAGCGTAAGAAGTTTGACAAGGATGGTCTACGAGTAGCCACTGTATTTTAAAATGGTTCACAGGACTCAGTTGGTTAAATGCACTTATTTAAGAACGCCTCTCCTCCAAAATCATTAAACAAGTTTTTTCATGCTGGAAAAAGTTGCCCAAATAATTCACAAAATGCAGAACAGGAAACAAACACTGATACCCCATGAGTGACATACATAATCATATATAATAATTAAAGCAAGGTACTTGCTGAAAGAAAACGCTTTTAGACTGGATCAAACTGGGACAGGAGCTACCATCACAGCCACTTGCTAAAGTGCACATTCTCATGATCAAGTAGAATTAGAGGTTATGGGCTCATTTGTTAAAGCTGAACTACAGTGTTTCCCTGAAAAGATTTCCCAGGAGGGCTGCAATATAAGCCCTACCCCGAAAATAAGCCCTAGTTTAAAAGGTTTGTAGAATCCTTTAACCCAATCTATAACAGTAGTATATAATGTATAATGTGTGTGTTTCTGTAATATAATTGCGGTGAAGAGAGCTCCAGTGGGTCACAAAAGCGCAGAGCGGCGCTATAACAAAAAGGTATTTGGCACAATTACAGAAACACACACATTGTACATTATATAATACTGTAATAGAGCGGATTATAGGATTTTACAAGCATTTTAACTCAGTTCACACTGGGGATTCCTGTCAGGCAGGGACGGAGAGTGGGAGAGAGAAGACAACACATTACATGGTAAGACCTACCCTGAAAATAAGCCCTACTGTGTCTTTTGTTGGCAAAACTATAATAAGACCAAGGCTTATTTTTGGGGGAAACACTGTATGGAACTAAACTATCAACATTTTGTTTTTCAAATCCTTATGCTGCTGGCATTGGTAAATAGGATATGTAGGCATATTATATATTTACTTGTTTAAAAAAAATCTGTAGTTACTTCCTGGTTTCTGGCCTAGGCCAAAAAAAATGGACATTTAAAAAAAAATTCATCTGGAGGAAGGGGAGGTGCTTTCTCAGCTAAGCACACCCTCCTGCCTGTGCCAAGGGAAAATGAATTCCAGGAAGAAACTGCTACATGAATCACCTGACTTTACTCAAATTGCCTGCAAGTAGAAATTGGGGTGTTCTTCAAAGGGATTTCTCAACCAGATAAACTAGAGACATGGGCAGATGGGTAATTTAGCTTTACATATTAAAAATTAACCACTTAAGCCCTGGACCATTTTGTAACTAAAAGAGCCAGGCCCCTTTTTGAGATTCGGCACCGCTTCGCTTTAACTGACAATTGCGTGGTCATGCGGCGTGGCTCCTAAACAAAGTTGACGTCCCTTTTTTTAGAGGCTTTTATTTTTTGCGCTATAAACAAAAATAGAGCAACCATTTTGAAAAAAAATGCAATATTTTATACTTTTTGCTATAATAAATATCCCCCAAAAAATATATATAAAAAAAAAAAAAAAAATTTTCCTCGGTTTAGGCCGATACGTATTCTACATAAGCGTTTAATCGGTTTGCGCAAAAGTTATAGCGTCTACAAAATAGGGGATAGATTTCTAAAAAAAATGTTTACTAGTAATGGCGGTGATCATCGATTTTTATCCTGACTGCGAC
The DNA here is from genome assembly GCA_029574335.1 of Rana kukunoris. NCBI lineage: Eukaryota > Metazoa > Chordata > Amphibia > Anura > Ranidae > Rana > Rana kukunoris. The sequence continues at coordinate 28,664,807 of CM056051.1, read as the reverse complement.
ATTATGGCGGACACATCGGGCGCTTTTGACACCATTTTGGGGCCATTGTCATTTTTACAGCAATCAGTGCTATAAAAATTCACAGATTACTGTGAAAATTACACTGGCAGTGAAGGGGTTAACCTGTAGGAGGCACTGAGTGAGGGAGTGATAACTACCGTGTGGGGGCGTGGCTTGGCATGTGACGTCACTGATCGTTGTTTCCTATGACAGGGAACAGACGATTAGCGACACTTACACTGGGAAGAACGGGGAAAGCTTTGTTTACACTCACCTCTCCCCGTTCTTCAGCTTTGTGACCCGATCGCGGGACACCGGCGGCGTTCGGCACGCGCAACCCATGGTTGGGCTCTTAAAAGGGAAACGTACCTGTAAGTGCTTATGCCCAGCCGTGCCGTGAGGCGGTCCTTAAAGTGGAGTTCCACCCATTTTTTTATGTTTGTCTGTGCTGCATGCCCTAATCTCATAGTTTTCAGAATGGACAATTTTTATTTATTTTGTTGCTTGTAAATACCTTTATTTTGTAGTCCTTTATTACTTCCTCCTCCTTATTAGCCTAGGCTATTGAGTCCCAAGGCTATTTGCAAGGGTTTCTGGGATAGGCATCATGTTTCCCAGTAGTCCTTGCAAACCTGACTGAAACCTTGAAAAGCTTGTGCAGCACTGAGCATGTGCGAGATATGCAAAGCTGAAATCCAGGAAGTCATACAGTCTGGCTTCATGATGCCCACACTTAAGATGGCCACGGTCTATTTCTAGATTATAATCTAAATGCTGTAACAACCTAACAAAACTGACCTTAGTTTACAGACTAACTTTACTAGAATCCATTAAGCGTGTGTATTACAGGGGTATTTATATTTAAAAAGTGAAATTGTGGGTGGAACTCCACTTTAAGTGGTTAAAAGGATAAGTTCACCTTTGGGAACATGTTACACCCTTTTTTTTAGGGTGAAACTTCTCACGTTCCCAATGCTGCAGCCCGATTCCCACACCCCTTGCGACAGCGACAATATATTATATATATATATATATATTTATATAACGGCCGATACAGTTTAGTTCTGCATTAACATCATGATCTTTGTGTGTGTGTTAGGTCCCATTCACACTTTGCGTATCTGGAATCCCACAATTCCAGATCAAACTAAAATGAAGGCAAAGTGTAACACCGGTTTGTTTTGCAGAAATCACAGCAAAACGCACACAGAAAAAAAAAATGCAAAGCTTGTACCCTAAAAAGCTTCTTTGGCACATTTGTCTAGCGTAGAGCAGCCCTTTCAAGCAAAATGTGCTAAAAATTGCGCAAGCACGGAAATGTGCTAAAATCGCGCCACAATACCTGCAAGCAGGAAAGTGGCTTCCTGCTAAGTGAAGTGTGAATGAGGCCTTACTGAAGATAAAACGGGAGTTCCCTCATGGCATGGAGTAGACCAGAAGTGTCCAAAGTGTTTAAAAAAAGAAAAAAAAAAGAAGATCTCATAAAGGACAAAAATGGAAAATCATTTTAGAATTAAAAAATTGACATAAGATGAAAGCAAACTCAAATAGACATGTATGATTTAGAGACACTAATATATGTCCCCAGCTGACCTTAAGGAAATAAACCTTAGATCAGACAGCACAATAGCAAATATAATAGCAGTCATAAACCATTATATACAGTCAAGTCCAAAGATAAGCTTATCTCTTCTCTTCTTGCTATCATCAGAAAGTATGCAGTTCCACTTCAAATCAATTTGCACAGTAGCTGCAAAGTATCAATAAAATCCTTCAACTCTCCCTTTTAAAATTAAAAAAAAATATATATCCTCCCTCTTAGATTCTAACGAGCAGGGGTCCCCGATAACTACTGTATTCAATTGTATTGGAATTGTAGTCTGCCTTTATGTTGTGAAACACTGTGCAAACTGTTAGTGATAGATATATAGATATATATATATATAGATATATATATATATATATATATATATATAATTAGGGCTGTGGAAATTAACTTAATTCCTTGATGAATCGGTAATTCAGCCAAACACTAACCACGAATGAAAAAAGTTTCTGCGTTATTAAAAATAAAAAAATATCAAATTCTGCCAGGGTATGTAAACTTATGAGCACAAATGTGTGTATGTGTATATATATATATATATATATATATATATATATACACATACACTATATATATATATATATATATATATATATATATATATATATATATATATATATATATGTGTGTGTGTGTGTGTGTGTGTGAGCTGTCGGTTGTGTGTGTGTGTGTGTGTGTGTGTGTGTGTGTGTGAGCTGTCGGTTGTGTGTGTGTGTGTGGTGTGTGTGTGTGTGTGTGTGTGTGTGTGTGTGTGTGTGTGTGTGTGTGTATGTATGTATGTATGTATGTATATATATATATATATATATATATATATATATATATATATATATATATATATATATATATTACATACATACACACACACACACACACACATACATATATACATACACACACACACACACACACACACACATACACAAAGGAAGAGGAGGCACCCAACAAGGGCTGGAAATGCCAGGAGCCATGCCATGACATCACCCTCCCATAGCCCAGCCATTCTCGGTGCTCCCAGCTCTCCCCTGCAGCTGCTGACTGACACATGGGAGTTAAAGCTATGGATCATGTGACTGAACTGGAGGGGAGAAGGGAACATTTTTAAGACTAGTTAGTGTAGGCCACTTTCGCACTAGTGTGCTTTAAAAATGCAATATTAATTTTTACAAAAACACATATCGCATTTTTTAAACCTGAGCTGAGGTTGGTCGGTGCCTCCCTCTAATCTATTTTGCTATGACATTGAGAAAAGACAAAGTGATAAGAAAAGCTCCTTGCTGACAGCTCCTGGTATGTGGTTTGATGTCCACAAGCCAGTTATCCGTTTTCTAAAATCCCCAGGCACTGCAGAGGATGTACGAGCGACATGGGGAGAGAGTCCGCTCTCGCTCTGTAGTCTGAATATGTAAATATGTAAGTCCTAGTTTAATCAAACATGATCACCACCAGTATAAACTTGAAATCGCATTATTTGAGTAGTATTTTTCTAGCTTAGCAAATTGTGCACAATAAAACATTCCTCCGTTATCTATTTGCTAACATTTTTACACCAAAACTTGGGGTTTATAACTTTCAATGCTGCCGACGCCTGCTTTCTCATGGCTGCTTCCCTGAACTTCTAGTCTTTAAGCATTAACAGTGGGCAGTGCATTCTTCAGTCTTTCTTTGCATGAAGATAAAAACCTACTGTGTGCAGTGCCCCCCCCACCAGCCCCCCAATCCTTATCTACCTCAGATCTAGCAATGCTCACTCCTTGGCCTCTCCCTCCTCATTGGCGGAGACAGCAGTGGGAGCCCATTAGCAGGGGGGCGCATATGGCCGCATAGAGCAGCGGCTCAGGAGCATGCATCAGTGCCCCCAGGGCAAGCAGCTTTCTCTGAAGGGAATGCTCGAGGGGGGGAAGCAAGGCTTGCTGACGGGTGACCTGAAAAGAGTATCGGAGCTGCTCTGTGCAAGACCACTACACAAAGCATGTACGTAGAACATGTTTGTTTATTTATTTTTTTAAATAAAGCTTTAAAGCAGGAGGTGCACCCAAATTTTGGGGGAGGGTTCCGAAAAATTTTGGGTGGAATTCCACTTTAATAACACCAAGTCAGCTGCTGAAAATGCTTAACCACTTTCCGCCCGGTCAATAGTCAATTGACGTCTGGGAAGTGGTTGTGTAATCCTGACAGGACGTCAATAGACGTCCAGCAGGATAACATGCCGGCGCACGCCTGTGCGGCCACGCATCGATCGGTGATGCAGGGTGTCAGTCTGACACCCTGCATCTCCGATCTCGGTAAAGAGCCTCCGGCGGAGGCTCTTTACCATGTGATCAGCCGTGTCCAATCACGGCTGATCACTATGTAAACAGGAAGGAGCCGTTGATTGGCTCTTCCTCACTCGCTTCTGACAGATGAGAGCCGATCCTGACAGGGGGGGTTTGCGCTAATTGTTTAACAGTGCAGCCCCCCCTCGGATGCCCACACTGGACCACCAGGGAAGGGGGCAACAATATAACAGAAAAAAAAAAGAAAGAATAGATACCAATCAGTGCCCACAACATGCAACTGGCAACATGGGCACCAACTGGCACAATATGGGATACAAAAGTGATGCCCAGCAATGCTATCAGTACCGCCAAGTGTTCATCAGTGCCACCACTCAGTACCCATCCATTTGTGCCACCCATAAGTGCCCGCCAGTGACGCATATGAGTGCCCAGTGCCGCATACCAGCGCTGCCTATCAGTGCCCATCAGTGCCACCTCGTTGGTGCCCGTAATTGAAGAAGAAAACGTATTTACAAAAAAATGAACAGAAAAAAAAATATATATTTTTTTTCAAACTTTTCGGTCTTTTTTTTAGTTGTTGCACAAAAAAAAATTGCAGAGGTGATCAAATACCACCAAAAGAAAGCTATTTGTGGGGAAAAAAATATAAAAAAAATTGTTTGGATACAGTGTAGCATGACCGCGCAATTGTCATTCAAAGTGCGACAGCGCTGTAAGCTAAAAATTGCCTTGGGCAGGAAGGTGCGTAAATGCCCGGTATTGAAGTGGTTAAAAAAAAAAAAAAAAAGGAGGCAACTAGTGCCAATTAATTTCATGCAAAACAGTTTTAACCAGTTGGTCTGGTACTTATTTTTAAACCACCTAAATTGTAATTACTGTAAAATCAACTCAGAGTTGATAAAATGTATAGAGCAATTGTTTAAAGGAAATATTTCAGGAAGAAACATGGGAGGTGTAATTTCACACCCGAGTTTTATAGAAGAAATTCATCCAGGTCATCCTCATACTTGATGATCTAATGTGTTACCTACCCGGAAGAAGCATGTCATTAATACTGGATATGCACGCATGTCCCGGGTCAGGGGAACACCCAAAAGTGAAAAAACGATAAAGAGGTCTGGCACCTTTAAAAAGGATAAGTCGACTTTTGTGAAAAAAAAATATAAAATGGCAGATAAAAAAATATAGCATATAAAGTTGCTACACAAGCCATATTGTAATTGAATGTTGTTATTGAAAAAACGACCTTTCCTTTTCAATTGCTGACATTTTCTGTAAAATTCAATGTAATATGCCAAAACTGAAGGTGTGATAAAACACCAACAAAATATACCACCAACATTTGTGTGAAATAATAAAATGTAATTTGCACACAGCATTGCATGACCGCGCAATCACCAATTAAAAGTAGCACAGTGCTGAAAAGCAAAAATTGGCCCTATCAAGAAAGACGTAAAATCTTCCGGAGCTGAAGTGGTTATCCTCAACAAAAGCAGTTACTCTTTAGGCCCCTTTCACACTTGTGTGACTTTTCCTGCGACTTTGGACATCAGAGCCACATGACAAGTCCTTCCCCATGATAAGCATATCTGTGCGACTTCAAGTTGCATCGACTTCAAAAATAGTCCCTGTACTACTTTGAGGCGATAATAATGCGAGTTGAGGTCCATAGATCTCAAGTTTACATAGGCACTCCCTGAAATCGCGGGAAAATCAAGTTAAAAAATCACAGCCGCAAAATCGCGGGCAAAGTCGTGGCAACGTGAAAGAGGCTTTAAAACAAAAAACAGCCATCAAAGCCATTATTTCTTTCTGATATGGAGATGTGTTACAGCAAGACATGCTTTTTAGACGGTGGTCAACAAAAGGCAATCCTTACATAATTTATTTTTTATGTCTTTTCTCTAAGTATTACTAAACCCACAACAGTAAGACCAATACAGAGCCCTGGGGGCACTCTGCACGCGCTCAGTTTGGTGTCAATTGCTAGAGAGTTTTTTTTCATGGGAGTGTGCCTGTGATTAGCACAGGGCCAATTCAGCACTGTCCAGACAGAGGGTCAGGGATCCTGCAGCCTCATAGGACAATCAGGGGAGAATGAAAACACCTAGACAATTAGGTAATATGGCACACTCTGGATATGACAAGGTAAGAACAGGAATGGATTGGGCGGAGAGATTAGGAGAATAACAAATTCTTTGGAGATTTAGTCCGTGTGAGGGTAAATAAATGTCCAAAGCAGGCTGCCAGTTCAGAACGAGACTAAAAAAACTCCTCCTATAAGCCTTAAACAGACACCGATAGAAGTCACAAGACTGCTTTATACTGCCAATGAGAAAAAGTTATTTAACAGCTTATATTTACTAAAATAAATAATTGCATTTCCATGTTGTGTGTGCTGTGGGGGGACCAGATATAGTGAATGCAGGCTCCTGGGTTTAGTAACACTTTAAATTAAAAGGCTACAATAAGGAGTAAATGCTCTTTAAACATTTCCTGCCGAGTCATCACCACCTGTGTATTGCCCTGGCCAGCTCAAAGTTTCACTAGATGGCTTCTATTCCTTCAATTGGGCTCACAATCAACAGCCTATTGGGTTTCTCCAAGGAAGGAAAGACTTCCAAACTGTAGGGTGGAGAACAGTAAAAAAAAAAAAAAAAAAAAAAGCACATCTGCAACATCTGTATCTGTAGAAGGAGAATGTCTACATAGCATGTAAACAGACATCCCATAGTCCCCATAAAAAGATCACTTCTTTTATAGCTCTCTGTCATACAAACATTTTGTTCTGCCCTAACAACTTCAATCAGCAATTGGTGCACAGAATCCAACTTATGATCTTGGCACAAATGACTATTTGAGTATTAAAAAATCTTAGATTATACAAAATCCAAATTCCAATCCTGATCCAATCTGCAGCACCCAACAGAGTGAAACATAAGCTTTAAAAGAGAAGTAAAGGATTTTTTTCTTATTAATACTTAACTAGATGGATGTAGCATGGGTCCAATGCTGCATCTGTCTCCAGGCATCTTCACACCGAGAACTGAGCGATCCAACGCCGCTGATCATTCAGTTTTCAGAGCTCTGTGAGCAGAGAGCTGCTGACTGTCAGTCACAGCTCTCTGCTCTTCTCCCTCCTCACTCATTGGAGCGCTGGGCTGTGGAGGGGGCGGAGCGGCTGTCTCAGGCTCTCAGCGGCCCATTGAGAAGTTGAGATGGGTGTCAGCCCAGGCACCTGGCGGATCCAGACTTCACAGTCGGCATATGGTGCCTGGACCGACATTGGTGACATCAGCAGAGCGTGGACTTCAGTCCATTCTCTGCTGAAAATGGGCCACAAGAGTGCAAAATGAATTGTACTCCTGTGACCCATAAGAGAAGCCCAGCCAAAAAAAAATAAAAAAAATCCAGAAAAAATGAATTTCAAAAAAGTTATAAATGGATTTGCATTTAATGAGTGAAATGAGTATTTGATCCCCTATCAATCAGCAAGATTTCTGGCCCTCAGATTAAGAGAGTGCTCCTAATCTCAGATTGTTACCTGTACAGATATGACACCTGTCCATAGAAGCAATCACATTCTCTCCACCATGGCCAAGACCAAAGAGCTGTCTAAGGATGTCAAGATTGTAGGCCTACACAAGGCTAGAATTTGCTACAAGACCAAATCGCCAAGCAGCTTGGCGAGAGGGTCGCAACAGTTGGTGCGATTATTCGCAAACGGTCTAGGGCTCCATGAAAGATCTCACCTTGTGGAGTTTCAAATGATCATGAGAATGGTGAGGAATCCGCCCAGAACTACAGAGGAGAATCTTGTCAATGATCTCAAGGCAGCAGTCACCAAGAAAACAATTGGTAACGCACTATGCCGTGGAGGACTGAAACCCTGCAGCGCCTGCAAGGTCCCCATGCTCAAGAATACACATGTACAGCCAGTCTGAAGTTTGCTAATGAACATCTGAATGATTGAGAGGAGAACTGGGTGAAAGTGTTGTGGTCAGATGAGAGAAATAAAGCTCTTGGGCATCAACTCAACTCGCTGTGCGAGGAGGAGGAGGAGGAGGAGGAGGAGGAGGAGGAGGAGGAGGAGGAGGAGGAGGAGGAGGAATGCTGCCTATGACCCCAAGAACACCATCCCCACCATCATACATGGAGGGGGAAACATTATCCTTTAGGGGTGTTTTTCTGCTAAGGCGACAGGACTACTTTACTGCATCAAAAAGACGATGGACAGGGCCGTGCACCATCAAATCTGGGGTAAGGACCTCCTTCCCTTAGTCAGGGCATTGAAAATGGGTCGTAGATGGGTAACCAGCATGACAGTGACTCAAAACACACGGCCAAGTCAACAAAGGAGTGGCTCAAGAAAAAGCACATTAAAAAGGTCCTGGAGTGACCTACCCAGTCTTCAGACCTTAATCCTATAGAAAATATGTGGAAGAAGCTGAAGGTCTGAAATTCCAATCGTTGGTCTCAAAACCTTAATGACTTGGAGATTCTGTCTCTCGCTGTTAAAATAAACCAACCATTAAAATTATAGACTGATCATTTGTCAGTGGGCAAACGTACAAAGTCAGCAGGGGGTCAAATACTTTTGTCCCTTACTGTAAGTGGCCAACAATTGATCACTTTAAAACGAACCTTTAGAGATCGCTCTTCTTGCGGCGTCTAACCCTGAAGGCAGGTAGGAAATTTTCCAGGACTTTCCAAATCACTTTTCATTCAGCCAAACAGTATATCCAAGGTTATCACCAGTGCTAGTAGATTTGGCCTTCTATACAAAAGACGGGGATGACCTTTGTGCTCCCTTTACCACTTCCCTGTGCAATGACATCTGGTTTGGAGACTGAGGAATGTCAATAAAACCCGGTCGGCAGACCATTAATTTTAACATTCATCCCATAAGATTATACGTGCTTTTAATGTACGGTATGCACCTGTAAAAGCCGTCTTTGTTGGAGACACCCAAAGGCCTGAAACTGCTGCTAGAAACCGTCACCTTGCAGCAGCCCCAGCAGTAAAACGTGTAAATATATATATATATATATATATATATATATATATATATATATATATATATATATATATATATATATATATATATATCCGCTTCAATACTAGGCTTTTATACCACCTCCATACCGGGCCTATTCTGACACTTCTCTCCTACATGTAATAATCATCATTCTTTTGCTAGAAAATTACACAGTACCCCCAAACATTATATATGTTTTTTTTAGCAGACACCCTAGGGAATAAAATGACGGTCATTCCAAAGTTTTATCTTGCACGGTATTTACGCAATTATTTTTCAAACGCTTTTTTTTGTAAAAAAAATTGTTTTATGAATTAAAAAAATAACAAAACACTAAAGTTAGCCCAATTTTTTTGTATTATGTGAAAGATTATGTTACACCGAGTAAATAGAGACCCAACATGTCACGCTTTAATTATGCGCACACTCATGGAATGGCGCCAAACTTCGGTACTTAAAAATCTCCATAGGCAACGCTTTATTTATTTTTTACAGGTTACAGTTTAGATTTACAGAGGAGATCTAGTGCTAGATTAGTTGCTGGCACTCTAACGCACGCGGCGATACCTCACATGTGTGGTTTAAACGGCGTTTACATATGTCGGCGGGACTTGCGTGTGCGTTCGCTTCTGCACGCGAGCTATCGGGGACAGGGGCGTTTTCATTTTTTTTTTATCTTTTATTATTTTTTTTTACTTATATTTTATTTATTTTTACACTTTTTTTCATTTTTTTTTTTTTTTTCCACTTTTATTCCTATTACAAGGAATGTAAACATCCCTTGTAATAGGAAATGTGTGTGACAGGTCCTCTTTATGGAGAGATGTGGGGTCAATAAGACCTCACATCTCACCTCCAGGCTGGAAACCATGAGATCGGTGAAAAAAAATTCACCGATCTCATGAATGGTGATTTACAGCCGCAATCGCGGCTTTGTTTACATACGGGGACCCGGGCGTGACGTCATCAGATCGCGCCCGGGTCCTCCGACGGTCATAGAGATGACTGGTGACCATCTGGTCACCAGTCATCTCTATGCTTCCTGCCGCCGCCGACGATTCGTTCTCCGGGCCCCCGAAGGTACAGGTAAGCCCGGAGAAGCACCGGATGGCGGCGGGAGGGGGGGGGATGTCCCCTCCCGCGGCCTGTAAGAACGATCAAGCGGCGGAACCGCCGCTATGATCGTTCTTACTTTGTGCAGAATCGCCGGCTGAAGAGATGGATATCTGGATGATGCCTCTGGCTGCAGGCATCGTCCAGATATTCACCTGCAATACCCAGGCCGTCAATTGACGGCCACTTAGGATGGTAAATCCCATCCCAGGCCGTCAATTGTCTATGGCTGGGTATTGAAGTGGATATACACACTGTGTAAATTAAAGATTAATTCATCGATTAATTTTTTTGATCGATCAAAATTCTTTTGATTGGTTCTAGTGGTGCAATGGATTGTAAATGATCCGTGATCCGAATGGGTTACCATATGCGGATTGGCACACCACGTGATCCTCCGTCCGGAGCCTAAAGAGGTCATCACCCGGCCTCAACTGCTCGTGTTCGGCCTGCTTCTCTGGTAAGACTAAGCAAGCACTATTCTTCCTATACAGTGGGGGGGAAGGTCTGTGGATATTATTACAGTGGGGGGGAAGATGCCTGTGGATATTATTACAGTGGGGGGGGGGAGATGTCTGTGGATATTACAGTGGTGGGGGGGGGGAGATGTCTGTGGATATTATTACAGTGGGGGGAGGGGAGATGTCTGTGGTTATTATTACAGTGGGGGGAGATGTCTTTGGATATTATTACAGTGGGGGGAGATGTCTGTGGATATTATTACAGTGGGGGGGAAATGTCTGGATATTATTACAGTGGGGGGGGGGTGATGTTTGTGGATATTACTACAGCGGGGGAGATGTCTGGATATTACAGTGGGGACTATATATGGTGGTGATCCGAAAAATGTATGTGCGTTATAATTAATCAAAAAATGTGTCGATTAAAAAAAAAAAAAAAAAAAAAAATCGATCCGCTCCGTGTGTGTCCGTAAGCTCAGCGGGGATCCTCCGTAAAATCCCCGCTGAGCTGTCGGCTGACAGGGCGGTCTCCGCACACTGTGCAGGGACCGCCCTGTCTTTCCTCCGCTCTCCCCTATGGGGGGATCGGATGAACACGGACCGTATGTCCGTACTCATCCGATCCGATAGACGGAAAAAAAATAGGACATTCTTCCGTCCGAAAAATCGGATCATTGCGAATGCGGGCAATTTATCCACCGACACCCGTAATCACATAGGGACCAATGTATGTCCCGTTTTCATCCGCAAACGGATGGATGAAAATGCAGACATACGGTCCGCACGTGTGAAAGGGGCCTTAGTTTAGGCCTTACACACACAAGCATATAACAAAAACAGAAAAACATACACAAAAAATGCAGCTTCTACAGGCATTTTTTTTTATGTCTTTAAAAGAGTAACTATTGTTGAGGAAAACAAAAACATTCCCCTCTATGATCGGTGTACATTGCATAGAATTTTACAAACTTTGTTGCACCTTTTGTTATTCTCAAGAAATCAGCAGTGTCCATGTGAAAAGTGAATAGAACGGCAGGGATTTTATAACTTTCAATCAGCTGCTGCACTTGCAGGTTTCTAATCCATTTTGGGAGTATCTCACCAAATAAAATGATTTTTCTTTCTGCAGGAAATGCACAAAATCTGTCTCGTATCTTAGTGCAGACTTCTGGCTATATTGCATTTTACATTAAACTACAGATCTGCAGATTAAAAAAGGAAAGATAACTTAACCACTTCCCTACGGCCGTACGACTATATGCGGCCGCAGGGTGGTTCTAATTCTCCGGGCCGCCGTGTTTTCACGGCAGCCCCTTTCTTTGTTCCCAGAGCGCGCAGCGGGGAACTTGTGTTCTGCCCGTGTCCCTTGGACACAGCCAATCACAGATCGCCGCGAACGGCCAATCAGAGTGGCCGTTTGCGATGCGATCTGTGGGCGAATGAGAGATGATCTCATATGTAAACATATGAGATCATCTCTCATTGCCGTTTTACACAGACAGCGTCCTGTTTCTGGAGAGGAGGAGACCGATTTTGTGTCCCTTGTACATAGGGACACAGATCGGTCACCCCCCTCCCCCCACAGTTAGAACACAATGCAGGATACACATTAACCCCTTCCTCACCCCCTAGTGTTAACCCCTTCCCTGCCAGTCACATTTATACAGTAATTAGTGCATATTTATAGCACTGATTGCAGTATAAATGTGAATGGCGTAAAAAATGTGTCAAAAGTGTCCGATGTGTCCGCCATGATGTCTCAGTCACAATAAAAATCGCAGATCGCAGCCATTACTAGTAAAAAAATAAAATAAAAAAGTTCTGTCCCTTATTTTGTAGGCGCTATAACTTTTGCGATTTTTTTTTTTTTTACCAAAAATATGTAGAAGAATACGTATCGGCCTAAACTGAATTTTTTTTTTTTTTAAATTGGGCTATTTTTTATAGCAACAAGTAAAAAATATTGTAATTTTTTTCAAAATTGTCGTACTTTTTTGTTAATAGCGCAAAAAATAAAAACCGCAGAGGTGACCAAATACCACCAAAAGAAAGCTCTATTTGTGGGGAAAAAAAGACGCCAATTTTGTTTGGGAGCCACGTCGCACGACCGCGCAATTGTCAGTTAAAGCGACGCAGTGCCGCAAGCTGAAATTTCACCTGGTCAGGAAGGGGGTATACATGCCCAGTAAGGAAGTGGTTAAAAACATTGAGCCAATAAGAAAAGAAGAGAGAGGGGATGTGGCTCTCTGTCTTATGGACATATAGAGTGGGGCCTCACAAAAGTGGAGTTACCCTTTAAAAACTCAGTTCAGTGTTAGCCTAGGCAGGCATGCATATTTAGATCTGTATTTTAAAAAGGAACTTTTAGAGGCATTAAAAAACAAACAAAGCAGAGTTTGGAGGGGGGCTTATGAGCTTAATGTGCCCGCATATGCACATAAATATATTTTAGTAGCTAGAATAAGATAATAGTTTAGTCAAGAGTTTACATTCACTCATGCACACCATACGCCTCTAAATGTGCACAAACGCACGTGCACATGACATTAGAATCTGGCAGCATATTTAAAGCATAAATTGATACTACCTTAATGCTGGCTGATGAGGAGATCATTGTCAACAAGATGCAAGTTTTTTTTTTTTTTATTGCTTAACAGCTTCAGCTTTAGAAGGTTTTCCCCCCTCATGACCAGGCCATTTTTAGTGATAAGGCACTGCGTTACTTTAACTCCCAATAAGCGTAATGATTAAATTGAAGCCTCTTAAAGTAAACACATAAACAATAAACATAAAAGTACCATCATCCTAAATATCAATTGAATAGATCAAGTTTACCTGGGACCCCAAGAGTGACCCAGGAATAACTTGGAAATGGGGGAGTGGGTGAGTGGACTATAGCGGTACTGGGTATAAGAAAATACAATGGAAAGATGAACTAAGGTAAAAAGTTATTACATTAAATTATTATACATAATAATGGGCAAATAGAACACACATTATTGGATTATAAAAACAAAAACAACATGAAAAACATGACAGTGCATGACCAACCAGACAGGTCACCGAGATGTTAAATCAACCCTACACAAGGGGGGGCAGTGAGAAGAGTGGGGTCATGCCAGTTGAATCTCGACTAGTTTCGCAACAGTAGTTGCTTCGTCAGGAGAGGTGGTCTGCACAAGTAGAGAAGACCACCTGGAGCTTCAAGCCGCACATGGAGGAAGGTAACCTCTCAAAAACGGGTAGATGGAGGATGGAACCGCACTATGAGCTTATGCCTAAAATAGCTGTGTATGTAAAAGGAAAAATAAGGACCTGCAAACCATATTCATGGTTCAAAACTGAAGCATGATTGGCGTGGGTGTTTGGTAGCAATCCCACAATGAGTATATAGAGTAAGAGACCAGTGGTCGGTAGAGCGCACTGTATGGTTCACAGAATCCGGTGTGTGTCAGTGATACTACCTTAATGCTGGCTGATGAGAAGATCATTGTCAACATGATGCAAGTTTTTTTTTTTTTTTTTTATTGCTTAACAGCTTCAGCTTTAGAAGGTTTTCCCCCCTCATGACCAGGCCATTTTTAATGATAAGGTACTGCGTTACTTTAACTCCCAATAAGCGTATATTGATTGGGTTGCGCAAACGCTATAGCATCTACAAACAGATATTTTTATAGATTTTTTTTTTACTAGTAATGGCAGCGATCAGCAACTTATATCGGGCCTGCGACATTGCAGCAGACACCAAGGGACATTTGATACTTTTTTGGGGGCCAGTGCTAAAAAATATGCACAGTCACTGTACTAATGACACTGGCTGTGAAGGAGTTATCAGGGGTGATCAAAATGTTAAATGTTTTTCTAGGGAGTGTTTTGTAACCGTGTGCGTGTTGAGGGGGGGGGGGGCTGCTTTAACTGTGGGAAGAGAGATCTGTGTTCCTGCTTAGCAAAAACATAGGATCTCAGTCTTCCCTACTAACAGAACGGTGATCTGCCTTGTTTACATAGGCAGCTCACTCGGTAACAATCAACGTTACACGGCGGGCATTTGACTCCTGCTGTGCGCAACACAGCAAGAGCGGGTTGTGGGTGGCACATGTGCACGCCTCAGACCTGGAAAGTGCAAAATCATGCGATTTGGCGCAGAGGAGCCTGCACACCGCAGTAAATGTACGTGAGGCAGTCGGAAAGAGGCTAATAGATGCTGGCATTCATTGCATTGCTTGCAGGTGACGTTGATCTTTATATGGGGTCCGACAATATGCAGTTCAGCGCTAGATCTTTAAAGCCCAAGTGTTAGTAAGCATTAAAACTAACTTGCTTCTTATGAATATGAATAGACAGACTAACATGTGGTAATCGGGTGTTTAAAGTCATAGTCCTAAAAAAGGTACAGCCCTGCCCTTTTTTACATGTACATTTGGATTGATTTATTAAAATTGGAGTGCGCAAAATCTGGTGCAGCTCTGCATAGAAGTGTATCAGCTTCCAGATTGTATTTTCAAAGCTTAAAGTGGTTGTAAAGGTTTATTTTTTATTTTTTTTATTCCTTTAAGCGAGTGCATTGGTTCACTTACCCTTTTTTTTTATAAATTCTTTATTTTCTACTTTTTTCTTTTCCAAAGTTTCAAGTTACAGATTCACATATTTCTTTACGTTCATTTAAATCAATTATAACCAAAAGAGAGAGAGATCGAGAGAAAAAATAAATAAATATATAATAATAATTAATAATTAGCCAAAAAGGAGGAAACAATTGAACCCCCTTCCTTTCAGCTCCTTTCTCCCTCTCCTTAACTTCTGTGAATTCATGTACACTTTTATTTCTTACCGGTCTATTCCCCCCTATTTCACCCCCCTCCCCCCCTCCCTTCCCCCCAAAAAAAAAAAAAGGGGGCTTCCTTATCCATTCCCCCATCGGCCATCTCTCCCCCCCCCCCTTACATTCCCCCATCGGCCATCTCTCCCCCCCCCCCCTTACACATCTACCCCCCCTTGCTCCTCTCTATACCTTAGATATGGAGCCCATATCTTCCGGTATCTCACTTACCCTTTTCTTTCATTTCCCTTCTAAATGTTTTTCTTTGTCTTAATTTCTCACTTCCTGTTCCTCCTCAGTAAGCGGTTATGACTTTCCACCGCTCAGGTGATGGTGGGAAGCTTACTGAGGAGAAACAGGAAGTGAGAAATTCAGACAAAGAAAAACAACATTTAGAAGGGAAATGGAAGGAAAAGGTAAGTGAACCAACAATGCACAAGCTTAAAGGAACCTATTTAGAAAATAAAAGACGCACCTTTACAATCCCTTTAATTGAAATATTTAGATCCCTTTCATTTTTTTTCAATTACCATATGTAATGTTGCAGCCTAATACTACAGTTGTTTAACCACTTGCAGAACGCCCACTGTAGATATACTGCGGCACAGCAGCTGCTCTGCCCAGATCATGTACCCAGTGCGCAAACCAACACTTCTGGGTTTGAGGCATGCACCCGCGCCACCGGCGGCTCTCTAACGCTGTGGTTATACACAGAGGGAGCCGGTTCATACCTTCCCCTAGTACAAGCACCTCCCCCACAGTAAGAGAACACCAGCTAGGCACACAGTTAACCCTTTGATCGCCCCTAGATGTGTAGCCCCTTCCCAGTCAGTGTCATTAGTACAGTGACTGTGCATATTTTTAGCACTGATCACTGTATCAGTGTCACCGGTCCCCAAAAAAGTGTCAGTAAGGTGTCCGATTTGTCTGCTGCAATATCGCCGTCTCGCTATAAGTCACTGATCGCCAACATTACTAGTAAAAAAAAAAAAAAAAATCTATCCCATAGTTTGTAGATGCTATAACTTGTGCACAAACCAATCAATATACGCTTACTGGGAGTTTTTTTTACCATAAATATGTAGCAGAAAACATATTGGCCTAAGCCGATGAAGAAATTTGATTGTTTTCCATTTATTGATTGCGTTTTATAGCAGTGTCTTGGAATTATAGTTTTTCAGCCAAGTATTCCGAGTTGGATTAGAGCCTTATAAGTATTTTTGATATGATGGTCAAACATTTGTAGAGTAGAGAGATTATACCAACAAACCTATAGATGCAGCAAATTGTCTCCAAGTCTCCTGGTCTAAACCCAGGACTCTGCATTCACTATATCTGGTCTCCCACCATACACAGAACATGGAAACGCGATATTTTTTGTAAATATAAACTGCTAAATACCTTTTCTCATCAGCAGTATGGAGCAGTCTTGTGACATCTATCAGTGTCCAAGCCAAGCACCGGTAAAGCTTGAAGGGGGAGTTTTCTGACTGTACTACGAGACTGCAAGACCCCTGACCCTCTGTCTGGAAAGTGCTGATTGGCCCTGTGCTTATCACATGAACCCTCCCAAAAAGGAAAAAAAAAAAAAACTCTAGCAATACACACCAAACTGATCATGTACAGCCTGACTCCATAGACCCTGTGTTATCAGGAAATTATCAGAGAACAGTGGAAGGGGTGAGGATAAGAGAAGACAGGATCAAACAGCCTTTTTACACAATGCAGAGAATTAACCCCTTAGGGTCCACAGTGAGTATAACAAGCATGCATTACTGAATATACAGACTGATTTTACTGTTGTGGGTTTAGTAACAATTTAAAGCCCTGAGTAAGCTGTACACATAACTGAGAACATTCACTGCACACAGTACAAGAATTCATTTCCTGTCGTACTTGACCACAGAAATTACACCAGTTTGCAAATTTTTAGGCATTTGGAAATGTGCTACTTTTTTTTTATCATTTTACCAAAACACACGGCTCACGGGTTATACTAAAGCCTCCATGCAGTGCATAGTCAGAAACTGTACTTACATATCACATATTACATTGTAACCAATACAAAAAATTACTCAAGACATTGTCAATAGCACGACTGTATGAATGTTCATGTAACAATAACATTTGTTAAAGCAAACAGCCCATCAATTCCAGGCCTGGTTATTGTAAGATATAAAACTACATTGGGTCTACATTTCATTCCCCCCCCCCCCCCACCTCCTCCCCAAAACATCTAATTTAATACAGAATGGCATTTTTGAAGGATAAGAATCCAGAGTATGAAATGACAAACTTACGTATATCGGAGCTTGCTTTGGATTAAGTTTCATGACCTGCAAGAGAGACAAGAGACGGGAGGCTGTAATTATCAAGCTCTGAGGAACAGGTACATTTACCATATTATATAATCACTGCTAAATTTAGTTGCATAATTGGGATCTCGGTTATGAAACATTTATAGGACATTTTGCAACGCAGAGTTGGGCTGAAGTTGCAAAAGCAAACCAAGGTCTTCACTGGTAACCAGGGGCGGACTGACAACTCATGGGCAATAGAAAATGATGGGGCCCCCGGGCTTACTGATGGCCACCACGCCAGGAGGCAGTACAGAGGGGGGGGGGGGGGGGCAGCTAAAATCTCAGGATTTTCACATCAAAAGCATGTCGGTTTCAGACATATCAGGGACAGATGTAAAAAAAAAAAACAGATTTTTACATACTGTCCCTGGTTTTACTGAGCATGGCAACCCTGATGGGCCCCCTAGTGGCATGGGGCCCTCGGGCAGTGCCCCAATGGTCAGTCCGCCCCTGCTGGTAACCTTATAGTGTGGATTTGTCACTTGGATAAGAATACTTACCGTATATACTCGAGTATAAGCAGAGTTTATCAGCACTTTTTTGGTGCTGAAAATGCTCCCCTCGGCTTATACTCGAGTCACCTTTTTGCGCCTGATCTCCCGGACTTTGGGGATCCGGTACCGGCTGGCTGTATGTCCCCTGGACCCCAATCTTAGCACACATGTAGCCCCTCTCTCTCTCTCCACAAGTGTGCAAAGATTGTCTGGGGGACTTACGGCCGGGGAGCACAGATTTTTCAAACCAGGGCACCCCTTCCATAGACTCCTATGTTAAATAGTCATTTCTGCAGTAAATTTGGGGACCCAGTACCGGCCCGGTCATAGGTCCCCTGGACCTGAAAATGGGCACATATGTAGCCCAATCTACAAGTATGCAAAGTTTCTTGTCTGGGGGATCTAGGGCTGGGTAATGCTGGGCATCCCTTCCATAGATTTCCATGTTAAAACGTCAGTCTAGTCATGTACAAAGTGAGGCATGGGCACAGTGAGGCATGCAAATGGACACCCTTGTATACCCTCGAGTATATACGGTAAATTATTTTATAGAAGCATTAAATCTATACATTTTAAAACTCAAGAGTTACTCGTCACCAGTTGCCCCACCTAATTCATACACTGTCCTGCGCCTAATTGCACCCATAAACACGCCCTCGTAGATTTTCTCATGGAATGACAATGCTTTATGCACAATCAAGGTACAAAAAAAAAATATTTACAACAACAACAACTTTAACAAAATGGGACAGGGCACTGGGGGCAGACCAGAGGGACAGGGCACTGGGGGCAGACCAGAGGGACAGGGCACTGGGGGCAGACCAGAGGGACAGGGCACTGGGGGCAGACCAGAGGGACAGGGCACTGGGGGCAGACCAGAGGGACAGGGCACTGGGGGCAGACCAGAGGGACAGGGCACTGGGGGCAGACCAGAGGGACAGGGCACTGGAACTGGGTCTCTTCCCCATTCTCTTGCCGTCTCCTCTGCAACTCCCATCTATCCTCTCTCTCCCTCCTATTCCTCTCATCATCAGGAGCCTGTGTGTGCGGCTCCACGCTTGCATGTCCCCACTTCCCCCTGTTATTCAGGCTGCCAGTGAGGAAAGGAGCTGCAGCACAGCGGGAGGGAGCACAATCCAGCACTGAGATCCACACAACTGCACAGCCATTGACACCATAGCACAGCGCACACTGACACCGCACAGCACACATTGAGACCAGTCTGTTCACAGTGCTAAGGCTGAACTGTTGGACACTTACATAGAGCACAAGGAGAAGAAAACTGCACAAACTGGAAGGCTGCCGCTCTCATGTCAGGGCAACTTTCAGTGAGAGCTGCACCAGGGTGGTAATTTTCGCAATCATCCACCTCACTCATTACTTTCTGCGCTCCAGCTATATAGATATATAAATATATATATATATATAGAGATATATATATAGAGATATATATATAGAGAGAGAGATATATATATATCTTTGCCCAGGAGAGCCACCAGAGGGTGCAAACCGATGCATGGCTGGTGGGCGCGATCGCTTGAGCGCCAGCATGGGGATTTGTGTTTGCAATGCCGTGAACCCAACCTGCGTCTTTACAATGCCTTTAAAAGGGTGGTAAAGGTATAATTTGTTTTCTCCTTAATAGCTTCCTTTACCTTAGTGCAATCCTCCTTCACTTTCCTCATCCTTCCATTTTGCTTTTAAATGTTCTTATTTCTTCTGAGAAATCCTCACTTCCTGTTCCTTTGTCTAACTCCACACAGTAATGCGAGGCTTTCTCCCTGGTGTAGTGGCGTGTTCGCCCCTTCCCTTGGACTACAGGAGAGTCAGGACGCGCTCTACGTTGCAAACAGAGAAAGGAGCTGTGTGTTAGTGGGCGTTCTGACTCTCCTGTAGTCCAAGGGAGGGGGTCGAGCACAACACGCCACATCAGGGAGAAAGCCTTGCATTACTGTGTGGAGTTACAGACAGAAGAACAGGAAGTGAGGATTTCTCAGAAGAAATAAGGACATTTGAAAGCAAAATTGAAGCATGAGGTAAGTGAAGGAGCACTGCACTAAGGTAAAGGAAGCTATTTAGGGGGTGGGGGAAATTGGACCTTTACAACCCCTTTAAATTATATTTTATAGAAACATTAGATCTATCATTTTAAAACTGATCCCTAGGCAGGTATAAAAAAAAAAAAAAAAAAAACACACACACACATAAGTAATCATTAAAGTGGAACTACATGGCATCCGAGCACCACAAGCTGAAAACCATTAATTTTTGACTCACACAGATAAACTGTGGCAGAATGGCTCTCCTAGGCGAAATCGATGCATGGCCGGTGAGCGCGATCGCATGCATGAGCGCCAGCATGGGGATTTGAGCATGGAATGGTGTGAACCCAGCCTTCGTGTTTACAATCCCTTTAAGCTTATGGCACCACCACAGCACGACAGTGCAAAAAAAGTCACCAACTTCAAGCAAAAAAAAGAATACATAGATGTATTTTGTAATGCACAAAAAAAAATAAAAAAATCTTGAGCAGACCGCAGAGCATCCAAAGTATCATCCCAAGTGCATGAAGTTCATATATCACCAAGCAGTCACCTCTTCTTGAACTTCTATTTTAATACATGAGGTTTGGAGTTTAATGCCTAATTTTACAACATTCTATTACGGTTGTAAGTGACATGTTTTGTGTATTAACCTCAAATAGAAAACACAGCGGCAGTGTTTAATTGATGTCAGCTTGTGTATTGTAGAGGGGAGACTCTGCATGTGCAAAGTAAACAAGAGCAGATGGAGCGTACATGAAGAGTCAGATGTCGGAACATGCTTATCTACCATATCACACTTCACAATATTTCCTATAAAAAATGCAAATTAATTGTTTACAGATCTTTTTCAGAGCAGGATCCAGAGAGAAAAACGAACAATAGTTATTTGTTCGGTGAGGGACATTTACTTGAGGCAGAGCAGTTTTGAGAATACAGGACAGCAGAGCACTGCATGAAACTCAAACAGTTGTGCTTAACCACGTAAGAACCTTGCCTGTTTAAGACAACCTGGCCATACACGGTTCGAATTTCGAAATAATTTTCTTTCGAAAATCGTATGAAAGAATTTTCGTTCGTATTTCGCACCGTTAGTGGGCTGCAGCAACAGCCGATTTTCGTGTGGCATACAAATTTGAGAAATCCGACATGTTGGAAATTTTCGGAAAAAACGGACGATTTTCTAATCAATGATGGGAGAATCGTGCGAGAAATGTAATAGAAAAAAAAAATGTGCATGTGCAAGAAAAGAAAATCCCCGGAGAGAAACGAATATTTATGTAGAGAAAAGAATATTCCCGGAGAGAAACAAATATTCCCGGCAACATGAAAGTTTTGGTCGGCCGAATTTCGAAAATCAATGGTGGCATCATCTGATCACAAAAAAATAGAACTTTCTGATTTCGAAAAGAAAATCTGTTCGAAATTCGACCGTGTATGGCCTGCATAAGTGCAGATCTAAAACAGTTTTTTTGCTAGAAAATTACTTAAGTGCCCAAACATTATACATTTTTTTTCTAACACCCTAGAGAATAAAATAGCAGTCGTTGCAATACTTTCTATCACACCGTATTTGCGGAGCGGTCTTACAAGCGCACTTTTTTTTGAAAAAAAATTATCACTTTTTTATTTAAAAAGACAACAGTTAAGTTATCACAATTTTTTTTTCCATATTGTGAAAGATAATGTTACGCCAAGTAAATTCATACCCAACGTGTCACGCTTAAAAATTGCACCCACTTGTGGAATGGTGTCAAACTTTTACCCTTGAAAATCTTCACAGGTGACGTTTAAAAACTTCTACAGGTTGCATTTTTTGAGTTACAGAGGAGGTCCAGAATTATTGCTCTCGCTCTAACGATTGCAGCGATACCTCACATGTGTGTTTTTAAAACCGTTTTCATATGTGGGTGCTGCTCACGTGTGCATTCGCTTCTGCGTGCGACCTTGTTGAGACAATGGTGCTTTAATTGTTATTTTTTTCTTATTTATGTTTACGCCGTTATAAATATAAAAAAAAAAATTGGATCACTTTTATTCCTATTACAAGGAATGTAAACATCCCTTGTAATAGAAAAAAGCATGACAGGTCCTCTTAAATATGAGATCTGGGGACAAAAAGACCTCAGATCTCATATTTAGACAAAAAAAAAGGCAAAAATGAATTGGCTCTTTAAGACGTATGGGCGGAAGTGACATGTTGACGCCGTTTCCGCCCTGCTATGGAGACGGGTGGGAGCCATCTTGCCCTCACTCGTATCCATAGCAAGCAGGAAGATGGACCTGATCACCTCCACCACTGCCGACAGCTCCGGTAAGCGGCGGAGGGCGTGGGACCCCTCTCCCACCGCCAATAACGGTGATTTCACAGCAAATCCGCTGTGCTGACCACCATTATCGTTATCAGGACCGGCGCCTGAAGAGATGATATCTCGGTTGCGGCAGCAGCTGCTGCTGTTACCAAGATATCCCTCTTCAAAAAGAGGATGTATATAGTCGTGCGCTGGTCCTGAAGAAGTGGTTAAAGTGACACTAAATGATATCCTTATTCTCCAAGTATAATCAATACACATCCACTACATACACAATGCCCACAAGCAAGAGGGAAAAGCCCAGGATTAGTTTAAAAAACTTCTCATTTAGGATGAAAACCGAACAGACGGACGTACGTACGAGTGGCTTGCAAGCGAGTGGTACCTTGCAATATATATTACTAAGCATTGCAGATTCTAACAAAAATTGCAGAACCCGCGGAACCTCCGCTTTAAGGCAGGCACATTCTACAGGGAAAGGTCTCCGCTATTCTTAACTCAAACCAGGTCTGTACTTTCCTTCATCCATGTCACCCAACTGAATGACCCCCGCCCTTTGACCTATGCCCCCATTTTTTATTATCGTAGCAAAGTGTCAGAAGACAAATGAGCAGCCCAGTGGAGGAGGAGTACACAACTTGGCTGAAAATAAATACACTTGTTGGGTAACAAAATGAGTGCAAGCCAGCCACCCAGGCTTTTACCTTACAGGAGAACTACAGGCAAAACTTTTTTTTTAATTTAATTTTGGAGAAAGACAAAGAAAAAAAAAAGAAAGGGTTAGAGAAGATTTCCCTTCACTTTCTAAACAGAGCCACAATAGAAGCAAGAGTGAATCCCTCCAAAGCAAGGAACCAATATCTCCAAGTGATTTCCCCTCTTTTCCTGTTCTGGGGATAACCCAACATTTGGGATTTTCTTTGCTTTTAGTCATACTATAATCTGCCATGAATCACTGATCACCTACTGTAGAAGCAATCCTTGTTTTAGCTCCATCTAAATACTTGCAGGTACAACTACATACATCTTTCTGAATTAGGCCCCATTCACACCTGAGTCTTCTAAAGCTCGAAGCTACAAAATGATCAATATTAAAATTAAATGGTTTCAAATGGGATCTGTTCACACTGGAGTGCTCAGGTGCCTGTTGGTTGAAAATGCACAGGAGCTTTTCTAGTGGATTTGAGCATTTTTTAGGAAATGCCAAAAAAAAGAAAAGAAAAAAAAAGACGAGGGCCCGATGCCACTAGGGGGCCCCCTCAGTAAAACTAGGGACGGTATGTGAAAATCAGTTTTTTTTACATCTGTCCCTGAATTAATATGTATGTGTATACGGTGTGTATATTTATGTGTAGATTTTGTTTGTGTACTGTGTCTATGTGTACTTTGTGTGTATGTATACTGTGTGTGAATATTGTGTGTGTGCGCATGCGGTGTATGTATACTGTATGTGTGTATACTGTGCAGCCCCATAATTATTGCCTGGAGGCCCCATAATCTCCTATTGCCGGGGGGGAAAGGGGGGGGCACAATGAGTTGTCAGTCCGCCCCTGCTCAGGTGCCTTTTTTTCCTGGGCACCCAAATGAAAGAGCCCCAAGCCAGAAAGATTACAGCCCACAGGTACAGACTGGCAGGGAAGTAAAAAAAAATAATTGGTCAATGCCTCAACATTTTTTATTTTTTTATTTATACTACTAAATTACCCTTAAATTCCCAGGCTGCCATTAAAAGAGCCATAATTATCAACCAGCTGCTGCACCTGCAGGGCTCCAATATGAAAAATTGCAGGGTCTGCATTAGTGGTGCAATGGATCACCGTTGATCCGTGATCCGAACTGGTCACCCCCTTCGGAACAGCACGCTATGCGATCTGTGGATTGCCTCTGCGGCCATAGCATTAGGAAAGGCCGCGGCTTCAGCCTAGTTCCGGAGCCGCGGCCATCTTGGTACACCCGGCAGCGGCCCTCCTCTCTGTTTACACCCACAGAGGAGGAGGAGCCCGCGCTCGAGGGAAACAAACGCCGCTGTCTGAGGTCTGCACTACTGTGGGGGGTTAGCGTCTGAGGTCTGCACTACTGTGGGGGGTGTCTGTACTAAGAAGGGGGGGGGGGGGGTGACACACTTTTTATTATTTTTCTGCACCGAGTGACGCCACTGCAGTACGGGGGTGTGTGGATATTACAGTGGGGGAGGGAAATGTGGATATTACAGTGGGGGAGATTTTTTTTTTTCTGCTGTTCCGAGGAACGATCCGAACCGTGAGTTTTTTGATCCGTTGCACCCCTAGTCTGCATGTAAACAAAGCTCTGCCCGTGCTTCCTAGTGTGGCTGTCAGTGATCATCTGTTCCCTATGTTAAGGAATGACGATTGTGACATCACACTCACAGCCACGCCCCCTCCACAGTAAGAACACTCCCTTAGGGCACACTTAACCCCCTACAACAACCCCTCCCGGTTAACCCCTTCACTGCCAGTGTCATTTTCACAGTAATCAGTGCATTTTTATAACACTTTTCACTGCGAAAATGACAATGGTCCCAAAAGAGTGTCTAAAGTGTCAGATGTGTCCGCCATAATGTCGCAGTCACGAAAAGAATCACTGATCCTGCTATTAGTAGGAAAAAAAAAAATTATAAAAATGCTATAAAACGAACCCCTATTTTGTAAACACTATAACTTTTGCGCAAACCAATCAAATGCTTATTGCAAATTTTTTACCAAAAATATGTAGAAGAATATGTATCGGCCTAAACTGAGGGAAACATTTTTTTATTTTTTTATTTTTATTTTTTATATAGATTTTTTGGGGATATTTATTATAGCAAAAAGTAATATTCATTTTTTTTAAATTGTGAACAAATACCACCAAAAGAAAGCTCTATTTGTAGGGGGGGGAAAAAGGATGCCAATTTTGTTTGGGAGCCACGTCGCACGACCGCGCAATTGTCAGTTAAAGCGGCGCAGTGCCAAATCACAAAAAGGGGCCTGGTCCTTTACCTGCATAATGGTCCGGGTCTTAAGTGGTTAAAGGAAGCCTTTGTAGAGAGTCCCAAAAAACTGATTGTCAACAGCAACAACCTAAATGCTGGAGGTATTAAGTCTGGTTCACACCTGTGTGCTTTTATGTGCGTTCTGCAGTGCAAAACATGCATGCGTCATAAAAATACAAGGTCTTCAGGGAGGAGTCTGATATTGTTATGCTTCTACCTGCCCCATTGAAGTCTAAGGAAGCGCATGAAACGCATACAAAACTATGTAAAGTGCATGAGGGAAAAAAAAAAAAAACACATGCACCAACACGACATTAAGGAATGTAAACAAAACACACGGAAAAACGCATGACGGAAGAGCAGAGAAGTGAACCGCGCCTTCATTTGTATTTTGACCAAAATATGTAACCCCAGGGGCCACTTTCACTTTGCAGTCCCCATTACCACAGTGTAATCTCTCCTCAATGAAACACCAATGAAGGTCATTTTTGTTCAGTTCTGGCCTAATTCAAATAGATTTGATTAGACAAAGAGCCAATAATGTGGCATCTAGCACCCCTTGACATTTTTTGTTTTATGCCATACGCTCAGGCCTATGTGTGTCTTTCCACCATCCAGGGCTTGTCGGACAGGAACCGGTTTCAGCAGTTTTATAAAAAATAAAGAATAATTATTTTTTTTTTAGAGTTTTGCTGAACAATTCTGATCTGTTCATGATTGATACAAAGTGCCAATTAAAGATTTAGAGCAGCTCTGCTAAAGTGATTAGACAATTATGCGTCTGCAGCAAAAGCTGGCTGCCCGGTACTTCGTGTAATTGAATTACTGTGTCTGAGACGCGTTTTCAAAATAGCATGCAGCCAACAAGGCAGCGCCCCAATTCCCTTCATCAATATTCCCTTTGATGGAGACCAGACTGATAGAAAGCATGTTCCTTCTCAAAAGAGCCAAACTTCCTATAAGGAAAATGAATGAAGCAGCAGCGCTACTCAATCTCTGCTACCTGAATCTACTGCTACACTTAAAAGGACGCTCACGGACAACTGGCAAGTCTGCTTAAAGGGGTTGTAAAGGTTTTTTATTTTCTAAATAGGTTCCTTTAAACTAGTGCATTGTTGGTTCACTTAACTTTTCCTTCCATTTTCCTTCTAAATGTTTTTTTTCTTTGTTTGAATTTCTCACTTCCTGTTCCTCCTCAGTAAGCTGTTCTGGCTGAGTAACCACCGCTGGGATGATGGTGGCAAGTTTACCGAGGAGAAAAGGGAAGTGAGAAATTCAGACAAAGAAAAAAAAAATTTAGAAGGGAAATCGAAGGAAAAGGTAAGTGAACAATGCACTAGCATTAAGGAACCTGTTGAGAAAATAAAAAAAATAACCTTCAACTCTTATAACATTTAACCACTTGCTTACTGGGCACATAAACCCCCTTCGTGCCCAGGCGAAATTTCAGCTTCCAGCACTGTGTCGCTTTAACTGACAATTGCGCGGTCGTGCGACATGGCTCCCAACAAAATTGGCGTCCTTTTTTTCCCCACAAATAGAGCTTTCTTTTGGTGGTATTTGATCACCTGTGCGGTTTTTATTTTTTGCGTTCTAAACAAAAAAAGAGCGACAATTTAAAAATATATATATATTTTTTACTTGTTGCTATAATAAAATATCCCAATTTTTTTTTTTTAACTTTTTTTTTTCTCAGTTAAGGCCGATACGTATTCTACGTATTTTTGTAAAAAAAAAAAAAAAAAAAAAAAAAAAAAAAAAATCGCAATAAGCGACTGCTTTGCGCAAAAATTATAGTGCCTACAAAATAGGGTACAGAATTATGATTTTTTTTTTACTAGTAATGGCGGCGATCTGCGATTTTTATTGGGACTGCAACATTACGGCGGACTCATCGGACACTTTGGACACATTTTTGGGACACTTCACATTTATACAGCGACCAGTGCTATAAATATGCACTAATTACTGTATAAATGTGACTGGCATTGAAGGGGTTAACACTAGGGGGTGAGGAAGGGGTTAAATGTGTATCCTGGGTGTGTTCTAACTGTGTGGGGGGTGACCGGGGGAGGTGACCGATGCCGTGTCCCTATGTACAAGAGACACAGATCGGTCTCCTCTGACAGCACGTGGAGCTCTGTGTTTACACACAGAGCTCCACGTCCCTGCGCTGTCACCGCCGATCGCATGTACCTGGCGGACACCGCGGCCGCCGGGTACACGCATCAAATCCTGGGCGATGCGACGGCACTGTTTTTCCCCGCTGCGCGCCACCCAGTGGTGCCCGCTGGGAATTGCAACAACATTGACGTCCAAAGACCTGACCCCGGCAGCTCAGGTCCGCGCTGTTGACGTCTTTTGTCAATAGCTTGGATCTGTAGTGGTTAAAGGGGTTGTAAAGGTTTTTTATTTTCTAAATAGGTTCCTTTAAACTAGTGCATTGTTGGTTCACTAAACTTTTCCATCCATTTCCCTTCTAAATGTTTTTTTTCTTTGTTTGAATTTCTCACTTCCTGTTCCTCCTCAGTAAGCTGTTCTGGCTGACTAACCACCGCTGGGATGATGGTGGCAAGTTTACTGAGGAGAAACAGGAAGTGAGAAATTCAGATAAAGAAAAACATTTTTTAGAAGGGAAATCGAAGAAAAAGGTAAGTGAACAATGCACTAGCATTAAGGAACCTGTTGAGAAAATAAAAATATAACCTTTAACTCTTATAACATTTAAAAGAGAAGTATGGCCAAAGCTTTTTTAGACATACTTCTCTTGTGGGTCACAAGAACGCACTTACACATGCTCTCTTGCGACCCGGAATCTGCTAAGGCAGTCACAAAACCATTTCAGGCTTTGGAAGAATCCCAACCATATTGTTGGGATCCACATGGCAGTGCTGATCCTGACCTCCCTGGGGCCCTAAGCAAAATGACATGTCACATTAAAGTTAAAAAAGCGGGGGGGGGGGGGGGGCGCTGCCGACAGTAATATGTCACATTAAAGATTGAAGTTGAGAAGCGGGGGGAGGGGGCGTTCTGCTGTCGGAAATGACATCTTACATTAAAGTGAGAAGTGGGGGGTGCTGACTTCTTACCTCTTCTCCCATGCAGCCAGTGAGTTAAGAAGTGGGGTGAGGGGCCCAAAATGCCTTCTCACCAGGCGGGGCCTCTAATAATTTGGGGTGCCCTCCGCAGCTTTGCGGGTCCCTAAGCGGCTTGCATAGTGAGCCTATAGGGCGGATCGGCCCTGCACATGGACATCTTATCAGCAGGTGGCTCAGTCTCTCAGCACACTGACCCAGCTGCTCCCACCCCCTCCCCAGCCCAGTGCTTCAGTGATCACTGGAGAAGTAGAGCAGAGAGTGGGTGATTGACAGATGCCACTCTCTGACCTGAGAAGATAGAGCTGAGCGAGTTCTGGGGCTCAGAGCCGGCAGTAAACCGCTACAGCATCAGACCAATGCTGCAGCATGGAGGCAAGTATGAAAATTAAAATTACTTGAATTTTTTTATTTAAAAACAACCCCAACTTAAGATAGCAGCTTCCAGATTTTAGGGTACGTTCACAAGGTGCACGGCTTCGAATTTGTGCGCGTTCATCCGAAATTTCAAAAATCGCATTTCAGTCCGACTTTGGGGATGACCTAAAAGTCATCTGTGCGGGTTCATGTACAAAGGTCTATTGAAAATCGCCCCCGAAGTCACCAAACGTAGTGCAGGAACTACTTTTGGAAAATTATTGCGGCACCGCAAAGTCGCCGTCGCACCAATTGGGACGCTCCTGTAGCGCCCTCTAGTGTGCTAGTAGTAGAATAGCTAGGATGTTCAATAGCGCAGGTAAATTTTTAGGCTTGACTGGTAGCCAAATCTGGGTGTGTTTGATCTGGGTTGGGAGTAATTTAGAGCAGAGCTGGTGACTCACAGGCAGCATCACCAACACCTCCCACTTCTTTCCAGAAGGTTATAATATTTTCTGGAGAAGGAAGGTGAAGCTGCCTGGGGTATTCTGAGGAGTCCTGTACAACCCCTTCATTGGCTAACAGTAAAGGATCGGGTCACATTCAAGACCCTCTGCCTCACCCACAAATGCACACAAGGAAAGGCTTCTCAATACTTATGCAAGAAAAATAAAACACTACACCACCAATCGCACTCTCCGATCGACTAACCAAAACCTCCTGCACATCCCCAAGTCCCACTGCAAATCAAAAGGGAGAACGAAGATTTGCAGTCCAAGGACCACGGCTCTGGAATGCTCTGCCAACGGACATCCGCATGGAAGAAAACCATCAGGCCTTCAGGAAAAAAAAAAAACTTAGGACCCACCTCTTCTGAAGGATAAGGAAGACAATGGATGGAATAAGTGCCTTGAGGCGATTTAGTTCACATGTGTAGCGCTATACAAGTTATTCACTCACTCAACCCCCAACTTGTATTGGTAGTGGGCAGGCCTCCTTAAATACCCACGGTCAGCCCAGCTGGGGAGGAGATGGAGTGCTAGGCTGTCTTAGCCTTTGAGGGAGCTCCCCAGTCTGGGGGGGGGGGGGGTGACCTTGCCTGGGTCTGGGCGTGGACGGGGAGGAGCAAGAGAGGACAGCAGGAGAGAGCACTTCCGGGCAAGTCTCCAGGGATGAACAGATCGCAGTCAGGAGGACTGGGGAGGCACGCCTGAGAGGACTGGGAGACTGCAGTCTAGGATGGGTACAGAGCCAGTGGAGTGGACTGAGGTGACACAGACAGTGGAGAGAGGCAGCTGCAGCCAGGAGGGCTGACAGGGCCTGAAGAATTGGTACTGGGCTCAGTAGCCATGTGAACAGCTAGCACCAGGACTACCTACTTACATTTCTACACCAAAAGGGGGCCGCAGTCCCTGCCTGCAAAGGGCACTTGCGAAGGCATGGCTTAGCCAGTGTCAGGTCTAAAATCTCAGTGCTAGCTGGACCTGAAAGAGCAAGCAAGTGATGTGCTGGAGGTGTTGAGGAGAGATAGTCTGCAAGTAAGTGATGTGTTGAAGTGAGGAAGTGTATAAAGTTTGAGTCCCGTGTACATTGGCCTTCAATCACGTGGGCATCCCATACTCAATTACCTTATCCAAGTTACGTTCAAGGCCTGGTTTTCTGCCTGAGGATGAAGGTAAACTGTATGTCTGGCTGGGCAGGGTGAGAGACAGACGACAACACTCAGCAGCCCTTACAAGGGTACCGCTACACTCCTATTGCAGGCAATAGGCTCCGATTTGACCTGTCAAATTGCGCTGATGTGAACGGGGGCTAAATTGTCAAAGCTTAACTGAACAAACTGAAACTCGAAGCCAATTGGCCAACATGGACATCTGCACCTGATATATTACACTCTCCGATTTTAGTAAAACACCATAGCGTGGAGGCCAAGGAAAAACAGATAGCCATATCCACTACGAATAGGCCTATTCATGTGAGACTGTAGCACGATTCCTAAATTTCTCCATGGTCTACAATCTTTGCCTACTAGTCCCATTCAGACCGATGCTGGAAAAAG
Source organism: Rana kukunoris (assembly GCA_029574335.1). NCBI lineage: Eukaryota > Metazoa > Chordata > Amphibia > Anura > Ranidae > Rana > Rana kukunoris. Next base: position 28,633,780 of record CM056051.1, on the reverse strand, counting down.
CCAAAACAAATGCCAGTAAAGGGAGACATTTTTGGACGATACAATGAGATTTTAAAAAGGCACCAAAATAATATTTTAACAATTTATTAAAAAATATATACATTTTATTAATAGGTGTAGTTTCTTTAAAAACAACAATACATGTTCACAAAAATATATATTGCCTGACATGTGCAACCACTTCTTACTCTACGTGTTTCGCTCAGGAGATTTGACAGTGTTGTACCAGTAAAGGGAGGTTTTGAAAAGCTCTTTGACTCTCACCACTAAGATTTTCATTATATTCAATGGTGCCTGTTCACACCTGAGCAAAGGGTCACTTGAAGTTTGTTGAGTCACTCATGTTGACTTCCATAAGAGCACACGAAAAACATGTTAAAAAAAATAAAAAAAATAATTAAAGTTCTCTTACCTAGTATCCAGCGGCTAAAACATTTCAATATCTGTACCAATTCTCAAAAGAACTGCCCAAAAAAAAAAAAATTAGTAAATGTGGATGGGACCACCTACTCAAAAGCAAGGACCACCCGTTACTCTCACATCTCATGAGTTTATTTATCTGCACACAGCACTGATTCCACAAAGACAGATTACAGTGTCCACCATCATGTATGAGCAACTACTGAGTTTACTAGTAACAGAAAAAAACCATATGCGAGCAGCCAACATTTCATTTAAGTTATTACAATAAAATTGCTCCACAATCTTTAGCTACAAGACTTTTCTATGTTTAGCACAAAACTACTTTATTAAAACATGAAAAAAGAATGCAGAACCATCAACACTCATTGCTTCAGCTGTTCTGTGGTTTACCCAGATGCCAAGTCAATCAGATTACAAAATTAAATATACTCTGCTGCCGAACAAATGGTGTGAAAAAGCATCATAAGGCACATCAGAATAGTTACAAAAATGTTTTTGGGGTTTTTCTACGGTGTAGATCACTTTTGTCATCACATTGCCAACATCTACTTCATCATCATCTACCACCTTGAGTATAGTTATCTTCAATAAAAGCAGACTGTACAACAAATAATAGTCTAGACCGGGGGTCTCCAAACTTTTCAAACAAAGGGACAGTTTATTGTCTTTCAGACTTTAGAAGGGCCAGACTGTGGCCAGCGGGGGCAGAAAATGTCCTGGGCCGAGCATCAGTGAGAATAAATATGGCCTCAGGGTTGGTGGTCAGGAGGTGGTGGTGTAGGGCCCCTATCAGTGGGAGGAATAGTGTCCCATCATTGATATCAGTGGAAGAAATAGTGCCTCCTTCTTGGTGTCAGTGGAAGGAATAGTACCTCATATCAGTGAGAGGGATAGTGCCCGAGGGCCGGATAATGGCTAGCAAAGGGCCACATCTGGCCCTGAGGCCGCAGTTTGGAGACCCCTGGTCTAGACCAGCCATTCTCAACCAGGATTCCTTCAGAAGTTGCTAGGGGTTCCTTGAATTGTGGCCAATTGGTGTTCCATTCGATAGTGTCTACATAGCCAGCCAATCATCTTTTTTGGCTGTAAATGTGGCATTTCTCTTAATGACTATCACCAGGCCCCAACTGGGACAAAAAATAGGCCTGGGCATTTTAGAAAGAGCAGCCGGGGGGAGGGGGGGGTTAATGATGGGATGTGAGGTTCCAGCACCCTGCACCTCTGGACCCCTTTATATTACACAGCACCCTGGACCCCTTTACATTAGACAGCAGCCTGCACCTCTGGACCCCTTTACCTTACACCGCCCCCACATTTTGTTACACAGACACCCCCCTAACAGTTCTGGACTCCCTGAATGTTACACAGACCCTCCCTCTACAATACAGACCCCCCCACTCAATCTACGACACAGACCCCCCCACTCAATCTACGACACAGACCCCCCCACTCAATCTACGACACAGACCCCCCCACTCAATCTACGACACAGACCCCCCCACTCAATCTACGACACAGACCCCCCCACTCAATCTACGACACAGACCCCCCCACTCAATCTACGACACAGACCCCCCCACTCAATCTACGACACAGACCCCCCCACTCAATCTACGACACAGACCCCCCCACTCAATCTACGACACAGACCCCCCCACTCAATCTACGACACAGACCCCCCCACTCAATCTACGACACAGACCCCCCACTCAATCTACGACACAGACCCCCCACTCAATCTACGACACAGACCCCCCACTCAATCTACGACACAGACCCCCCACTCAATCTACGACACAGACCCCCCACTCAATCTACGACACAGACCCCCCACTCAATCTACGACACAGACCCCCCACTCAATCTACGACACAGACCCCCCACTCAATCTACGACACAGACCCCCCACTCAATCTACGACACAGACCCCCCACTCAATCTACGACACAGACCCCCCACTCAATCTACGACACAGACCCCCCACTCAATCTACGACACAGACCCCCCACTCAATCTACGACACAGACCCCCCACTCAATCTACGACACAGACCCCCCACTCAATTTACGACACAGACCCCCCACTCAATCTACGACACAGACCCCCCACTCAATCTACGACACAGACCCCCCACTCAATCTACGACACAGACCCCCCACTCAATCTACGACACAGACCCCCCACTCAATCTACGACACAGACCCCCCACTCAATTTACGACACAGACCCCCCACTCAATCTACGACACAGACCCCCCTCCCTCTACAATACAGACCCCCCTGCATTACAGACGTGACCTGCGGGCCGCCGTGGCCCACTGGGCATATGCCCGATATGCCCTATGGCCAGTCCGGGCCTGACCATCACTGTTGTCCTACTGGCCACCAGTGTAAGAGGCATTCCTCCAAAGACCATCACTGTAAGGGCATTTCTGCTACCGGCCACCAATGTAAGGGCATGTTTCCCCACAATTGGTTTTAGCCGGGTCCCTTGACACCCGAAAATTTTAAGGGTTCCCCAGGGGTAAAAAGGTTCAGAAAGGCTGCAACAGACCAATCATTCTCATCCAGGGTTCCTTCAGAGGTTTCTGGGATTTCATTTTAAAGAGATGTTGGGGTTGAGCAGGAAAAGTTTCATAAAAATAACACAAAAGTCCAAATCCAGCCATTTTCAGCAAAAAAAAAAAAAAAAAAACAAGTTCACCTTCAGATAATTCCAAGTCTTCAAAAGCAAAAAGTTAAACACAGAACAAGCCTACAAATTTTAAAATGGCAAAGATATTTTCCCTTAAAATGCTGCCAATGTTACATGCTTGTACTGTGCTTAGATTCCTGGAATAACACCCCCAAGGAATCCGAGCAAGAGTGATTTTCCTGTCCTGACATGTAAGCAATAAAAAGTCCTGGGACTTGGTAGGAGAATTAAACTAAAGTCGGGGCTAATTCCACCATCTATTTAAGAATCCTACTATATAAAAAGACAAAAACATAAAACTTTTTTTTTTTATGAAAGTAAAGCAGTCAAGTTGTTTCCCCTAACATGGCCAGGGGAGCCAATGAATCACCTTTGAAATGGGATAATCTATTGTTTACCTTCAAGGTGTACAAAGTAAAATTAGGAATGCTAATTGCGGCAAAGCATAATACAGCTTGACACATACGCTGGAAAAATGATGGAAGTAACCCAACAGCCATGGTTAATATCTAACTCCGCTACAAAGTCTTGGGAATAAAATAAGCTGTTTGCAAAGGGCAGTCCAGACGCAGGTAGGTGTGGGAAGGGGGGGGGGGGGGTGTCTGTATAAAGGCAAAATCAGTTATTTCTTTCTACGGAAATGGGAAGGAAATTGCAGCAGCTGATATCATCTATTATAAAACTACAAAAACGTTCTGGTGATCCAGGCCTGAATATGGGTCGGCAGTTGCGTGAAACTCGACCCTTTAAAAGCAGTATTAACCACTTAACCCTTCGTGACCAGGCCATTTGTTGCGAAACGGCACTGCGTTACTGTAACTGCCAATTGTCATGCAATGCTGTCCATAAATTCAATTTATGTCCCTTTTTTTTACCACAAATGGAGCTTTCCTTTGGTGGCATTTTATCAATCACTGGGCTTCCCCGACCCCAATAAAAAAGATGAACAAGTTAACCACTTAAGGACCGCATTACGCCAATATACAGGGTGGGCCATTTATATGGATACACCGGGTAGGCCATTTATATGGATACACCGGGTGGGCCATTTATATGGATACACCGGGTGGGCCATTTATATGGATACACCGGGTGGGCCATTTATATGGATACACCTTAATAAAATAGGAATGGTTGGTGATATTAACTTCCTGTTTATGGCACATTAGCATATGTGAGGGGGGAAACTGTTCAAGATGAGTGGTGACCATGGCGGCCATTTTGAATCCAACTTTTGTTTTAAACTTCGGATACTGGAAGCCTGTGCTAGCATTTCTCCTGCGGTGTTGCTATCAGTGTGTGGAGAGTGGGAGAAGAGGGCAGCACATTGAACACATTTTATAAGTGGTCAGAAACTTGTAAATAACTCATGAAAGAACAAAAAAAAGGTACGTTAAAACCAAGCACACCATTGTTTTTCTTGTGAAATTCCCAATAAGTTTGATTCAAAATGTCCAACTTCAAAATGGCCGCCATGGTCACCACCCATCTTGAAAAGTTTCCCCCCTCACATATACTAAGGTGCCACAAACCGGAAGTTAAAATCACCAACCATTCCCATTTTTTTTAAGGTGTATCCATATAAATGGCCCACCCTGTACATCGTCAGAATGGCACAGCTGGGCATACAAACGTATAGGTACGTCGCCTTTAAGATACGGCATTGTGAGTGCGTGTGCGCGATGTCTGCCGGGAGTCCCGGAAGCCTCACTGTCAATTCCATTCCTGGGAGAGAAGACTGCAGAATATTTTAGAAAATATTCTAGTCGTTATCATAACATATGTTAAAACATTTGTGGACAATCAGCATGACATGTACAGCTTGGCCCCACCCCAACCAGCTTAGCCCCACCCCAACCAGCTGAGTCCTGCAGAGACGAGAACAAGCAAAGAGGTCATGCGATTTTGTAAAAAATAAATACAAAATTAGGCAATTTTTTTTATTTTTGTGAATGGAGTTTCCCCGATTTGAGTTCCCTACCTAGATTTATAAATACAGTACTTAAGCTTACACAATTTTATAAAACCCCTCTTTTCAGTTAGGTACCCTCAAACCTCCTGTACACCGTTACACACACACACACACAGGAAATGGCAGCTTCCTTTTTTTTCAGAGACAATATTTTCCTAAGAATCTTAGGAAAGCCAAGCGTACATCAACATCCATATATCCAGCCAGCATGGGGTCATCTAAAGTGTGCGCTTCCACTGCACAGCAGAAACTCAACCCAAAAGAAAAGGGAGGAAGGAGGAAAACAAAGAGAATGGAGACATGTATACAGAGACAAAACTTGGAAACATCCCATACCGTCTGAAGGCCTGCTAGACAAGCAAATATTGTTCTTTCCATTTTCCTTTTCCGTCTTCCCCAAATCTTCCTTTTCTTTTAAATATCTTTATATGCCCATTTCCCATCAAACCAAATACACTATATTGTCAAAAGTATTAGGACACCAGCCTTTACACGCACATCAACGTTAATGGCCACAGGGTTCAATATTGAGTTGCAGCTACAACAACTTCAACTCTTCGGGAAGGTTGTCCACAAGGTTTAGGAGTGTGTCTATGGGAATGTTTGACCATTCTTCCAAAAGAGCATTTGTGAGCTCAGGCAATGATATTGGACAAGAAGGCCTGGCTTGCAGTTTCCACTCTAATCCATCCCAAAGGTGTTCTATCGGATTGAGGTCAGGACTGAGCAGGCCAGTCAAGTTTCTCCACCCCAAACTCGCTCATCCATGTCTTTATGGAGCTTGCTTTGTGCAGTCCAGAGCACCTGCTGACATTTTTCTGCACCCCAGTTTCTTTGCTTTTGTGCTTTGTCGAGTCGCTCAGCATTGATTTCATGTTCTATGAATGAAAACATAGGAACTGGGGTGCAGAAAATGGCAGCAGGTGCTCTGGACTGACGAGTCAAAATGTGAAATATTTGGCTGTACCAGGAGGAAGTTTGTTGGAGAGCAGTACAATAATGGAGTATCTGCAGACAACAGTGAAGCATGGTGGAGGTTTATTGAAGTTTGGGGCCGCACTTCTGCAAATGGAGTTGGAGATTTGATCAGCATCAATGGTGTCGTCAATGCTGAGAAAGCCAAGCAGTTATTTAAGCATCATGCCATACCACCAGGGAGGCATGCGATTGGCCTCAAAATGTATTCTGCAGAACGACAACCATCCCAAACATACCGCCATGGTCATTAAGAACGATCTTGAGAGTAAAGAATGAGGAGTCCTGGAAGTGATGGTTTGGCCCCCAGAGAGCCTCAAAATCACCGAGCCTCTCTGGAATTACATAGAGACTGAAGGATTTGAGGCAGCCGACACCCACAGAAAATCTGCTATATGTTGCCTCCATCAATAAACCTTTATCATAGGAAAAAAGACTTTGAGAACTTCAATCAAGTCCCTTTCTTTTGAATCCTACACTAAATTTGTGGAAACCATATATTATGGGGGGGGGGGTGTTATGGTCAGTGGTCAACAGGGCCGCCATCAGGAATTTTGGGGCCCCTTACACAGCTTCAGGCATGGGCCCCCTGGAGCAGAGAACCGGGGGGGGGGGGTGCTGCCGCATGAAATTAAGAAGCGGGGGGGCTGCTGCCGCGAATTGAGAAGCGGGGGGGCCCTTTACAAAAAGAAGAAATAAAGTAAAATATATATAAAAAAGGGGAGGGGGGGGTAGCCATCCGGGGCCCTGGGGACCTCTGTGCCCTTTAATAAAAAGAAAAAAAAATATATATATATATATATATATATTATTTTTTTTTAAAAGGGTGGTTGCCAACTTGGGCCCCGGGGACCTAATTTTTTTTTTATAAAAGGAAATTACAAAAAAAGGGGGCTTTCCATTCGGGACCTCTGGGCCCTTTAATAAAAAGAAACCTCTGGGCCCTTTAAAAAAAAAATAAAAAAATATATATATAAAAAAGAAATAAACATTTATATAGAAAAAAACAAGGGGGTTGCCTTTCAGGGCCCTGGGGACCTCTGGGCCCTTTAATAAAAAATAAAAATATAAAAAAAATATATAAACAAAAATAAAAAATACAATTATAAAAAAGGGGGTTTGACACGTGGGGCCCTGGGGACCCTGAGCCCTTTAATAAAAATACATCTATATATTAAAAAAAAAGAAATAAAATAATATAAAAAAGTAAAAAAAAAATTATAAAAAAGCAGGATTGTCATCCGGGGGCCCTTTAATAATAATAATATTATATATATATAAATATAAAAATAAAAGAAATAAAAAAATATATAAAAAATATATATTTGTTTATAAAAAAAAAAGGGGGTTGTCATCTGGGGCCCTGGAGATCTCTGGACCTCTAAAAAAATAAAAGAAAAAAAATTGGCCCTTTAATAAAAAATAAAAGAAAAATATATTAAAAAAATATATTTTTTTATAAAAAAATATGTTTTTTTATAAAAATAAAAAAGAGGGGGTTGTCATCTGGGGCCCTGGTGGCCTACGGGCCCCTAGACCCCTAAAACAAATGGCCCTTTAATAAAAAAATAAAATAAAAATATATTAAAAAATATATATATTTTTTTATAGAAAATAAAAGGGGGGTTGCCATCCAGTGCCCTGGGGGCCTCCGGGCCCCTGTGGACCTCCGGACCTCTAAAAAAAATAAAAGAAAAAAAATTGGCCCTTTAATAAAAAATAAAAGAAAAATATATTAAAAAAATATATATTTTTTTATAAAAAAATATATTTTTTTATAAAAAAATATATTTTTTTATAAAAAAAAAGGGCTTGCCATCTGGGGGCCTGGTGGCCTCCGGGCCCCTAGGGACCTCCGGACCTCTAAAAAAAATAAAAGAAAAAAAATTGGCCCTTTAATAAAAAATAAAATAAAAATATATTAAAAAATATATATTTTTTTTTATAAAAAAAAATATATTTTTTTTAAAAAAGGGCTTGTCATCTGGGGCCCTTGGTGGCCTCCGGGGCCCTTACAGGTGTAATGCCTGTACCCCCCTGATGGCGGCCCTGGTGGTCAAACTCGGCTCAGACCAGTAGAGAGGCTCCCACCAGCAGGTCACCCTGAAGAAGTTTGGAAGTTCCTTCAAAAACTGTGCCTAGAAGAATTGATGCTGTTTTGAATGCAAAGGATAGTCACACCAAATATTGATTTGATTTCTTTAAATTACTTTCCATTTTGTCAATTGATACAAATAAACTGTTAACGATTCTATTTCTGAAAGCATTCCTAATTTACAGAACCTGCCTAAGACTTTTACACAGAACTGTATGTCCAACACCACGGCTTGTGGTAAAAGGTAGTTTTTAAAGCGGAGGTTCACCAAAAAAAATCAATCTGCCATTTGATCCAGCATACTGCCGACATCTGCAGTATGCCGTTTTTTTTTTTTGTACTTATCGTTTTATCAGCCTTCGTTATCCGGCTCCAAGCGGGGATTCCTGTGGGGAATAGGCGTTCCTAAGGCAAGCCTAGTTGATTGACAGACTAGTAAAGCGCGCCACGCCTTCCGAAAACAGCCGAAGTGACACTCGGCCGTTTACGGCGCTATACTGCACCTGCCGTGTAGAGCTGACTGCGCAGGTGCCGTAAATTGCAGAGTGTCACTTCGACTATTTTCGGAAGGTGTGATGCGCTTTACTAGCCTGTCAATCAACTAGGCTTGCCTTAGGAACACCTATACCCAGAAGGAATCCCCGCTCGGTGCCAGGTAAGAATGCCTGATTAAAACGATAAGTACAAAAAAAAAAAAAAAAAACAGCATACTGCACGTCAACATTCAATTACAATAGGACTTGTTGAGCAATTGCATATGCCACTACTTTATTTTATTTTTGATTTGCAATATTTTTTCTCCATGAATGTAGAGTTACCCTTTAACACACAATATATATAAATATATATATATATATATATATATATATATATATATATACATATATACATACACACACACACACACACACACACATACTAGGTTTGAGAGCGTTTGGAAAACAAGCTACATTTAACACATTTTAACCAGATATACAAGCGATGTCCTGATATAAGAGTAGCGTCATGTCACAACCGAGTATAAAAGAGAAGAGAGGCGCCTCCAAGTGTAACACTATGGTTAGATTTTTAATGAAGGTACAACATTTAGCAACTCACATGGTTGATGATTAAAAGAGGCGCATTCAAGTATGCAGGGATCCGGGGTAAAGCTGTCCACATAGACCATTCTCCTCACCGCCATTGATGACGTCTCTTCCACGTTGCGCTCCATGAGTGGTTCAAGCCTCACTTTCAGAACGCTCTGCTGTAGGGTAGTTTTCCCACTCATGATTGCAGACTGACAGCGGTGAGAGCTTGCACAGCATGGTCTATGTGGATCGGTTTACCTCAGATGACTGCATACTTAGATGCGTATGTTTTAATCATCAACCTTGTGAGTTTCTAAATGTTGTACCTTCATTAACTGTAACCATATTGCTACACTTAGAGGCGCCTCTCTTCTCATTTATACTCTGGAGCTCCTGCTGGATTTTGCTTCCAATTCCCCTGTGGAGGCTTCCATTTGTAGATGGACATTTTATGGTTACACAACTTATCACATTGCTATAATCTTTTTATATGGGCTATAAACTGAAGGACTTAAGAATAAATGGTTTTGAAACAAATCATTTGAGTTTCCATTATTTCTTATGGGAAAATCTGCTTTGATATACAAGTGCTTTGGATTACAAGCATGCTTCCGGAATGAATTATGCTGGAAATCCAAGGTCTTATGGTCAGTGTGTGTGTGTGTGTGTGTGTGTGTGTGTGTGTGTGTGTGTGTGTGTGTGTGTTGCTGATCACAGCCATTTCTAGTATCAAAATAAATAAATATAAATGACCAGTGTGTGTGTGTGATATATATATATATATATATATATATATATATATATATATATATATATATATATATACATATACACACACACACACACACACACACACACACACACACACACACATACATACAGCGCCTGTGTACATTATAGTACCGGTGCTAGTTACATTTAAGGGAGATCAGAGTGTAGTTAGACTCTGATCCAATTTGTTAAGTGCAAAACAGGGTCCATGTCTTAGCTTAGCTGTGCTGTAGGCTATTCTGTTGCACTGGGGTGTTCTTCCAACCCCGATGCGGTGGAGTTAAGGTTTGGGTCAGTGGAGTCAAGGTTTGGGTACTTTTTCCCCAGCAGCCAATCAGGAGGGTTTTGGCCTTGCTGTGCATGCTGGGAGAGGCATTGATGAGGCAGACGCCATTGGTTCTGGGTCTTCCTTCTTCGAGGGTGGCATCCACCTTTAGGGTGACCACAGTGCCCCTGGCATTATGGCCTACCTTGGCCCGAGGCATGCGTGCCACGCAGTGTTCCTGGTTCCAGGACTATGTTGGCCCGGAGCATCTGAACAGCGACGGGGGCCTAGTGAGTGACTGGGTTCCCACCTTTGAGGATTCCAAGCTGTACTGCTGTTCGGTGGGGAGTCCGTCTGAGGAGCGCCATTGAGAGGCTGGCGATCCAAAAGGGCCTCGACAAACCACCGGGGATCAAGATAACCTGACACTGAAGGATTGATCACCTGTCAGTCGGTACCTGGACGACAAGCTGAAGGAGATCCAGGCGTAATTCATTTAAGGAGGGATGTCTCCATAACTGCAAATCAGAGAGGGCCTGTGGCAGAGGTGTCTTTCTGAGGTTCATCAAGGAGGGTCTGTGGCAGACACTTTTTCTCAAGTTTACCAAGGAGGGTCTGTGGCAGAGACTTTTCCTCAAATGATGGAGTGATACATACTCCGGTTGTCAGGTGAGTGAGAGGTCTGTCCGGGTACGCTAAACCCACTCACATAGGCGTAGCACAGAAAAGTGTTACGCTTGGGAGCAGGACTGTTTCCCTATTATTACGCCTGAATCTGCTATTCTCTTTTCTTCTTCAACTTTACTTTCCTCATCACAAGTTTGTTTTTACCCGGCTGGGTAATAAAGAGCACAGCAAAGAGCACCTGTTGCGGAATTCCTACCAAATGCAATACGCATCATTCACCGCTAGGAATTCGGGGAAGTCGTGAGGTAATCGTGCCACCCAAAACCACCAGCAACTCCTCTGGGGGTAATGCTACATATATATTATACACACACACACACACACACCATGAGGCCTACTTAAAAAATACCTACTGCCTCCTAGTGTAAATGGATTGCTTTTCTCATTCTGCTTTATTGTGCCCGTCCATGTCATAACATTTCTACAAGTCACGCCGTAAACCCATGTCCACTCCAAACTGTTTTTTGGTAAGAGATCAAACTCGGAAACAAAAGCAAACACAGCAAGTGGATTGAAAAGAACAAAAACTGTTTACACAGTCAGCTCCATTTGACATTTTCAAAGTTTGGCGAATTAAAAACCACAGCAAGCGTGAAAACAAAAAAGGTCAATGGAGCAACGTGGCAGAGCTTCCAGGAATTGGAGGAACGGAGGACAGGTCTGAGCTCCAGATGACATGGTCTTATTGTGCTTCTGGATTATCAGCCATTGCAGGGAAAGACAACAATTCCACGGCAAATAAAGCCACAAAACACCACAATGCTGTAATCTGTGTTTTACAGCAGAGAAGACCTCTAAATCACACACAGCACCAAGGGAGGACAACTGCTTGCTAAGGTGCGATTACATTATTAACCCCCAAAATAACATTTACAAGAGTTTGCCGAGTGTGTAGAGGTCGCTTCCGTCAAACAAATGAGCCTTAAAAAGGTAGGAGTACGTGCCAGCTCCATCCACTTCGTCCATCATTTTTTCTTGGCAGTACCGGTTTCCGTACAGTACAGAATACAGAAGCCTGGGCCTGGACAATATTTGGAAGCTGAACAACAGCCACATTAATGGAGTCATTTATCACAAAAACCCATTTCCCAGGTCTGGACACAGTCATATATTAACTCCTGTCTCGTTAAGCTGCTAAATGAATAAAGTAATTTGTGGCCTGGGTTATACCGGCCAATCTGAACTGCAACCACTACTACACAGGTGTCAAACAAGGCCTGCAGGCTCAATCTGGCCCAGCAGGCCATTTCATGTGACATTTGCACCTCTCCTAAAGTTGCTGCACCCCCCTCGTCTCCACCCCCACCTTGTCTCAATCGGCAGCAAAGAGGAGGACAGAACTCCTCCATCAGATCCTGTGCTTTTAGGTGTAGCTGCAGAACCCCCTGGGTCTTTGCCTCTCCTGGTCTTCACATTCAGCAGACTCCAGCAGCTGGCTCCAATCCTCCTTTAGTCCTTCTCCAAACCCTGCACTTTCTGCCTCCCAGCTCTGCCCCTAGCTTTCTTGGGAGCAGCACAAGGTAAGGGGGTGCTGAAGTGAGTGGGAGGGATCTGGACATCTAGGGCCAGATCCACAAAGATCTCCCGCTGGCGTAGCCTATCTTAGTTACACTACGCCGCTGTAAGTTACAGCGGCGTATCCTTATCCACAAACAATAACCGCTGTAACTTACGGTGGCGTAGCGTAAATGGACCAGCGTTTGCGGGTGCAATTCAAATGAACAAGAGGTGGGCGTGTTTTATTAAAATTATAAATGACCCGACGCAAACAACGTATTTTTTGAACTGCGCATGAGCTGGCCGTGGACGTATCCCAGTGCACATGCGTGAAATCACGTCGCAAATAGTCAATGAAAACTACGTGTACGTAACTTACGCAATTCCCTATTTGCGAACGGGTTACGCAAACTACGTGAACGATGGAAAATTCAACGCTGGCCCGACGTCCATACTTAACATTGCGTACGCCTCTATACAGCAGGGGTAACTTTACGCCGGACATACGCTTATGCAAACGACGTAAAAGGAATGCGCCAGCGGCTAGTACGTTCGCGAATTGCTGTAACTCGCTAATTTGCATATTCAACATGGAAAAATTACGGAAGCACCCCTAGCGTCCAGCGTAAGTATGAAAATAAGATACGACGGTGTAATAACGTTATGCCAGTCGTATCTTAGCGTAATTCCGGCATATCTTGTTTTGTGGATACAAAACAAAGATACGCCGGCGGGAATTTGAAATGACGGCGTATCTGGAGATAGGCCGCCGTAATTCTTTGTGGATCTGGGCCCTAGTCTTTAAGTGGATGTAAACTCCCATAAGGAGCCAGACAAGCAGGAAGTGTGGAGATCAGAGAAGTATTACAGCTACTTCAAAGCAAAAATGAACAATGAGGACATGAAACCAGGACTGCAGTAGGGTAAAGGAAGCGATTTAGCTAAAAAAAAAAAAAATTCCTTTAGTGATCCTTTAAGGTTTGACCTCATATTATATGGTTTTGGTAAATTAGAAGAAAATCAAATAGTTTGTATGGGGCTTTAGATGCAACTGGTCATTTGAGGGCAACCATAATGCTGATGCAGCCTGCAATGAAATTAAGTTTGACACCCAGGCACTACCAACACTTCTTCCATTTCTACCAACCTTTACAATTACCAATATAAATCAGAGCTAGAGCCAATGATTTTAAAATGACAAGGTGGTTTAGTTAAGACTGCATGTGCATGGGCAGTTTGGCCCATCAGCACAAATCCCAGGGTTTTTTGGGCACCCGAGAAGCACAGGTCATTGAACACGTGCCCCAAGTATGCCCCAAACATGCAGTTCCTGTCTACTGGGCATACCATCCCCAAATACTGCTAACACATTTTTTCAGCCCATCATAGATGCTGTTGATAAATCGTAGTGAGTCACAGGATTACATATCTACTTTAGACATAACTAGACTGAAAAAAAAAAAAGAAAGAAAATACATGGCCTAACTTATGGTTGTATTAAAGGGAGGAACCAATATTATAAATTTCATAAAAAATAGGGGGGGGGACTACAAACCAGCATAAGGAACTATAAAATCCGTGATCCCATAAACAAAACAGAAAAGAACTTCCAGGTAGTTTTTGCCACAGGGATAAGTGATGTAATACTTACATTTTTTAAAGATCCAAAGGTCAGCCATTAGTACCGGTTAAGCAATAGGTTACTTACTGAGTGAAAACATTTTCCAGGCAAGGAATGAAACCAAAAAAAGAAAAAATAGACAGGCCCCATACAGTGTTACCGAAAACTTTTGCATAAGGACAAAGGGGACTACTGTTTGCACCATTAGGGCCAGCTGCTCCTATGCCTTCTGACATCACTGTACAAGTAAAAGGACACCAAACTCTGGTTTAAAATAAAAAAAATTGCACTGTAGCCATGCCCCCCATAGGGGTTCACTTGTCACCATGTCCAGCCAGACCTTAATCACTCAGACATAGAACAGTCCATAGCTGTGTTTTTTTTATTTTATTTGAGAGAATTAAACTTGGATGGAAAATTGTGAATTATGGGATGCCCAGGAATATTCAGTGCAAACTTTCTTGGGACTTCTGTATACACTCCAGTATAGGGTTTATCCAGTACAGGGTCCACTTTAGGACAGAGTACAAGTACAGAAAGTCCCAGCCCCTGACCCCCACCCCCCCCAAAGAATTTACCGATACTGCTTTAATGTCATGTGACGGTTTGATGGGCACCGGTAGGTGCCACTGATAGCTGGCACTGACTGATGGGCACTGACAGGCAGCTGGCACAGAAATGCAGCAATAAAATGACACGAGTAAAGGAAAGGATTTTGAAAAGCTATGTTGCGAGGCCCATCTTGGTACACCCTGCATTTGGCTGCAGTAAGCAGCAGACATCTTGTTACACCCAGCCGGAACTATATGGGCTGGGTGTAACAAGATGTGTACTGCTGGCTTACTGCAGCAGAGTACAGGGTGTACCAAGATGGGTTGTCGGGATGTTCAGCCGCTGACGGCGACCGAATGTGGCGGCTCCGGCCAACCGATCCTGATGCGGCTGCACCCCTGCCAGCTTACCCAACTAGTTCCACTGTAGGCGAGGACTTGCTCTCTGCTCCGCTGACTCCACCTGCCGTCTCCATCCACCAGCACTGCCTGCTGACTCCGCCCACCCTCTTCGCCCACTAACCCCAGGAGCGCTGGCGGGGGATAAGAAAAGAAGAAGATCTGAGCTACTCAGAGCAGGCAAGTATAACATGTTTTTTTTAATGCTACTTAAAGTGGAGTTTCCATCCCAAATGTTTTTTTTTTCATTATTGTGCTCATTAGACCTAAAAAATAAAAAAATACATTTTTACTCATCTGGAAATGCCTGTTGCTATGCGGTCCTAAGGAATCACCTAGGATTCTGACATCTCCCTCTAAGGCTCTTGGAAAATGTTTGTCATCATTTCCCAGGATGCAGTGCGCTGTCCAATTATCACTCCCCATCCAAGACTTCCAGGAAGTAAGTGCTTGTGGGCTTCACAATACCCACAAGCAAAATGACAACCGTGTAGACATAGTTTTATAAACTATCTTTCTTTAATAACTATGCGGAGCGGTGGCGGATTGTAAAATAGTAAGTGACCGGATTTATATTATAAAAACGCATGATGAAAAGACATACATTTAAAAAATGCCAATTGTGGTTGGAACCCCGCTTTAAGAGTTTGAAAAATAAAAACTGGAAGCCAATTTGTTTCTATGCAGCGCTGCACCAGACTTTGCACTCTCCAGTTTTAATAAATGCCCCCCATAGCGTACATACAGCAGTGTACATGACCGGGGAAAAAGGAGAAGTTGGGGAGCTCCCAGAGGACGCTACAAGGAGGGAGAAAATATTTCATGTGTATGGATTTTTTTGGGAGAATAAGAATATTGTTTAGTGTCACTTGACACCAGACCATTTATTTTAACCACTTGTCCTCTGCCCACCGTCAAATGACGGCGGGCGGAGGACTCCATTGTTCTGACATCACGTCATATGACGTGATGTCTTTTTAAAGCCGCGGGCGCGCGCGCACCCGCCGCTCTGCGGGGATCCCGTGCGAGTGCCCGGCGGCAACGATCGCCGCCGGGCACACGCGATTGCTCAGTAACTGAGCGGGGACGTGGAGCTCTGTATGTAAACACAGAGCTGCACGTCCCTGTCAGGGAGAGAGGAGAGCGGTTGTGTCCCTTGTACATAGGGACACAATCGGTCACCTCCCCCAGTCACCCCCCTCCCCCTACAGTTAGAACACTCATAGGACACACATTTAACCCCTTCCCCGCCCCCTAGTGGTTAATCCCTTCACTTCCAGTCACATTTATACAGTAATCAATGCATATTTATAGCATTGTTCACTGTATAAATGTAAATGGTCCCAAAAATGTCAGAAAAGTGTCCGAAGTGTCCGCCATAACGTCGCAGTCCCAATAAAAAAATCGCCGCCATTAATAGTAAAAAAAATAAAAAAAAATATGCCATAAACTATCCCCTATTTTGTAAACACTATACATTTTGCGCAAACCAATCGATAAATGCTAATTTTTTTTTATTTTTTTACCAAAAATATGTAGAATAATATGTATCGGCCTAAACTGAGGAAAAAAATGTTTTTTTATATATTTTTGGGGTTATTTATTATAGCAAAAAGTAAAAAATATTGCATTTTTTTCAAAATTGACGCTCTATTTTTGTTTATAGCGCAAAAAATAAAAACCGCAGAGGTGATCAAATACCACCAAAAGAAAGCTTTTTTTGTGGGAAAAAAAAAAGACGCCAATTTTGTTTGGGAGCCACGTCGCACGACCCCACAATTGTCAGTTAAACTTTGAAGATTCTTCAAAGTTTGTTGTGCGATCTTTCGCACTCCTTTGTACAGAGCCCAGTTCTAGTCATCTGGAGATTTTGTAGCTACAATTTGTACCGGTAGAAACAGAACCATGCTAGGAAAAAAACGAATGAATAGCAATTAATGAAAGGTCTGTGCTGCAGTGACCTCTGGGATCTGAAATGGAGTGACTGATATTTTGCAGTGTTTGGACCTAGCTATACAACTGCCAGCTGTGGATGCACTGCATTTAAAAAAAATGCAGCATCTTTGGTGCCCCGTTTCAAAAACGCATCACCCATTTATTTCTATAGGAAAAGCACCAGAACTGCACCCATAGTGTCACATGAGTTGTGTGTCAGGAATCCAGAAAATGCAACAAATTCTGCATTAGTAAGCGTACCAGTATGTAAGGGCCCCAAATATGCCACCCATGGCAACTTTCAGCCACAGAGAAGTAGAATAGATAGCTACAGCAGCAAAGTTTACCAGCTCCAGAAGTGAATTGAACTATTCTCCCTTTACAACAAAATAAAAAAGGTAATATACTTTCCGAATACGGGCCACTGTGGGGCAGACACGAATACGGGCCACTGTGGGGCACACACGAATACGGGCCACTGTGGGGCAGACACGAATACGGGCCACTGTGGGGCACACACGAATACGGGCCACTGTGGGGCAGACACGAATACGGGCCACTGTGGGGCACACACGAATACGGGCCACTGTGGGGCACACACGAATACGGGCCACTGTGGGGCAGACACGAATACGGGCCACTGTGGGGCAGACACGAATACGGGCCACTGTGGGGCAGACACGAATACGGGCCACTGTGGGGCAGACACGAATACGGGCCACTGTGGGGCAGACACGGTTTAAAGGAAAGATTCAGGACTAGCTGACAGATTAAAGTTGAATGCCAGGAATTAAACAAAATCTACCCCTATCCCTCCTCCCCTTAACACTGCAAGGGTTAAATGTTCGTTTAGACCAGGGCAGCAGACATGAGGCATAATTCCTCCCTAACATTTGGCTCCAGCAGGTTGCCTTCATCCATGCAACCAGTCCAGCGCTGCAACCTAGTGCAATTCGGCCCTGGTTGCAAGTTCACCTGCTCATGTACAATACAGGGTTAATAGTCCTACATTCCAAAATATATTTAAAACCTTAATCAGCTCAAATATATATATATATAAATAAAAAAGCAATGTAGTGTCATAAAGTACTCAACTGGGATTAGGAGCCAGACCCTGTTTTTCATTCTGCGGACACCACCATTCATGCTGAAGCACATTGGCAGCTGATTGTCCGTTTATAACGCTAGCACGGCTGAGTGCGATATCTTGATTTTATCAGATAATAAATACTTTGACAAGAGAGCACTAGATTTCCTTCTGTTTGATTTTCATATACCGCCGATTGTGAACGTGCAGCACTGGCAAGTGTTGGAGATTGACAAGCTGACCAGGAGCTGGTGAAACAGGGGTCCAAGTATAAGGTGAGCAGCCATCCATTCACTGGTGGAGGATTATTTTTTAATGAGCACATTTTTCTGTATTAACACAGAGGTGGGAGATTCCCATTCATTAACACGTTGGATTATTCGAGAGATTTTGAAAGACTTTCACTTTATTTTTATCTTGTGAACACAGGCGGTGGTCTCAGCGGGGAGCATCGATGGTTTAAAAAAAAACTATTAGATAAGCACCTGAACAACCACAACATACAGGGATATACAATGTAATACTGACATATAATCACACACATAGGTTAGACTTGATGGACTTGTGTCTTTTTTTTCAACCTCACCTACTATGTAATATTTTTTAACACACAATTATGTATAAAGTTTTAAATGTTTGATACACTATTGTGAGATGTGCTATATTGGATTATGGTAATCTTAAATAGTCCTACATTGTATGTAATAATGCCGAGGCCCAGCCAGAGCTTTGGCCAGAAGAGAACAATCCTAGGCCAAGCAATACATATTTATCCATGCACCCCTAGACTAAACAAGCCTTTTACCTTTGCACTACGAGGGGGCTCTCTGCAAATGTAGAGTTTGTGCAATTCCCAGAGTTGAGTTTTAAACTGCTTCTAAAGCCTCATTTATTTTTTACCTTCATGTATAGAATGCATGAAGGTAAAAACAAACCACACAACAACACTTCCCTGTGAGGCATCCCCAAGCTAACCTGAGCTAGAGCTGCACGATTCTGGCTAAAACGACAATCACTATTTTTTTTGCTTAGAATAAAGATCACAATTCTCTCGCGATTCTCATTGCGTAACTTCTTTCACATTAGACACAAAAATTTGGCCTAACTTTACCGTTTCGTTTTTATGTAATCCATTGAAGTGTATTTTCTCCCAAAAAAAAAAAAACAATGTTTGAAAGATCACTGAGTTCAACATAAAATACTCCCTAGGGTCTGCTAAAAAAATATATATATATATACACACACACACACACACACACACTAGGGTTGTCCGATACCACTTTTTAGGACCGAGTACAAGTACCGATACTTTTTTTTTCAAGTAGTTGCCGATACCAAATAACCCTAATTATATTATATTATATATATATATATATATATATATATATATATATATATATATATATATATATATATATATATATATATATATATATACACACATATACATACATACATACACACACACATACATACACATAATGGTTTGGTGTTCCAAGTAATTTTCTAGCAAAAAAAATACTAGTTTTAACTTTGTAAGAAACAAGTGTCAGAAAAAGGTTGAGACTAAGTGGTTAAACTTCCTTCATTTACATTTGGTCAGGTTGAAAAAAAGACAACTCCATCCATAAAAAAAAAATACACACGTTCTCCCCTTTGATCTAAGAAGGAAAAGTTACAATGTTTCTAGTTCTCTACTAGAGCCCTCAATGTTGTGAAAAACTTGGCAGGCTGTAGAGAACTCGCTACACTTGTTACATAAATGAATCGGGAAATAATGCATAGAGATGGTAAGGGGGGGGGGGTTGGATCGAGATCACAATTTGTTAACGATTAATCATGCAGCTCTAACCTGAGCCTCATCCAGCGATAATGCCCTGGCTCTCTGGAGACTCTGTCTTCCCATTGGCTGTGACACTGCAGCAGGAGTCATTGGTCAATCAGGAAAGAGGGGGGGGGGGTGGGTCGAGCCGCGGTTGTGTGCGCGCACATGGACATGCAGAGCCGCATCATGGGAGCAAGCTTGCTCAGGTGCCCCCAATTGCAAGTTGTTTGCTATGGGGGCACTCAGCAGGAACACTGGCGGGGGATCCAAGAAAAGGAGGATGGGGCTGCTCTGTGTGCAGTGGTCACAGAGCGGGTGAGTGTAATGTTTTTTTTTTTAAAAGATACTTTAATATCACGTTAACTTACTGCACATCCATAGAACTCTAAACAAAATAAACCCACACATGCTTTTTATATTAAATATTTTTGAAATTATGGTGAAATGTCCTCCATCACACCTTTCTTATTTCAGCACATTACTATACTATGTGTCACCAACAGCTTCAACTGGATCATTTTGTAACCTGGCCATAAAAATAGAATGCCCCCAATTAGGAAATGAGGCCATTTTCAGGGTGGGTTAAACCTTAGATGAGTGTTGCTATTAAACCAAAAACCATCTTTGAACATCTTCCATCCTTCCTGATAATTTCTGTACAACTGCTGGTCTGTACACGAGGCAGACACTCCCAAAAGGCACCTTTAACGGCATAAATTACTCAATAACCTTGTACTACTGTAATCCACAATTAGATGAGACATTTGCACATCAATCCCTGACAACAGACAAACATGAATTTCCCTTCATGAAAGATACAACCAGAAAAACAAGACGGATACCCAGCAGTATCTAACACTGCTTACAGCCATCAGATCCAGTGTCTTGTGTCAATGGTTCACTGAAGTCCACAACTGTTCAGGTTCTTGAATCGGGCTGCCACGGACTACAAAGCTCTTATGCCATGTTTTATGTAGAGAGGAAAAATGTTTTTGATCCCCTGCTGATTTTGTACGTTTGCCCACTGACAAAGAAATGATCAGTCTATTATTCTAATGGTAGATTTATTTTAACAGTCAGATACAGAACAAAAATATCCAGAAAAACGCATTTCAAAAAAGTTTTAAATTGATTTGCATTTTAATGAGTGAAAAAAAGTATTTGACCCCTTCGCAAAACATGACTTGGTACTTGATGGCAAAACCCTTGTTGGTAATCACAGGAGGTCAGACGTTTCTTGTAGTTGGCCATAAGGCCTCGTACACACGATCAAATCTGTCCGCTGGAAACGGTCTGCTGGACCGTTTCAGCAGACAGATTCGATCGCGTGTACGGCCGAGCCGACGGATTTGGCCACCCGACAGATTTCAAAGCATGCTTTCAAATCTGTTGGCTGGGAACCCGTCCGCCCGACATGTCTGCTGGTTAGTACACTTACCAGCAGACATGTCGTCCCGCACCGCCGCCGCACCGCCGCCGAATGGATTCGGCGCATGCGCGGAAGTGTTTTACTTCCTGGTGCGGTGACGTGGCGGCGTCAACGTCACCGCCACGTCACCGACACGTCAGCGACACGTCAGCGCGCCGTCTGCTGGCGGGGATTTTGGTTTGCTCGTGTCTACACGTGAGCAAACCAAAATCCCAGCAGACAGATTTGTTCAAATCTGTCGGACAGACAGATTTTAACAAATCTGTCTGCTCGTGTGTACGAGGCCTTAGGGTTGCACACATCTTAGGAGGGATTTTGTCCTTCTCTTTGCATATCCTCGCCAAGTGGTTTTAAAGCTGACAACTAAAACCTTCATCTTCCTCCACATATTTAAAAAAACATTTTTTTATAAATCTATGAGTATTTTTTATTATATCGTACTTTGTTTAGATTTGGTCTAATATTTTTAATACTTAAGCCGGCCATACACGGTTCGAATTTCGAAAGAATTTTCTTTCCAAAAACGTATCAAAGAATTTTCGTTCGTATTTTGCACCGTTAGTGGGCTGCAGCAACAGCCGATTTTCGTGTTGCAAACTAATTTCAGAAATCTGACATGTTGGAAATTTTCGGAAAAAATTGGCCAATTTTCTGATCTGGGAGAATTGTACAAGAAATGTAATAGAAAAAAAATGTGCTTGTGCAGGAAAAGAAAATCCCTGGAGAGAAACAAATATTTACAGAGAAAAGAATATTCCCGGAGAGAAACGAATATTCCCGGCAACATGAAAGTTTGTCGGTAGAATTTCGAAAATCAATGGTGACATCAGATCACAAAAAAAAAAAAAAAATGAACTTTCTGATTTTGAAAAGAAAATTAGTTCGAAATTCGACCGTGTATGGCCTGCATAAGTAGAACATAGGTGCAATTAAATGTAATACTGTGAGTTGGTTTGCAGGCTTCTGTTACTTTGGTTGTTAGGTATTGCTGCTTGAATCAGCACAGAGGCTTGTAATTTCTCCTCCCCTATTCTAATTGAGTGACTGTTAAATTGACCCATTAATGCGTGGTCTGGTACGCTTCCTGAGGACGTAACACAAAACGTACGTCGAGGCGGGACCTGACCACGCAGGCTGTCATCACTTCCGTTCCCTTGGTTTGCGGCGCTTGCTGTGTGGAACGCACGCCATGCCAGCTTACTAGCCGGGACCCTTTACTCATTCCTACACGTGATCGAGCCTCAGTGCCAGGTTCGGGGCACTTTTTAAAGTAAGCAGCCACTTGGCTTTTTTACGGTCTCCATTTTATATTAAACGATTTTACGCTATGTCGTCATCTATTTAATTTTTTGCACACATGATCGGGGATTACCGCTGTTAAGGGACTTAGATGCAAGTTTTCATCATCCATTGTATTTGACCAAGCGCAGTTTGATTCCCTCTTTGGTAACAAACAGGGGTCAACTCCATTCGGTAAGGAGCCATCTGTTACCTATCACTTCGGGTGGATACATTAATTTGTTTGGTGAAGGTGGAACAACATAGTTTCTTCGATCAGATTGCACAAGAATTCATCCAATGAACTTTTTTCTATGAATTTTTCTGCACATTGTATATTATTATTAATTTATATCTCTTGGTCACTATATCCACTATTGGATATTTCATTTATTTATGAGATTTACTTTGAGGTTTTTTTTTAATCGATTGTATTATGGGTTTGATTCACTCATATCTAATCATGGTATATGTTATTATTTTGGAGTGGTAGGTGTTTTTTTGTAAATGATACACTTAACTTAATGCTCACAATTATAATTAATTCGTTTAATTTACTTAGCGCCCCCTTTCTCTTAATTTTTCACTGTTTATAATATTTTGATTATTTTGGGGAGCAGCTGGTTATATATAATTTTAATCTTATTTGGCGCGAGATTTTCTCTTCTTTTCCTCCACATATAGGCCACTCCAGGACCTTAACGTGCTTCTTCTTGAGCCACTCCTTTGTTGCCTTGGCCATGCGTTTTGGGTTATTGTCATGCTGGAATACCCCATCCACGACCCATTTTCAATTCCCTGGCTGAGGCGGAAGAAGGTTCTCACCCAAGATTTGATGGTGCACGGCCCTGTCCATCGTCCCTTTGATGCAGTGAAGTTGTCCTGTCCCCTTAGCAGAAAAACACCCCCAAAGCATAATGTTTCCATCTCCATGTTTGATGGTGGGGATGGTGTTCTTGGGGTCATAGGCAGCATTCCTCCTCCTCCAAACAGGGCGAGTTGAGTTGATGCCAAAGAGCTCGATTTTGGTTTCATCTGACCACAACACTTTCACCCAGTTCTCCTCTGAATTATTCATATGTTCATTAACAAACTTCAGATGGGCTTTCTTGAGCAGGGGGACCTTGTGGGCGCTGCAGGCTTTTGGTCCTTCACGGTTTAGTGTGTTACCAATCAATTTCTTGGCGACTGTGGTCCCAACTGCCTTGAGATCATAGACGAGATTCTCCCGTGTAGTTCTGGGCCAATTCCTCACCATTCTCATGATCATTAAGACTCCACAAGGTCAGGGCGTCTTTAATGTTGATTGGACGCTGGGCAAAAAAATTCTTGGGCCCCCCCCATGCAATTTTGCTCTTCACCTGCTCTGAGACATACAATAAATATCAGCTAGACGTAAAATCAGTTTACTGAATCAGATGAGGCAGTGATTTGGTTGCCAGAGGTTATAGCATATCATTACCACTTACCGACTGGTTGCTAGAGGTTACAGCACACATTACAGCTCACTGATTAGTTGCTAGAGGTTACATCACATGATTTCTTGTTGAATGGTTGCTAGAGATTACTGTACAGGAATACTGCTCACTGATTGGTTGCTTGAGGTAACAGCACATCAACTGTTCACCGCAGAGAGGTATGATAGACATATGAATGCTGCCTTTATTTACACATGAATGCTCCTGTTATTTACATATGAATGACGGTTATTTACATGTAAACACAGGGTTTGCAGGTGAGTCACCTGTAAACAACAATAGGGCAGAGCTGGGCAGCATTAGTAGCAGCACTTCACACAGGACTAAAAACTTCAAGGGAATTTAAACTGGGAAATTTGGCAAGTATGAGGCAGCTGCTTTGGGCCCCACAACAATGACAGGGCCCACGGCAGCTTCCCTTTTGCCCTGTCTTAAAGATGGCCCTGCATGAGGTGAGATCTTGCATGGAGCCCCAGACCGAGGGAGATTAACAGTTATTTTCAGTTCGTTCCATTTGCGAATAATTGCACCAACTGTTGTCACCCTCTCACCGAGCTGATTGGTGATGGTCTTGTAGCCCATTCCAGCCCTGTGTAGGTCTACAATCTCGTCCCTGACATCCTTGGACAGCTCTTTGGTCTCGATCGACTGATTGTCATCTGTATAATAGACACCTGTCCACAGAAGCAAACTGAGATTAGGAGAACTTCCTTCAAGAGAGTGCTTCTAATCTCAGCTCCTTACCTACTTTTTGAAATTCGTTTATGGATATTTTTGTTGTTATTCTGTTAAAGTAAACATACCATTAAAATTAGATTTCTTTGTCAGTGGGTAAAACATACAAAATCAGCAGGGGAGCAAATACTTTTCCCCTCACTGTACATGCCATAGGAGCTTCGTAGTCCGTGGCAGCCTGATTCAAGAACCTGAACAGTTGTGGACTTCAGCAAACCATTGACACAAGACACTGGATCGGATAGCTCCAAGCAGTGCTATATACTGCTGGGTAACAGTACGATCATGCAGGTTTTAGAGTTATCATCATTCCTTCACTACATGACAAGTCATGTTGCCTGTAAAGTATGGGTGCTCCACCTGTGGCCCTCCAGCTGTTGAACTACAGATCCCATCATGCGAATCATGCTTGTACTGTTCAGCCTTGCAACGCCTCATGGGATTTGTAGTTCTGCCACAGGTTGAGCACCGATGCCAAAGTGTCAGGACACCACATACATAAGAGTTTGTTCAAGGTCAGTTACCAAGTAGTGAATTCACAATATACTGTATGTTCTTGGCTTCGGTAGTTTTCATTAAAGGATCAAATCTGCAACTCGCCTTATTTTACTAATGCTTAGTACAGACCATGAGAAAAATCAGACAAAAATAAATAAATACGGCTTTCGAAGCTACCATATGATAATCTGATCATTAGCACACAGCTTTCGAGAGCGGATCACGACAGTTCATCTGATATTATACGATCTGACAAGCACGAAAATTTCTTTTGATCGGTACCAAAACCAAATGATTTGTTAGATCTATCAGTACAAATATTTGTCTGAAATAATTGTAAGACCAAGACTACGCATGATCAGAAATGAAAGAATACACTACAACACATCACTTCCAAAGATGAATTCTGCCGTACGGGAATTTTCATATCTTTGGTAACCTATTGGTTTTCAATATAAGATTAGCATGCAAAAACAAATAAAAATTGGATCATTTGACAGATATTCTTATGGAAACACAGATTTTTATGTTAAAAAGAAGTATAGCCAAAGCTATTTTGGCTATACTTCTGGGGATCACAGTTCACAGATCACACACTTCTGTAGTTCGTTTCGCACTCCCAAGACCCGCTTGTCGGCCAACATCATAGAGTCAGTCCAGGTACATATGATTGGGATCTACCTAGATGCCTGAGACAGCCACTTCTAGCCCCCCCCCCCCCCCCCCCCCACCGACCAGCGTGCCAATGAGTGGTGGAAGGAAAGAGCAGAGATCTGGTGACTGGCAGACACTGCGCTCTGCTGCAAAAGCTCAGCGATTACTCGTGTTTGATCGCTCAGTTCTTGGTCTTGGAGCTGGCGGGGGACAGATGCAATATCCACCTAGTTGACCATGTTTATTTTTTAAACCCGAACTTCTTTTTTTAAAGCACACTCCTAAAATGAAACCACCCTTTACCCTCCAAAAATCTTGCCTGGTCTAATATGTCTCGATTTCAGCTGCGACATTCAGAGGGTAGGATCAGAATTTGACGTAAACATGAAAGCATGAATCCATCCTGCCTTATTTTCTTGGCACACTTTGGGCAACGTTTCAACACCACGGCCTACCTACGTATTGTTGCTGGCTATGTCCATCCCTTTATGACTACAGTGTCCCCATCTTCTGATGGCTCCTTGCAGCAGGATAATGCACCATGTCACAAAGCTTCAATCATCTCACCACTGGACAATGAGGTCACTGTACTCCAATGGCCTCCACACTCACCACATCTCGTACAATTGAGCACCTTTAGGATGTGGTGGAATGGGAGATTGGCTTCCTGGATGTGCAGCCAACAAATCTGAAGCAACTGCGTGATGCTATCATGTCAATATGGAACAAAATTTTAGTAGGAATGTTTTCCAATGTCTTGTTGAATCTATGCCACAAAGAACCGAGGCAGTTCTGAAAGTAAAAGTGGGTCCAACCCGGTACTATCAAGGTGTACCTAACAAAGTGGCCAGGGAATGTATATGAAAGCAGGTTTGAAAATATGACATTATGGGTAAGCCCTAAACCCCTTTGTCTTTGAGACAATCTGGACTGGCACATTAATGGCCACCAGTCCTCATGGAAGTAGAATACCAGCAGCTTTAGGGTCCTTTCACACGTGCGGACCGTTTTTTAGATCCGTTATTTATCATCAGTTGATCAGTTTTTTTCATCCGTTTTTTTTTGTTTTGTTACAACTTTATTTTTATTACATATTTTGATGAAAAACAGATGTTAGTGGATCGGATGTTAAACGGATCGTCCGCTAACATCCGTTTTTCGTCCGTTCTGTTTTTTTGATGGAAGAAAAATAGGGTTTTCTTCCGTTCAAAAAACAAAAAACGGAGCTTAACGGAGACGGATGTAAACGGACGTTAGCGGATGCTCATCCGCTAACGACCGCTATCCCATAGGAAAGCATTGTAGTCCGTTTTTCATCCATAAAAAACAGACGAATGGTCTGCACGTGTGAAAGGGCCCTTATTCTTGACCACATCCCTACATTACAATGACCCATATCTGTTACGATTTTTTATATATTTTCGCAAATGGTAACAAATGTGCAGTTGGTTAAAAACATTTTTTTTTTTTTAATTATATTTTATACAATATATAAAAATATTATTAAATTTTATACAATATATAAAATTATTATTAAATTTTATACAATATATAAAATTATTATTAAATTTTATACAATATATAAAATTATTATTAAATTTTATACAATATATAAAAATATTATTAAATTTTATACAATATATAAAAATATTATTAAATTTTATACAATATATAAAAATATTATTAAATTTTATACAATATATAAAAATATTATTAAATTTTATACAATATATTATATATATATATATTGTAGCGGAGAGCAATATTAAACTCCACGATCTCCGCTGGTAACCAGGGTAAATCCACAGTCAGCATTGACAAGTATGGCAATGTCCCAAATCTCCCTCAGTAACCAGACGACACACAGCTCTGAGAGTCAACTGACTTTTTATTCACAGGCTTCCATATTTATATAATTCCCCATGCAAGGGGTTTCCAAACAGCTAAATAGATTTAACAGGGGTAATACAGGGAGGACCAGATGGGGAACTTAACAGTTTGGATAATTCTCCCATCAGGCATTGCTGCATGAGGGAAAAGTCGGTTGATAGCTGGGGTCTGGGGTTATGTGTTGTGGGAGTTCGGTTTAAAACTGCCGAACACTGATTGGGCAACATAAAACTAAGTACTTGAATGCTAGTGGCTTACGGCTGCCAGCATACCAATTACTATGCCCACATAAGACCCAGCAGAATACAGACAACCTTTTGACATGTAACGTCCAGCGTTCTAGAAGTGGCTAGGTTTGCCACATATATATATAAAAATATTATTACATTTTATATATATATATATATATATATATATATATATATATATATATATATATATATATATATATATATATATATATATATATATATATATATATATATATATATATAAAAATATTATTAAATTATATAAAAAAACACAAACACACACACACACTATATATACATACACTGACGAAAAACACTCTAAATCTCTTCCTAAAGTTTGTAACATCCATATCACGGTCCTGGCCACAGATGATTTGCACTGTTAGCACAATGTAAACAGTGCTGGAAGAGAATGTCTGGTATGTTCCTTGTGACAGCTATTCAGCTTCAGACGTTGCAGGTTGCAGTCCAAATAATATTCAAATACTTTCAGAAAGCAAATAGATTAAATAATTCACCTCTTGGCTGCTGGAGAGAAGGAACAAGAACTTCTCTTCCATGAATATGCGCACACAAAAATCCCAAGTAAAGACCCCCTTTCTGTTCCCCCAGCAAACCACCCCGGCAGGTCCCAGCCACTTTCCAAATGAATAGGAAACCTCTGAGGTCTACTCCCTACAAAGCCATTTACAGGATACAAATTCAGAAGGCAAGTACCAATTATCCTTTTGCCACAACACAGTGGTAAACAAAAGAGCTCCGATTCAAAGGCGAGCACTGGGAGCCGTGCCAGCTCTTGCACGCACAGATTACCGTATTTACAGTTTGGTGCTGAAGGCAGGTATAGAATTTCTCACAATTTGTTGTCATGGTGGTCTTCCAGATAATATCTCAGAGTTTACCAATTACACCAAAAGCCAGAAGATTATTTCACACTGAATGTCTTCACAAAGATTAAGGCCTCATGCGCATTGGATGTTAAAATATCGTTATAAAAAACGACATTAGCGTTGCAGTTTTTCAACTTTTTTGCAATAGCGTTTTTCCTTATTTTTTTTAAGACTTTTTTTCTCAATGAATCAAAAAAGCATTAAAAAATAAATAAAAATAAACCCGCTTGTGAGCGTCGTTTTGAACGTTTTTATAGCTGAAAAACATCTCCCACAACCCACTCGTTTTGGGTTTTTTTTACTAGTCAAAAACGCCACTGCCCAAATCTGCTGATAACAGCCTATGTGCGTGCGCATGGATACAAAGGATAACATGGAGGGTTTAATGACTGTAGAAGAAAACATTTACAGCCAAAAACAGCTGCTGTAAAAACAACAAAAAACGTCAACCGTGCATGAGGCCTAAATGTACCGTATATACTCGAGTATAAACCAGAGGACCTAATTTTACCACACAAAAACCTGGAAAAACGTATTGGCTCGAGTATAAGCCGAGGGTGAGAATGCAGCAGCTACTGCAAGCAGAAAAGAGGGTCAACAATGCCCATGTGCAGCTTCACTGTGCCCATTGTGCTGTTCTGTGATAGGCAGAACACTTGGTTTCCCAGCAAACACTGTGTTCAGTGATCCGCCTATCACAATCGCCCTCTCGTTCATGAGAGACGTGAGGGCGATCGTGATAGGTGGAACACTGAACGCAGTGTTTGCTGGGAAACCGAGATCAGATGGCAATGGACTCAGGTACTGACTAGAGCAGTGATGGTGAACCTTGGCACCCCAGATTTTTTGGAACTACATTTCCCATGATGCTCCAGCACTCTGCAGTGTACTTGAGCATCATGGGAAATGTAGTTCCAAAACATCTGGGGTGTCAAGGTTCACCATCACTGGACTATAAGCCGAGGAGGTCATTTTCAGCCCCCCCCCCCCAAAAAAAGGGCTGAAAAACTCGGCTTATACTCGAGTATATACAGTAACCACTGTGAGAAATAAATTACTAAAAAGTCATTTCTATGTTGCACATTAAAAAGTTTGGTACCAACATCATACCATATATACCTTATTACTGCACCCCGACTCATCAGCCGCAATCATGCAACCATATGCTACTTCAAGCACGATCAGATGCCTGCAGTTTTACTGAGACAAAAGGAGCGTCAAAACATTTTTTTATTCCACCAAGCAAACAACTGACAGCCAATAGGTTTTGGAGGCCACCAAATACCCCTTCACCAAGGTTTAAAGGGCTTGTAAACCATTGCGTTTTTTCACCTTAATGCATCAAAACTGAAAGTGACCGGCCCCCTAGCCCCCCTGTTTTACTCACATGAACCCTTCCTTCCCTCGGCGGAGACGAGCTCTAGCTCTCTGCTCGGTGGTTCTCGGCTCTTGATTGGATACGTTAAAATAGCAGCGCAGCCATTGGCTCAATCAAATTCAATGATGCAGGCACCAGGGGCGGGGCGGAGACCTGGCATTCTGTGTCTATAGAGGCAAATGCTGGACTCAGGGGCATGCCTGCAAGGTAACCCCCCAGGAGAGCACTTCTCCCAGGGAGTTAACCAATGCAAAGAGGAGTAGCGAGAGCCGCAGGGGGACCCCAGAAGACAATCGGGGCCACACTGTACAAAATCTGCACAGTAGAGGCAAGTATGATATGTTTGTTATTTAAAAAATTTTAAACAAGGGTTAAACCCATTTATTATACTGCAGCACTTCAGTCCTTAGATGTGTTGGCTGCATTTGATTCTTCTTCATTTTCACCTGGAGGATTCAGTCATTAAGTCTGTTATTTTTCAACTTCCTTTAAAGTGTTTGTTAATCTAACAAAAAAAAAAAATGGTCCACTTCAACCCCGGAAGGATTTACCCTCTTCCTGACCAGAGCAGTTTTTGCGATACGGCACTGTATCGCTTTAACCGACAATTGCGCGGTCATGCGACTTTGTACCCAAATAAAATGGTGTCCCCCCCAAATAGAGCTTTCTTTTGGTGGTATTTGCTCACCTCTGCAGTTTCTATTTTTTGCGCTATAAACAAACAGACAAAAAAAAAAAAAAGCAATATTTTTTACTTTTTGCTATAATATTCACAAAATATCTATATCTATCTAAAAATTCTTCCTCCGTTATATGTATTCTTCTACATATTTTTGGTAAAAAAAAAAATCACTATAAGCTTATATTGATTGGTTTGTACAAAAGTTATAGTGTCTACAAAATAGGGGATAGTTTTATGGCATTTTTATTCTAATTTAGTTTTAGTAATCTGCGATTTTTATCATGACTGCGACATTGCGGCGGACACATGAGACACTTTTGACACTATTTTGGGACCACAACACCCAGCAATATTAAAAATGCAGCGATTACTGTGTAAATGACATTGGCAGGGAAGGGGTTAAAACACTGGGGAGCGATCAATGGGTTAAGTGGGACAGCAGTGATCTGTCATGTTCTAGTGAGATCACTCCCTAGAGTGATCTCACTAGAACATGACAGATCACTGCTCACGATGACAGGGAGCAGTAAATCCCAGTCATGTTCCTGGGCAGAACAGGGAAATGCTTTGTTTACATCTCCCCGTTCTGCTTCTTAAATTGCAGAACACCGGCAGACATCGAGTCTGCAGGAACCACAAGCACGGTCACGTAGTACATGGCGGGCGCACGCCCACTAGACGGCAAATTAAAGGGGACATACAGGTACTCCCCTTTTACCACCGCTGCCATTCTGCCGACTATATCGGCATGCGGCGATCGGCAAGTGGTTAAAGAATGTTCTGGTCAGGGACGTGCTGCTAATATAGTGCAGCCGAAGCTCCTAGGCAAAGACAGATACACATGCACAGACATGCATTTGCAGGTGTATAGACCAATGCCTATATGAGAAAACATCTTTTTTTATACAGCACAGACACATGGACACATAGCGTCGTATGACAGAGGAGGGGATGGCATTATAGTAAAGATTTGATTGCACCAGGAGGGGGAAGATCGTGGAGTGGACAAAGCTGTCAGGGAGGGGAGGGGTGGGGCAGAGGAAGACAAAAGAGAGCAGGGAGCTCACGTGGCCTCTCCGTCCCATTCTGTGCCTCGGTTAACAGTGCGTATTTGCTTCAGATTCCGCACCGCATAAAAAGCGCAACCCGTTTATGCGAACGAATTGCGGAGTGTATGTTACGACGTGTATGCAACGACATGAAGAATTGGATCACATGGGTGTGAACTCACATGCAATCCGATTCTGGTGCAGACAAAAAAAAAAGGCGTCCTATAGGAGTTTGGTGCAAACGTGCTGCGATTCATGTGCGAATTACATGCAGTGTCTCGCACCACATGAGTGTGAATCTGGGCTTACAGGAGAGGCAGCATATGTAGGAACTGATCCTCTCCATTTTCCTCCTACAACGGCTAAAAGCCGGTTTCTCCTCCTCTCCCTACCGCTGGCATTCAGCAGCTGCATGAGAAAATGTTCATTATGCTATTCAAAATAAAAATATATATTTATATAAAAATAAAAAAAATCTGAACTATGCCATTTCATTCCATTGTGGCCCACGACCAAAGCAGTTAAGTGGCCCTCACTCTTCAAGCAAGTGAACATGGACAGTGACTTGCATCACCATGGCAGTCTGTCAAATGCTGTCGGACTCGTAAAACTAGGCCTGAAGTTCATTCTTCGCTTCTGTGACCCGTTTTCAGCAGACAGCGGGGGGGGGGGGGGGGGGAGCCCGTTGTCGGCTGATGTCTCAGAGCCGTTTCCAGACTCAGGAAAAATTGTGACAATAAAGTCGGGATCTTTTTATATGCCTGGACCAGCATCCGGCTCAGCTGCCTCCTTCACAACCCAGTGTGTGAGTCTTAGAGCCGGCGGGGGACAGGTGCAGCATCAGACCAGTGCTACATCCACCTAGGCAAGTAAATATTTGAATTGTAGCCCCCAAAGCTGCACAGGAGCCTTTGCTCTGACAGGTGACAGCTGCCCAGGGTTTTGTCTTTTAAGACATGGCAGATAAGACACCGAGGACAAAGGGGACTTCTCCGCTGTATGAAATCTCTGCCGAAAATTTGCAGCATGAAATACCATCAATCTGATATCTCCCAGAGTCTTGCTCATTCAGACGACATTTCCAGGAATTTAAATAACAGGGCACGGTTCGGAAATTTGCCCCCACACCCAGCATCGGCAGCAGTTAATACATCAAACAGATACCTTTACTTTACCGTATATTTGAAGCAGAAATTAACATTTGGAAATATCTGACATTCTTCTCACCAAGGACAGACCACAAGAATGCATGCTGAGCCTTCCTCTTCCCTTCCATTCAATGGCATCACTTATTATGACTGGGAAGTGGAGGGGCAAAGCAGGAGACAGAAAGCAGCACTCACATAGGTAAGAGTCCTTGTAGATGTGTGTGCATGTGGCAGTCGGCCAAATGGGCTATTCTCCTATATACACATACCACACTTACAGCCACTGCTGTAAACATTGTACAGTTAAATATGCTAACAGGGCTTATAGCAAGAAAGAAATATTAAACAGGATTTAGAGACTCGAGTACAAGAAGGGTGTAGGTATCATGTAGACACTGCTAAGTGCATATACTCTATTCAGAGTGTTTAAAAAATAAAAAGGACCAGCTTTCTTTAGACCAGTGGTCTCCAAACTGCAGCCCTTGGGACACTATTTCATTCATTGACACAAACGAAGGGGCACAATTCTTTCCAATGACGCTAGAGATGGGGCACTATTCTTACCAATGACACCGACGATAGGGAATAACTCCTCCATGATACCAAGAATGGTACCCAATGACACCAATAATGGGACACAATTCCTGGCAATGACAATAGGGAATAACTCCTCAATGATACCAATAACGGTACCCAATGACACCAATGATGGGACACAATTCCTGGCAATGACAATAGGGAGTAACTCCTCAATGATACCAAGAACGCTACCGAATGACACCAATGATTGGGCACAATTCCTGCCAATGACACCAACAGTGGAACCCAGTACCCACCAATGACTCCAGTGATGGGAAACAATTGTTCCCAATGACACAAACGACAGGGCACAATTTCAAAGATGAGGCATTTTTTTTTTTACTCCCACTGATGCTGGGTCATTTTCTACTCCCGATGGCCACAGTTCGGCCCCCCTGAAGTTTGAAGGACAGCAAACTGGCCCTTTGTTTAGAACGTTTGGTTAACCATGCTTTAGACCAGTGGTCTCCAAACTGCGGCCCTTTGCTTGCCCTTACTTGGCCCTTGGGGCACCATTCTTCCTATTGACACCAATGATAGGATACTATTCTTCCTGTGATGGGGCACTATTCCTCCTACCAACACAAACATTCAACCCCCCTAAAGTCTGAAGGACCATAAACTGGCCCTTTGTTTAAAAAGTTTGGAGACCCCTGCTTTAGACAATCACTCTGCCACCATGAATAAACTAAAAGATGAACTTCAATCCGATCCCCACCATCTATTTTTCCCTCTCCCCTAATATCACTATAGCTGTGGCGATCCAACAGTGTTTCTCTAAAGCATGGGTCTTCAAACTATGGCCCTCCAGTTGTTCATGAACTACAATTCCCATCATGCCTTGTCATGTCTGTGAATGTCAGAGTTTTACAATGCCTCATGGGATGTGTAGTTCCACAGCAGCTGGAGGGCCGTAGTTTGAGGATCCCTGCTCTAAAGCCTCGTACACACAGGAAAACTGCCAGGAGAGCTTTTGGCCGGGAATCCCGGCTGTGTGTATGCTCCCTAGCAGTTTTCCCAACAGGAAAACTGCTGGAAAAAATATATAGGAGAAACTTCTCTCTATTTTCCCGTCGGGATTCCCGACAGTTTCCTGCAGAGAAAACCTGTCATCTGTATGCTTACCTGAAGGGGAAATAAACCACGCATGCGTGATAATTAGACGCAGGGGCAGTAGCACAGAACGTAATTTAGCCGGCTCGTCGTAGTCTTTGACATCACCGCGTACTTGCCATTCAAAAGAACGGCGGGTCTTGTGTGGCCGTGTGTGTATACATGGCTTTTTAAGGCAAGCTTTGCAGGAATCCTGTAGGGAAAACCAACAGACGGGATTCCCAGTCGTGTGTACAGGGCGCAAAGGAAAACATTTTTTTTTTTATTAATAGCTTCCTTTACCTTAATGCAGTGCTGTTTTCAAGTTGCTGTAATTCTTCTCTGATCTCCACACGTCCTGGTTGTTTGTTTCCTGATGACCACAGTACAGGGAGCTTTCTCTCTGTGATCACCAACTTCAAGGAGGTGTGATTACTGTGTGTCTAAAACCCCTCAGCACCAATCAGTTTAGTTTTCCAAACCATCACTGCCCTGTATTGGCTCTGTACAGCAGAGAGGCAGGAAACAACATGCAAAAACGAAACTACAAACTACAGGTACATTATATAATTGATTTTTATCTATTTTTAATCGTTTTTAAAAGGAATCAATTAACTATTATGTCTCTATACCCTGTAAACAGTCATTTCAGCATCATTTTTTATTTTATTTACAACTCCTTTAAGGATCTGCCACAGCACACCTGGTCCTGCACCGCCAGGTTCTTTTGAGATCATCAAAAGGTTTCTTCTGTGTTGTGCAGTGGCCCCATGATTTTGTGCATGCGTCGAGTCAACAGGGGGGCTTCAAAGAAACAATCAAGAAACAGCCGGCACCCCCCCAGCCCCCCCCCCCGATGCCATGGAGCACGCGCCATAGAGTGCTTTGTGGCCTCCAGGATCTGTGATGTAGGCATCCCAAGAGGACACTAAACATCAATCTCGCCTAGATAAGAAACCCAGAAGCATGGGTAGTAGGGGTCCCTGATTAAAAAGGCATTTCCCACACCGCCCTCCAAAAATATATAAATACCCAATGCTGTGGGGGGGGGGGGGGGTGAATGGCATAAAGTTGATAAGGGGGAAGGTGAAGGTCTGATTTAATATAGGAAAATATATCTCTAGATATGAATTATTTTTTCTTGCTTCAATTTTTCCATCTTTCCACATCCTAATGCTGCGTTCCACCGCAAGGAATCCCACAACGCCATTTTCTTCCACATTTTCTGGGCCAGCTCAGCAGCACCAGATCTCATGCACGTGCTGTATGACAGTAGTTCTCAACCTCAGCCCTCAAAGTACCCCAACGGGCCATGTTTTCAGGTTTTTCTTTACACAGCTGCTTTAAATCAATATCAATGAAATGCTTTTGATAAGAGCTATTTTATCTAAGGGAAGTTCCCAAAACATGGTACGTTGTACGACTTCAGGCTTGGTTTGTTAGTGTGGTGTTATGGTTAGTGCTTGGTTTGTTGTCAGGTGTGCACAGAATAGCATATACAGTAAAACCTTGGTTTGAGAGTAACTTGGTTTGAGAGCATTTTGCAAGACAAGCAAAATGTTTTAATACATTTTGCCTTGATATACAAGCAATGTTTTGATATTAGAGTAGCGTCATGTCACAACTGAGTATAAAAAAAAATATTTAGAGGAGCCTCAAATTGTAGCAATATTGTTACATTTAATGAAGGAACAACATTTAGCAACTTTTTGCTACACTTAGAGGTGCCTCTTCTCTAAAAAAAAAAAAAAAAATGCTTTGATATACAAGTGCTTTGGATTACAAGCATGTTTCTGGAACGAATTACGCTCGCAAACCGAGGTTTTACTGTATTCATATGAGCATGGTAGTGACTTAAATAGTGGAGCACTGATCCAACTGTGCAAGTAGTGTCTTTCAAAATCCTTACTTGCCCAACATTTTCTTCAGCACTAGTAGTATCGACGACATGGCTAAAAAAATCAAGCAATCAACAGAGTAGTTGCTATTTAGGGCCTACCCAACACATATCATTATCGCTTGGGTGATGGACTAAGAATGTCACCTAATGCCTAGGTGCACCTTTACCTAGTGAATACATCTGCTCATGCCTGGAATATTTTCTAAATGCAGGCATTTCTTTACTTTAACCTTTTCACAATGGTGCCTCCTGGCCCTGTAAGAGATTTATAGCACTGGGAGGCGGAGCAGGCCTTAAGAGCACGTGATTGGCTGTCACGACGGTGACTTGATCCGAAAAGCTTTCGGTTAGGCTCCGGTAACTGTCCCGGGAGCGCGCACTCTTGGCACAACTGTTTGGACTGCAAACATGCGGCCCTTCTGTGCCAAGGACCAGGGGTTTGTGGTAGATTTCACCATTGCAAAGCTAAACTCATGAACTGCAAACAATGGGCTAGCATTTTTACAATGCTGATTTATTTTTTTATTTTTTTACACCTCAAAGTGGTACTGAACTCAAAAAGTGAAGAATTACTATTTTCTAGAGCACGTGTTTCAAAAACTATACCTGTGACTACGGTACACCCCCTCCCCTCTGCCCCCCACCCAGCCTTAGCAGCAGAAAGAAGGTCTCCACTTCTCCATGCAGCCATGGAGAGGCTTGTCTCTGAACCCACCCATCTTAGCAGTCAGCAGCAGAGATCCTGCACCTATGTAGCCACAGCACCCCTCGTCTCCACCTCCCCTGGTCTCAGTATTCAGCAGATTCCAGCATTTGACTCTAGCCTTCCTCTGGTCCTCCTCCAAACCAAGCATGTCCTGCTTCCCAGCCCCCCCCCCCCAGCATCTTCCTGGCAGTGGCACAAGGTAAGGGGGTGCACTATGACGTAAGGAAGAGTGAGGGACTCTTGACATCTGATGGAAGGGGGGTTGGGTGCTTTGGACATCTAGTCTTACAGATACAGGGCCACCACATTGCTGACGCGGGCCGCAATATAAAATGGAGTTTGGCACCCCTGTTCTAGAAAATGTCTTCAATTGTTAAGCAGTGCTCTGAAAGTTGTACTTTTTGTCTGGAATTCCTCTTGAAATATAGCATTTCAGTGATTTTCCTGTTACGCAAGTGTACCTAGACACGCCTCGGCCCCCAGCCTCATAGCTGTATGTCTGCACTGAGAGTGAAGTTATTGCTACCTCCGACTGTTAGTTTTTGGATAGTTGGGAGTGAGGTGTGATAATATCACTACTGTGCTGCTCGCTATGGTTTATGCTGGAGGCTCTGACATAAGAAAACCCAAGCACAGCCTCCACCAAGATGGCGGCCAGTTTCTCAGGGTCTGTTCACACCATAAGGCACGGTGTTGGCAGCCTTGCCAAAACACAGCCCACCACATACAGAAGGTATTTTGCCTTGTGTCCTATGCGTTCAGTTGACACCACTGTAATGGTGAAAACTGAAAAAAGTAGGAGATGCAATATTTTTTTTACTGCACCAAATTCCGAACCACTGCACTCGTACTGTATGTGCCGACTCTTGCCACATGAATAAAAAAAAAAAAAAATATATATATATTATAACAGACTGCCTCTCATACCCCCTTCTTTGCATTCCCAAGCTTTCTTTTCTTTAAAGTTTTAATCACAGTAAGGCTCGGTTTACACTGGTGACATACGTTCCGACTTTTGGAGTCATGTATAAATCAATGGCTCCCTAAGAGCGGCTTAACTGGTCTGACTGGTGTTGGTTCCTGCTCTACTTTTATCCGACTTGGGCATGAGTTCAGCCCATTATTCACATGCCTAACGAAGGGGTCCTGCGTGGCTCCGAAACTTTGCACTTATCCTGTTGTGATGTGATCATTCTGCAATAAAAAAAAAAAATTTGGACTGCAATTTAAAGCAGATGTCCGCTGAAAAAAATAAAAAATAAATTAAAAGCCAGCAGCTACAAATACTGCAGCTGCTGACTTTTAATATTAGGACACTTACCTGTCCTGGAGCCCAGCACCGTCCGCAGCAGAGGACGAGTGATCGCTCGTCACTCTGCTGCTCCCCTCGCCATCCACGGTGAGGGAACCAGGAAGTGAAGCACTCCGGTTTCACTGCCCGGTTCCCTACGGCGCATGTACAAGTCGCGCCTGACGATTGGCTCTCGCTGTGTCCTGGGAGCCGAGTGTTCCCAGAACACAACAGGGGGGGGGGGGGGGTGACGTCATGCCCACAGTTTACCCAAGACTGTGTTGCCGGAAGTGGGTGCAAATGCCTGTCTTTAGACACCTTTCGGGGGGAGGGTTGCGATCAGCGGGAGTTCCACTTTAGGGTGGAGCTCCGCTACAAGATCCATAATGTGCTGACGAACATGTGCATCGATTTGAAAGAAGGTAGCACCCAAGTCTAATCATCATAACAACTGATCTGAATTGTGGCATTCTACTGCTCTGAGGATCTAGAAGGGGAACCCCACGCCAAGATAAAACAAATAAATATGAGGGGGGTATCCCCAAAATCCATACTAAACCCTTATCCAAGCACACAGGCACCTGTGGAGAATGGACATTGACGCAAAAAAAACGCACCAAAACCGTAACACATTTTTACCGAGATTTTCATTCATTTCAACGGGCAGCTGCGGTTTTTGGTCCCGTTTTCAGAACAGCACCGAAGAAGCAACATGCAGGACTTCTCAAAACGCACTGCACCTCTAACACAGTGGTGTGAAAAGTCCCATAGGATTTAACTTTTTTTTCTTGCAAGGAAAAATGCAGGAAAATTATCTCAGTATGAAAAGGGACCTTAAAGGCTGGGTCACACCACAAGAATGCACTCCAGATCCGTTTCTGCATGCGTGTTTTCAACGCATTTTTAATGCTTTCCGGTGCATTTTTGATGCTTTTCCAGGTGTTTTTTACCTTCTTTTCTTTTCTTAGGGTGCAGTGCGTTTCTGATGCATTCCAGTGCATTGTTTATGTGTTTTTTCTGCTTTGAAGTACAGTCCAGGAAAAATGCAGCATGCATTTCAGTTTTTTTTGTTTTTTTGTTCCTGAAACTGAAACACCCTGGAACTAACAGCATTGATGCGAATTATGCCACTGGAAACCATATAACAGTGATGGCGAACCTTGGCACCCCAGATGTTTTGGATCTACATTTTCCATGATGCTCATGCACTCTGCAGTGTAGCTGAGCACCATGGGAAATGTAGTTCTAAAACATTTGGGGTGCCAAGGTGCCAAGGTTTGCCATCACTGCCATATAACTTACTTCCCATGTATTTATGCAGAAGAATTTTTCTTTTTAAACGCATGTATTGTGAACTGGTCCGGCCTTAAGACCTCTTTGCACGCGGAAGCCTGCAAACCAATGAAAAAGCTCTGGGAAAGATGTCAGCCGTCTAAGCCAGGGATCCTCAAACTACGGCCCTCCAGCTGTTGCGGAGCTACACATCCCATGAGGCATTGTAACCAGGGCTGTCGATGTTGTGAAAATATTGTATAGAATATTGTATATTGTATAGAATACCGTCAGGTGTGTGTGTGTGTGTGTGTGTGTGTGTGTGTGTGTGTGTGTGTGTGTGTGTGTGTGCCCCCCCCCCCCCCCCCCATCAGCGGCCCTGATTGTAACAAACGGACATTCACAGACATGACTAGGCATGATGGGAATTGTAGTTCCTGAACAACTGGAGGGCCATAGTTTGAAGACCCATGGTCTAAGCTGTGTGCAGGTGCCGCTGGAAGGGATAGTTCTAAGGTAAGCATTTCATAATGAGCTAGTGTGCAATGCATACTAGCTCACTATGCCTTTGTCTTACTTTTTTTTTAAAGAGTTTACAAACTCTTTTAAAGAGGAGGAAGTCTCAGGCCATGGTATGTAATAAGAAATGCCATAATTAAGTCCTACAGCACTAGACGTGTAACCCGTCCTCTGTATTTAAATGCCATCTTTTGATGATTGGCACAGATATCATTATGGAACTAGATTAGAGCGTTGTATCGGCCAACACTACACCTCTGTACCTGGCAAGGTAGCAAGTTTGGTCTTGCAAGACTGAACAGAAGAATTTATTAAAAGTTCATTAAACCCTGTAGAGTAGCAGTGCGCACATAATAATCAGCATGCTCCAGGCACTGAAGGAAGTAGTGCAGATAATATAAATAAAATGCTCTTATTAGAGTCACAGATTTGGGACTGCATGGCTCTCCTATTCCCACCTCCACCCCATTTTTTTGGCATAAAAATAAAATAAAGCGCCTGGTTATCACTTGCAGACACATTATACAAGAAAATTAATCCAAACAACCGAGGAAAGGTAAAAACACAAGTGGTTGTAAAAACAGAAGTTTTTTTTTTTTAATCTTGCATTCTATGCATTAGATAAAAAGTCTTCTGTGAGCAGCTGCCCCCCCCCACCCCCATAGCCCCGTACACACGAGCGGATTATCCGACAACAAATGTGTGATGGCAGGGTTTTGTCGGAAAATCTGACTGTTGTATTTTCCATCAGACAATTGCTGTCAGATTTTCCGACAACAAATGTGGGCCGTCGGATTATCTGATCGTGTGTACACAAGTCCGTCGGAAAAAAAATCTAAAACTACAAACACGCATGCTCAGAAGCAATGCTAACCATAGCACATTAGCAAAAGTTGCTCAAAAAGGGTGCTGCTAAAGAGCAGAAAACCGATGAGAGCCTGAGACGGTCACTCCTGCCCCTCCACAGCTTAGCGCTCCACTGAACATGAGGGGGGGACAGAGAAGAGAGCCGTCGACTGACAGTCACCAGCTCTCTGCTCGGGAAACAGAGAACCAATCGATCTGTAGTGTTCAAGATCACTCGGTTCTCAGTGCAGGGGCATCGTGGGACAGATGCATCAGTCTTTAAATTTGCGACCCGGTCCGAAGCTCCGTGACTGTGCCCACGTGACCCGATCGCTGCCGGTGTCCCACGATCGGTCACAGGAGCTGAAGAACGGGGAGAGGCGAGTGTAAACAAACCTTCCCCGTTCTTCTCTGCGGCTTGTCACTGATCGTCAGTTCCCCGTCATAGGGAATGACGATCAGTGACATCACACGTCCAGACCCACCCCCCTACAGTTAGAAACACATGAGGTAACACTTAACCCTTTAGTGCCCCCTAGTGGTTAATCCCTTCACTGCCATTGTCATTTTCACAGTAATCAGTGCATTCTTATATCACTTTTCGCTGTGAAAATGACAATGGTCCCAAAAATGTGTCAAAAGTGTCCGCCATAATGTCGCAGTCAAGAAAAAAAAAAAAACGCTGATCTCCACCATTAGTGATAAAGAATAATTCTATAAAAAACTATCCTCTTTTTTTATAAACGCTATAAATTTTGCGCAAACCAAACGCTTATTGCGATTTTTTTAATCAAAAATATGTAGAAGAAGAATACGTATCGGCCTAAACTGAGGGAAAAAAACAACAACACACACACACACACACATACATACATACATACATACACACACCTATGTTTTGGGGGATATTATAGCAAAAAAAATTGTTTTTTTTCTAAATTGTCGCTCTATTTTTGTTTATAGCGCAAAAAAAAAAAAAAAACGCAGGAGGTGATGAAATACCACCAAAAGAAAGCTCTATTTGTGGGGGGGGGAAAAAGACGCCAATTTTGTTTGGGATTAACGTTGAACGACCGCTCAATTGTCAGTTAAAGCGACGCAGTGCCGAATTCGTCCTTAACCTGCATATTGGTCCAGGTCTTAACCGGTTAAGAAAAAAAAAAAAAACACAACACACACACACACACACACACACACGGAAAGGGCCTCAGCAGTTTTCAGCAGGGTAGACTGCGCTGCCATTTTCTTTAGGACCGAAAATCGGTCGTTAAGAAAGATCTTTTGTTTTTCGGCCAGTTAATGGGCACAACATCGAAAATCGTTGGGACGTTTTTGAGCCGAAAAAACGAAAAACAAGTTTGGAAATTTTCTGCCGAACAAACAATAAATCGGAAGGTTAATGCGTTTCCTGCCCGAACTTTCTGCACTAGGTATATGTGTAAAAAAAAAAAAATGTAAAACCTTTTTTTTTTTATGTCCACTACATTACATTACATGATGGCACTATCGTTTGCACTCATGACAGAATTTTCGTTTTTCGAAAGTTCGTTCGGACAATTTTTCGTGGAGTGTATGGCCAGCATTACCCCCATGCATCTACTAAACAGCGTTTTTACTACAGGTGCCGGAAGGTAAAGTTACACGCCTTCCCATACCCACTTAGAAGAGAACTGAACCTTCAATAAATAAAAGTCAGCGGCTGCAAAGCATGTTTTTCATTCACAGACTAAACATGGATATAACATAACATGATACGTGGTCTGAAAGATGAATTTATCCTTAAAAACTAACAATACGTCCAGTAAATGCAGTAAACAGAAACCGGCACTAAGGCATGCCAGGCTCATGCTTGCCAGTTCTTCTCATGAACGGTTGATGCCAATGAAATAACAGGTGATTATCCTGTACAAGATTAGACTTTTCAAATGAAAAAGTTTCAGAAATAGATCACCACAACACCCCTGGGCCAGGATATAGCAGCTTTAATTTTAGCGAAGGGTACTGAAATGAAGCAAAACAACGCTTAAAAATAAAAGTAGCGCTGCATCAACTGCAAGTCGTCCTACCAGTGTTCTTTTTAGACACTGGAATGTACATTACCTGCAGTGGTCATAGTAAAAGAGGACCATTGAGGACAGAAATGCAGAAAAGACATTACTGGCTTTTTAACCACTTCAGCCCCGGAAGATTTGGCTGCCCAATGACTAGGCCATTTTTGCGATTTGGCCCTGCTTCGCTTTAACTGACAAATTGCGCGGTCGTGCAAGGCTGTACTTAAACAAAATTGACGTTCTTTTTTTTCCCCCCACAAATAGAGCTTTCTTTTGGTGGCATTTGATTTAAATTTTTCGCACTATAAACAAAAAACGGGAGCGACAATTTTGAAAAAAAAAAAAAAAAAAATACACAATATTTTGTACTTTTTGCTATAATATCCCCAATTCTTTTCTCAGTTTAGGCCGATGTGTATTCTACATGTAGCGCTACCCCCTCAGGAGCCACTGATTAGATTGGGATCGGCGGATTAAGTTACCTCTGTGTGGTGTCTAGGGGTAGGTCGTAGGTGTAATGAGCAAAGCAGTAACGAATGTCCAACCTGTAGCTGAAGTTTTCTAAATGCTTTATTTTCCTGGTCCAACACGACCAACACATCAACTTGAGGTAGATAGAAAAAGGTGGATGAAAGTAGAACAACTTTGCAGAGTCAGGCTTGGATAGAGAAAGCAGTCCTGCTTTCAGTAATTAAGTCAATCACTCGCCACTCCAGCCGGAGTGGGTACAGTGCACCCGGACAGGCCTCCCACACAGACCCGGAAGCCAGAGCGTCACCGAGAAAGCTGAGAAGGAACAAGTCGCTGCCCCTGACTCTAGAATAAGGTGACCAGATTTTTAAAATTAAATCTGGGGAAATTTTTTTTTTATACTAGTAATTAGTGGCAATCAGTGACTCTGCCCGTCGCCACTTGCCTCACAGCCTGTCAAGTCTTACTCCCTAGATCCCGCATACTACTGGGTGGGGAGCGGAGGAAGATCACTCCGCCAGGGAAGGCAAGGAGATAAGCAGGCAGGCGGCTGGCCAGGACTTGAGCCAAGGCAGAAAAACGTGCGAGAGGAGCTGAATGGGCATGCACCCGAAACTGAACAAATATTCCTTCCGCTCCGACCAGCACATGATCATCA
Source organism: Rana kukunoris (assembly GCA_029574335.1). Lineage (NCBI taxonomy): Eukaryota > Metazoa > Chordata > Amphibia > Anura > Ranidae > Rana > Rana kukunoris. The sequence goes on along the minus strand of CM056051.1, from coordinate 28,589,168 downwards.
GAAAGGGGCACAGATAATGGGAAAAAATACAGCACCTCTAAGCTAGTAGGAGCGGCGGAGCAGGGGGTGCAATTCAGAATTTTTTTTTATTTTTTTTTAACTCTGCAGTGACTGTCTTTGAAATTGCCCCAGCACCTGTATAAATCCAATCCGGGGACAAAACCCAGGGACAGACTTGGTCAGGGGACAGTGTCCTCAATCCAGGGACTGTCCCCTGAAACTGGGGATGTCTGGTCACCCTACTCTAGAAGATTAGTAGAGGCCTCTGCCACAGGTTCGGTACTTAAGAGCAATAGAGCATATCCTCTCAATCTTGTCCTTTTTAAGATACGGAACCTCAGTAAATCACTGAGGTTCCTCAGTCACTTCAGCGTCTCTGAGCCATGGGGGCCCCAGAGTCGGGAACTCCGCATGGCACGGGCCCCGGTCAGGTAGGCCACAGTGGTGGGGCCTGTGATGTGCGCACACCCTGAAGGTGGGTGCCGCACCTGGAACCCGCGAAGAACCCCGAAATATGGCGTCTGCCACAGCTATACCCTCCCCCAGCATGCCCCGCGAGGGAAACGCTCCTCCAATTGGCTGCTGTGGAAAAGTGGTTCTGCCTGAACACCTCTGGCACCACCTGCCACCCAGAGATGAGACTGCATCTCTGGAGCGCAAAATGACCCGCAGGACAATTCAGGGCTGACAGCCGCCGAACCTGAACAAATCAACCTGGGTGAGAGCAAGCAAGTCTCTCACCCTACTAACTTTAGTGTAGCTCCCTTTCCGAAAGTAAGGGGGCACTACATACATATTTGAGACTCCAGTTAACACCAAGCAAACAAGGTTCCATAATCAAAGCAAAATATCTGATTGGCTCATAATAATAAGACATCCATTTTTGGAAGGCTCAATATTGAGGCCCACAGCATGTTGGGGTGGATGGGAGGCCATCTCAGGCACAATTAGTGTGGAAGACTCAGACATCTGAGCTCTTCCAGTCATCTTCAATCACTGCTGGTTGGAACATTCATAAAGTCAACTGGAAACAAAAGCAGTAGATGTTTTTTTAGACTGTAGCCCATGGGACATCCAAGTCTGATTAATAGGGGGGACGCTTATTACAGAGACTGTGGAATGAAAACACACACACACAAAAGCTGAGCACAGACACACAAGGTTCACATCCTGTGTGGTGACATTCTATTCCTCAATCTTCAACAACAATGCTGAACACCAAATCATAGCTTGGGGCCAAGTGCTTCCAGTGCATGTCAGATCTGCGGGCTCAGATACCACGTACAGACATTGTATTGTCTGCAACCTTGTCCCCAATAAGAAGCAGCATTCAGTGTATACTGTAAAGCACTAAATGCCTTCACACCATAAATTACCACACCAAGATATCGTTTGAAAAGTGGAATCCTGAGAGATAGAATGCGTGTCACGAGAAAAAACGGGCCAAAAAACATGTGTTCCACCATACCAGATGTGACTGGGACCTGAAAGTGAAATTTGTGCGTTTAGACGAACAATGACAGCTGGGCGACTCTATCCACTTCCTCCTATGTACTTGTATAAAGATGACCGTACGCTATGCAATCTGATACAATCTCTGTACAAATTCCTATAGATTCACCTAAACAACAGAATAGGACAGTAGTCCCCAAACTGTGGCCCGAGGTCGGCCCTTTGCTTGCTTGTATCCAGCCCTTGGGGCATTGTCGTCGTCCACTGTCAGAAGTTTGGCATAGTCCCTGCCATTTCTCCCACCGGCGCCAACGACGGGGAGTCATTTCTCCCACCAGCGCCAACGACGGGGAGTCATTTCTCCCATCGACACCAATGTGGTGCCCATATTTAAAAAAGAGATCAAAATCTTTACCAAGTAGACCTGTTAGTTTAACGTCGGTAGTTGGGAAGATACTGAAGAGATTAATAAAAGACCACATGGAAGAGTTCTTGCTGGAAAAAATATTTTAGGCAAAAGACAGCATGGATTTATGAAAGACAGAAGTTGTCAAACAAACCTGAACTCTTTTTATGAGGTGGTAAGTAAAACATTAGAGGAGTGGCTGTGGACAAAGGCATGAGAGGAGGACCAGACGGCAGCTTTAGAAATTTCTTCCCATGATGCCTCCACTCTTTCTGCCCATGAATCTCGTTGAATGAGCCCCAATTCTATAAGGAGGGGTGCGACCTGATGCTTTGTACGCTTCACAAATAGCTCCCCTAATCCACCTAGCAATAGAACTTTTAGAAGTGTATCACACCATGCTTCCTTTAAGCAAACAGAGCCCGGAAGTGCGTTTGCGACTTCCAGTTCTGGCGCCATCTTGCTGCGTCACCGAAAGTCCTCCGACGCCATCTTGGTACACCTCAGCGAGGAGGACACAGTTCCACACAGCCAGAGCTGGGAAAAAAACAAAAGGGAGTTGCCACCACTCACAACCACCAGGTGGGCAAGTAACCTAGAAATAGTCCTGTACTTCAAATTATGAAAACTAAAATTCTGCATGAAAAAGATGAACCTTAAGCAGTAAGCACCATATTTAATGTTTTTTTTTTTTTAAGAGATTAAAATAAATAAAATATCTGGCAGTCTGCCCCTTTAGGATTACTAATCAGGAAGTCAGCGGTGAGCTAGAGGATATCGCTCCCCGCTATGCAAACGTCATCAGAAATATTTTCAGGTCTGATAATCTTCTGAAACTTTTAATGAAACCCATTTTACATCACAGAACGGACCAGTTATAGTTTCTCTTTCAGGGTTACGTAAGGTTACATTCAAATGATCATTCTTATCTAACCAGACATTCCATTTCTGCATTTCAACACAAACATCCATTATTTGGATACTGGAAACTTCAAATACATTCAGTCCCCCACAGGGGACCAGGTCACACCAAAATGCAGATTAAAAAGGGTCATTTCCAATTTTGGCAGCCAAATTGGATAACACATACTTTATATTTGTTACATTGTTCCCATTCACATAGCAGAATGTAAAAATAAAAAAAAAAAAAAAAAAAAAACTCTCCTCCTCACCCCACCCCCCCCCCCCCCCCGTTTGGGATAGAATAAGGAACCGATTATACCCCCTGACAGTTTTCCTTTTGCCATCGGTGTCACACTAGGGAGATTTCCCTTCACTTCCTGTCCCACAGCCAAAGCTGAAAGTGATAGGAAATCCCTCCCAAGCGAGGGGGTAAACCCTCTAAAGAAACAAAAACAAACACCCCCCCCCCCATCTGTCGGCAGTACCCTGCATTCCCCCCCACGTTGAGGGTCAGTCATCCAGCCCCGACCTATCCCCATCTAGATCAAAGGCAGGGCTCCTATGGGCGGCGGCTTCAATCACATCTCCTCCTTCTCCTCTGCATAACAGTGGTTCCTCCCTCCTTCGGGTGACAGGTCTCAATGGCGGCAATCAGCAACTATTAGGGGGGGGCGAGTTCCGCTGTCTGCATAAATGGACGCAGCAGCGGGACTCAGGAGCGTGCCAGCACAGGTGCCCCCAGGCAAAGCAGCTTTCATCAGGTGCCCCACCCCAGGAAGAGACATGGCCAGGAGTGCTGGCGGGAAACCCCAGAAGAGGAGGATCAGGGCTGCTCTGTGCAAAATAATTACACAGAGCAGGTAATGTATAGGCACCTTTGTAATTTTTATTAAATATTTCACAAACACTTTAAAAATAATCATGGATGATTGGGACAGTGAAGTTCCGCTTTAAGCCAACCCTCTGTAATCTAGAAGTCTGGCTATCAGCCAAAGCAGACAATGCGGGATAAGCTTTAACGCCTTCATGGACCGAAGTTTACCTATTTATCAGGAAACTGCAAAAATAGAACAGGTCAGTAAGATAACGATAACTTTATCAGCGGCCACAGGAAACACAAAGAAGAAGAAAAAAATGGCGCTTCTCATTTCATGGCTGGGTCGGTGTGTTTATATCAGATTTCAGGGATGGGAACTGTAACCGGCTTGAAGCTGCAGATTTTATGATAAAATAAATGATAACCAACGGAAAGTTTTGCATGCGCAGCCTGACCCCCCCCCGCACACACTTCTAGAGACCGGTAGAAAATCTCCCCCTGCTCCGTGTCATCCTTATTAGCAGAACATCGATAGGAGCCAGGATTACAGCACTGACAGCTGCAATTGCATGGATCAGGGCTACACAGACTCAATGCTATTTCCTCCCATTTTTCCCTCATTCCCTCAGCCTAGACCCGGCCAATCAACACATGACCAACTAAGCTTTGTGGCTTTTTCGGACAGAGTTGGTACAGTGCCAGGCGTCCTGCATGTGCAGAATTCCTACAGTTCTAGTCAGATTACTAGGAGGAGGAGGATGGTGCGAACGGACGAGCAGGAGCGTTATCAGCTGCCTTCAGTTGCCTGAGCAAAACGTTGGCTTTTTAAAAAGTTACAATTAGACCCGTGCGATTCATTACCAATCCAAATTTGGATGAAAATTTTCATTATTCGGAGATATTCGAATCTCTGAATCACAATAGTAATGACTGTCAACAAATCTGAAATAAATTATAACTAAACAACAAATGTATTTGTATTCATTTGTTTAATTCGAATGAGATGATTAATCTTTTGTTAAAAGGGGTTGTAAAGGTAAAAGTTTTCACCTTAATGCATTAAGGTAGGGCTGAAACAACTAAAATTAATCGACAACTAATCGATTATGAAATCAATCGATTAATCAAGCAGTAACATAATGGGTTAAAAAAAATATAGCCCTTTAAAGTAAAAAATAAAAAAATCACTACTGTAAATATTACTTTCACTGTCCCACAGTAAAAAAAATGAACCCCTTACAGTAGCGATTATTTGCTCTTTTTGTACTTCTTTTAGTTTTCTTAACCCCCATTATGTTACTAAACATCTCAGGCCGGGGTCACACCTCTGTTTTTTGGTGCTTTTTGCAGAAACACACTACAGTGCATTTACATGTTTTCCTATGGGACACGTTCACAAAATTATGATTTCAGCTGCTGCGCATTTGGAAAGGGCGAGGACTTTACGCAAAACGGCGCTATTTACAGTAGTTTTTTTGGTTCAATATGTTTCAATGGAAAAGCCGCAGAAAAGCATGTAATGTGTAAAAATGCAAATCCCAGCAAAATTACCTTTTTTTTCACCGTTTTTAAGGTTATTAACCGAAACAATAAATCGGCCAACTAAGGCTGCTTTCACATTGCAGCGGGAGGCGCAGCGACGGTATAGCATTGCGATTTTAAGCGCCGCTATACCGTCGTATTTACCGCGGTATTCAGTCGCTAGCGGTGCGGTATTAACCCCCACTAGCGGCCATAAAAGGTGTTAATGCCGCCCGCAATGCGCCTCTGCAGAGGCGCATTGCGGGCGGTATTAACGCGGTTTCCCATTGATTTCAATGGGAAGGAGCGGTATAGGAGCACACCGCTCCTATACCGCTCCAAAGATGCGGCAGGCAGGACTTTTGGAGTGGTCCTGCTAGCGCACCGCTTCAGTGTAAAAGCCTTCGGGCTTTCACATTGAAGACTACAGGGCAAGATTTTTTTCAGGCGGTAAAGCAGCGCTATTTTTAGCGATGTACTGCCTAGAAAACGCCCCAGTGTGAAAGGGACCTAATTGATTATGAAAAAAAAATCGTTAGTTCCGACTATACAGCGCCCCCCCCCCGGCCCCGCTGCCCCTTGAAAGTCACGTGCTCATTCCCGTCATCCTCTTCGCTGCTCAGCCTGGCCGTTGATTGACTAGAGCGGATGGATTGAAAGCAGCGCAGCCATTGGCTGACACTGCTGTCAATCACATCCAAAGACGTGCCCGCAAGGACTCCACACAATGCAAGGGAGCTCGCATGAATGTGTGGAGTTTTTGCGGGGAGGACTAGAGACAGCCGCCGTGGGACCCCAGAAGACCAGGATCGGGCCACTCTGTGCACAGTGGAGTATAACATGTTTGTTATTTAAAAAAATACAACCCCTTTAACCACTTGCTGACCGTATACCTTACATATAATGGCAGGAGAGCGGCCTCCCTACACTGGATCACATAACAAGTAATAAATAGCACCAGAAGAAAGCTCCATTTGTGGGGAAAAAAATAAAAAATAATTATATAAAATTTAGTTTGGGTACAGTGTTGCATGACTGCTCAATTACCAGCTAACCACTTACCTACCGCATTCACTTATACCCCCTTCCTGCCCAGGCCAATTTTTAGTGCTGATGCACTTTGAATGACAATTGCTCGGTCATGCAATTCTGGACACATTTTTAGCATTTTTTTTTCACACAAATAGAACTTTCTTTTGGTCATATTTAATCACCGCTGGGTTTATTTTTTGCTAAACAAAAAAAAAAAAAAAAAAAATCAATAAAAGAAGTTTCATAGTTTGTTATAAAATGTTGCAAACAGGTAATTTGTTCCTTCTCAACAGCACACATCAGTGGAGGCTCTGATAAGGCTGCACCGATTAGGTGGCACTGAAGGGCGACACCGATTGACAGCACTGGTGGGCACTGATGGGACTGCACTGAAGGGCTCTGATAGGTGGCACTGATGGGCAACACTAATTGACAGTACTGGTGGGCACTAACTGGCAGCACTAATGGTACTGCACCGAATCAGTGCCCCGATTATCAGTGCTGATGTCCCTTCAACACAAGCCGGTCATCAACTTCTTTTCTCCCCACACAAACAAAAGCCGATAACCAGCTTGTGTTGACATCCATAATCAGCCATCATTGGATACAGCCGATTATGTAATAAAGGGCTGCTGTGATTGGCCCTTTACCCTGATCTGCGAGTCCTTCCGACTCTGCAATCACAGGGCGCAGGGAAATGCGGTCATGGGAGGATGTCAATAGACGCCCTCCTGGCAAAGCCAGCACTGTAGCCATTCGGCTATGGTGTGGGCAGCAACAGGTTAAAAGTAGCGCAGTACTGCATAGGAAAAAAATGGCCTGGGCAGGAAGGGTAAAGTCTTCGGGAGCTGAAGTGGTTAATATTTGAAGCATCCGAAACAACGCAATGTCAACAATTGATCCAAATTCAGTCGGATACATTTCTCATGTACTGTATAGGCATTAGAGCGGCACGATTCTGGCTAAAATCATAATCAGTTTTTTTGCTTAGACTAAAAATCAAAATTCTTTCAAGATTTCTTCCGTGTAGCAACTTATTTCACATTATACAAAAAAAAAAATTGGGCTAACTTTGCTGTTTTTATTTTTATTCATTAAAGTATATCCCCCCCCCCCCCCAAAAAAAATAAAATAATTGGGTTTGAAAACCGCTGCGCAAATACGGCGTGACAAAGTATTGCAACCACCATTTTATTCTCTATGGTCTCTGCTAAAAAAAAATATATATACACAGACACTATGTTTGGGTGTTCCAAGTAATTATCTAGCAGAAAATAATGATTTTTTTTACTTGCAAGCAACAAATGTCAGAAAAGGTTTGATCTTTAAAAAAGGTTAAACTTCCTCACCTACACTCCGGAGTTCTTTTCTTTGATAAAAGAACTAAAAGATACTTTGTTTCCACGTATTCCTGCATTGCATTAAGAGTCGGTTCACACTAAGGCGGCACGACTTTGGGGGCGGCTCTACAAGTCGTCCTGTGGACGACTCCAGAGGGCGATTTGCAAGACGACTTCTGTATAGAAGTCAACGCAAGTCGCCCGAGCCGCCCCCGAAGTCGTACAGGGAGTAAATTTCTAAGCCCGAGCGACTTGCGTCGCTCCGATTAGAACGCTCCCATTGCACTGCACGGGAAGCGACGCGCCAGGCGGCTGAGCCGCCTGACGCATCGCCCCAGTGTGAGCCGACTCAAACTTGTGCCTGGATTTTCTCTTTTTCCAGCTGTGAGAACTCTCTGCACTTGTTAGAAAAATCATGACATGATGTTTTGAGGATCGGAAAGGGGAAAAGATTGCGATTTCAATTCTTCGTGATTAATCGCGCAGTTAATAGGCATGTATAGGCGGTCGGCCCCCCCCCCCCCCCCCCAAGCTGACATCACTTCCGCCCTATATCCACGTGTGCGCTCCAAGCCGTTTACAGAGTCCCGGAACTTCCTAAAACTCCTCCAGCCCTGTGAGCACAGTAATGGGCCTTGGTTTTCCATTATTGGTGGGTCCCATTGGACAGTCACACTAGGACTGTGAACATTTGGATTTGACATACAAGATATGTACTTTATTGGTTATAACTTATTTGTAATAAACGGTTTGCCCATTGCTGCATTTAAATGGCACTTCCCTGTCTCTCTATCCTGAGTTCACACAGGAGCGGTGCGGGAAACCGTATGCAATTCAAACAGGAATCGCACCGCATTACTGTTCCAAACACATCCGATTCTTTGCAGTGTGATATGAATTAATTTAGAATGAATCGGCTCCAGGTATCGGCATCAGTGCAACCCTAATTTTTCTCTCTGTCAGTGAGAGGAGACCGATGCCGTGTCCCTTGTACATAGGGACATCGATCTGTCACCTCCCCCAGTCAGTATCACTCCCTAGTGATCGCCCCCTAGTGTTAACCCCTTCCCTGCCAGTCACAATTATACAGTAATCAGTGCAATTTTATAGCATTGTTCTCTGTATAAACGCCATAGTTCTATCCCCTATCTTGTAGACGATAGAACTTTTGCGCAATGCAATTAATATACACTTATTGCGATTTTTTCCCCAAAAAATATGTAGAACACGTATCGGCCCAAACTGAGGCAATATATATATATATATATATATATATATATATATATATATATATATATATATATATATATATATATATATATATATATAATAGCAAAAAGAAAGTGTTTATTTTTTTCAAAATTGTTGCTTTTTTTTCATAATTTGGGTGCAATGTCACATAACTGCACAATTCTCATTCAAAATGTGCTGAAATGCAATAAAAAAAAAAAAAAAAAAAAAAAAAAAAAACACACACACACACACACACACACAACCCAATTAGGTTTGTAAAATATCAAAGATGATGTTACTGTCACAAAACATGTCACGCTTTTAGGCCCCTTTCACACGGGGGAGGTGCGGTGGCGCTATACATTTATTTTCTTTACCAATGTGCATTTTTGCATATTTGTACGCGTTCCGATGGGAAAAAAATAAATAAAAATGTGCCATTGGAATACGTTTGCCTATGTGCCGCATTTAACCGCTTGCCGACCAGCAGCCGCAGTTTTACGAGGCCAGGTCGGCTCTTCTGGGCGAGATCACGTAGATCTACATCATCTTGCCGAGCAGCCAAAAGGGGCGTGTGCGCGCCCCCCCGCTGGTCCCCGACACCAACGCGCGTGACTGGCTGTGGCGATCACCGCCGGGCACCCGCGATCACTCGTTACAGCTCCTGGTCCTGTCGGGGGGGGGGGGGGGGGGGGGAATGACCTATCGTCTGTTTATACAATGTATGAACAGCAATTTGTCATTTTCCCCAGTCAGTTCCACCCCCTCTTCAGTTAGAACACACCCAGGGAACATACTTAACCCCTCCCTCCTAGTGTTAACCCCTTCCCTACCAGTGGCATTTTTATAGTAATCAATGCATTTTTAATAGCACTGATCGCTATAAAAATGCCAATGGTCCTAAAAAATGTGTCAAAAAGTGTCCGAAGTGTCCGCCATAATGTCGCAGTACTGTTAAAAGTTGGTAAAAGTTACTAGTAAAAAAAAAAATTGCCATAAAACTATCCCCCATTTTGTAATTGCTATAACTTTTTCGCAAACCAATCAATAAACGCGTACTGCGTTTTTTTTCCCTCAATTTAGGCCGATACGTATTCTTTTTTTTTTTTCTTTTTTTTTACGAAAAATATGAAGAAGTTGTTTTATATATTTTTGGGGGATATTTATTATAGCAAAAAGTAAAAAAAAAATATTCATTTTTTTCAAAATGGTCGCTCTATTTTTGTTTATAGCGCAAAAAACTAAAAACCGCAGATGTGATCAAATACCACCGAAAGATCTATTTGTGTGGGGGGGGGGGGGGGGGGGGGGGAGGAACGCCAATTTTGTTTGGGAGCCACGTCACACGATCGCGCAATTGTCAGTTAAAGCGACGCAGTAGTGCCGAATCGCAAAAAGTGGCCCGGTTATTGACCAGCAATATGGTCCGAGGCTGAAGTGGTTAAAAATGCACCCAACTGCCTCTGGTGTAAAAGTGTGTCCTAAAAGGTCACAAAGGGTTCATTAACTCTTCCACAGCTGGAGAGGAATGACAGGTCCCCATGCAGGCGGATCGCAGGCCTTCCATCACAGTCCCTCCTGTCTCTGTACTTTCTCTGCCTGTGCATTTCAATGCATTTACATGTGTTTTTTGGGGCTATAAAAATAAATAATTATTAATAATACTTAATTTTAGTGTATTTTCTTTACCAAAGTTGCGTTTTTCGCACGTTTGCATTGCATTGTGGAAAAATTGCCATTGGAGCAAGTTTTTCTGTCCTATGTGTTTGTATTGCCTCCGGGGTAAATGAGCCCTATAAGTGCTGAGCTCACAAAGGGGTCAATTAACTCTTCCATCCCTGGAGAGAAATGACAAGTCCCCATGCAGCCGGATCACAGCCCCTCCTGTCACTGTACTTTCTCTGCGTGCGCATCCGAATGCGTTCGCAGTGCGTTTTCAACATTTATTTCAATTTACTTGCTTGCTTGCACGCGTTTATGTGCATTTACATGACGTTCCGTAAAAAAAGCGACATTGGAATATGTTTTCTTGAAAAGGAATGACAAGTCCACACACAGTCGGAGCGCAGCCCTTCCACCACAATCCCTTGCCTATCATGGGTACATCTCAGCGTGCACATTTTAATGCGTTTACATCCATACGCAGTGCGTTTTTCAGGAATTTCTTCATTTTAAAATGTACTTCTTTCACACGTTTGCACGCACTTGTGTGCATTTACAGGGCGTTTCCCGAAATATGCGACATTGAATATGTTTTTCTTGGAAATGAATGACAAGTCCCCCACACAGTGGGATTGCAGCCCTTCCACCCAGGGGCAGACTGACAAACTCATGGGGCCCCGGACAATAGAAGATTATGGGGGCCCCGGGCTTACAGATGGCCACCACTCCAGGAGGCAGGGGAGCTAAAATCTCAGGATTTTCACATCAAAAGCATGTCAGATTCGGACATATCAGGGGCAGATGTTAAAAAAAAAAAAAAAAAAAACACACACCACACACAGATTTTTACATACTGTCCCTGGTTTTACTGAGCCTGGCAACCCTGATGGGGCCCCCTAGTGGCATGGGGCCCTCGGACAGTGTGCCGAGTGTCTCAATGGTCAGTGCGCCCTGCTTCCCACCCTAATCCCTCCCCTATCATGGTGCGTCTCAGCGCACGCATTTGAAGGCGTTTACATGCAAAACGCAGTGCGGTCTCAGGAATATACACATTTATTTAAAATTCACTTTCATAAGTAGCGTTTACGATGTTTGCACACGTTCATGTGCATTTGCAGGCAAAATGCGGCACACGATTACATTTTTTGTGGCCTATGCATAAAAAAATACGCATGCCCAACTCCAGGGTAAACGAGCCCTACAAGTGTCTCAGCGTATGCATTTGAAGCGTGTTTGCAGTGCGTTTACATGCATACGCAGTGCATTTTCAGGAATTTCTTCATTTATTTAAAAATTGACTTTCTTCAGTAAGTTCTGGTGTAAATGAGCCCTATACAACCTCTTTCACACGAGGCAGTTTTAGGTGTTTTAGCGCTAGAAAACGCGTTTGTAAAATGCCTGAAAAATGCCTCAGAGTGCTCAACACTGGGGCACAGTGCACTTGCGGGACGTTAGAAAAAGTCCTACATGCAGCGATCCTAAAGCGCCCTGCCCATTGCAATAATTGGGCAGCGCTTCGGGCATTTCTAGCCCATTCTTCGGCCACTAGCGGAGTTAAAAGTGCCTCACTAGCGGTCGAAAAAGCAACGTTTAAAAACAAGCGATAAAGCAGCGTTCATTTTAGCACCGCTTTACCGCTAACGCTTGGGCGGTCTTATTGGGAATGGGGGGCCAAGTGTTGAGGTCACAAAGGGGTTAATTAACTCTTCCATCCCTGGAGAGGAATGACAGATCCCCATTATTATTATTCAGGATTTATATAGCGCCAATAGTTTGCGCAGGGCTTTACATCAAAGGTCACAAAGGGGTTATTTAACACTTCCATCCCTGTAGCGGGAATACCAAGCCCCCATGCAGTCAGATCGCAGCTCTTCCACCCCAATCTCCTCTGTCACTATATGTCTCGGCTGTGCGCATTTGAAAGCGTTTTCAGGAATTTCTTAATTTTATACAATTTACTTTCTTCACCAATATGCATTTACGCACTTTTGATGCACCTTTACAGGGCGTTCCAAGGAAAATGCGACATTAGAATAAGTTTTTCTTGATAAAGAATGACAAGTCCATATGCAGTCGAATCGCAGCTCTTGCACCACGAACTCTCCTATCACGGTACGTCTCAGTGCCGCGCGCATTTGAACGTGTTAACATGCGTATGCAGTGCGTTTTCGTCATTAAGTTGCGTTAACACGCGTTCATGCACGTTAGCAGGCAAAAATGCGGCACAGCAATAAATTTTTCTGGCCTATGTATAAAAAAGAAAAATTTAAAAACACGCACCTGCCCACTTCCGGGGTAAATGAGCCCAATAAGTGTTGAGGTCACAAAGGGGCTCATTAACTCTTCCATCCCTGGAGAGGAATGACAGGTCCACACGCAATCGGTGTCACACTAGGGAGATTTCCCTTCACTTCCTGTCCCACAGCCAAAGCTGAAAGTGATAGGAAATCCCTCCCAAGCGAGGGGGTAAACCCTCTAAAGAAACAAAAACAAACACCCCCCCCCCCATCTGTCGGCAGTACCCTGCATTCCCCCCCACGTTGAGGGTCAGTCATCCAGCCCCGACCTATCCCCATCTAGATCAAAGGCAGGGCTCCTATGGGCGGCGGCTTCAATCACATCTCCTCCTTCTCCTCTGCATAACAGTGGTTCCTCCCTCCTTCGGGTGACAGGTCTCAATGGCGGCAATCAGCAACTATTAGGGGGGGGCGAGTTCCGCTGTCTGCATAAATGGACGCAGCAGCGGGACTCAGGAGCGTGCCAGCACAGGTGCCCCCAGGCAAAGCAGCTTTCATCAGGTGCCCCACCCCAGGAAGAGACATGGCCAGGAGTGCTGGCGGGGAAACCCCAGAAGAGGAGGATCAGGGCTGCTCTGTGCAAAATAATTACACAGAGCAGGTAATGTATAGGCACCTTTGTAATTTTTATTAAATATTTCACAAACACTTTAAAAATAATCATGGATGATTGGGACAGTGAAGTTCCGCTTTAAGCCAACCCTCTGTAATCTAGAAGTCTGGCTATCAGCCAAAGCAGACAATGCGGGATAAGCTTTAACGCCTTCATGGACCGAAGTTTACCTATTTATCAGGAAACTGCAAAAATAGAACAGGTCAGTCATAAGATAACGATAACTTTATCAGCGGCCACAGGAAACACAAAGAAGAAGAAAAAAATGGCGCTTCTCATTTCATGGCTGGGGTCGGTGTGTTTATATCAGATTTCAGGGATGGGAACTGTAACCGGCTTGAAGCTGCAGATTTTATGATAAAATAAATGATAACCAACGGAAAGTTTTGCATGCGCCAGCCTGACCCCCCCCCGCACACACTTCTAGAGGACCGGTAGAAAATCTCCCCCTGCTCCGTGTCATCCTTATTAGCAGAACATCGATAGGAGCCAGGATTACAGCACTGACAGCTGCAATTGCATGGATCAGGGCTACACAGACTCAATGCTATTTCCTCCCATTTTTCCCAATTTTGACCGGCCAATCACATTGACCAACTAAGCTTTGAGGTTTTCGGACAGAGTTGGTACAGGTGCCAGGCGTCCTGCATGTGCAGAAATCCTACAGTTCTAGTCAGATTACTAGGAGGAGGAGGATGGTGCGAACGGGACGAGCAGGGAGCGTTATCAGCTGCCTTCAGTTGTGAGCAAAACGTTGGCTTTTTAAAAAGTTACAATTAGACCCGTGCGATTCATTACCAATCCAAATTTGGATGAAAATTTTCATTATTCGGAGATATTCGAATCTCTGAATCACAATAGTAATGACTGTCAACAAATCTGAAATAAATTATAACTAAACAACAAATGTATTTGTATTCATTTGTTTAATTCGAATGAGATGATTAATCTTTGTTAAAAGGGGTTGTAAGGTAAAAGTTTTCACCTTAATGCATTAAGGTAGGGCTGAAACAACTAAAATTAATCGACAACTAATCGATTATGAAATCAATCGATTAATCAAGCAGTAACATAATGGGTTTAAAAAAAATATAGCCCTTTAAAGTAAAAAATAAAAAAATCACTACTGTAAATTATTACTTTCACTTCCCCAGTAAAAAAAAATGAACCCTTACAGTAGCGATTATTTGCTCTTTTTGTACTTCTTTTTAGTTTTCTTAACCCCCATTATGTTACTAAACATCTCAGGCCGGGGTCACACCTCTGTTTTTTGGTGTGCTTTTTGCAGAAAACACACTACAGTGCATTTACATGTTTTCCTATGGGACACGTTCACAAAATTATGATTTCAGCTGCTGCGCATTTGAGAAAGGGCGAGGGACTTTACGCAAAACGGCGCTATTTACAGTAGTTTTTTTGGTTCAATATGTTTCAATGGAAAAGCCGCAGAAAAGCATGTAATGTGTAAAAATGCAATCCAGCAAAATTACCTTTTTTTTTCACCGTTTTTTAAGGTTATTAACCGAAACAATAAATCGGCCAACTAAGGCTGCTTTCACATTGCAGCGGGAGGCGCAGCGGACGGTATAGCATTGCGATTTTAAGCGCCGCTATACCGTCGTATTTACCGCGGTATTCAGTCGCTAGCGGTGCGGTATTAACCCCCACTAGCGGCCATCCATAAAAGGTGTTAATGGCCCGCAATGCGCCTCTGCAGAGGCGCATTGCGGGCGGTATTAACGCGGTTTCCCATTGATTTCAATGGGAAGGAGCGGTATAGGAGCACACCGCTCCTATACCGCTCCAAAGATGCGGCAGGCAGGACTTTTGGAGTGGTCCTGCTAGCGCACCGCTTCAGTGTAAAAGCCTTCGGGCTTTCACATTGAAGACTACAGGGCAAGATTTTTTTCAGGCGGTAAAGCAGCGCTATTTTTAGCGATGATGTACTGCCTAGAAAACGCCCCAGTGTGAAAGGGACCTAATTGATTATGAAAAAAAAATCGGTTAGTTCCGACTATACAGCGCCCCCCCCCCCCCGGCCCCGCTGCCCTTGAAAGTCACGTGCTCATTCCCGTCATCCTCTTCGCTGCTCAGCCTGGCCGTTGATTGACTAGAGCGGATGGATTGAAAGCAGCGCAGCCATTGGGCTGACACTGCTGTCAATCACATCCAAAGACGTGCCCGCAAGGACTCCACACAATGCAAGGGGAGCTCGCATGAATGTGTGGAGTTTTTGCGGGGGAGGACTAGAGACAGCCGCCGTGGGACCCCAGAAGACCAGGATCGGGCCACTCTGTGCACAGTGGAGTATAACATGTTTGTTATTTAAAAAAAATACAACCCCTTTAACCACTTGCTGACCGTTATACCTTACATATAATGGCAGGAGAGCGGCCTCCCTACACTGGCACATAACAAGTAATAAATAGCACCAGAAGAAAGCTCCATTTGTGGGGAAAAAAATAAAAAATAATTATATAAAATTTAGTTTGGGTACAGTGTTGCATGACTGCTCAATTACCAGCTAACCACTTACCTACCGCATTCACTTATACCCCCTTCCTGCCCAGGCCAATTTTTAGTGCTGATGCACTTTGAATGACAATTGCTCGGTCATTGCAATTCTGGACACATTTTTAGCATTTTTTTTTCACACAAATAGAACTTTCTTTTGGTCATATTTAATCACCGCTGGGTTTATTTTTTGCTAAAAAAAAAAAAAAAAAAAAAAAAATCAATAAAAGAAGGTTTCATAGTTGTGTTATAAAATGTTGCAAACAGGTAATTTGTTCCTTCTCAACAGCACACCATCAGTGGAGGCTCTGATAAGGCTGCACCGATTAGGTGGCACTGAAGGGCGACACCGATTGACAGCACTGGTGGGCACTGATGGGACTGCACTGAAGGGCTCTGATAGGTGGCACTGATGGGCAACACTAATTGACAGTACTGGTGGGCACTAACTGGCAGCACTAATGGTACTGCACCGAATCAGTGCCCCGATTATCAGTGCTGATGTCCCTTCAACACAAGCCGGTCATCAACTTCTTTTCTCCCCACACAAACAAAAGCGATAACCAGCTTGTGTTGACATCCATAATCAGCCATCATTGGATACAGCCGATTATGTAATAAAGGGCTGCTGTGATTGGCCCTTTACCCTGATCTGCGAGTCCTTCCGACTCTGCAATCACAGGGCGCAGGGAAATGCGGTCATGGGAGGATGTCAATAGACGCCCTCCTGGCAAAGCCAGCACTGTAGCCATTCGGCTATGGTGTGGGCAGCAACAGGTTAAAAGTAGCGCAGTACTGCATAGGAAAAAAAATGGCCTGGGCAGGAAGGGTAAAGTCTTCGGGAGCTGAAGTGGTTAATATTTGAAGCATCCGAAACAACGCAATGTCAACAATTGATCCAAATTCAGTCGGATACATTTCTCATGTACTGTATAGGCATTAGAGCGGCACGATTCTGGCTAAAATCATAATCAGTTTTTTTGCTTAGACTAAAAATCAAAATTCTTTCAAGATTTCTTCCGTGTAGCAACTTATTTCACATTATACAAAAAAAAAAATTGGGCTAACTTTGCTGTTTTTATTTTTATTCATTAAAGTATATCCCCCCCCCCCCCCCCAAAAAAAATAAAATAATTGGGTTTGAAAACCGCTGCGCAAATACGGCGTGACAAAGTATTGCAACCACCATTTTATTCTCTATGGTCTCTGCTAAAAAAAAAATATATATACACAGACACTATGTTTGGGTGTTCCAAGTAATTATCTAGCAGAAAAATAATGATTTTTTTTACTTGCAAGCAACAAATGTCAGAAAAGGTTTGATCTTTAAAAAAGGTTAAACTTCCTCACCTACACTCCGGAGTTCTTTTCTTTGATAAAAGAACTAAAAGATACTTTGTTTCCACGTATTCCTGCATTGCATTAAGAGTCGGTTCACACTAAGGCGGCACGACTTTGGGGGCGGCTCTACAAGTCGTCCTGTGGACGACTCCAGAGGGCGATTTGCAAGACGACTTCTGTATAGAAGTCAACGCAAGTCGCCCGAGCCGCCCCCGAAGTCGTACAGGGAGTAAATTTCTAAGCCCGAGCGACTTGCGTCGCTCCGATTAGAACGCTCCCATTGCACTGCACGGGAAGCGACGCGCCAGGCGGCTGAGCCGCCTGACGCATCGCCCCAGTGTGAGCCGACTCAAACTTGTGCCTGGATTTTCTCTTTTTCCAGCTGTGAGAACTCTCTGCACTTGTTAGAAAAATCATGACATGATGTTTTGAGGATCGGAAAGGGGGAAAAGATTGCGATTTCAATTCTTCGTGATTAATCGCGCAGTTAATAGGCATGTATAGGCGGTCGGCCCCCCCCCCCCCCCCCCCCCCCAAGCTGACATCACTTCCGCCCTATATCCACGTGTGCGCTCCAAGCCGTTTACAGAGTCCCGGAACTTCCTAAAACTCCTCCAGCCCTGTGAGCACAGTAATGGGCCTTGGTTTTCCATTATTGGTGGGTCCCATTGGACAGTCACACTAGGACTGTGAACATTTGGATTTGACATACAAGATATGTACTTTATTGGTTATAACTTATTTGTAATAAACGGTTTGCCCATTGCTGCATTTAAATGGCACTTCCCTGTCTCTCTATCCTGAGTTCACACAGGAGCGGTGCGGGAAACCGTATGCAATTCAAACAGGAATCGCACCGCATTACTGTTCCAAACACATCCGATTCTTTGCAGTGTGATATGAATTAATTTAGAATGAATCGGCTCCAGGTATCGGCATCAGTGCAACCCTAATTTTTCTCTCTGTCAGTGAGAGGAGACCGATGCCGTGTCCCTTGTACATAGGGACATCGATCTGTCACCTCCCCCAGTCAGTATCACTCCCTAGTGATCGCCCCCTAGTGTTAACCCCTTCCCTGCCAGTCACAATTATACAGTAATCAGTGCAATTTTATAGCATTGTTCTCTGTATAAACGCCATAGTTCTATCCCCTATCTTGTAGACGATAGAACTTTTGCGCAATGCAATTAATATACACTTATTGCGATTTTTTCCCCAAAAAATATGTAGAACACGTATCGGCCCAAACTGAGGCAATATATATATATATATATATATATATATATATATATATATATATATATATATATATATATATATATATATATATATATATATATAATAGCAAAAAGAAAGTGTTTATTTTTTTCAAAATTGTTGCTTTTTTTTCATAATTTGGGTGCAATGTCACATAACTGCACAATTCTCATTCAAAATGTGCTGAAATGCAATAAAAAAAAAAAAAAAAAAAAAAAAAAAAAACACACACACACACACACACACAACCCAATTAGGTTTGTAAAATATCAAAGATGATGTTACTGTCACAAAACATGTCACGCTTTTAGGCCCCTTTCACACGGGGGAGGTGCGGTGGCGCTATACATTTATTTTCTTTACCAATGTGCATTTTTGCATATTTGTACGCGTTCCGATGGGAAAAAAATAAATAAAAATGTGCCATTGGAATACGTTTGCCTATGTGCCGCATTTAACCGCTTGCCGACCAGCAGCCGCAGTTTTACGAGGCCAGGTCGGCTCTTCTGGGCGAGATCACGTAGATCTACATCATCTTGCCGAGCAGCCAAAAGGGGCGTGTGCGCGCCCCCCCCGCTGGTCCCCGACACCAACGCGCGTGACTGGCTGTGGCGATCACCGCCGGGCACCCGCGATCACTCGTTACAGCTCCTGGTCCTGTCGGGGGGGGGGGGGGGGGGAATGACCTATCGTCTGTTTATACAATGTATGAACAGCAATTTGTCATTTTCCCCAGTCAGTTCCACCCCCTCTTCAGTTAGAACACACCCAGGGAACATACTTAACCCCTCCCTCCTAGTGTTAACCCCTTCCCTACCAGTGGCATTTTTATAGTAATCAATGCATTTTTAATAGCACTGATCGCTATAAAAATGCCAATGGTCCTAAAAAATGTGTCAAAAAGTGTCCGAAGTGTCCGCCATAATGTCGCAGTAGTACTGTTAAAAGTTGGTAAAAGTTACTAGTAAAAAAAAAAATTGCCATTAAAACTATCCCCCATTTTGTAATTGCTATAACTTTTTCGCAAACCAATCAATAAACGCGTACTGCGTTTTTTTTCCCTCAATTTAGGCCGATACGTATTCTTTTTTTTTTTTTCTTTTTTTTTACGAAAAATATGAAGAAGTTGTTTTATATATTTTTGGGGGATATTTATTATAGCAAAAAGTAAAAAAAAAATATTCATTTTTTTCAAAATGGTCGCTCTATTTTTGTTTATAGCGCAAAAAACTAAAAACCGCAGATGTGATCAAATACCACCGAAAGATCTATTTGTGTGGGGGGGGGGGGGGGGGGGGAGGACGCCAATTTTGTTTGGGAGCCACGTCACACGATCGCGCAATTGTCAGTTAAAGCGACGCAGTAGTGCCGAATCGCAAAAAGTGGCCCGGTTATTGACCAGCAATATGGTCCGAGGCTGAAGTGGTTAAAAATGCACCCAACTGCCTCTGGTGTAAAAGTGTGTCCTAAAAGGTCACAAAGGGTTCATTAACTCTTCCACAGCTGGAGAGGAATGACAGGTCCCCATGCAGGCGGATCGCAGGCCTTCCATCACAGTCCCTCCTGTCTCTGTACTTCTCTGCCTGTGCATTTCAATGCATTTACATGTGTTTTTGGGGCTATAAAAATAAATAATTATTAATAATACTTAATTTTAGTGTATTTTCTTTACCAAAGTTGCGTTTTCGCACGTTTGCATTGCATTGTGGAAAAATTGCCATTGGAGCAAGTTTTTCTGTCCTATGTGTTTGTATTGCCTCCGGGGTAAATGAGCCCTATAAGTGCTGAGCTCACAAAGGGGTCAATTAACTCTTCCATCCCTGGAGAGAAATGACAAGTCCCCATGCAGCCGGATCACAGCCCCTCCTGTCACTGTACTTCTCTGCGTGCGCATCCGAATGCGTTCGCAGTGCGTTTTCAACATTTATTTCAATTTACTTGCTTGCTTGCACGCGTTTATGTGCATTTACATGACGTTCCGGAAAAAAGCGACATTGGAATATGTTTTCTTGAAAAGGAATGACAAGTCCACACACAGTCGGAGCGCAGCCCTTCCACCACAATCCCTTGCCTATCATGGTACATCTCAGCGTGCACATTTTAATGCGTTTACATCCATACGCAGTGCGTTTTCAGGAATTTCTTCATTTTAAAATGTACTTCTTTCACACGTTTGCACGCACTTGTGTGCATTTACAGGGCGTTTCCCGAAATATGCGACATTGGAATATGTTTTTCTTGGAAATGAATGACAAGTCCCCCACACAGTGGGATTGCAGCCCTTCCACCCAGGGGCAGACTGACAACTCATGGGGCCCCCGGACAATAGAAGATTATGGGGCCCCCGGGCTTACAGATGGCCACCACTCCAGGAGGCAGGGGAGCTAAAATCTCAGGATTTTCACATCAAAAGCATGTCAGATTCGGACATATCAGGGGCAGATGTTAAAAAAAAAAAAAAAAAAACACACACCACACACAGATTTTTACATACTGTCCCTGGTTTTACTGAGCCTGGCAACCCTGATGGGGCCCCCTAGTGGCATGGGGCCCTCGGACAGTGTCCGAGTGTCTCAATGGTCAGTGCGCCCCTGCTTCCCACCCTAATCCCTCCCCTATCATGGTGCGTCTCAGCGCACGCATTTGAAGGCGTTTACATGCAAAACGCAGTGCGGTCTCAGGAATATACACATTTATTTAAAATTCACTTTCATTAAGTAGCGTTTACGCATGTTTGCACTCGTTCATGTGCATTTGCAGGCAAAAATGCGGCACACGATTACATTTTTTGTGGCCTATGCATAAAAAAAATACGCACCTGCCCAACTCCAGGGTAAACGAGCCCTACAAGTGTCTCAGCGTATGCATTTGAAGCGTGTTTGCAGTGCGTTTACATGCATACGCAGTGCATTTTCAGGAATTTCTTCATTTATTTAAAATTGACTTTCTTCAGTAAGTTCTGGTGTAAATGAGCCCTATACAACCTCTTTCACACCGAGGCAGTTTTCAGGTGTTTTAGCGCTAGAAAACGCGTTTGTAAAATGCCTGAAAAATGCCTCCAGAGTGCTCCAACACTGGGGCACAGTGCACTTGCGGGACGTTAGAAAAAGTCCTACATGCAGCGATCCTAAAGCGCCCTGCCCATTGCAATAATTGGGCAGCGCTTCGGGCATTTCTAGCCCATTCTTCGGCCACTAGCGGAGTTAAAAGTGCCTCACTAGCGGTCGAAAAGCAACGTTTAAAACAAGCGATAAAGCAGCGTTCATTTTAGCACCGCTTTACCGCTAACGCTTGGGCGGTCTTATTGGGAAAGGGGGGCCAAGTGTTGAGGTCACAAAGGGGTTAATTAACTCTTCCATCCCTGGAGAGGAATGACAGATCCCCATTATTATTATTCAGGATTTATATAGCGCCAATAGTTTGCGCAGGGCTTTACATCAAAGGTCACAAAGGGGTTATTTAACACTTCCATCCCTGTAGCGGGAATACCAAGCCCCCATGCAGTCAGATCGCAGCTCTTCCACCCCAATCTCCTCTGTCACTATATGTCTCGGCGTGCGCATTTGAAAGCGTTTTCAGGAATTTCTTAATTTTATACAATTTACTTTCTTCACCAATATGCATTTACGCACTTTTGATGCACCTTTACAGGGCGTTCCAAGGAAAATGCGACATTAGAATAAGTTTTTCTTGATAAAGAATGACAAGTCCATATGCAGTCGAATCGCAGCTCTTGCACCACGAACTCTCCTATCACGGTACGTCTCAGTGCCGCGCGCATTTGAACGTGTTAACATGCGTATGCAGTGCGTTTTCGTCATTAAGTTGCGTTAACACGCGTTCATGCACGTTAGCAGGCAAAAATGCGGCACAGCAATAAATTTTTCTGGCCTATGTATAAAAAAGAAAAATTTAAAAACACGCACCTGCCCACTTCCGGGGTAAATGAGCCCAATAAGTGTTGAGGTCACAAAGGGGCTCATTAACTCTTCCATCCCTGGAGAGGAATGACAGGTCCACACGCAGTCGGATCGCAGCCCTTCCACCACAATCCCCCCCTATCACGTTACATCTCAGCGTATGCATTTGAACGTGTTTGCAGTGCGTTTATACGCATATACAGTGCGTTTTCAGGAATTGTCTCATTTATTTTAATTTACTTTCTTCCCTAAGTTGCGTTATGCACGCGTTCATGTGCATTTGCAGGACGTTCCAGGAAATGTGTGACATTGGAATATGTTTTTCTTGGAAAGAGCCCTATAAGTGTTGAGGTCACAAAGGGGTTCATTAACTCTTTAATCCCTGGAGTGGAATGACAGGTCCACACGCAGTCGGATCGCAGCCCTTCCACCACAATCCCCCTTATCATAGTACCTCTCTGTGCGCGCATTTGAAAGCGTTTACAGTGCGTTTTCAGGAATTTCTTCATTTATTAAAATTTACTTTCTTCACTAAGTTGCGTTTACGCACTTTCATGCGCATTTACAGGGCGTTCCCAGGAAAATGCGACATTGAAACACATTTTTGGTACACATGGAGTCAGATCGCAGCACAAACTCTCTTCTCATGGTACCGCGCTTTTGCCGCGTGTTTACATGCATATGCAGTGCGTTTTCTTCATTAAGTTGCGTTTACGCACGTTTGCACGCTTTCATGTGCGTTTGCAGGCAAAAGTGCGGTACAGGAATACATTTTTCTGGCCCATGTATAAAAATAAAAAAAAACCAACATGCACGCACCTGCCCACCCTATAAGTATTGAGGTCACAAAGGGGTTCATTAACTCTTCCATCCCTGGAGAGGAAGTCCAGGGATGGAAGTCCCATCCATGCGCAGTTAAATCGCAGCCCTTCCATCACAACCCCCCCCCCCCCCCCCCATCATCATACGTCTCAGCGTATGCATTTGAAAGCGTTTGCAGTGCGCTTATATGCATACACAGTGCGTTTTCAGGAATTTCTTCATTTATTTTAATTCACTTTCCTCCCTAAGTTGCGACACGCACATTTGCACGCGTTCATGTGCATTTACAGGGCGTTCCAGGAAAAATGCGACATTAGAATACGTTTTCCTTGGAAGAGAATGACAGCTCCACACACAGTCGGATTGCAGCCCTTCCACCACAATTCCTCCTGTCACGGTAGCTCTCCACTCGCACATCTGAATGCGTTTGCAGTGCGTTTACATGGATTTGCAGAGCATTTTCAGGAATTTCTTCCTTTATTTTAATTTACTTTAATTAAGTTGCGTTTACGCACGTTTGTACGCATTTACAGGGCGTTCCAGGAAAAATGCGACATTGGAATACATTTTTCTCAGAAAGGAATGACAAGCCCACATGCGGTCAGATCGCAGCCCTTCCACCACAATCCCCACGATCACTCTACGTCTCAGCGTGCGCGTTCGCAGTGCGTTTACATGCATTCTCAGTGCGTTTTCAGATCTTTCTTCACTTATTTCAAATTTACTTTCTTTACTATGTTGCGTTTACGCACATTTGCACACGTTTGTGCGCGCATTTGCAGGCAAAAAGGCGAACATTTTTCTGGCCTATGCATAGAAAAAAATAACACACACACACACCTGCCCGCCTCCGGGGTAAATGATCCCTACAAGAGGTCACACAAAGGGGTTACTTAACTCTTCCATCCCTGGAGAGGAATGACAAGTCCTGAGGATGAGTGGAGAATATATTCCCTGATATTAGGAGGTGAGTGGTGGGCACACAGAGGTCAGGTCTCCCCCCTCTCTCTCTCACTGGCAGTTGAAGGGTTAACCCCCCCCTTCCAGCCATGTCCCCTTCCTCTGGGTGACCCTCCTCCCCTCCCCCCACACAGCCGCTTCTCCTCACCTCCTGCTTATCCAGCAACAAGTGTGTCCGGGGAGATAACATTCCAGGTCATGGCTCCTTTCCCGGCTCTCCTCTGCTCTCTTCTCTTCTCTTCTCTTCTCTTCTCTCGGACACACAATGGACACTCCGTTCTTCTCTCGCTACAAATGTATCAACTTTCCGCTCTCTTCCCTTCTCTCACACTCCGGACGGCAGAAAGCCTCTCCGCGCACGCGCAGTCCCGAGGGGGGCCGCCCCATCCAGGCACAGAGCCACGCGGTGATTGGCTGGCAGAGCTGTCCGTCTGGTTCCCTCCTCCTCCTCTCACTGGCTGGGAGAAGAAGAAGAGTGGAAAGAGAGAAGTTGGAGAAGAAGTGTCTGAGATTGTCCGATCTTCTTCTTCTATGGATACAATGATGTCAGGGATGTGACGGAAGAGGTCCCCTGTCTTTTTTTTTATGACGTCACCAATGTGCTTCAATGGGAAAAAAAAAAATTGCACTCAACTTAAAAAGGAGGTCTAGCCCCTCCCACAAATTCATTAAAAGTCACCAGCTACAAATGCTCTACAAATCCTGTAACTACTTTTAACAGATTCACCCCCTTCCTGACCAGAGCACTTTTTTGCGATTCGGCGCTGCGTCGTTTTAACTGACAATTGCGCGGTCGTGCGACGTTGCACCCAAACAAAATTGACGCCCTTTTTAAAAAAAAATAGAGCTTTCTTTTGGTGGTATTTGATCACCCATGCGTTTTTTATTTCATTTATTTTTTTTTCCTTTTTTTTTGCACTACAAATAAAAGGACAGCAACAATTTTTGAAAAAAAAACAAAAAAAACACATAGGGCCAGATTCAGAAAGGCTTTACGCCGGCGTATCAAAAGATACGCCATCGTAAGTACAAATGTGCGCCGTCGCATCTTTACGCCGATTTAGAAAGCAAAATACGCCGAAAAACATGGCTTCAGTCGTCGACGCATTAGACGTTCCCATTAAAAATATGCAAATTAGTAGGATACGCCGATTCACAAACGTAGATGCGCCCGGCCGTTTCATATACGCACTTTGCGTAAGGCTTACGTCCGGCGTAAAGTTACCCCTGCTATATGAGGTGCAGCTAATGCAAAGGTATGGGCCAGGGAACGACGCCATTGAATTTTACGTCGTTTACGCCGTTTACGTAGTACGAGAATAGGGCTGGGTGTAGGATACGTTCACACGTCGTAGGCATTGCGCGCCGACGTCACTTAGGGACTTTTTTTGACGTGATTCTGAGCATGCGCGTGCATGCCCAGTACGAGCGCCCTCTAATTAGCATGGGGTCACGCTTAATTTAAATACATGACACCCACCTCCTTCCTACTTTGAATTAGGCGGGCTTACGCCGGCCCATTTACGCTACGCCGCCGTAACTTAGGGAGCAAGTGCTTTGTGAATACAGCACTTGCCTCTCTAAGTTGCGGCGGCGTAGCGTAAAGAAGATACGCTACGCCCGCACAAATATACGCCGATCTTTCTGAATCTGGCCCAATATCTTTTACTTTTTGCTATAATAAATATCCCCAAAAAAATAAAAAAAATACGCAGTTTAGGCCGATATGTATACATCTACATAAAAATCGCAATAAGGCCCCTTTCACACTGGGGTGTTTTTCAGGCGAAGCCTCATTTGCAATCCCAATGTAAAAGCCTGAGTGCTTTCAGAGCCCTTTCACACTGCCAGCGCCTGAAAAACGCTGGTAAAGCACTG
This sequence comes from Rana kukunoris, assembly GCA_029574335.1. Lineage (NCBI taxonomy): Eukaryota > Metazoa > Chordata > Amphibia > Anura > Ranidae > Rana > Rana kukunoris. Next base: position 28,563,200 of record CM056051.1, on the reverse strand, counting down.
CTAAGACCCTAACGTTTTAGGGCGTTTTTGCAGTGCCTCAGTGTGAAAGGGTAAGGCGTTTTTACAGCGCTTTCAATTAATTTCAATGAAGAGGGGCGTTTTTGGAGCGTTTTTTTCAGCGCCCAAAAGCTGCTGCTTGCAGGACTCAGTGTGAAAGGGTCCATTGAGATACATGGAGAGCATTTTATGAGTGTTTTATTAGTGCTATTTTTAACGCTAAAATGCTGTAAAAACACTTCAGTTTGAAAGGGGTCTAAGCGTATAGTGATTGGTTTGCGCAAAAGTCATAGCATCTACAAAATAGGGGATAGAATTATGGCATTTTTTATTATTATTTTTTTTACTAGTAATGGCGGCGATGTGCGATTTTAACGGGAGTGCGACATTATGCCGGACACATCAGACACTTATACGGCACTGTGTCACTTTAACTTACAATTGCCCGGTTGTGCGACGATGTACCCAAACAAAATTTACTGTATGTCCTTTCTCCCACAAATAGCGTTTTCTTTTGGTGGTATTTGACCTCTGCGGTTTTTATTTTTTGCGCTATAAACAAAAAAAGAGCGACAATTTTGAAAAACCACAATATTTTGTATTTTTTGCTATAATAAATATCCTTTTTTTTTTTTTTAGAAACTAATTTCTTCATCAGTTTAGGCCAATATATATTCTTCTACCAAACTTTGGTAAAAAAAATAATCACAATAAGCGTATATTAACCACTTGACCACTGGGCACTTAAACCCCCTTCCTAACCAGACCAATTTTCAGCTTTCGCTGCTCTCACAATTTGAATGACAATTACTCAGTCATACAACATTCTACCCATTTGAAATTTTTGTCCTTTTTTTCACACAAATAGAGCTTTCTTTTGGTGGTATTTGATCACCTCTGGGTTTTTTATTTTTTGCGCTATAAAAGAAAAACGACTGAAAATTCTGTAAAAAAAAAAACAAAAAAAATTGTTTCTGTCATATTAGTGGGTTATTTCTCACACACAGCATATGCATACCACAAATTACACCCCAAAACACATTCTGCTATTCCTCCCGAGTATGGCGATACCCCATGTATGAGACTTTTACACAGCGTGGCCACATACAGAGGCCCAACATGCAGGGAACGCCATCAGGCGTTCTGGAGCACCCAGACCAATTCTGACATTTCTCTCCTACATGGAAAAATCATCATTTATTTGCTAGAAAATGACATAGAACCCCAAACATTATATATGCTTTTTTAGCAAAGACCCTAGAAAATACAATGGCGGCCGTTACAACTTTTTATCTTGCACGGTATTTTCGCAGAAATTTATTGAACGCGTGTTTTTAAAAAAAAACTGTTTTGCGCTTAAAACAAAACAAAACAGTAAAGTTAGCCCAATTTTTTTTCAAAATGTGAAAGATGAAGTTACGCCGAGTAAATAGATACCCAACATGTCACACTTCAAAATTGCGCACACTCGTGGAATGGCTCCAAACTTCGCTACTTAAAAATCCCCATAGGCGGTATTGCAGAGTATTGGGGTATTGCAAAGTATCATGCAGGGTATTGGGGTATTGCCGAGTATTGGGGTATTGCCGAGTACTGGGGTATTGCCGAGTACTGGGGTATTGCCGAGTATTGGGGTATTGCCGAGTATTGGGGTATTGTTGAGTACTGGGGCATTGCTGAGTATTGGGGTATTGTTGGGTATTGTTGGGTACTGGGGTATTGTTGGGTACTGGGGTATTGGGGTATTGTTGGGTACTGGGGTATTGTTGGGTACTGGGGTATTGTTGGGTACTGGGGGATTGCTGGGTACTGGGGATTGCAGGGTACTGGGGATTGCAGGGTACTGGGGATTGCAGGGTACTGGGGGATTGCAGAGCTGGGATGGATTGAGGGATGGCTGGATCTGTGACTGCATTTGTCACAGATCCAGCCACAGCTCAGCTGCTGACACCCCGCTCCCTCCCCCCCTCTCCTCGCACACTGTACCGAACGGTACAGAGAGGAGAGGGAGGAACCGGCGTCATCAAATGACGCCGGTTTGTTTACAAGTGATCGCGCCGTCATTCGACGGCGCGATCACGTGGTAAACGGCCGCTATCAGCGGCAATTTACCGTGATCCGTGATGCGCCGGGTCTTCTAGACCCGGCGAGCACGGACACTTTCGCGAGCGCGTCCCAGGGGACGCGCAATCGCGGAAGTGAAGGACGACGTCCCAGGGACGTCGTGTCAAAGTAACTCCACCGCGCCGTAGCAGTAAAATGCTTATGGCGCGGTGGGGAAGTGGTTAATTGGTTTGCGCAAAAGTAATAGCGTCTACAAAATAGGGGATAGAATTATGGCATTTTTTATTATTATAATTTTTTTTAGTAATGGCGGCGATCTGCGATTTTAACGGGACTGCAACATTATGGCGGCCACATCGGACACTTTTGACACATTTTTGGGACATTGACAATTTTACAGCGATCAGTGCTATAAAAATGCACGCCCTTAGTGGCCACAGGGCGAAACAGCGTACCATAACGTAGTTTTACCCAGCCGTGCCATGTTGTCGCAGTAAAACTGCGGCGGCTATTTGGCAAGTGGTTAATATATGGATGCTTACCTGTCCTGGAATCCAGCGATGTCCACACCCCAGTTATAGTTTCCATTGGCTCTCGGGTGCAGCCGCCACCATTGCCTGTAAGGGGAACCGGCAGTAAAGCTTTTTCGGTTTCGCAGCCGGCTACCTACTGTGCATGCATGAAGCACGCTGAGCTTTGTGAATGGCCCAGCGGTAGAGGAAGGAGGTAGGGGGGGCCAACTTCTGTGGGAACTAGCCATATCTCGCCGTAGCCCAGTTAGATACCCCCCCCCTCCACGAAAGGTGCCAAATGTGGCACTGTAGGGGAGGGGGGAGCAGATAAGTGGAGCTTCCCCTTTTAGGTGGAGCTCCGCTTTAATGATCTGTGGTGTGCTGGCAAATATCCTTATTAGTGATGAGCGGAATACACCATATTCGATTTTGCGATATTTCACGAATATATAGAAGAATATTCGCGAAATATTCGTTAATATCGAATATTCGTGATATTTTATCAAAAAATTTTTTTGCGAAATTTCGCTAATGCGAATGCGAAATTGATTGCGAAATTCTCGTCAACACGCGAAAACGGAGATCACTTCCTGGATTACTAAACTAATAGGCACTAAACACTATGGGCCAGATTCTCAGAGGCGTTACGACGGAGTATCTCAGATACCCCGTCGTATCGCCTTTTTTTTGTCCTCGTATCTATGCGAGTGATGCTTAGCATCACTTTTGCATAGATACGCTTCTACATCCGACAAGTGTAAAAGCATTACACTTTCGGATCGTAGGTGTAATGACAACTCCGGCCACTAGGTGGCCTTCACGTTGTTTTTTCATTTGCATATGCAAATGAGGCTAGTACGGCGATTCCCAAACGCTTTTACGCCGCCCCGTCGTCGCGTACGTCGTTTACGGACTCGTAAGGTTACCCCAGCTTCTATGTGGAGTAACCTTACGAAGTTCCGTCGGATGCCGTCGGGTGCCGTCGGACGCCATGTTAAGTATGGCGTCGGGTCAGCGTCGGCTTTTTCCGTCGCTTACGTCGTTTTACTAACTCGTTCGCGAATAGGGAGTTGCGTAAATGACGCTCACGTCGTTTTGACGTCGGTTTCAACGACGCTTCCCGACGTGAGCTGGAGCATGCGCACTGGGCTTTTTCCCCGGCCGGAGCATGCGCAGTTCGTTCGATGCGGGGGCGCGCTTAATTTAAATACAAGCCGCCCCATTTGAATTGCGCGGGTTTACGCTTGGCGATTTACGAGACGCCAGCGAAAACTACGGAGCAAGTGCTTTGAGAATAAAGCACTTGCTCTAGTACGCAGCGGCGGCGTAGTGTAAATGGCTTACGCTACGCCGCCGAAAATATATGAGAATCTGGCCCTAACTCTACTTACACAAACTTATATGACTAAACTAAAGCTAATTTTTTTTTCTTTTTTTGTTTTTTATACACAAAACACAGAAGGGCAGAGAAAGTATTTGCGAATATTCGTAATACAAATATTCGAATTGCGAATATTCGGCAACATAAAAGGATCGCCTCAGCTACTCGGCCCAGGGTCTCTAATCATACCAGCAATGTTTTTAGACGTCGATGGAGATCACTAGGATGTGATCTGTTTTAAAAATAAATTAGAAAAAATAAGAATATTCGCAATAGCGAATATTCACCGCGATATTCGATTTATTTGCGAATACTCGAATATGCAATATTCGTAACGAATATTCGCAATGCGAATATTCGTGAGCAACACTAATCCTCATTGTGGCTTTCAGGACTGCGACATTGTAGCAGACAAATCGGGCACTAAGTGATGTTTTTGACACTTTTTGGGGACCAGTGACACTAATACAGTGACAACAATACATATGGGACTTTTGTGCTATAAACAAAAAGACTGTCAATTTAAATATGCAATAAAAAAACAGAAAAAATCTAATTTCCTTATCAATTTAGCCCAATATGTATTCTGCTAAATCTTTTCGGTGAAAAAAAAACAATAAGCATATCTTGATTGGTTTGCGCAAACGTTATAGAGTCTAAAACCGATGGCATATCTTTATTGAGCTTTTTTTTTACTAGTAATGGCGGCGAACAGCGACTTATAGCAGGATTGCGACATTGCAGCAGAAAAATCGGACACTTATGCCACGTACACACAATCGGTTCATCCAATGAAAACTTACTGATGGATTTTTTCATCAGATATCCGATGAAGCTGACTTTCTTCAGTCTTGCCTACACACCATCATTTAAAAATCCGATCATGTCCAACGCAGTGACGTAAAACACAACGACGTGCAGAGAAAAATGAAGTTTCCGAGCATGCGTCGACTTGATTCTGAGCATGCGTGGATTTTTGACCAATGAATTTCCCCACAGACGATCGTTTTTATCTATCGTTTTTTTAACCATCAGAAAGTTTTAAAACAGGTTCTATTTTTTTTCACCGATGGGAATAAAAACGATGGGGCCCACACACGATCAGTTCGTCTGATGAAAACGGTCCAATCGGATCGTGTGTACAGGGCATAAGGGGGTTATTTATGAAAGGCAAATCCACTTTGCACTTTGCACTACAAGTAAAAACTACGGACCAGATTCTCAGAAGAGATACGACGGTGTATCTCCAGATACACCGTCGTATCTCTGTTTCTGAGCCCTCCTATCTATGCGACTGATTCTTAGAATCAGTTACGCATAGATTTGGCGTAGATCTGACTGACGTAAGTCACATACATTGTCTGATCTAAGTTGTAATGTTACGCTGGCCGCTAGGTTGATTTCTGCGTTGAATATGCAAATGAGCCTGATACGCCGATTCTCGGACGTATTTGCGCGCCGTCGTCGTAGTTTACGTAGTTTGCGTAAGCGTAATGTTACCCCTCCTATATGAGAGGTAACCTTGCGTAGGTCCGGCGTACACCATGTTAAGTATGGACGTCGGGACAGCGTCGTGTTTTTACGTCGTTTACGTAACTCGTCGTGAATATGGCTGTGTTAATTGAGTTGATGTCGAAACCAATGTATTTGCGGCGTACTATGGAGCAAGCGCAGTGGGCTACGTTTATGGCCGGCGCATGCACAGTTCGTTCGGCGTGGGGACGCGCCTAATTTAAATACAACACGCCCACCTCCTTCCTACTTTGAATTACGCGGCCTTACACCGGCCCATTTAAGATACGCCGCCGCAAATTACGGAGCAAGTGCTTTGAGAATACAGCACTTGCCATAAAAGCTGCGGAGGCGTGGCGTAAATGGGATACTCTATGCTACGCAAAAAAATGGAGATGAACGAGTATCTGGCCCTACAAGTGCAAAGTGCACTTTAACCACTTAAGACCCGGACCAAAATGCTGCTAAAGGACCTTGCCCCTTTTTGCGATTCGGCACTGCGTCGTTTAACTGACAATTGCGCAGTCGTGCGACGTGGCTCCCAAACAAAATTGGCGTCCTTTTTTCCCCACAAATAGAGCTTTCTTTTGGTGGTATTTGATCACCTCTGCGGTTTTTATTTTTTGCGCTATAAACAAAAATAGAGCGACAATTTTGAAAAAAATGCAATATTTTTTACTTTTTGCTATAATAAATATCCCCCAAAAATATATATAAATTTTTTTTTTCCTCAGTTTAGGCCGATACGTATTCTTCTACCTATTTTTGGTAAAAAAAATCGCAATAAGTGTTTATCGGTTGGTTTTCGCAAAATTTATAGCGTTTACAAAATAAGGGATAGTTTTATTCCATTTTTATTAATTTTTGTTTTTACTACTAATAGCGGCGATCAGTGATTTTTTTCGTGACTGCGACATTATGGCGGACACTTCAGACAATTTTGACACATTTTTGGGACAATTGTCATTTTCACAGCAAAAAATGCATTTAAATTGCATTGTTTACTGTGAAAATGACAGTTGCAGTTTGGGTGTTAACCACAAGGGGGCGCTGTAGGATTTGAGTGTTCCCTGTGTGTGTTTACAACTGTAGGGGGGTGTGGCTATAGGTGTGACATCATCGATCACGTCCCCCTATAACAGGGATGAGGCGATCGATGCTGAGGCCACAGTGAAGCACGGGAAAGCCGTGTTTACACACGGCTCTCCCCGTTCTTCAGCTCCGGGGACCGATCGCCGCACTCCAGCGGCGATCGGGTCCGCGACTCCTGCGGACCCGGTCCCGGAACTTCGGACCGGGTCACGGGAGCGCGCCGCAGGCGCGCGCCCGTGACCCACGGCTGGGTACTAGAAACCAACGTATATATACGTTGATGTGCCCAGCTGTGCCATTCTGCCGACGTAAATGTGCAGTAGGCGGTCCTTAAGTGGTTAAATTGCACTGAAAGTGCACTTGGAAGTGCAGTTGCTGTAGATCCGAGGTGGACACGCAAGGAGAATGAAAAACATAATTTTAGCTTGCACATGATTGGATGATAAAATCTGCAGAGCTTCCCCTCATTTCAGATCTACCCCTCAGATCTACTGACTGCACTTCCAAGTGCACTTTTAGGCCCCTTTCACACTGGGGCGAGAGGTGCGGTGGCAGCATTGCGCCGCTATTTTTAGCGGCATTATACCATCAGAATTGTGGCGGTATTTGGCCACTAGCAGTGCGGTTGTAACCCCTTGCTAGCAGCCGAAAAAGGGTTGCGCCTCTGCAGAGGCGAATTGCCGGTGGTATAGCCGTGGTTTCCCATTGCTTTCAATAGGAATGAGCGGTGGAGGAGCGGTGTGTTTGCTGCTAGCAGGACTTTTGGAGCGGTCCTGCTAGCGCACCGCTCCAGTGTGAAAGCCCTCAGGCTTTCACATTGGAGAAACAGCATCCACTGTTTTTAGCGCAATTGTGCCTGAAAACCACCCCAGTGTGAAAGGGACCTTAGTGCAATTTCAAGTGCACTTTTAGTCTGCACTTGTAGTGCAAAGTGGATTTGCCTTTCATAAATAACCCCCCAAGTGATACTTTTTACACTTTTTGGGGACCAGTAACACCAATCCAGTGATCAATGCTAAAAATATGCACTGTCACTGTACTAATGACACAAGCAGGCAAGGGGTTAACATTAGGGGCGATCAAAGGGTTTACTGTGTGCCTAGGGAGTGCTTACTAACTGTGGGGAGGGGTACTTTTATTATGGGAAGGTAGAGATCCCTGTTTCTGCTTAGCAAAAACACAGGATCACTACCTTGCCTTCTCATAAAATGGCGATCTGCAGGGCCGCCATCAGGAATTATGGGGCCCCTTACACAGCTTCAGGCATTTCCCCCCTGGAGCATAGAACCAAGGGGGGGGGGGGGCAGTGCTGCCGCCTCAAATAAAAGGGGACCTCTGGACCCTTTAATAATGAAAAATAAGAATTAAAAAATAATTTTTTTCTAACTAAAAAAAAAGGGGGGGTTGCCATCCGGGGCCCTGGGGACCTCTGGGCCCTTTAATAAAAACAAAAATAAAAAAGAAATATTTAAAAAAATTTAAATAAAATAAAAAATTATAAAAAAAAAGAAGGGGGGGGGGTTGCCATCCGGGGGCCCTGGGGACATCTGGGCCCTTTAATAAAAAAATAAATAAAAAATAAATATTTAAAAAAAATAAATAAAAAATAAATAAAAAAAAGAAAAAAAGAAGGGGGGTTGCCATCCGGGACCCTGGGGACCTCCCCCCTTACAAAAAAAAAAAAAAAAAAGGGGGTTGCCATCCGGGACCCTGGGGACCTCCCCCCTTACAAAAAAAAAAAAAAAAGGGGTTGCCATCCGGGCCCCTGGGGACCTCCGGGCCCCTTACAGGTGTACCGCCTGTACCCCCTGAAGGCGGCCATGGCGATCTGCCTTGTTAACATAGGCAGACTGATGTTCTGCTTCTCCCCTGAACGATCTGAGGGTCCCAGCAGACATCGAGTCCACCGAACCCTCTTCTTGGCTCCCGCTGTGTCCAATCACATCAGGAGAGGGTCACAGGTGCCTCAGACCCAGAAGTCCAGGATCACGCACAGATACGTGATTCTGCACAGAAGAATCTTGCCGCCGTATATGTAGAGTATATGGTCAGAAAGCGGTTAAAGAAAACCTGTCATGAGAGAATCTTGGATGCTGCTACTGCTGACATACTTCTTCTGAAAATTCTAGCTGCTCAGAAGTCATGCTGGTTGCCTGGCTTCAATCCTTGGAATTACGGCTCCAGATAAGGATTTCTAACTTTTCTCCGTCATTCTCAATCCACATATTTATTTTTAGACAGGACTTCACAAAAAACACCGTAAAGAGTGTCTAATTACTTCCGTGTGGCCCCCCCTGCTGATCTGAACAAGTGGTGGAACTTGGTACTCGGTTGTGCTGAGGTTTGGGGAAAAAAAAATCTATGTGTGTATCGGCAGGTGCCAACAAAGGTATTAACCACTTGCTTACTGGGCACATATACCCCCTTCCTGCCCAGGCAAAATTTCAGCTTTCGGCACTGTCACGCTTTGAATGACAATTGCGCGGTCATGCGACGTGGCTCTAAAAAAAAAATTACGTTCTTTTTTTCCCCACAAATAGAACTTTATTTTGGTGGTATTTGATCGCCTCTGCGGTTTTTATTTTTTTTGCGCTATAAACAAAAATAGAGCGACAATTTTGAAAAAAACACAATATTTTCTACTTTTTGCTTTAATAAATATCCCATTTTATTTTTCCTCAGTTTAGGCCGATACGTATTCTTCTACATATTTTTGGTAAAAAATCGCAATAAGTGTATAGTGATTGGTTTACACAAAAGTTATAGCGTCTACAAAATAGGGGATAGAATTAAAAAAAAAACGTTATTTTTTTTTACTAATAATGACGTTTATCTGCGATTTTTGTCAGGACTGGGCTATTATGGTGGACACATTGGACACTTTTGGACACTTTTGACCCATTTTTGGGACCATTCACATTTATACAGCGATTAGTGCTATAAATATGCACTGTTTACTGTATAAATGTGACTGGCAGGAAAGGGGTTAACACTAGAGGGCGAGGAAGGTGTTAAATGTGTTCCCTAGGAGTGATTCTTACTGTGGGGGGAGGGGACTGACTGGGGGAGGTGACGGATCTGTGTCCCTGTACAAGGGACACACCATTGGTCTCCTCTCTCCCTAACAGGATGTGGATCTCTGTGTTTACACACAGAGATCCACGTCCTTGGCTGTGTAATGGTCGATCGCTGGTAACCTGGCGGACATCACGGCCTCCAGGCACGCGCATCGGCAGTGATGCGCCGGGCGCTTGCGTGCCTCCCAGTGGCCGTAGGAGCCAAGGCCATAAAATGACGGCCTCCTGGCATTGTAGAGCCACCTTGTGGCTGTATTTTTTACAATGTCCCGAGTCTGAAGAGGTTAAAGTGGTTCTAAAGCCTAAACATTTTTTACCTTAAAGCGGGGTTCCAACCACAATTAGCATTGTTTAAATGTATGTCCTTTCATCATGCGTTTTTATAATATAAATACGGTCACTTACTATTTTACAATCCGCCACCGCTCTGCATAGTTGTTCAAAAAAGATAGTTTATAAAACTAGGTCCACACCGTTGTCATTTTGTTTGTGGGCATTGTGAAGCCTACAAGCACTTACTTCCTGGAAGTCTTGGATGGGGAGTGATAATGGGGAAGCGCACTGCATCCTGGGAAATGATGACACACATTTCCCAGGAGCATTAGAGAGAGATGATGTCAGAATCCTAGGTGATTCCAAGGGCAGATTTCGTGGGACTGCATAGCAACAGGCATTTCCAGATGAGTAAAAACATTTTTATTTTTTTTTTCTTTATCATTGTGCACTTTTTTAGCTTTAGCCCACTGTCAGCTGACATCGCTCAGCAGGTCCTGTCTGTGGAAAGATCCTAATGCCCCGTACACACGATCACTTTATGTGATGAAAAAAAATGACGTTTTCTGTGAAGTAAAAAACAATGTTTTTGAAACTTCACTTTTCAATGACGATGTTGCCTACACACCATCGTTTTCCATTGAAGCTCGCTTCATAACTAGCTTCTGGGCATGCGCGGGTTGAAAAACGTTGTTTTAAACGACGTTTTTTTGCTACACACGGTGACTTTTTGTGAAAAACGACGTTTTAAAAAAAGACACATAAAATAGAAGCATGCTTCAATTTTTTTTTGTCGTTTTTTACAAGACATAAAACAACGTTTTTTAAAAACGTCATTTTTTTTCATCACATAAAGTGATCGTGTGTACGTGGCATAACTTTAACCACCTCAATACAGGGCACTTAAGCCCCTTTCCTGCCCAGGCCATTTTCCAGCTTTCAGCGCTGCTGCACTTTGAATGACAATTGCTTGGTCATGCAACACTATACCTAAACAGTATTTATAATTTTTTTCCCCACAAATAGAACATTCTTTTGGTAGTATTTGATCATCTCTCTGGTTTTATTTCTTGTACTATAAACAAAAGAAGAGGGACAAGTTTGAAAAAAAACACAATAATTTTTTTCATTTTGCTATAATAAATATCCATTTTTTTTAAAGCTATATTGTTCCTCAGTTTAGGCCGATACGTATTCTTCTAGATATTTTTGGTAAAAAAAAATCGCAATAAGAGTTTATTGATTGGTTTTCACAAAAGTTATAGGGGCAGATTCACAAAACAATTACGCCTGTCTAACTGGTGTTAGACAGGAGTAATTTCAAATTTCCCGCGGCGTATCACTAGTTTGAATTCTCAAACCATGATACGCCGGCTTCGGGCTTCGATCCGAGAGGCTTACGTCTTCGTAAGCCTTCGGATCTACGCTGCCATCTATTTGCGGCGGCTGGGAGGAGTTCGCGTCGTTTTAATGCGTCGGGATATGCTAATGTGTTTTTACGGGGATTCACGAACAAACGAGCGAGCGGCGCAGTCGTTTTCGTCTATTTTTTTATACGTAAAGTTAGAGCAGCTTTTTGCTGCTCTAACTTTACGTAGCCCATGTTAAGTATGGCCGTCGTTCCCGCTTCGAATTTATTTAATTTTTTTTTTTATTTACGTAACTCGTCGGGACGTGGATCGCCCGTAAAGTACGCTACATAAACAACGAATGACGTCACGACGTGATTTCGCGCAATGCACGGCGGGAAATTTGCGAACGGAGCATGCGCAGATCGATCGCCGCGGGAACGCGCCTAATTTAAATGTTTCACGCCCCCTACTCGTCTATATGGATTGCGACGGGAGAAATACACTACGCCACCGTCGTTTACCGTAGAAAATCTACCTGAATTCCACGTAGAGCAAGGTAAAAAACGGCGGCGTAGCGTATTTCTGCTACGCTACGATAATCCATTTCTCTGTGAATCTGCCCCATAGCGTCTACAAAATAGGAGATAGAATTATGGCATTTTGTTTTTTTTACTAGTAATGGTGACGTTTTTTATTACGACTGCGATATTGCAGGGGACAGATTGGACACTTTTGACACTATTTTGGGACCATTCACATTTAGACAGCGATCAGTGCTATAAAAATGCACTGATTACTGTGTAAATGTCACTGGCAGGGAAGGGGTTGACACTAGGGAGCGATTAAGGGGTTAAATGTGTTCCCTAGGGAGTGATTCTAACTGTAGCGGGAGGGGACTCATAAGGGGAGGAGACCGATCAGTGTTCCTCTGTACTGACAGGACGTGGATCTGTGTGTTTACACACACTGATCCAAAGTCCTGCTCTGTTACCGGGCAATCGCAGGTGCCCGGCGGACATCGCGGCCGCCGGACACGCGCATCTGTACCCAAGTGATGCGGCGGGCGCCCCAAGAGGGCCGAGAAGCAGAGATCGTCATATGACACTTTCCGGCCAGATCAAGAGCCATCATTTTAAGGCCGGCGGGCGGCAAACGGTTAAAGTCAGGATTCACCCAGATACCGCCCAAAGCAAAAATATCGCCATCAGTCAACACCCGCTCCCCCATCAAAGGTTTCTAATTATGAAGAAAATCTCCCTTTATCTAATTAAACTCCCTCCCAGAAGCATATCCCTGCATTAACCACCCCCTGTAAACTACAAAAAACACCCCCCTTCTCCAAAAGCAAACCCACACCACCTTCCTTAACCCCCCAATAAAAGAAACTCCCTAAGGCTGGAATTCTCACTTTCTCATTCAAAACAGAATATTGATGCCTAAGTAGGAAAACTTCTTTATCCCTAGTCTCTCTTCAGCTGGGTCATATGATACTTTGAGGAGGAGTCTAGGGGTTCCCTCAACCGTGCACTGTCGGTGTCCTGTCGAATAAGTTCCCCCAGCGGATTAGGACCCACCTGTACTGCGTAGCCACGGCGCTTGCGCAGTACGAACCTCAACTCAGCCTCCGAAAATAACCAAACATGTAGAGCTGACAGTCAGTATGAGTATGACACATGCTGCACGCTCCTGATGCTAGTGCTACTCTGCAAGGGACGGGGGTGATTTTACCAATAAAGTACATGTCTTAGCGGGGCGTGTTGATGGGCGGGATTTTCAATGTTGATAGGCAAAATCCGCCCATCAACATTGCAAAATCCGCCTATCAACATTGAAAAACCAGCCCTTTATTTGTTTTAACACCCCCTGCTAAGGCGTGTAATTTATTGGTAAAATTACCCCCGCCCCTTGCAGAGGAGCACTAGCATCGGGGACGTGCGGCATGTCTCATACTCATTGCGCAGGCGCCGCGTAGAGCTGACACTCAGCTCTACATGTTCGGCTATTTTCTGAGGCTGAGTTGAGATTCGTACTGCGCAAGCGCCATGCCTGCGCAGTACAGAGAGGGTCCTTATCCGCCGGGTGGAACATATTCGGCAGAACACCGGCATCTGAGGCCACGCAGTACAGTATTTTTCCATGTACAAGACTGCACCCCACTTTTCCAACCCAAGATCAAGAAATCAATATTTTAAACATAGGTAAAACAGCACACATTTTTATTTAGTAATTACCGCAGGTAACAATTAAATACCAGTACAGTGTTTCCCCGAAAATAAGACCTACCCCGAAAATAAGACCTAGGGCTATTTTCCCGGAGAGCTGCAATATAAGCCCTAACCTGAAAATAAGCCCTAGTTTAAAATGGAAAATGGAAGGAAAATTGCGCGTACCTAATATACAAAAAAATATAAGCTGCGATTCAAAAATGTTATACAACATAAAATAGACTGGAAGGAGGTGGGGAATCGCGCTAAACGTGAAACAATGCCTGATACTAGCACAATATGTTATCAAAAACAAAAAGTGGTATGGAATACAAAACCTAAATGGTATTAGTAAAATCCACAAAATAAATTATATATGTGCAAAACAGAACCTGATGAGTCAAACGTGAACAAGGAGAGTTAAAGTCCTCTGTGTTGGTCAGTGGTTCATCTGTGAAGCTAATGATGCTGAATTTTACAGGCGAGATGTTAGAAAAAAAACAATGTCCCGTTACAGGTCACGACAATCTTGCACTTGTAGATTTCAATGTGTAGCAGTAACTCCAAAAGGAAGAAAAAAAAAACATTCATAGTGTGATACCGTTGAGGATTGTAAATGATATCCACCCATGAAGAATAGCTATATTGTAGACAGGGGACAGTGACAACCCTTCACCATGGAACACAGTACACACTGACCCTTACCAGATGATGTGACCCTCTTGAGGTCAAAAACAGCCTTAAGGATGATATATATAAACTTCACTTTAAATCGTCATGATGATGTTTTCCTCAGTGAAAAAAAACAAAGAAGACTTTTCATAGTATAGACTGCATGGAAATAGGTCAAAATCACCCGTGAAGGAAAACAACAAAAACTGTGGGGAAGTGAAGTGCTGGTACCGCCACCGAATAAACACACTGACCCTTACCAGACAATAAGATCCACGCTAGGATCAATATGGGCAGCAAAAGGGTGAGTACACTGTTCTCAACACATCAGAAACCAATCCTCGATAAGTCACAGCATGGAAGCAAAAAAAACTAAAATAGTGTAAATCCATAAAAGAATTTATTCTAAAAAGCCAAAGAAATGCACTTACAAACAAATGCAGATTCGAGGCGTATGATAAAAGATGCCGGCCGGCTTGTGGAACGCGTACGTCCCCTCGTGTGGTTGCGATGACGTGGGAACGTCTCCTCCCAACGTTTCGTCTTCACAAAAGACTTGGTCACGGGATAAGGACGACGCACCACGTCATCGCATAAGAACCCTCAGCAGGCGGAGTCGGTTTCACATAGACGTGGCCCCGCCATTTTGGAGAAGGGACAAAGTAAGGGAAAGACCGTTTCAACAGGTATTCCCTATCCAAAAAACGATCAAAACAGTTGTATATAGAACAACAAAATAAAGACAAAATTGGCTAATTTCATATAGGTAGCCACTGTCTATCATGTAATAGTGCGGGAGCAGGAACAGATAGTATAAGGAGCTTGCAAACCACAGGCACTTGTTTAAAATAGCACTGGAGCTCGGCGCAATACTAAAGAAAAAGAAAACTATGAAAACGTTACCAAGGGGGCCATGTTACCATGTGGGACCGGCTCAACGCCACTTGTACAATATATACCTAACAAACAATGCTGGACAATACGCTTGTACTTAAACAAGTAGGTATATATTATGACCCATAATATATGTCCCATGATGACTGGAACATGAGTGTTCACCTCAATAATATCTAAAGACCACATTGCCTGATGTGGCCACAATGTGTCACCTAAAGACAACAATGGGGCACCTATGGATATTAATCAAAAAGGAATAATAGCAATTACTAAATAATAACAAAAATTAAATTACAATCAAAGAACATTATTTTATAATAAATACACCCTATACACCCATGTAGGCCTTACAGGTGAAGAGCTCCATGGGGGGTAGTTAATATATCACACTACATAGTATAGGCCAAAGATGGCAAAGTAGAGTGGAAAATACATACAATGCTATGACAAGGGGACTCAGCAAGATAGTGGCTATCCGACATGGTACCTCAAGAGTTGTCTATGAAGCAATTGACATCCACTTCTATGTTGAGGCCATGTGGTTCAAAACATCTGAGAGTGTGGATCCATGTCATCTCAGAGCGGGAAATACTCCTAACGAGATCACTTCCTCTCCAATGGGCTTGGTATTTGTCAATCCCCACAAAAATGGTGCCCTTTGGGTCCTTATTGTGTGTAATTAAGAAATGTTTAGAGACCGAATGGTCAGGGAACCCACTACATATATTGGTCAAATGTTCGTTTAAGCGTATGTGTAGTGGACGTTTAGTCCTGCCCACATATTGTAGCCCGCACGGGCACTGGATCATATAGATGACTCCCACTGTAGAGCACGTTATAAAGGATTTAATCTGGTGAACCTTAGTAGAGTATCTAGAACAAAAACTAGTGGTTCTCCTAGGGGTATGGTTACTGACCATACACACCCTACAGCGTCCACATTTAAAAAAACCTTTTAGGCCAGATGAAAACATAGATAGAATCTTGGGTGGATCCAGAACATTGGGGGCCAATTTGTTCCTCAACGATGTAGCACCCCTAAACACTACCTGGGGCTTATCAGGCAAGATGTCATTCAAAATTCTATCGTTCTTAAGTACATGCCAGTGTTTATTCAATATGTGCTTTATAGAAGCGTGTTGGCATGAGTAGTCAGTCACGAAGGGGTATCTGTATTCGTCCACCATGGCAGGCTTAGATTTACTTTTCAGTATGTCCTCTCTACTGGTGTTGGTTACTGATATCAGAGCTTCAGTCAAGAAAGAGGGACTATAGCCCTTTTCCAAAAACTGTTTGTTCAAGGTTTCAGCCTGTTTTAAAAAAAGCTCCTGATCATTGCAATTTCTCCTCAACCGGAGAAATTGACCCTTGGGGACGGCCTTCAGCCAACTGGCATGGTGACAACTATCATGAGGGATAAATGAGTTTCTGTCCGTAGTTTTAAAATAAGTGGACGTAGACAACTCGTCTCCCTCTCTCGTGATGACCAAATCCAAGAAATTAATAGTTTTCATGCTTGCCTCATACTTGAGAATAATCCCGATATCGTTAGTATTGAGGAAACGCATGAACTGGGTAAGGTCATTCTCACTGCCCTCCCATAGGAGGAGGATGTCATCGATGTACCTGGCCCACAGGAGCACCTGGGGTCTGGAAGGCACATCGACCACATCCTCCTCCCACTTGGCCATAAATAAATTGGCCAAGCTAGGGGCATACTTAGCCCCCAACGCAACACCCCTATCTTGGCGATAGAACTGCCCATCATGCCAAAAAAAATTGTGGGATGCCGCATAGTGAAGTAATTCCATAATAAACGCGATTTGCCCATCAATGAGGCCCGAATCCCTCTTTAAAAAGTGTGAGACTGCCTCTAAACCCACCTCATGGGGGATTATGGTGTATAGTGATGTGACGTCAGCGGTCACAAGCCATACATTCGGAGGGAGTGTCAAACCAGCCAATAGACCAATAATGTGGCTAGTGTCTTTAACAAACGAGGGCATGGCCTTCACCAAGGGCTGGAGGTAAAAATCAATATATTTGCCCACCCGGGACGTCACAGAGTCAATGCCACTGACAATGGGACGACCCGGGGGGCATACTGGATCCTTATGCACCTTGGGCAGGTAATACATAATTGGCACACGGGGCGCCTTGGGGACCAAAAAGGATTTCTCCTTAAGGTTAAGTATATTTGACCGATACCCCCTGTTTACAATCTCCACCAAGGATCTTCTATATTTCTCTCCCGGGTTGAGAGGGAGAGGGGTATATGTGTCCCTGTCACTTAAGATGTTAGACATCTCCTGTAGATAGTCTTGTTTATTTAGGACTACAATACCCCCCCCCTTGTCAGCGGGGCGGATCACAAGGTTCTTGTTATCACAAAGAGTTTTAATGCCCATTTCTATATCCAATTTACACCAAACTTTTTTAACTCGTATGTTGTCTAAATCCCTAAGAGACAAATCTCTGAAAACCTTCAAAGCAGCCGGTAACTGTCCCGGTGGGTTATACGTAGAAGCGTTTGCCAGGCCTGAATGGACATAGTTATGGACCGAAGTTTTGGATGGACTAAAGGGATTGGACGATATATATCGTTGGATATTCAATTTTCGGACATACCTATGGATGTCCATGTAGGTTTTAAATTTACTCATATTTTTTGGAGGGGCATATTTCAACCCTTTATCCAATACAAGGAGTTCAGGTTCGGTTAGGTTATGGGAACTTACGTTAAAGATCCCCGAATTTGTTACGTTTTTGGTCTTTTGGGGCTTAGCATGCCTCCCCCCTCTGAACCCTCTTTTAACTCTGCCAGTCTTTTTATCCCTTGTCCAGCTCGGGGAAAACCCTAATTGGGCTGGACAAAGTTCATAGATTGGTTGCCATAACCAAGTTCATATGGTATAGACGGCATAGTGTGGTGAGTATTTGGAAACAAATTTTCAGTCCCCATATTGTCAATATCCCCTAATGGTAAAAAACTATTTTGGGTCAAGACATTGTATTCTGGTTCGAAATTACCTGTGTAATGTACCACATCATTATTTCTACATGTCTGTAAAGTATTAGAATTAGGCCCCTGATTGTATACATTGCCTCTCATGGGGCCCTGTGTATTAATCTGGCCATTATCATAACCCGGCGGAAAAAAAAGGGGGGGGGGGGCCACCATAGTTTCCACGACCCCGAGAGGGGGGTGGAGCTAATCCCCCTGCAGCTCCTGGTCCCCAAAGTAGGGGCCGGTAGCCTGGGGGTGGGCCAAATTGATTGCGTTGCCCTCCCGACCCTCCCAGATGGTGGGGTTGTGGAGCAGAATTTTTTTGCAAAAAAACTTTTTTATGTTTAAAATGGCTTTTAGGTGTGCCACCTGTCCCCGCACGGTTGTGATTATTCCTAATCCCCGGTGCTGGAAGCATGCTGACAACCCCATTGGCCATTTGCGAGTTAGCTGGAGTGGCTTCCATCTCAGAAGGGTTTGAGTTATTGGTATCTGTCACCAATTTCTTTTGCCACTCAAACACGATCTTAGAATGATAGTCTCCAAAATCTCTATTAAACTTTTTCTTCTTTTTTATCTTCTGTTCTCTTTCCTCTTTTTCTAGTATCTTGAGAAGATTTCTTGATCTATCAGCATAATCCGTACTAGACATAAAGGGGGAGAGCTTTTCTTTGATGAGTTTGACTTCATCATCCAACTTTTTTAGCTTGATGGCTTTGCGGTCACTTAAAAACCTCAAAAGATTAAGCCCCATGTCGTTAAAGTGTTTGTACCACCCCTCCAAGTCAGTATCACCTTTTTGGGGGGCAACTTCCCATCTGAGGCTCCGGGGAACCATCTGATGTTTGAGGTATGTTTCTAGAAAAACCACATCCCACTGGGTATGTAGTTCAGAAATGGTGAGGTTTTTAAGTCTCATAAATAGACCTCCTATATCACTTTCACCCTCTTTGAAAGTTTCAAACACTCCCTCGGGGTTGACAACGCGTGTAGCCCTAAACTCAAAAATATCCATAACAAGGAAAAAATGATTTTAACAGAGAAAACCGTACTCTATAATAGAGTACAAATGGGGTAGCTGCAATATATTGTATAAGAACAGAATATGGAAAATGGAAGGAAAATTGCGCGTACCTAATATACAAAAAAATATAAGCTGCGATTCAAAAATGTTATACAACATAAAATAGACTGGAAGGAGGTGGGGAATCGCGCTAAACGTGAAACAATGCCTGATACTAGCACAATATGTTATCAAAAACAAAAAGTGGTATGGAATACAAAACCTAAATGGTATTAGTAAAATCCACAAAATAAATTATATATGTGCAAAACAGAACCTGATGAGTCAAACGTGAACAAGGAGAGTTAAAGTCCTCTGTGTTGGTCAGTGGTTCATCTGTGAAGCTAATGATGCTGAATTTTACAGGCGAGATGTTAGAAAAAAAACAATGTCCCGTTACAGGTCACGACAATCTTGCACTTGTAGATTTCAATGTGTAGCAGTAACTCCAAAAGGAAGAAAAAAAAAACATTCATAGTGTGATACCGTTGAGGATTGTAAATGATATCCACCCATGAAGAATAGCTATATTGTAGACAGGGGACAGTGACAACCCTTCACCATGGAACACAGTACACACTGACCCTTACCAGATGATGTGACCCTCTTGAGGTCAAAAACAGCCTTAAGGATGATATATATAAACTTCACTTTAAATCGTCATGATGATGTTTTCCTCAGTGAAAAAAAACAAAGAAGACTTTTCATAGTATAGACTGCATGGAAATAGGTCGAAATCACCCGTGAAGGAAAACAACAAAAACTGTGGGGAAGGGAAGTGCTGGTACCGCCACCGAATAAACACACTGACCCTTACCAGACAATAAGATCCACGCTAGGATCAATATGGGCAGCAAAAGGGTGAGTACACTGTTCTCAACACATCAGAAACCAATCCTCGATAAGTCACAGCATGGAAGCAGAAAAAACTAAAATAGTGTAAATCCATAAAAGAATTTATTCTAAAAAGCCAAAGAAATGCACTTACAAACAAATGCAGATTCGAGGCGTATGATAAAAGATGCCGGCCGGCTTGTGGAACGCGTACGTCCCCTCGTGTGGTTGCGATGACGTGGGAACGTCTCCTCCCAACGTTTCGTCTTCACAAAAGACTTGGTCACGGGATAAGGACGACGCACCACGTCATCGCATAAGAACCCTCAGCAGGCGGAGTCGGTTTCACATAGACGTGGCCCCGCCATTTTGGAGAAGGGACAAAGTAAGGGAAAGACCGTTTCAACAGGTATTCCCTATCCAAAAAACGATCAAAACAGTTGTATATAGAACAACAAAATAAAGACAAAATTGGCTAATTTCATATAGGTAGCCACTGTCTATCATGTAATAGTGCGGGAGCAGGAACAGATAGTATAAGGAGCTTGCAAACCACAGGCACTTGTTTAAAATAGCACTGGAGCTCGGCGCAATACTAAAGAAAAAGAAAACTATGAAAACGTTACCAAGGGGGCCATGTTACCATGTGGGACCGGCTCAACGCCACTTGTACATTATATACCTAACAAACAATGCTGGACAATACGCTTGTACTTAAACAAGTAGGTATATATTATGACCCATAATATATGTCCCATGATGACTGGAACATGAGTGTTCACCTCAATAATATCTAAAGACCACATTGCCTGATGTGGCCACAATGTGTCACCTAAAGACAACAATGGGGCACCTATGGATATTAATCAAAAAGGAATAATAGCAATTACTAAATAATAACAAAAATTAAATTACAATCAAAGAACATTATTTTATAATAAATACACCCTATACACCCATGTAGGCCTTACAGGTGAAGAGCTCCATGGGGGGTAGTTAATATATCACACTACATAGTATAGGCCAAAGATGGCAAAGTAGAGTGGAAAATACATACAATGCTATGACAAGGGGACTCAGCAAGATAGTGGCTATCCGACATGGTACCTCAAGAGTTGTCTATGAAGCAATTGACATCCACTTCTATGTTGAGGCCATGTGGTTCAAAACATCTGAGAGTGTGGATCCATGTCATCTCAGAGCGGGAAATACTCCTAACGAGATCACTTCCTCTCCAATGGGCTTGGTATTTGTCAATCCCCACAAAAATGGTGCCCTTTGGGTCCTTATTGTGTGTAATTAAGAAATGTTTAGAGACCGAATGGTCAGGGAACCCACTACATATATTGGTCAAATGTTCGTTTAAGCGTATGTGTAGTGGACGTTTAGTCCTGCCCACATATTGTAGCCCGCACGGGCACTGGATCATATAGATGACTCCCACTGTAGAGCACGTTATAAAGGATTTAATCTGGTGAACCTTAGTAGAGTATCTAGAACAAAAACTAGTGGTTCTCCTAGGGGTATGGTTACTGACCATACACACCCTACAGCGTCCACATTTAAAAAAAACTTTTAGGCCAGATGAAAACATAGATAGAATCTTGGGTGGATCCAGAACATTGGGGGCCAATTTGTTCCTCAACGATGTAGCACCCCTAAACACTACCTGGGGCTTATCAGGCAAGATGTCATTCAAAATTCTATCGTTCTTAAGTACATGCCAGTGTTTATTCAATATGTGCTTTATAGAAGCGTGTTGGCATGAGTAGTCAGTCACGAAGGGGTATCTGTATTCGTCCACCATGGCAGGCTTAGATTTACTTTTCAGTATGTCCTCTCTACTGGTGTTGGTTACTGATATCAGAGCTTCAGTCAAGAAAGAGGGACTATAGCCCTTTTCCAAAAACTGTTTGTTCAAGGTTTCAGCCTGTTTTAAAAAAAGCTCCTGATCATTGCAATTTCTCCTCAACCGGAGAAATTGACCCTTGGGGACGGCCTTCAGCCAACTGGCATGGTGACAACTATCATGAGGGATAAATGAGTTTCTGTCCGTAGTTTTAAAATAAGTGGACGTAGACAACTCGTCTCCCTCTCTCGTGATGACCAAATCCAAGAAATTAATAGTTTTCATGCTTGCCTCATACTTGAGAATAATCCCGATATCGTTAGTATTGAGGAAACGCATGAACTGGGTAAGGTCATTCTCACTGCCCTCCCATAGGAGGAGGATGTCATCGATGTACCTGGCCCACAGGAGCACCTGGGGTCTGGAAGGCACATCGACCACATCCTCCTCCCACTTGGCCATAAATAAATTGGCCAAGCTAGGGGCATACTTAGCCCCCATCGCAACACCCCTATCTTGGCGATAGAACTGCCCATCATGCCAAAAAAAATTGTGGGACGCCGCATAGTGAAGTAATTCCATAATAAACGCGATTTGCCCATCAATGAGGCCCGAATCCCTCTTTAAAAAGTGTGAGACTGCCTCTAAACCCACCTCATGGGGGATTATGGTGTATAGTGATGTGACGTCAGCGGTCACAAGCCATACATTCGGAGGGAGTGTCAAACCAGCCAATAGACCAATAATGTGGCTAGTGTCTTTAACAAACGAGGGCATGGCCTTCACCAAGGGCTGGAGGTAAAAATCAATATATTTGCCCACCCGGGACGTCACAGAGTCAATGCCACTGACAATGGGACGACCCGGGGGGCATACTGGATCCTTATGCACCTTGGGCAGGTAATACATAATTGGCACACGGGGCGCCTTGGGGACCAAAAAGGATTTCTCCTTAAGGTTAAGTATATTTGACCGATACCCCCTGTTTACAATCTCCACCAAGGATCTTCTATATTTCTCTCCCGGGTTGAGAGGGAGAGGGGTATATGTGTCCCTGTCACTTAAGATGTTAGACATCTCCTGTAGATAGTCTTGTTTATTTAGGACTACAATACCCCCCCCCCTTGTCAGCGGGGCGGATCACAAGGTTCTTGTTATCACAAAGAGTTTTAATGCCCATTTCTATATCCAATTTACACCAAACTTTTTTAACTCGTATGTTGTCTAAATCCCTAAGAGACAAATCTCTGAAAACCTTCAAAGCAGCCGGTAACTGTCCCGGTGGGTTATACGTAGAAGCGTTTGCCAGGCCTGAATGGACATAGTTATGGACCGAAGTTTTGGATGGACTAAAGGGATTGGACGATATATATCGTTGGATATTCAATTTTCGGACATACCTATGGATGTCCATGTAGGTTTTAAATTTACTCATATTTTTTGGAGGGGCATATTTCAACCCTTTATCCAATACAAGGAGTTCAGGTTCGGTTAGGTTATGGGAACTTACGTTAAAGATCCCCGAATTTGTTACGTTTTTGGTCTTTTGGGGCTTAGCATGCCTCCCCCCTCTGACCCCTCTTTTAACTCTGCCAGTCTTTTTATCCCTTGTCCAGCTCGGGGAAAACCCTAATTGGGCTGGACAAAGTTCATAGATTGGTTGCCATAACCAAGTTCATATGGTATAGACGGCATAGTGTGGTGAGTATTTGGAAACAAATTTTCAGTCCCCATATTGTCAATATCCCCTAATGGTAAAAAACTATTTTGGGTCAAGACATTGTATTCTGGTTCGAAATTACCTGTGTAATGTACCACATCATTATTTCTACATGTCTGTAAAGTATTAGAATTAGGCCCCTGATTGTATACATTGCCTCTCATGGGGCCCTGTGTATTAATCTGGCCATTATCATAACCCGGCGGAAAAAAAGGGGGGGGGGGGCACCATAGTTTCCACGACCCCGAGAGGGGGGTGGAGCTAATCCCCCTGCAGCTCCTGGTCCCCAAAGTAGGGGCCGGTAGCCTGGGGGTGGGCCAAATTGATTGCGTTGCCCTCCCGACCCTCCCAGATGGTGGGGTTGTGGAGCAGAATTTTTTTGCAAAAAAACTTTTTTATGTTTAAAATGGCTTTTAGGTGTGCCACCTGTCCCCGCACGGTTGTGATTATTCCTAATCCCCGGTGCTGGAAGCATGCTGACAACCCCATTGGCCATTTGCGAGTTAGCTGGAGTGGCTTCCATCTCAGAAGGGTTTGAGTTATTGGTATCTGTCACCAATTTCTTTTGCCACTCAAACACGATCTTAGAATGATAGTCTCCAAAATCTCTATTAAACTTTTTCTTCTTTTTTATCTTCTGTTCTCTTTCCTCTTTTTCTAGTATCTTGAGAAGATTTCTTGATCTATCAGCATAATCCGTACTAGACATAAAGGGGGAGAGCTTTTCTTTGATGAGTTTGACTTCATCATCCAACTTTTTTAGCTTGATGGCTTTGCGGTCACTTAAAAACCTCAAAAGATTAAGCCCCATGTCGTTAAAGTGTTTGTACCACCCCTCCAAGTCAGTATCACCTTTTTGGGGGGCAACTTCCCATCTGAGGCTCCGGGGAACCATCTGATGTTTGAGGTATGTTTCTAGAAAAACCACATCCCACTGGGTATGTAGTTCAGAAATGGTGAGGTTTTTAAGTCTCATAAATAGACCTCCTATATCACTTTCACCCTCTTTGAAAGTTTCAAACACTCCCTCGGGGTTGACAACGCGTGTAGCCCTAAACTCAAAAATATCCATAACAAGGAAAAAATGATTTTAACAGAGAAAACCGTACTCTATAATAGAGTACAAATGGGGTAGCTGCAATATATTGTATAAGAACAGAATATGGAAAATGGAAGGAAAATTGCGCGTACCTAATATACAAAAAAATATAAGCTGCGATTCAAAAATGTTATACAACATAAAATAGACTGGAAGGAGGTGGGGAATCGCGCTAAACGTGAAACAATGCCTGATACTAGCACAATATGTTATCAAAAACAAAAAGTGGTATGGAATACAAAACCTAAATGGTATTAGTAAAATCCACAAAATAAATTATATATGTGCAAAACAGAACCTGATGAGTCAAACGTGAACAAGGAGAGTTAAAGTCCTCTGTGTTGGTCAGTGGTTCATCTGTGAAGCTAATGATGCTGAATTTTACAGGCGAGATGTTAGAAAAAAAACAATGTCCCGTTACAGGTCACGACAATCTTGCACTTGTAGATTTCAATGTGTAGCAGTAACTCCAAAAGGAAGAAAAAAAAAACATTCATAGTGTGATACCGTTGAGGATTGTAAATGATATCCACCCATGAAGAATAGCTATATTGTAGACAGGGGACAGTGACAACCCTTCACCATGGAACACAGTACACACTGACCCTTACCAGATGATGTGACCCTCTTGAGGTCAAAAACAGCCTTAAGGATGATATATATAAACTTCACTTTAAATCGTCATGATGATGTTTTCCTCAGTGAAAAAAAACAAAGAAGACTTTTCATAGTATAGACTGCATGGAAATAGGTCGAAATCACCCGTGAAGGAAAACAACAAAAACTGTGGGGAAGGGAAGTGCTGGTACCGCCACCGAATAAACACACTGACCCTTACCAGACAATAAGATCCACGCTAGGATCAATATGGGCAGCAAAAGGGTGAGTACACTGTTCTCAACACATCAGAAACCAATCCTCGATAAGTCACAGCATGGAAGCAGAAAAAACTAAAATAGTGTAAATCCATAAAAGAATTTATTCTAAAAAGCCAAAGAAATGCACTTACAAACAAATGCAGATTCGAGGCGTATGATAAAAGATGCCGGCCGGCTTGTGGAACGCGTACGTCCCCTCGTGTGGTTGCGATGACGTGGGAACGTCTCCTCCCAACGTTTCGTCTTCACAAAAGACTTGGTCACGGGATAAGGACGACGCACCACGTCATCGCATAAGAACCCTCAGCAGGCGGAGTCGGTTTCACATAGACGTGGCCCCGCCATTTTGGAGAAGGGACAAAGTAAGGGAAAGACCGTTTCAACAGGTATTCCCTATCCAAAAAACGATCAAAACAGTTGTATATAGAACAACAAAATAAAGACAAAATTGGCTAATTTCATATAGGTAGCCACTGTCTATCATGTAATAGTGCGGGAGCAGGAACAGATAGTATAAGGAGCTTGCAAACCACAGGCACTTGTTTAAAATAGCACTGGAGCTCGGCGCAATACTAAAGAAAAAGAAAACTATGAAAACGTTACCAAGGGGGCCATGTTACCATGTGGGACCGGCTCAACGCCACTTGTACATTATATACCTAACAAACAATGCTGGACAATACGCTTGTACTTAAACAAGTAGGTATATATTATGACCCATAATATATGTCCCATGATGACTGGAACATGAGTGTTCACCTCAATAATATCTAAAGACCACATTGCCTGATGTGGCCACAATGTGTCACCTAAAGACAACAATGGGGCACCTATGGATATTAATCAAAAAGGAATAATAGCAATTACTAAATAATAACAAAAATTAAATTACAATCAAAGAACATTATTTTATAATAAATACACCCTATACACCCATGTAGGCCTTACAGGTGAAGAGCTCCATGGGGGGTAGTTAATATATCACACTACATAGTATAGGCCAAAGATGGCAAAGTAGAGTGGAAAATACATACAATGCTATGACAAGGGGACTCAGCAAGATAGTGGCTATCCGACATGGTACCTCAAGAGTTGTCTATGAAGCAATTGACATCCACTTCTATGTTGAGGCCATGTGGTTCAAAACATCTGAGAGTGTGGATCCATGTCATCTCAGAGCGGGAAATACTCCTAACGAGATCACTTCCTCTCCAATGGGCTTGGTATTTGTCAATCCCCACAAAAATGGTGCCCTTTGGGTCCTTATTGTGTGTAATTAAGAAATGTTTAGAGACCGAATGGTCAGGGAACCCACTACATATATTGGTCAAATGTTCGTTTAAGCGTATGTGTAGTGGACGTTTAGTCCTGCCCACATATTGTAGCCCGCACGGGCACTGGATCATATAGATGACTCCCACTGTAGAGCACGTTATAAAGGATTTAATCTGGTGAACCTTAGTAGAGTATCTAGAACAAAAACTAGTGGTTCTCCTAGGGGTATGGTTACTGACCATACACACCCTACAGCGTCCACATTTAAAAAAACCTTTTAGGCCAGATGAAAACATAGATAGAATCTTGGGTGGATCCAGAACATTGGGGGCCAATTTGTTCCTCAACGATGTAGCACCCCTAAACACTACCTGGGGCTTATCAGGCAAGATGTCATTCAAAATTCTATCGTTCTTAAGTACATGCCAGTGTTTATTCAATATGTGCTTTATAGAAGCGTGTTGGCATGAGTAGTCAGTCACGAAGGGGTATCTGTATTCGTCCACCATGGCAGGCTTAGATTTACTTTTCAGTATGTCCTCTCTACTGGTGTTGGTTACTGATATCAGAGCTTCAGTCAAGAAAGAGGGACTATAGCCCTTTTCCAAAAACTGTTTGTTCAAGGTTTCAGCCTGTTTTAAAAAAAGCTCCTGATCATTGCAATTTCTCCTCAACCGGAGAAATTGACCCTTGGGGACGGCCTTCAGCCAACTGGCATGGTGACAACTATCATGAGGGATAAATGAGTTTCTGTCCGTAGTTTTAAAATAAGTGGACGTAGACAACTCGTCTCCCTCTCTCGTGATGACCAAATCCAAGAAATTAATAGTTTTCATGCTTGCCTCATACTTGAGAATAATCCCGATATCGTTAGTATTGAGGAAACGCATGAACTGGGTAAGGTCATTCTCACTGCCCTCCCATAGGAGGAGGATGTCATCGATGTACCTGGCCCACAGGAGCACCTGGGGTCTGGAAGGCACATCGACCACATCCTCCTCCCACTTGGCCATAAATAAATTGGCCAAGCTAGGGGCATACTTAGCCCCCATCGCAACACCCCTATCTTGGCGATAGAACTGCCCATCATGCCAAAAAAAATTGTGGGACGCCGCATAGTGAAGTAATTCCATAATAAACGCGATTTGCCCATCAATGAGGCCCGAATCCCTCTTTAAAAAGTGTGAGACTGCCTCTAAACCCACCTCATGGGGGATTATGGTGTATAGTGATGTGACGTCAGCGGTCACAAGCCATACATTCGGAGGGAGTGTCAAACCAGCCAATAGACCAATAATGTGGCTAGTGTCTTTAACAAACGAGGGCATGGCCTTCACCAAGGGCTGGAGGTAAAAATCAATATATTTGCCCACCCGGGACGTCACAGAGTCAATGCCACTGACAATGGGACGACCCGGGGGGCATACTGGATCCTTATGCACCTTGGGCAGGTAATACATAATTGGCACACGGGGCGCCTTGGGGACCAAAAAGGATTTCTCCTTAAGGTTAAGTATATTTGACCGATACCCCCTGTTTACAATCTCCACCAAGGATCTTCTATATTTCTCTCCCGGGTTGAGAGGGAGAGGGGTATATGTGTCCCTGTCACTTAAGATGTTAGACATCTCCTGTAGATAGTCTTGTTTATTTAGGACTACAATACCCCTCCCCCCCCTTGTCAGCGGGGCGGATCACAAGGTTCTTGTTATCACAAAGAGTTTTAATGCCCATTTCTATATCCAATTTACACCGAACTTTTTTAACTCGTATGTTGTCTAAATCCCTAAGAGACAAATCTCTGAAAACCTTCAAAGCAGCCGGTAACTGTCCCGGTGGGTTATACGTAGAAGCGTTTGCCAGGCCTGAATGGACATAGTTATGGACCGAAGTTTTGGATGGACTAAAGGGATTGGACGATATATATCGTTGGATATTCAATTTTCGGACATACCTATGGATGTCCATGTAGGTTTTAAATTTACTCATATTTTTTGGAGGGGCATATTTCAACCCTTTATCCAATACAAGGAGTTCAGGTTCGGTTAGGTTATGGGAACTTAGGTTAGGGTGGATATCATTTACAATCCTCAACGGTATCACACTATGAATGTTTTTTTTTTTCTTCCTTTTGGAGTTACTGCTACACATTGAAATCTACAAGTGCAAGATTGTCGTGACCTGTAACGGGACATTGTTTTTTTTCTAACATCTCGCCTGTAAAATTCAGCATCATTAGCTTCACAGATGAACCACTGACCAACACAGAGGACTTTAACTCTCCTTGTTCACGTTTGACTCATCAGGTTCTGTTTTGCACATATATAATTTATTTTGTGGATTTTACTAATACCATTTAGGTTTTGTATTCCATACCACTTTTTGTTTTTGATAACATATTGTGCTAGTATCAGGCATTGTTTCACGTTTAGCGCGATTCCCCACCTCCTTCCAGCCTAGTTTAAAATGCTTGTTAAATCCTATAATTCACTCTATTACAGTAGTATATACTGTACAATGTGTGTGTTTCTGTAATATAATTGTGGGAAAGAGAGATCCGGCGGGTCACAGAAGCGCAAAGCGGTGCTATAACGAAGGTATTTGGCACAATTTTATTACAGAAACACACACATTGTACATTATATAATACTGTAATAGGGTGGATTATAGGATTTTACAAGCATTTTAACTCATTTCACACTGGGGATTTCTGTCAGGCAGGGAGAGAGAGGGGGGAGAGAAGATATCACATTACATAAGACCTACCCCAAAAATAAGCCCTACTGTGTCTGTTGTTGCCAAAATTAATATAAGACCCGGGCTTATTTTTGGGGAAACACTGTATATTATGCAGGGGTTGTCCTGTTTTCTCCACTGTCTGATAATACACTCAGTGGAGGGAGGTCCACACTGTTTATCTGCAGCTCTATTACCATGCTCCTTTGCATAGATGGCTACATTTATTTAGAATTTTGCAAAGTAAACTTACTTTTATTATTTTCTGACATCTTGAGCTCAGAAAACTCTGGTCTCTGTTGCATCTGTGTACTCTCCACTTCTAATGGGATTGCACCTGCGCACTCTCCACCTCCACCCCCACCCCCACCTCCAGCTGACATCAGTTACATACGGCTCGTGATTGGAGGAAACCGTTTGACAAGCTATGGGCAGCGGCTGCGCGGTTGTCTCCCAGGCTGACTGACTGTTTAAGATGCTGCTCGATTTTCAGGCTATTATTTTAGGAAAAAATAGCGTCTTATACACATAAAAATGCAGTAATTTCATGCTTTTCAGGGGGTGCCCTTATTAAAATGAGGGGATGGGGCACAATAGAAGGGGGGCTGGCTGCTGCACTCTGAAACTCTGATTACTTTTACTGTGCTGATGCTGAGGCTAAACAACAGGGACACTGTCTGGGTATTTTGCCAGAATGCTCTGGGGGGGGGTTTGAACACCCCTGATCCTCCTCTTATCTACGCCCCTGGCTAGTTATGTATTGCTACAGAGTTCTTTTTTTATAAGGGTGCATGTGATCAGCACTCTAGTCAGAGGGTTCAGGGGTCATGATGCAGCTTCATAGGACAATCAGAGGAGAATGAAAACTCCTCCTACAAGCTTTAACCAGACACTGATACAAGTCACAAGACTGCTATGTACTGCAGATGAGAAAAGGTATTTGGCAGTTTATATTTACTAAAACGATTGCATCTCCATGTTCTGTGTACTGTGGGAGACCAGATCGAGTGAATGCAGAGTCCTAGGTTTAGTAACACTTTACGTTTTTTCTCTCTTCTGCTCTGCAGGCAGGGGAGGACTGACAACTCATGGGGCCCCCGGGCAATAGGAGATTATGGAGCCCCCGGGCAATAGATTATGGGGCCACACAGTATACACACACACACATACAGTATACATACACAGTAAACACACACATACAGTATACATACACAGTAGGGATGAGCAAACAATTTGGGGTGTTCATGGCAAATTTGAAAAGCTGCATAACACCCTGGAAAAGTCTATGGGAGAAATCTAAAGTTCTAATATTAAAGGCTTCTATGCAAGTCATAAAAAGTGTTTGGGATCCCGGGTCCTGCCCCAGGGGACATGTATCAATGCAAAAAAAGTTTTAAAAAAAATGCTGTTTTTTCAGGAGAAGTGATTTTAATAATGCTTAAAGTGAAACAATAAAATTGAAATATTCCTTTAAATTTCATACCTAGGGGGGTGTATAGTATGCCTGTAAAGTAGCACTTGTTTCCCGTGCTTAGAATTGTCCCTGCACAAAGTGTCATTTCTGAAGGATAAAAACCCATTTAAAATTTGCATTGATACATGTCCCCTGGGGCAGGACTCAGGTCCCCAAACACTTTTTAGGACAATAACTTGCATACTAGCTTTTAAAACTAGCACTTTAGAACTTTAGATTTCAAGCGTTCAAGTCCCAATGGGGATCTAAAGTTCACGCAAACTTTTGGTGTGTTCGCAGGTTCTGGTGCGATCCGAACGAGGGGGGTGTTCAGCTCATCCTTAATACACAGTATACACACACAATATATACACACACTGAAAAGGTACTGGAGAGGCGGGGCAGCTATAATCTTGGGATTTTTTTTAAAAACACTGAATTTTACATACTGTCCCTGGTTTTACTGAGGCTGGCAACCCTAGTGGCATGGGGCCCTCAGGCAGTGCCCAAGTGCCCGAATGGTCAGTCCACCCCTGTGTGCAGGCTTATGAAATGGGAAACACGTTCTTCTGAATACATCACTTTTTCGATCCACATGTGCTAAACCACCCCCTATGCTTGCACTGAACCAATTTTTCCCCTTATGTCATATCTCCAGGAAAAAAAGTCATAAAAATATTCTTTGTCTTAATATATTCCACTTCCTGAGTCTGAATTAGTTGTGTTGCTAAGTGCAGAAGACTTGAAATCCAGAGGAAACTGGGTATTTGCATTAACTTTGAGAAAAGTCACCACATCCTGTTGAATTTTTACACAAAGAGTCTATCAAATCTATTTCCTGAACATTGGAGGCTTTTAAACTGTCAGAATTAACCCCTTAGTTTTTTTTTGTTTTTTATATTGCAAACCAGTAGCACATCAAGCTAGGAGAGATTTAATAACTGGTTAAAGGGAAAATTTTAATACAAATGGCGGTATGTATTAATTTAGAAGGGGGGCAATTATTGGATGAGAAAAGAGGATAGGTACACCTGTCTGCTCTTCCTGTCCTGTTAAAAGGGGGAAAAGAATGATGACCCCCCCGTCTTTATAAAATTGTGCAGAAATTTAAATTTAGGGTCGGTTCACACCATAATTTCTGCACTCCGGATACATTTCTGCATTCAAATTTTTTATGCATTTCAGTGCCTTTTTATTGTGTTTGGATGCGTTTTGGACCCTCTTTTGTTCTTCATATCAATTCAGGACATGTGCATTCCGGTGCGTTTTTTATGCATTCCGGTACGTTTCTGGTGCATTTTGTCATGGTCCAGATGAGTTCCATACAGAAAAAATGCAACATGTTCTACTTTTCTTGACTGCATTACCATAGTTGCCAACATTCTCCAAACATTTTAGGGATGCTTTTTTTGCCTGTAGGTGAAGTATTATTTAAATTAGAGGCGGGCTTTTGTTTGTAGGTGTGGCCTAGCTGGATTTTAAAAATATGCTGAATTTCAATTATGTTAAACAATAGGCGTGGCTTAAATTGGGGGTGTGGTTAAATATAGTGTGAGATGACTTATATCGTTGAGAATGTGGTTATATGTAGGGAAATAAAAAAGAGAAAGAGGGATGGAGGGAGAGAGAAAAATGAATAAGGAGAAGAAAGAAAGATAGAAAGAAAGAAAGAAAGAAAGAAAGAAAGAAAGAAAGACATTTGGGGTGCCATCCGACTCTGCTGCCGCGGTTGCTTTGGGACACTCATGTCTTTCTTGGGGTAAATCAAGGAGTGATGTGTAAAAAGGATCAAATAACTGTACAACTTTCCCTGATGAAGACAAATTTGAAAAGCGTTAGAAAATTTGTCCCCGCCCTTAGCCTTGTCCTGGGGCATGGGATGATATACAGTATTTCTCCACAAGCATGGTTTTAAATATATTTTTTGATATTGTTCAAGCGTAATATTTAGTCTATGTAATTATTTTTTGTAATAAATTAGTATTTTTTTATGACCCAGTTGTCACCCTCTATTACTGTTGCCTAGAAAATCCCACTCATTTAGAGGTATTCAAATTTTCATGGATCAAGGGATGATGGCAACGTCATGCCACCACACATGAGCCAACTGTTTTCAGAAAGAAAAGGGGATGGAAAGAGAAAGAGTGTGAAGGAGGAATAGAGAGAGAAAGAAAGAAAGAAAGAAAGAAAGAAAGAAAGAAAGAAAGAAAGAAAGAAAGAAAGAAAGAGAGAAAGAGAGAAAGAAAAAAAGAGAGAAGAGGGATGGAGGGTCTGGGCTATCCCCTGAGACAATTCTGAAGGACTACATGTCCCATAAATGTCCCCTGTCAGCAGTTAGGATGGAAGTTTTACAGGAACACAGACAGTTGCCTACCTTGATTAGGTGTGCTGGCAGAACTCTTGGTGTTGCTTTTAGGCTTAATAAACTCACAGCCAAATGAGGACCTGGCTTTCTGGTTGCCAAAGATCTCCTCATTCCCTTCCCGTGCTGTGTCCGGGGAGACTCGGCGTGAGGGTCCTTCTAATAGAGGCAAATTAATAAAATTATTACAGATGCATAGCTTCCAACTGTCACTGATTTCGAAGGACTGTCCCTGATTTGGAACAAAGTCCCTCTGTCCCTCTTACGTCCTCATTTGTCCCTCATTTTGGTCTGATCTATATAGTTGTGTATAAAATTCATTATTTATCTTTCAAAAAGTGTTTCCAGTTCTAAATCTTTCATCCAATTTCTAAATTGTTGCATTTGTAAATTTCAAAAGTCATTATAAAGCAGTGGTCTCCAAACTGCTTTATTGCTTGCCTTTATTCGGCCCTTGGGGCACTATCCTTCCCACTGATATGAGACACTATTCTGCCCTCTGACACCGACATTGGAGCACCATTTCTCCCATTGACACAACTAATAGAGCACTATTACTCCCTATGATACCAGCAATGGGGCACTATTCCTCCCACTAATACCAGATATTTACTAACAATAATGCCAGGTAAATTTCCACTCCTGCTGGCCAAAGTCCGGCCCTCCAAGAGCTCTGAAGGACAATAAACCAGCCCTTTGTTTAGAATGTTTGGAGACCCCTGTTATAAAGGAATAGTAGTGGTATAAAAAAAAACACTAGTGGGTTTTTTAATTCTCCTTTAAGGTGGAGTGACGAGGTGTGTGCTATGCCTACAGACGTTTGCCACCAGGTGTCCCTTATTATTATCTCAAAAAGTTGGGAGGTATGCAGATGTCCCTGTGAACAGTTCTCTTTCAGTGCAGGGAAAAGAGAGAGGAGGGGAGAGAGAGAGAGGGGGAGGGGGAGGAGAGAGAGAAGTGGAAAGAGAGGGGGGAGGGAGAGAGAGAGGGGGAAGGAGAGAGAGGGGGAGGAGAGAGAGAAGTGGAGAGGGGGGGGAGAGGGGGAGGGAGGGGGAGAGGGAGGAGAGAGAGGGGGAGAGAGAGGGGGAGAGAGAAAGAGAGATTGGGAGAGAGAGAGGGGAGAGAGAGAGAGGTGGAGAGAGGAGGAGGAGAGAGAGAGAGAAAGAGAGGGAGAGAGAGAAGGAGGGAGATAGAGAGGGAAGGGAGAAAGGGGAAGGAGGGAGAGAGAGTGGGGAAGAGAGACAGGAGGAGAGAGAGGTAAGATAGAGAGAGATGTAGAGAGGGAGGGAGAGAGAGAGAAGGGGGAGAGAGAGAGAGGGAAGGAGAGAGAGGAAGAGAGACACTGCCATATACAGGTTTGGCTATACTGTGTTCTTCACAGATTCCAGTACTATTCAGACATTTTTTAGCACTGTTCTTCCTCACCTGACAGTAATGAGTAACCTCCACAACAACTCTATGCACACGGCCAATAATGGTGCCAGCGCAGCCATTGGCCGGGACAGAAAGCCCGCTCAGTGCACCCATTGGCTGGGATGTGCTGCAGCCTGCCTCCTGATATCCCCTCAGCCAATAGCTTACTCAAGTTGTCTGCTACATCCCTCCCATCACCTAGCCACGACTACCAGCTACCATAATAAACACAGAAAAATACAACAGTCTGTTATTCTAATATTGTATTTATTATTTTCCAGGGCACCTGATACTTTATATCATCAACAGTATATAAAAAAAAAAATTCCCCCCAACATGTCAACCCACTATAGTTGGTAAATGGCTGGCCACTCTTCAATATTCGGTAAAGTGGAAGGCCTGTTGGGTTTAATCTGCTGATTATGCCCTTTCCTTTTTTTTTTTTTTTTTTTAGATTTTATTAGACTTTTTTCATAATAAATGTAGAAAAATCCAAAGTAAGAGAATTTTTTTTCTTTTTTTATTAAAATATACAATATGTAATATCATTCTGTTATTCTAATATTCTACTTATTATGCAGGGCACCTGATACATTGTATCATCAACAGTACATAAAAGATTATTTTTTTCCCCAAGACATGTCAACCCACTCCAGTTGGTAGCTGGCTGGGCACTCTTCAATATTTGGTAAGGTGGAAGGCTTGTTATTATTATTATACAAAATTTAGTGCCAACAGTTTGTGCAGTTCACCACTGTTGGGTTTAATCTGTAGAATATGCCCTTTGTTTTGTTTTTTTACATAACAAATATAGAAAATTACAACAGATAACAATCAATGTAACTGTTAAAAGAATTGCATGAACAGTTCATTATCAACCCGTAATCAAAAAGTTCCAAAAAGTAAGAGAGAAAAATTCCCTTTGTTTTATTTTTTATATATTTTTTGCCAGCTCAGGATAATCACATCAACTCATAAAACTGTGTCCGGCACTGTTTGTACTTTCACTTTATTTCTACCAAACCTCATGAAAATGTTGATGATAGGCCAAATGGGTGTGGAGAATAGGGGTGATTGTGTCTGATTCATCCTTTCCCTAACTGGAAGGGTGCCGCGCTGTATCCACAACCTGCACGCTCATAATAATTATTCTGAACCGGCTGGTTGGGTGAACTGTTTGAATTTTGCTCTTTAATCTTTATAACTATCTATAATCACACCTTTAAGTATATTTGAAGTATTATGTAATCAGCCTCTTATAAGAGTGCAAACATTCAATATGGCTCTCGTATTGCTCAGCCCTGGAGTATTATCACATATTTCCTTTAATGGTTTGTAATGAGTAAACATTCAATGGGTGAAGTACTTATAAATGTATATTTTGCTTATTTGCTAAGTCGGTCATGATCAATGTTGGATATCTGTGTTCTAGAGCTTGCCATATCAGAAGCCATCAGAGCAGATGTGCGGAGGTCTTTGGATGCATACATAGAAGATAATTATAACCTGTGGCTAATAGTCTCTCAGAATTAAATAGCTCTATATATTGGTGTTCCATGTTCCAGTACCAGGTCCTTCCTTCTGTGTGCTGCCACCAGCTTCCTGCTTCCACCACCAGCCAATCACAAGGGGTCTTAAAGGGCTTGCCACGGCTTGGTGTTCAATGTGTCCATGTGCTACCCAGATACAGTGGCGTCTCCAGCTTTCATATTTAGGGGGGGCACATGGGGGGACAGGGACAAAAGTAGGGGGGCCAACTATAAAATGCAATTTTATATATATATATATATATATATATATATATATATATCCTGGGGCCCTTTACTACGATCCCACAAAGGGCCCTTTCACATGTCCAGCCATCCCAACCCCTCACTCTCCTCACATACGAGCAGGGAGGAATACAGCTCCTCCTCCTTTCAGTCCCGCCCACACATCCCCTCTCTTCAGATACAGCACACCGGGATAGTGTGGGCACGACTGAAAGGAGGAGGAGCTGTATTCCTCCCTGTTTGTATGTGAGGAGAGTGAGGGGTTGGGATGGCTGGACTCGCTGGGCTGTAATAGAGTGTCATAGTGTCATGTCCCGGGGTGTATTCGAACCTGGGTCTTCCTGGTCTTAAACCATAGCCTTACCTGATGTGCCACAGAAGAGATCTAGGCCTTGGGAATATCCTTATTGTGTTCAACACACACCTCGGACTCACTAGCTCCACCTGCTGCCAGCTGTGGACAATTCTCATTCTGGACAGCCTTTAAATAGGAAGTGAGGTCATCACTCAGCGCCCGTTTATTTGGATTACTTCCTGGGTGTTTTGTCTTCAGTGATCTGCATTGTATTGAACTCCTGCCTGATATCCCGACTATTCTACAGCCTGCTGATTTTGTACTTTACCGCCAGATCGTGTATGACCTTTGCCTGCCTGACCCTTCTCCGGAATCCGATTGTGAACTATTTGCCTGATCCGTTGCCAACCGTATCTGCCTGACGACTCTTTGCCTGGATCTCCAGCATACCTGTTCCACTTCAGGACACTACCTTTTACAGGTACCTAACATAATAAACGGGCCACAATGGCAGTGGACCCTGCTGAGATTGTTAAGGCGATTACACGTCAGGGACAACTGATCGGAGCGCATGAACAGCATCTTTCTTCCCTGGACGCCAAGTTAGATGAACTTTGCACTATGCTTAAATCTTGTTTGCCTGGTTCCTCTGCAACGGTCCAGATGCCGGATCCTACTTCTGCTACGGTCCAACCCGCCTCTTCTGTACCACCAAAACTTCCCTTGCCTGACAAGTTTGGTGGTGATACTGAGGACTGCAGAGGCTTTTTAAATGTTTGCCGTTTGCATTTCCGCAACAACCCTGTGACTTTTAGCACTTCATCTGCCAAAGTGACTTTTGTAATTTCCTTGTTAAAGGGGAAGGCCCTGGCCTGGGTCTCTCCTTATTTGGAACGAAACGATCCTATACTTCAAGATGCTGAGAAATTTCTGGCTTCTCTCCAGACTGTATTTGACAAGCCAGATAGAGCATCTGCAGCTGAGTACTCCCTCTTGGACATACAACAAGGCACCAGATCTGTGGCACAGTATGCTATTGAGTTCCGTACCCTTGCTGCTGAGACTCATTGGGACTCAAGGGCATTACGTGCAGCCTTCCGAAAAGGTCTCACAGATCGCATCAAGGATGAATTAGTCTATAAGGATCTCCCAGAAGACCTTGAGAAATTCATAGAGCTGTGTGTTCGTCTGGATGTTCGGTACCATGAAAGGTGCCAAGAGAGACTTAGAACCCGCAAGTTTCCTAAGCCAGTTTACCGTTTGGCCCCTAACTTCCAAGCACCACCTCAGCCAGAACCTGAAACCTCTGTTGAACCCCAGGCACCTGTGGAACCCATGGATGTGAGCCGTCTCCACCTAACTGAGTCAGAGAAACAAAGGAGGCGTTCATTGGGCCTATGCCTGTACTGTGGACTTAAAGGACATTTAGTATCTGTCTGCCCTTCCCGTCCAGTAAAAGGCAGGATCTAACCAGTGTTGGAGGAGCTGGCTTAGACCTTACAGGTAGATCCTCCAAGACCAAGATTACTGTTCCGGCTACTATCCATTTACCTTCTAAGCTTGTTTTCTGCGAGGCTTTTGTGGATTCTGGAGCTGCTGGCATATTCTTGGACTACAATTTTGCAAGAAAGAACAACATCCCGTTTGTTCCAAAGTCTAGACCCCTGAATATTACCACCCTGAATGGACAGCCCTTGGGAGATGGCATTGTGAAATTCGAGACTACGACAATCACCCTTCAGGTAGGCCTCCTCCACAAAGAGGAAGTTGTCTTGTCTCTCATTGATTCTCCGCTTCTGCCTATCATCCTTGGTTACCCATGGTTGCAACTTCACAACCCTTCTTTTGATTGGGAAAAGGGAGAACTAACCTCCTGGGGATCGTGCTGTCGCCCTAATTGTTTGTCTCAACCCAAAAGACTTTCTGCTTGCATGTTGGCTCCTGTGACTATTCCACCTACCTTGCCTCGTGAATACCATGACTTTGCAGATGTATTTTGCAAGCAAAAGGCAGAGGTGTTACCTCCACATCGTCCTTTTGACTGTACAATTAAATTGATTCCCGGAGCACCTCTTCCCAAAGGAAAGACCTACCCCTTGTCTCTGCCTGAACAAAAGTCTATGGAGGAATACGTAAGAGACAACTTGGAAAGAGGTTTTATCCGACCCTCTTCTTCTCCAGTAGGAGCAGGTTTTTTCTTCGTTGAAAAGAAAGATGGGGGCCTTCGACCATGCATAGACTATCGGGGGTTAAATCAAATCACCGTAAAGGACTCCTACCCTTTGCCTCTCATTCTTGAACTGTTTGATGTACTTAAGGGGGCTGTCATCTTCTCCAAGCTAGACCTACGAGGGGCATATAACCTGATTCGAATTAAAGAGGGGGACGAGTGGAAGACAGCATTCAACACTCGTAATGGACACTTTGAATATTTGGTCATGCCATTTGGGTTGTGTAACGCACCTGCTGTCTTTCAACGTTTCATGAATGAAATTTTCCATGATTTCAGCAACCGCTTTGTGATCATCTACTTGGACGACATTTTAATCTTTTCCAAGACTCATCTAGAGCACATCTCGCATGTGAAACAGGTATTACAACGACTTAGAGAAAACCATCTTTATGCAAAAATCGAAAAATGCAGTTTTCATCAAAGCTGTATTCCTTTCCTTGGGTACATCATAAGTGCTGACGGTTTCCAAATGGACCCTCAAAAACTTTCCGCTGTCTTGCAATGGCCCCAACCGACCACTTTAAGAGGACTCCAAAGCTTTTTAGGGTTTGCAAATTACTACAGACGCTTCATTAAAAGTTTTGCCTCCATTGCGGCACCCCTTACTGCCATGACTAAGAAGGGTACAAATTGTAAGGTGTGGTCTTCAGAAGCAAGATCGGCTTTCCAGCGATTAAAGGACACGTTCAGTAAAGCTCCAATTCTTCAGCATCCAAATCCTGATCTCCAGTACATTGTTGAGGTTGATGCCTCTGAGGTTGGAGCAGGTGCCGTACTCTCCCAGAGACAGCCAAAGTCTGGTAGAATCCATCCAGTAGCTTTTTTCTCTAGAAAGTTTTCTCCTGCAGAGATGAATTATGATGTTGGGAATCGAGAACTACTGGCCATCAAATTGGCATTGTCTGAATGGCGACACCTTCTGGAAGGGGCTCCCAAGCCTTTTACTATCCTCACTGACCATAAAAACCTACTGTATCTTCAGACTGCTAGACGTCTGAACTCACGTCAGGCTCGATGGGCTCTGTTTTTCTCCCGTTTTAATTTTGTCCTTTCTTATGTTCCAGGGCATAGAAACAAAAAAGCCGATGCTCTTTCCAGACAGTTCGCTACCTCTGAAGAAGATCAACCAGGCGAGCAGTATATAATCCCACCTCACAAAATTGTTGCGCAGATCTCCACGGCTCTTTCCCAACAGCTACAAGAATCCCAGAATCGTGTTCCCCAGGGCTTGAAGATACCACCAGGTCGCCTGTACGTAGCCCCTAGTCTCAGAAAACCTGTACTCCTCTGGGCACATAATGGCGTGTTATCCGGTCACCCTGGTGTCACCATCACTCTTAAGACCTTGCAACGTCATGTATGGTGGCCTCATATGAAAAAGGATGTTACTGACTATGTGGCTGCCTGCCCAACTTGTGCTGCTAATAAAGTACCCCGCACATTGCCAGCTGGACTGTTACATCCACTTCCCGCACCTCGCCAGCCTTGGACCCATTTGACCATGGACTTCATTGTAGACTTACCCAAGTCCGAGGGCATGACTGCTATATGGGTCACAGTGGATCGTTTTTCCAAAATGTCTCATTTTGTGCCGCTCCCGGGATTACCTACAGCGAAAGCACTGTCCACTCTTTTCCTTTCCCATATTGTAAAACATCATGGCATACCTACCAATGTCGTCTCAGACCGCGGATCCCAGTTCGTTTCCCGATTCTGGAGAGCGTTCTGCAAGAAACTGGGAGTAACGCTCTCGCTCTCTACTTCACATCACCCGCAAACTGATGGTCAAACCGAACGCATGAACCAGACCCTAGAAACCTATCTTCGACATTATGTCAATGCCTTACACTCCAACTGGTCTGAGTACTTGCCTTTAGCTGAGTTCGCCCTAAATTCCCGTTGGCACAGTGCTCTTCATACCACACCATTCTACGCAGCCCTAGGCTATCACCCTCAGACTTTTCCTCTACTTCAGCCTTCTTCTGGTGTACCAGCAGCAGATCAGCGGGTAAAGAATATTCTACTACATTGGAAGAAGATTCGTTCATTACTACAAAAGTCAGCAGGCAAGTACAGACTTTTTTCCAACAGACGAAGACGCCATATACCTCCATATGTGGTGGGGGACAGAGTTTGGCTATCAACCAAGTATGTGAGACTGAAACAACCTTCTACCAAATTGGGCCCTCGATTCATTGGTCCTTACAGGATCATTGCTCGAGTTGGGCCAGTTTCCTATCGCTTAAAATTACCTTCCTCTCTCCGGATACATCCTGTGTTTCACGTTTCCCTCCTCAAAAAAGCTATTTTCAACCGCTACTCCAGATCACAACAGCTACCTCCTCCTGTTCTTGTTGATGGACAAAGTGAGTTTGAAGTCTCCAAGATTCTTGATTCCAGAAGACATGGCCGTGGCCTTCGGTATCTGGTTCATTGGAAGGGATATCCTGTCACAGACCGCTCCTGGGTTCCAGCCAAAGATCTACATGCCCCTTCTCTTATACGAGACTTCCATGCCTCGTTCCCCACTAAACCCCGCTAGGCCCCCGGAGGGGTCCATTGGGGAGGGGGCCCTGTCATGTCCCGGGGTGTATTCGAACCTGGGTCTTCCTGGTCTTAAACCATAGCCTTACCTGATGTGCCACAGAAGAGATCTAGGCCTTGGGAATATCCTTATTGTGTTCAACACACACCTCGGACTCACTAGCTCCACCTGCTGCCAGCTGTGGACAATTCTCATTCTGGACAGCCTTTAAATAGGAAGTGAGGTCATCACTCAGCGCCCGTTTATTTGGATTACTTCCTGGGTGTTTTGTCTTCAGTGATCTGCATTGTATTGAACTCCTGCCTGATATCCCGACTATTCTACAGCCTGCTGATTTTGTACTTTACCGCCAGATCGTGTATGACCTTTGCCTGCCTGACCCTTCTCCGGAATCCGATTGTGAACTATTTGCCTGATCCGTTGCCAACCGTATCTGCCTGACGACTCTTTGCCTGGATCTCCAGCATACCTGTTCCACTTCAGGACACTACCTTTTACAGGTACCTAACACATAGACTGACAGTCGGCTCAGCATGCAGTCACCACTCTCGGAATTTCCGGCTGGTTCTCCTGTCCTCCTGTCCTAAAGACGG
This sequence comes from Rana kukunoris, assembly GCA_029574335.1. Lineage (NCBI taxonomy): Eukaryota > Metazoa > Chordata > Amphibia > Anura > Ranidae > Rana > Rana kukunoris. Next base: position 28,521,040 of record CM056051.1, on the reverse strand, counting down.
GAGAAATCAGTCTGTTTTTTTCAGTAACTAAGATGAAGGCTTGCCCCCCCCCCCCCACAGTGCTCATGGAGTCCTTTGTGCAACTCGCTTTTCTCTGTGCCAATAAGGATACAGGGGAAGGAGGAGATCGGGCGGCTGTGGTTGTGTGAGCGCTTGCATTATGCATTATGCAGTGTCAGCGAGCAGAGGGAGGGGGGAGGAATGCCCCGCAGAGCTGACTGGGGACGCTCCCCCTCTCAGGAGAGACTGTTACTCCAGCGGCGGCCCGAGCAAAATACAAAAAATGCAAAAAATTTAATAAAAAACATTTTTAAGGGGGAGGGGGCACAGCATAATGTTGCCCAGATAGCAAGCAATTGTGCTGCAAGTTTGAAAATGACTTGCTAAACTATTGCTAGACTTGCCAGGCTTCACAAGTTTGTTGCACAATTGCAGCAAATCCGCATTGCATGACTCCAGATCAACTTTCTATGCAAACATTCTGCAAGTCTGCTGCAAGTTCTGGTTCAGTTATGTTGTACAATAACGGAAAGAAAGCTGCGCAAATATGAACACTTCAAAATATAGCACCAATGATAGTCCTATGTATAAAAAATGTCCCGTGTCACAAGTGATATATAAAACAAATTAATGTCCATTTGTCAGATACGGAACACAATATGCATCTGATGGAAACTGATAGTAGTGACATCAAATGCAAGAACCTCAGAAACAGTGCATAAATAGATAAAACACCTCCACCTTCCAATCACACCGCCCCTTACCAGAGGGGAAGATCCCAACTAGAGATCTTCTGACAGCAGATGGCTTAGTCCCCAGCCAGGGGGTTAACGTGGCAGGATATCCAAGAGCCGAGACTTCTCCAACAGTGGACCGGTGATCAGTGTTGAATGAAACCAATATGGAGAAGGAAAAAAGCTACATAGTGTGAACCCATATAACTTGTTTAATAAAAAAGTTAAAATCACACTTACAAGAAAGTAGATAAAATTTGCATGTGAACATATAGCCGGCCGGCTAGCACAACCCGTTCACTCCGGGACACAGTATGCGGTTAAAAGACGTCAGCACGCCGCCACCCTACGCTGTTTCGTCTCAAAAAGACGTCATCCAGTGCCCCAGGACGAAGTCTTTTTGAGACAAAACGGCGTAGGGTGGCGGCGCGCTGACGTCTTTTAACCGCATAATGTGTCCCGGAGTGAACGGGTTGTGCTAGCCGGCCGGCTATATATTCACATGCAAATTTTATCTACTTTCTTGTAAGTGTGATTTTAACTTTTTCGTAAAAAAAAATTCTCTAGCAAAGCGCGGTGACGTACAACACGTACGACGGCACTATAAAGGGGAAGTTCCATTCGCATGGCGCCACCCTTTGGGCTGCTTTAGCTGATTTCATGTTAGTAAAAGACGATTCACGATTTTCTGTCTGTTACAGCGTGATAATTGTGCTTACTCCATTACGAACGCTAGTTTTAACAGAATGAGCGCTCCCGTCTCATAACTTGCTTCTGAGCATGCGTGGGTTTTTCACGTCGTTAAATCCCACACACGACCATTTTTTTACAACCCGAAAAACGACAACATTTAAAACGTCGTTAAAAAATAGAGCATGTTCGAAAAAAAAAATTGCTTGTTTTTCAGAACCCGAAAAATGCTCTGAAGCCCACACACGATCGTTTTTAACCACTTAGTAACCGCCCTATAGACGAAATACGTCTATAAGGCGGTTCCTCTACTCTAACAGGACGTCCATGGACGTCCTCCGTTAGGCCTCGTACACACGAGGGGATATGTCCGCTGAAAACGGTCCGATGGACCGTTTCAGCAGACATCTCCGCTCGTGTGTATGGGCTAGCGGACAGATTTCTCCACCCGACAGATTTCAAAGCATGCTTTGAAATCCATCCGGTGGAATCTGTCCGCCCGACATGTCTGCTGGTTAGTACACTTACCAGCAGACATGTCGTCCCCCACCGCCGCCGCGCCGCCGCCGAATGGATTCGGCGCATGCGCGGAAGTGTTTAACTTCCTGGTGCGGTGACGTGGCGGTGACGTAGCGGCGTCAACGTCACCGCCGCGTCACCGCGCCGTCCGGCGGCGGGGAATTTGATCCGATGGTGTGTACACGCCATCGGATCAAACTCCCGATCGGACATATCCGATGGAAATGGTCCGCGGACCGTTTTCATCGGATATGTCCGATCGTGTGTACGAGGCCTTAGAGTCAGTTGTGCGTGCCCAACCGGGCGCGCACACGCGATCACCGGTGCTCACCAGGTCCACGGGACCCGCAGCATCAATGATCGCGGTAAGGAGCCAATGGCGGCGGCTCCTTACCACGTGATCGCGCTGTCCAATGACGGCACAATCACAAATGTAAACAAACCCGGCCAGCGTCGGATCTGCGCGCCCGAGCGGGCGCGCACACGCGGTCGCGGCGCTCGGCGGGTCCACGGGACCCGCAGCGTCAATGATCTCGGTAAGGAGCCAATGGCAGCGGCTTCTAACCACATGATCGCGCTGTCCAATGACGGCGCGATCACAAATGTAAACAAACCTGGGCAGTGTGGGTCACCTGCAGGTCATCTCTCTCCTCTCCTCACACCATTGCAGCATGAGAGAAGAGAGATTAGTGACCAAATCTAAGTGCCCAGCAGTGCCCCATCTGTGCCACCTGTGCCCCACCAGTGCCACCTGTGCCCCACCAGTGCACAACATTGCCACATCTGTTCCCCATCTGTGCCCCACCAGTGCCCCACCAGTGCCACCTGTGCCCCACCAGTGCACAACAGTGCCACAACAGTGCCACAACAGTGCCACAACACTGCCACATCAGTGCCACCTGTGCCCATAAGTGCCACATGTGCCCATCAGTGCCAATCAGTGCCGTCTATGCCCATGAGTGCCGCCTGTGCCCACGAGTGCCGCCTGTGCCCACAAGTGCTGCCTGTGCCCACGAGTGCCGCCTGTGCCACACCAGTGCCGCTTGTGCCACACCAGTGCCACCTGTGCCACACCACCAGTGTCATCTGAGCCACACCAGTGCCAAACCAGTGCCGCACCAGTGTCATCTGTGCCACACCAGTGCCGCCTGTGCCCATCAGTGCCACCTGTGCCCATCAGTGCCACCTATGCCCATCAGTGCCAATCAGTGCTCATCTGCACCCCACCAGTGCTGCCTGTGCCCCACCAGTGCCATCTGTGCCCACCAGTGCCACACCAGTTCCACCTGCACCACTGCAGTGCCGCCTGTTGGCTTGTTAGGGTCTCAAGAAATGAGAGAAGCTGTCAGTACTTCAGGTGTGATCAAATTGTTCAATTTTCAGAAATTGGCACCATAGCTTGTAGACCCTATAACTTTTACCCAGACTAAATAATATCCAATTTTTTTTTTTTTTTACCAAAAATATGTAGCAGTATATATTTTAGGCCAAATTTATGAGAAAAATTACTTTTTTTTACAAAATGTTATGATAGAAATGAAGAAAAATTCTTTTTTTTACAAAATTTTTGTTCTTTTTTCATTAATAGCGAAAAAAATAAAAACTGCAGAGGTAATCAAATACCACCAAAAGAAAGCTCTATTTGTGGGGAAAAAAAAGGACAATAATTTCATTTGGCTACAGTGTTGTATGACCAAGTTATTGTCATTCAAAATGTGAGAGCACCGAAAGCTTAAAATTGGTCTGGTTATTAAGGGGGTTTAAGTGCCCAGTGGTCACGTGGTTAATGAAATAAAAAAAAAAAAAAAAAACATAATTTTTTAGAACCTGAAAAACGGTCGTCTGTACGCCGCATCAGAGTACATAATAAATGTATATGTTTGGCTCTGAATTTGCAGCCTGTCTGATTGAATATTCCTCCCTTGACAATAGTGGATTATCAGTCCTATGTCTATGAGTACCATTTCTGCGTAGTTCAGAAATATATATATATATTTTTTTCTCCTTGTGGAAATTCGGCAGCAGATCATACATTGGCGAGCCAAAGCTACTTTCATATGCTAAAAGCATAATAATAATAATAATAATACTCATAATGATAATAAACTGCTTCAAATGCTACACTAATTATTACTTTAAAACTCCCTTCAAAGTTCGATTTATTTAATGTTATCTACAAATGAAACTCATAATGCTACATTAGAAATGTCTCGGGTGTAAATACATTATGTATTGAGGAACTGATGTGTAAACTCATTCTACTCTGTGACTTGCTGCTCTCTGCCTCGGTAGCCGAATTTAAATTGAAACAATGGAGGAACATTTTTCTTTGTCTTTGAAGTTACTTGACCATGTAGCTACGCAACCGCGTAATATAATCCTTCAACCTGCTCATACACATCCTGCAGAGTTACTGCCTGAAAACAAAAGCTTATCCGGGATAAAGGAAGATGATGAATATTTGATCAAAATATAAGGAACAATGTTTTCCCACCATGTATGGGTATCCTAAAGCGATTGTTTTTTTTTGTAAATGTTTCCTTTAACCACTCAAGGACCTGGAAGGATTTGCCCCCCCAATGACCAGGCAATTTTTAGCGATTCGGCACTGCGTCAGTTTAAATGACAATTGCGCGGTCCTGTAACGCTGTACCCAAACAAAATTTACGTCCGTTTTTTCCCACAAATAGAGATTTCCTTTGGTGGTATTTGATCACCTCTGCGTTTTTTTCTTTTTGCGCTATAAACAGAAAAAGAGAGACCATTTAAAAAAAAAACACAATGGGCCAGATCCACAAAACTTTTACGGCAGCGTATCTCCAGATACGCCGCCATAATTTCAAATCTCCACCGTCGCATCCTTACGGCGATTCTGAAAGGCAGTTATGCCTACATTTTACCAAGATACGACCGGCGTAAGTCTCTTACGCCGTCGTATCTTGGTTGCAAATTTACGCTGGCCGCTAGGGGCGCTTCCGTATATTTTCTGCGTTGAATATGCAAATGAACTAGATACGCCGATTCACGAACGTACTTGCGCCTGGCACATTTTTTTTACGTTGTTTGTGTAAGGCTTTTTCCGGCGTAAAGTTACCCCTGCTATATAGAAGCGTACGCAATGTTAAGTATGGACGTCGGGACAGCGTCCAATTTTCCGTCGTTTGCGTAAAACGTTTGTGAATAGGGCTTTGCGTAAGTTACGTTCACGTCGAAACCAATAAGTATTTGCGCACTGGGATATGTCCACGGACAGCGCATGCGCCGTTCGTTAGAAACGTCTTTTACGTGGGGTCATGGTTGATTTCCATACTACACGCCTACTCCAAGCCTACTTTGAATTACGCCGGCCCATTTAGCTACGCTGCTGTAACATAGGACGCAAGTGCTTTGTGAATACGGCACTTGCCTCTCTAAGTTGCGGCGGCGTTGCGTAAACAAGATACGCTACGCCCGCACAAATATACGCCAAGGTACGTGGCTCTGGCCCAATATCTTTTAGCTATAATAAATATCCAAATATCTTCATCAATTTAGGGCAATATGTATTCTTCTACATATTTTTGGCAAAAAAAAAAAATGAATTAAATGGCAATAAGCGTATATTGATTGGTCTGCACAAAAGTTTTTGGCCCAGATTCACGTACATCGGCGCATTATCGGTCCGTCGTAGCGCACCGCCATTACGTTAGACTTGCGCCATCTAGCCGCGTAATCCCCCGATTCACGTAGCTTTTGCGCAGGAAATTGCGCAAGCGTAAGGTTTTTTCCAGAGGCGTAAGGAGGAGTAATACAAATTGGGAGGGACGTGGGCGTGTTACATTGAAATGAGCCGTGACCCCATGCAAATGAAGGGCCGGCCGGCTCGCGCATGCGTGCGTGAAGGAGACCATGTCAGCTCCGCTGTGCGCATGCTCACAACTCGGGAGCGGCGCAATCAGTGAAATTGGAAATGGACTAGGGCAACGTTGTGAACTACGCAGACAGCATAAATAGACACACACAAACGCACTTGCATTGCAAAAGTACATCCCTTTGTGTCCCTTCCCATTGAACCAAGTGCTTTTGTTCCTGTTGTTCGTTGCAGTGTGTCTTGTAGTTGTCAGATTAGTGTTCTGTGTGATCAAGTGCTTGTTGGTATATTTGTGAAAGTGTTTTTTGATAATTGTTTGAGAGACTGTTTGTTTGATTGATATATTTCTGAGCGTTTGTTTTCTTGCTTTATTTTTTCTTCTTTTTTTTTTTTGTGACTGTTTCTTGCTGAGTGCTAGTGTGATTTTTGGGTGTTCGTTTTCTCTTTGTGTGTGTTCTTGCCTGATTGGTTGTGCTTGTATTTGTGACTGATTTGTGGTGACTGGTAGTGAGTTTGTTTGGAAGTATGACAGAGAGAAAAAGAAAGCTGAATTTTACTGTGGGGGAAAAAATAATTCTTGCCCGGGCCATTAGCGAGTATGGGCGTTTTCTCCACGGCCCGCAGAGTGCCACCACCACCCCGGCCAGGAGGAGGGAGATTTTGGATAGGATCACGGAGCAGGTGAATTCCTCAGGGGAGGGGGAGACACGGACCCGGTCTGGGATTGACAAGAAAATAAATGATCTCCGGCGTCAGGTGAAAAAAAAACTGGCCGCAATGCATGCCCATGCCAGGGGCACAGGAGGGGGCCCACCATGCCGTATTAGGCTTACAGCGACGGAGCATGTGGTGGCCCTGACCTTTCACCGGCATGAAGTGGAGGGCCTGCCAGGCTTTGACACAAGTCCGGTCCCCGTGGTGCCAGGTAAGGTTTTTTTTTCTATCAGGTGTGTAGCATGTGTGGGGGAGGGGGTGAAAGGGAATATCTGGCAAGTGTGTGGATCCTCCAACCTGTGAATGTTTTGTGTCATCCACAGATGTGCAGGAGGGTGCAGGGCCATCTGGGCTGACCGCACCAACCCCAGGACGGCAGCCTAATGAGGCCCCCCCAACAAGGCCACAGTCCGCGGAGGAGGTTCAAGAGGAGGAGGACGATCATGAGGAGGAGGACGATCATGAGGAGGAGGATAATCATGAGGAGGACGATCATGAGGAGGAGGAGTCAGGCACTGGACGAGTGGTTTGTGCGGACTCTTCCCCTCTGGCTGGCAGAAGCCTGCCCTCCCTAAGGGGGAGCCCCCCCCCCTCCTCCCCCAACATGGCTCCCCTCACAAGGGCCTCCCCTTCTCCCCACCCACAACCATCAGCTGGAGGCAGGATGTCATCCCAGAGCACCAGGGGGGCGCCCAATCTCCTGCCCGCCAGTCTGCGAAGGGACCAGGCCCTCCAGACCCGCCATCTGGGACAGCTCTGCCAGACTTTTGGGCGGGTGGAGGAGAGCCTGTCCTCCATGAAGGATACGCTGGGTAACCTGGACTCCCACTCCCGGGCTTTCACAATCTGCCTAAATGAACTGCAGACTACAGCAGCAGGCGTTGGGCAGGATGTGAGGGCCCTTACCCAGGCTATCCAGGCCAACACGGCAACACTTGGTGCTTCCCTGGACAGAATTGCCGTGGCCTTGGAGGGCAGGCCGCCAGGTGGGCAGATATCAGGGGCTGCTCCTCCTTCCCCGGGTTTGCCCCTCCCCCATGAGTCTCCCCTGAGGGGCCGGGGCCGTGGCCGGGGGCGCCCCAGGCGTGGCTCACGCAGAGGGCAATAATTTATTTTTCCCCCTTTTTTTTTTTTGCTGACATTTTTTTTACATTTTGGGTTGTGCATGCTGTTTGAATGTGGGGGTGACATTCCGGCTGGAAAAGGGGTGTCATCCTCAATTTTGGTGGAGAAGAGTTCCCCAGGACCAGGGAGAAGTGATTCCCAGGTCCGTGTGAATGGTGTATGAATGTACAGTGACATAATTGGAGCCTTGGCGTGGCGTTACTGCTCACCAGTCCTGCATGGTGGACTTGATGAGGATGTAGGGTGTGTGTGCTAGGGACCACAGTGGTGTGCATGCATGCATTCTCATTGTGCCATGATTAATGTGTGTGTTTAACGTGCAAAGATGCCCAATATGAGCTGTCTCCTGACTGCTCTTCCCTCAGAAGACGGGGTATCCTCGGTTAGGGGTTGATTGTCTGGTTGGGGGGTCAGGTCATCACGTAGCTCAACCTGCAGGCCCTTCCTCACTGCGAGATTGTGCAGCATGCAACATGCAACGATGATATGGCACACAAAGTTTGGGGAATACAACAGTGTACCCCCAGACTTATCCAGGCATCGGAAACGTGACTTCAGGAGGCCAAAGGTGCGCTCCACCACTGCTCGGGTTTTGATGTGTGCTTGATTGTATCTTTCCTCCCCTGGGGTTTGGGGGTTCCGGATAGGAGTCATGAGATGGGGTCCCAGTGCATATGCAGAGTCACCTGGAAGGGAAAAGACAGGAGAATGTTAGTCATGCCTGTGCCACTTGTGAGGTGTGCATCACGGGAGGGGATAGTCATGCCTGACTCCCATGTCACTCACCAACCAGCCAGGTGTTCCCATACACGTTCTGATCGAATTCCATTCGGATGTGGCATTGATTGTAGATGTAGCTGTCATGGGTGGATCCGGGGTGTTTGGCACGGACGTGCCATATGAGGCCTTGGGCATCGACTATCACCTGTACGTTGATGGAGTGCCAATTCTTCCGATTGCGGTACATGTGCTCTGTCTCCAGGGGGGGCTGGAGTGCCACATGTGTGCAATCAATGGCCCCGATGGTGCGTGGGAATCTGGCAATTCTGTAGAAATCTGTCATTGCCTTCAGCCGCAGGTCCTCCTGGGTGGGTTTGATGATTTGGTTGGCCAAGCGTGTGAGGATTGCAGGGACAACCTGGTGCACACATCTGCTCATGGAGGATTGTGACATCCCAGCCACCACTCCACTTGTACGCTGAAAAGAGCCACTGGCAAGGAAATGGAGTGTTGCCAGTACCTTGACCAGTGGCTGCACTGCTTGTGAGCGTTGTGTTGGGCTGGTGATGTCCTCCTGCAGGGTTGTGGTTAATTCCAGGATGGCATGAGGGGGGAATCTGAAGATGCGATACACCTCAGAATCACTCATGCCAAACAGGTCTATGCGGGTGCGGTATATCCTCTCCCGTGCCATCCTCCGTGCCCTCCTCCTTCTTTGGTCATCTAAATTCACTAGTGCAGCTATGAGCGACGATGCCCCTGGCATGTTGGCAGTCAAATTGTAGTGCAACACGTGTGTGTGGTCTGCTCCTCAGTAACGGTGTTGCTTTCTGTGAGATGTAGACATTTTTTCAAAATTTAGACCAGCTTTTAGGTGCTCTAACTTTAGACAGGACATTTTGCTGTTGCGCACATCGCGTAGCCTGCGCAGCAACTGCGTTGTTTTGTGGATCCCCGCAACTCCCTCATTAGCATATTTGACTAGCAAATCAATGGTGTGTCTAGCGCATTTTTGCGCGGACGGATGCGTCTGTCTAACGAAATTACGCCGGACAAAAAAAAGTAGATTTCTGGCGTAAATCGTTTTCTGAATCGCGCGCATCTAAACGCACGAGCACATTTAGACTTACGCACGCGCAACACCAGTTGCGCAGGCGTAATCGCTCTGTGAATCTGGGCCATAGCGTCTACAAAATAAGTGATAGATTTATGGCATTTTTATTATTATTATTTTTTTTTTACTAGTAATGGTGGTGAGCTGCGATTTTTAGCAGGGCTACAACATTTTGAATCGGACACTTTTTTGGGACCATTGACATTTATACAGTGATCAGTGCTTTAAAGATGCACTGATTACTTTGTAAATGTCACTGGCAGGGAAGAGGTTAACACTAGTTGGCGATCAAGGGGTTAAATGTGTTCCCTGGAGGTGTTTCTAACTGTGGGGGGATGGGGCTGACTGGAGGAGGAGAGAGATCGTTGTTCCTGATCACTAGAAAAGCAGATCTCTCTCTACTCCCCTGTCAGAACAGGGATCTGTTTGTTAACATTGACAGATCCCTGTTCTGGCTCTCTGTGGATTAATCGTGAGTGGCCGGCGGTCATCGTGGCTGCCAGCCACACGCATCGGCTCAGAGATCCAACCTGCCGCAGTATAATGATGGTGGGTCGTCCTTAAGCAGTTAACATAAGGACTAAAAATATTAAAATATATTATATTTATTATATATAATATTTAATATTTACCAGTTGCAGTCAGCAGGTGGTGCTATAGGATACTTTTCTTTTTTTTTCCCTGGCTGACCTTCACCCTAAATATACACTAAAGCCTTGTACGCACCTGACAGCTCAGGCTGACGCCACTGTACTAACAATCCGATGTTAGTCCAGCGATCTCCCCTGCTGTGCTATTGTGTTCTGACAGGGGGATGCCCACCCGCTAGAACACTCTAATTAGCGTTCTCAGCCATTGGATTAAAGGGAGCCGGCCTGCAGACCTCTATCGGTCATGAGCCCTTTGACCTGCTGCCATATACAAGGGCTTTCTATAGAACCGGCTGATGCCGCTCGTCATTTGGCCATGTGCAGCCCGGATCTTCCTCTTCTCTGGTACCTCTTTGCTGCTCTTGGCCCCTCCTTCCTGTCGAGTGCTCCCACAGCAAGCAGCACGTTCAGCCCACTCCCTCTCTCTCCCGATCGGCTAACTGTCTTTGATTGACAATCGTGGAAGCCAATGGCGCTGCTGCTGTGTCTCAGCCAATCATGAGGGAGAGTCAGGGATGGGTGAGGGACATGTGAACATCGTTGGATAGAGAGGGGGCTCAGGTAAGTATTAGGGGGTGCTGGGAGGGCATTAAGATAAAAAAAAACTTCTGACTTTTCAATTCCTTTAAAGTGTTACTAAACCCAGGACTCTGCATTCACTATATCTGGCTTCCCACAGTACACAGAACATGGACATGCAATTATTTTAGAAAATATAAACTGCTAAATACCTTTATAACATATACCACCTTTATAACAGTCTTGTGACTTCTATCAGTTCCTAGTAAAGCTTGTAGGAGGAATTTTCATTCTCCTCCGATCCTCTGTCTGGACAGTGCTGATTGGCCCTGTGCTGATCACATGTACCCTCCCAAGTAAAAAAAAAAACTCTCTAGCAATACACACCAAACTGAGCATGTGCAGCCTGTCCACAGGCTCTGTAAATATCAGGTTATTTTTTGGAGACAGTGGAAGAAGAGGAGGATCAAACAGCCTTTATACATGTAGCATTTGGTTACTTTTCAGAACCGGTACTATTGAAATTCAGATGGGGTCAGAGAGTTAATTAACTCTGACCATTGTTAATTAGTTCAAATTTGAAGTTTCTGTCCCAGCTTGGCTGTGGTGTGGGCTCATGCTGTTGTTCCTGGGGTGCAGTTCCACCCCGGGTCGACAGGTGGCAGCAGTAGAGTCAAGGACTGTGGGCACATGTGAGAGCTTCATAAATGACGTGTCTGTTCTGTGGTTATTTATTGTTTATTCTAATTGCTGTTATTTTTTTGTCGTTACTATATCATCCTGTAGAAGCTACTGTAAAGCTCCTGAAGAAGTGTCCATACAACGCGAAACATGTTGGGCTAAACACTGTGTAACATCCCACCTTTTTGAGAATTCCACTGGTCTTCAAAATTTCTACTGAGTGGCTGCGAGTCTCCCACCTCTTTGTCGATCTCTGTGTATTTATATGTCCAATCAATAGGTGGTTTGTCACATTAATGTGTTTGTATTTTCTGGCCATTATTGTGGCATTTTGTTATTCATAATTTGTTTTTTATCAATTTTGTATTTTATCTTTATAATAAATATCCATGTTTTAATTTTATTACGCCTGTAAAGTCCATCATCCATCCTATGCACACGTGTATTTCTCTCTATACAGTACATATGTGTACATCCATTTTCTCTTGCAATCTTATCGGGACGTGGCATCTATAAATTCTCATATCCACAGTCCCACTCTGTGATGATTTGATTTCTCATTCCAGAGTCAAGGACTGGATACTTTTTCCCAGCAGCCTATCAGGAGGAGGCTACCTCGCTGTGCATGCTAGGGAGGGGTATTTATGGGGCAGACGCCATTTTCCTTTAGGGTAGCCACTCCACAGGGCCCTGGCAAATGGGCTTCCGGGCTGGGGTGCGCGTGCAACTCAGAGATCCTGGCTTCGGGACCACGTTGGCCCAGAGCAATTGATCTGGCGCTTGGGGACTCAGTAATTGACCGTCCTGTTGGAGGAAGCTGTTCGGTGGAGAGTCTACCTGAGGAGTACTGCGAGAGACTGGTGTTCCAGTAGGGGTCTGACCATCCATCGGAGACCAGGGGAACCGGACACTGAGAGGCTGAATGTTGGCCGTCTATCAGTCGGTACCCTAAACTACCTGAAGGAGATCCAGGTGTCCAGTCAAGAGGACTTCAGACTACTATTTCCTGCAACCAATGGGAGGGTCTGTGGCAGAGACTTAACCCCAAGTTCGAGTGTTTTTCTGGCTGCCAGGCTTGTGAGAGAGTCTCCCCTACCCATACATACCTTTCTCGGCTTGCTCTGCCTTCGGGACTCCTCCGTCCTTCCCCCAGCCGCCGAGTCTGTCTCCTGTCCCTGCCGACGATGTAGACAGTGAGAGGGGTGAGCTGTGCTCTTCCCATCTCAGCTGTGACAGGAGTTCTAGCACAGTGCTAGGACTTCTGTTTTGGAGGTGACAGGGTCAATAAAGAGAACCTGTCACTTCCAATTGCTATCGCACAGGGAATTGTTTTCTCCTGTGTGATAGCAATAAAGTTAAGTGAAAAAAAAATGTTAAAAAATAATATTAATAAATTAAAAAAGTAACTAAAAAGTAAAGAATAAGAAAAATGATATTCAAAATAATAAGAATATTACACAAAAATAAAAACAAGTAAACGACAAGCTAAAAATTAATAAAAAACAAAAGTAAAAAACAAAACAAAACAAAAAATATTTGAACTAACCGTTCCGCCCCTGGTTGCCATTCTCCATTGATTTGGGGGGGGGGGTCGGTTGGTGGGGAGGGGGTGCATTGTGGAACCTGGCCTTGGGGCGGCAGGGAGAGCAAATCCGGCCCTGGGTGTACTACACCCACTCAGGCTGGAGTGGCGAAGTAAAGTTTGTCGTTGGAAACCGGACTGTTTCCTTTACCTACACATGAATCTGTATTCTCTATCTCTGCTATTCTTCTATTCTTCACCAAGTTCAACTGTTTTACCTTGTTGGGTAAATAAAAGCACAAGAAAAAGATACCTGCTGTGTGGACATTCCATTACTACGGCTCTCATCAACTACCCTAGACGGCGGAGTCACAGAGGTAACATGCCACCCAAAACAAACCAGCAGCTCCTCCGGGGGTAGTGCTACATACACAATTCAGAGGATTAACCCCTTAGGTTCCACAGTGAGTATAAGAAGCATGCTTTTTCTACACATAAAGACTGATTTTACTGTTGTGGGTTTGGTAACACTTTAAGTCCCCAGGAAGTCACCTGGCAGAGTCGCACCATAAGTCGTGTGACTTTCAGGTCATAGTAGTGTGAAGCGAGCCCTGAGGAAAGAAGAGGAGATCAGAGGGAAACCCGCTAAGTCTGTTTTTGCAATAATTTTATTACCCATGTATAAGTATGTAGATGATTTAATGATCCTTGCTCATATCTGTGTGCCGTTCCCTTCTATAACAGAACACAGTTTCATCTAATGGCCATAAGCACATCCAAAAATATATTTGTTTTGTGAAGGGCTCTCAAGTACAGGACGTATGATTAGTGATAAAGTCATGTCTCATATGAAAGGACCAGTGTTCTCCCCGCCAACAATACAACGCACTTCTGTTCTGCCAAGTGATTCCGTTCAGGATGCTCAAGAGTTAAACCCCACCCTTTGTTAACCCATGCATGACCAGAGTGCTTTGGAGTGATTGTAATAAGAAGGTTGAAGTTACGCTCTAAGAAACAGCAAGCAGGCTGGCATTTATTGCAGAAGAGACATGCATTATCTCTCCTGCCATAAAATACCCCTACCTGCCTGCTGACAGCGCTGTAAACTAAGTTGCGCATTCAAAGCTCATCTTATAGCACCAGGCCGGGCTCTAAGTGCCGGGATGACTAGCTCCTGTGCATGCACCAGTGGCGGCTGGTGCTCAAAATTTTTGGGGGGGCTCAAAACGAAAAAAACAAACAAAAAAACAATTGCAGCCTCACTGTGCCCATCAAATGCAGCCACTGTGCCATGCCATCAAACGCAGCCACTGTGCCATGCCATCAAACACAGCCACTGTGCCATGCCATCAAACGTAGCCACTGCGCCATGCCATCAAAACGCAACCACTGTGCCATGCCAACAAACACAGCCACTGTGCCATGCCATTAAACACAGCCACTGTGCCATGCCATCAAACACAGCCACTGTACCATGCCATCAAACATAGCCACTGCGCCATGCCATCAAAACGCAACCACTGTGCCATGCCAACAAACACAGCCACTGTGCCATGCCATCAAACACAGCCACTGTGCCATCAATTGTCACCACTATGCCATGCCATCAATTGTCACCACTTTGCCATCAATTGTCACCACTGTGCCCATCAATTGTCACCACTGTGCCCATCAATTGTTACCACTGTGCCCATCAATTGTCACCACTGTGCCCATCAATTGTTACCATTGTGCCCCCCAATGGTAGCCACTGTGCCCCTCAATGGTAGCCACTGTTCCCCCGCAATGGTAGCCATTTCCCCCCGCAATTGTTAGCACTGTGCCCAGTAAAATGCCCCCCCAGGCACTTACCTTTCTGGGGTCAGCCGTGATTCTACCGTCCCTCGATGTCCATCGCCCCACCCTCAATGACGCTTCAGCCAATCAGATAACCTGATTGGCTGACACTCCTGTCAGTCTTATCCAAGGAACGCACCACCGGTGCGTCCCGAGGATAAGCTTCAGGAAGCCGACTACAGCCTCGGGGCTCTGGCTCTGATAGGCACTTCCACAGAGCCAACCAGCTGGCTGGCGCTCAAAATCTGGCCAGCTGAATAGTTGTCGGCAGTGGCAAAAATATATAGATTCATGCAATGCACGAATCTATATATTTTAGTGGCTGTGCGAGAGCCAGAGGGGGCGGCGCTCCAGTGCCCTCTATGGACCAGCCGCTGCTGGCATGCACAGTAGTGACATCATCCTCTGCCAGCCAATGAAGAGACCTAAAGACCGGCATTCAAGATGCCGACACAGGATTGTTGGACAGATGAGTATTAAAGGGGTTGTAAAGGTAATTTTTTTCCCCCCTAAATAGCTTCCTTTACCTTAGTGCAGTCCTCCTTCACTTACCTCATCCTTCCATTTTGTTTTTAAATGTCCTTATTTCTTCTGAGAAATCCTCACTTCCTGTTCTTCTGTCTGTAACTACACACAGTAATGCAAGGCTTTTTCCCTGGTGTGGAGAAAGCCTCTTGAGGGGGGAGGGGGCGAGCAGGAGCGTCAGGATGCCCACTAACACACAGCTCCTTTCTCTATCTCCAAAGTAGAGAGCATCCTGACTTGCCTGCTCACCCCCTCCCCCCTCAAGAGGCTTTCTCCACACCAGGGAGAAAGCCTTGCATTACTGTGTGGAGTTACAGACAGAAAAACAGGAAGTGAGGATTTCTCAGAAGAAATAAGGACATTTAAAAGCAAAATGGAAGGATGAGGTAAGTGAAGGAGGACCGCACTAAGGTAAAGGAAGCTATTTAGGATTTTTTTTTTACCTTTACAACCCCTTTAGTCCATTAGCATAACTCCCAACTTTTTGAAATGGGAACGAGAGACACCTATTAGCGAACGTATGTAGATGTAGCGCCCTGCTCCCATTGTTTAGGCGCTATGCTAAATTTAGTGTCTGTCTGGGCCGATAGTTTGGCTCAGACTTTAATCATTTGTGCTAAATCAGCCTCTGTTCTGGCTGTGGCTGTGCCTGAGAGGATTTCCCCACTGTTGCCTGTAGGTGGCGATACCATACATACAGGCCAATGTTTGAACACGGGCAGGCTATGGTGTATTGAGTGTCCTTTCCCAGAAACAGCCGAGTGGGAGTGGTTCTTCCGCTGGGCATGCCGGGGAAGGATACTTAAGGGGCAGACGCCAATTTTTGAGGTCCTTCACCTTGTGGCACTCCTGGCGCGAGGTACATGTAGTTGTGATTTTCAGTCTCGGTGCCACGTTGGCCCGAGGCTGCCTTTCTACCAAGTAGGCTCAGCTATCCTGGCTGGGACCTACAACTGCAAAGTGATTCCAAGCTGGCTGTCTACTAGAGGAAGATACTTATTGGATGAAAACCAGGGGAGGACCTGCCCAGGAGGAGACCAAATGGAAGGCTAATGTCTCCGGATAGGCCTGGTGACCCTATTAAGGGGATTCTACAGCTCAAGTTACCCTACAGTTTTGCTGGGTCGGCTTAAAGGCTCTTTAACTGTATGGCTGGAAGTTCGGGTGTTAAAGTCCTGTAGCAGAGGATTCCGGACTGTTCGTTTTGCTCTTAACCAGTCTGTGGCAGAGACTGTTGCTGATCATTATCCGTGCTTAATTCCGGTTGCTAGGCCAGGTGAGAGGGGCCTATCCGGGTGAGCTATATCCACTTTAGAGGAAGTGGTGAATGACTATTGGGACTTAGAAGTTTTTCTCCAGTGATCTGTATTGTGCACCTGAACCTTCCCCTTCCTCCATTCATCCTTCTACTTTCCTGCAATTTTAAATAAAAATAAAACCTAACAGCTAAAGGTTTTACATCTCATGTGGACATTGGAGTTCTTTACAGACTTTCTTCCCCTAGACGACTAATATTGAGGTAACGTGCAAGACCCAAAAACAAACCAGCAGCTCCTACAGCGGTAGTGCTACATAGACATGGGACACACCCCCTGCCATGCCCCCTTAACAACTTCAATACCGCACATAGTCATATGACGTCCACAAAGTAGATCTCCCATCCTGGGTGGATGTCATATGACGTCCTGGACTTTGTGTGGTGATATCTGAATGATGCCTGCACCTAGAGGCATCATTCAGATATCATTGTGTTCTGGCGGTGATCCTGCGCACCATAAGAATGATCATGGCGGCGGATCCACCGCTTGATCGTTCTTATAGGCAGCGGGAGGGGACATCCCCCCTCCCGCTGCCATCTGGTGCTTCTCCAGGCTCTCCCGTGCCATCGGGGGCCCGGAGAAAGGATTGCCCAGCGCCGGATAGGAAGCATAGAGATGACTGGTGACCAGATGGTCACCAGTCATCTCTATAACCGTCGGAGGCCCGGGTGCGATGTGATGACGTCACGCCGGGTACCCGGAAGTAAATAAAGCTGCAATTGCGGCTAGTAAGCATGAGATCGGTGACATTTTTTTCACAATCTCATGCTTTCCAGGCTGAAGGGGAGATGTGGGGTCTGCCCGGTATTGAAGGGGTTAAAGGAGAATTATTTAAAAGTAATGATTGGTTAAGCGATTACCAACCAGCGCACGATGATGTATGTTGGCACGGCTGCCCAAATGGGCGTACAGGTACGTCCCCTTAAATTTGCGGCTTAGTGGGCGCGTGCGCACTACGGCCTGCTCCGTGACCGTTCCTGCAGACAGGGATGTTTACAACCTCTTTTTTTTTCACAAGAAAATGTTTACAACCTCTTTAAGAGACACTGAGGTTCACAATAGAAATCGCAGTGCTGAACTGGCCGAAATTCCAACTGTCTACAGCCAGCTTTACAAATTGAAGCCAAATTCCAGCTAATACTTATAAGCAGTTACAATAAGTTTTTTTCTTTCTTTTGAGATAAAGGTTTTACATAAATAAATAAAAGCTGATCATTGTAAGCACGCCTGTGAGTGGTAAATAGTTTGTCTCCTCCCTGTAACTGATATAATCTGCAAGAAAGCTTGGTCTGATGAAAAACAGCAGACTTACAGACAGGATCACCAGGTAAAAATTGAAGAAAGAAAGCCAAAAAAAGGAAAATTAATGCAACCGTCACATCTGAGAATGGGTATGCTGCAACATAATAAATGTTTGCTTTTAGGTTCAATACCTCTTTAAGTGCTTGTCGACCAACCACCGCAGTTATACGGCGGCAGGTCGGCTCGGCTGCGCAAGGTCATGTAGCTATATGTAATCTACCTAATCAGCCAATAGGGGCACGTGCACGCGTACACAGCTCCCGGTCCTGTCAGGGGGAGAAATGCCTGATTGCCTGTTCATACAATGTATGAACAGTGATCTGTCATTTCCCCTAGTCAGTCCCCCCCCCCTTCAGTTAGAACACACCCAGGGAACATTATTAACACCTTCCCGGCCCCTAGTGTTAACCCCTTCCCTGCCAGTGGCATTTTTACAGTAATCAATGTATTTTTATAGCACTGATCGCTATAAAAATTCCAATGGTCCCAAAAATGTGTCAAACGTGTCCGCCATAAGGTCACAGTACCGATAAAAATCGCAGATCGCCGCCATTACTAGAAAAAAAATATATATTAATAAAAATGCCATAAAACTATGCCCTATTTTGTAGACGCTATAACTTTTGCTCAAACCAATCAAACGCTTATTGCGATTTCTTTTTTTACGAAAAATATGTAGAAGAATACGTATTGCCCTAAACTGAGGAAAAAAAAAAATTTTTTTTATATATTTTTGGGGGATATTTATTATAGCAAAAAGTAAAAAAATGTTCATTTTTTTTCAAAATTGTCGCTCTATTTTTGTTTATAGCGCAAAAAAATAAAAAACGCAGAGGTGATCAAATACCACCAAAGGAAAGCTCTATTTGTGGGGAAAAAAGGATGCCAATTTTTTGAGGAGCCACGTCGTACGACTGCGTAATTGTCAGTTAAAGCGTCGCAGTGCCGAATCGCAAAAAAGTGGCCCGGTCATTGAGTAACAATATGGTCCGGGGCTGAAGTGGTTAATGTCCCAAATAGTACGATAGACTGCCCAATAGAAAATACTGTGTGGGTAATGAAGAAAGGCAGACAACCTGCATCCAATCAGGTTTACAGCTATGCTACTTGTACAACGCTCTGTGAAATAACTCGTGAGTACAACACTGCTCTCTAGTGGACACTTTAGCAAAGACACTCTAACAGATTATAAACTACAATGGATCTGTTGTGTGTACAAAAAAAAAAAAAAAGAATATGTTAAAATATAAAATGGTCCTTTCTGTAAATATGTAGAAAAATGTTTTTACATTTTCATTCTAACAAACCACTAATAATAATGAACCTTCCAGTAACCTCGCTTCCTGATAATTGTGTAAGCAGTAGTTTATTTGCCAGTAGCGGGAATCACGTGGCGGCGCTCACATCTGCTCTGCAGCTGTTGTTTCTCTCATTTCAGCGTCGTACAATCAAAGTGCAAACTAGGTTATGTGTAGATCAAGCTACAGATTTCGCTATTGTTTTTAAAGATGCAGAAATTATTCATTCCAAACACAACAAAGATATGAAGGCCAAGTCCATCTTTTGTAAAAAAATAAAAAAAAATAATAAATCATAAATTGATTAAAAAAAAGACTTGCAAGGGGGCGTGGCTTGGACATGGCCGAGTGAGGCAGCTTTTTGTCAGAGCTCCCGGCCTCGCCGGCCATTATCCCGCAAAACTTCATTTATAACCGGTATGCAATCCGCAAAAAAACACAGGACCAGAGCAGCAACCCGAGGCACCCCCTCCGGACAGAACCAGGGTGCTCTTCACCGCTATTTTCAGCATTTACAGGAGGCTTCCCCCGGGAACCAAGGCCGCAGCGCCACGGAGCTCTCCACGTGCAACACAGAGGGCCTGCACACCAGAAAACGGTGACCCCCTCCCCGAGGACCACCTGGCCTGGGAAGACATTCCGGGAGATACCCCACAGGACCCGTAACCGGACACCATGTCGTCCTCACAGGACCAAGACATCCGGGCCCTGTTACAGGCTTTGCCTACCAGGACGGACATTGAGGCGCTGATCCTCCGCCTGGAGGAGACACACAGGAGAGACATACAGGAGGTGAGGGGCGAAGTCTCCGGCCTAGCTGACAGGGTTACTTTGGGTGAGGAAGCGGTCTCCACCCTGGAACAATGGGTGTCGGCACTCGAGCGCTCCCGAGACCAGCATAGAGACACCGCCGTTGCCCTGGAACTGCACCTGGAGGACATTGAAGACAGGAGCCGCAGGCAGAACCTAGGGCTTCGGGGACTCCCTGAGGACACGGAGGCGGAGGCGCTAGGGGATATGGTCCGCGAGATATTCGGCACGGTACTGGAGGACGGGGACGCGGACATCCTGCTTGATAGAGTACACAGGGCGTTGGGACCGCGCTCAGATGACCCAGACAGACCCCGCGACGTGGTGGTTCGGTTAAACCACTACGTGCAGAAGGAGAATGTTCTTCGCCGAGCATGGGACCACGGAGACGTGACATTCGCGGGGACGACCGTGCGGATCCTCCCGGACCTGTCGAGGGCAACGCTACGACGGGCGGCAATGCTGAGACCGGTGCTGGACCTCGCCAAGCAACAGGGACTCACATACCGCTGGGGTTACCCGCTCGCGGTTACCTTCCGCAGGGATGCCGAGGCTTTCACCCTCCAGACCGCCACCGACCTGCCAGCTCTTTTCCGCTTCCTGGGGGTCCCCCCGATACAGGTACCGGACTGGTTACAAATCCTGCCACGCCAGATGGGAAGCTCGGGACGGGCCACCCTGCGGGGCCCCCCCGCCACCTCAACAGAGAGGCAGACGGAGACGCAGGGTCGCTTCTGGAGGAGAACAACGTGAGTAGGCCCCTGGGGCCATCCACCTGTAGCAGCGCTACTCACCCCCGATGATATGCCCCATGCCGCCCTTCTCTCCGCTCACTATCCCATTTGACTCTCCCGGTCTCCCCCCCCCCGCGCCAACCCCCAGAGAGACACAAGGCCTTCCGGCCCACATATTTCTGGCGGTGTCGCCCTCCCCCCGGTCGGCCGCTGACCTGGACACTTTGCCCCCCCCCCAGGACATGCTCCGCTCCCTGCCCCCCCACACGCGGGGATCACATCCATGCCCGGTTGAGCCTGCACCTTTGCGGCTGTGGGGCCTCGGGGAGATGGTCCCGACTGATACCGCCTTGTTACACTTACTCCCCCCTGCTCCCCACTCCCCGATCCCTGTCATTGTCCCCCACCCCCTAGCTCTTGGCTAGCTCCCATGGAGTCAATTGGGGACCCGGAGCTGCTATAACATTGTGGGGCCAACCCCCCCTCCCGATGCAGACTGGAGGGAACTGTATCCGGATGACTGGGAGGATGCGACCAGCAGTTGTTCCCGAACCCACTGCAGACCTGTCTGGACTAACAGGCAGATTTTTCCCGGTGCCTGGGATCAGGTACTACTGTTATCGGGATTGTTCAGGGGATGTTGTAATGATGCTGGTTTAGTGGGGATGGCGGGGGGGAACCCGGGGGGTGGGGAATGATGCCTGCACATGGCCACCCGGAGGTCCCCCACTCTACCTGTGATCATGTCCCCAGGCTGGACGCCGCTTAGCGGCGAAGATTTGGTGGGATGCCCCTGTGTCGAGATAGGCCGGAGCTGGGATGGCGGTCACTTACCTCCCGGGGATCGGGCTGGGGCGGTGGGATGTGGCCGGTACGGGGGGGTGAGCCTTGGCCGACATGATGGCGTGGCGGGTGGGGGGGAGAGGAGTATTGCCTTTTATTCACACACATGGGTTATCTGTTTCTGTTCGGGATGAGAGGCATGGGGACCGCTGTTCCAACTGCGAGGGGTGAGGTGGTATTAGTTATACTTACGTAACCCTGTTCCATGTCCCAGTATGCACTTATGTAAGACTTGAGGAATGTAAGTAATATTTGCACTGTTTGATATTTGTTGCTGCTAATGGTTCGCTACCAGCCCCCCCGGGGGGGCAGGTGGCATATTTGTTCTTATGCTACCGTTCTAACTACAGCATTACTTGATTGCGGGGGTGGATGGGGAGGTTCGGGGGCTCTCCCCCCGGCTCTGCCCACCCACCAACCCACCTAGGCCTGCGCTCAGTTCCCGGGAATCTCCCGGAGAGCGCCTCAGCCAGATTTGGCTCCTGTTCTCTTTCTGCCGAACCGCACACTCTGGTGCGGGCTCTCTTCTAACTCTCTTCTTCTCCGTCTGTTGGCTTCTGTCTAACTCCCCAGCCCTTCTTTTTTCTACCTAACTGCTCTCACCCCACCCCCACCCGTCTGACACCCCCCCCTCCCCCGGACGGGACTTGCGACCATGGACACACTCACTGTAATCTCCCTAAATGTGAAAGGCCTAAACACCCCTGAAAAGAGAAAAGAGGAGGATGTTACTGAATGACATGCGCCATATGAAGGCAGACATAGTATATCTCCAGGAGAATCACTTCAGAAAGAATATCCTCCCTTTGCTGAAAAACAGATATTACCCGACAGCTTACCACTCTATGTATACGGAAGCGAAATCTAGAGGGGTCTCTATTCTCATATCGGCCAGGGTTCCCTGGACACACATTGACTCTCAGACAGACACGGGGGGACGATTTATTTTTTTAAAGGGCAGTATTGGGGGGGAGAAGGTGACTTTTGCCAACCTTTACGCACCCAGCGACCGCCAGGACGTGTTCATACAACGACACCTTACTCAAATCTCACGGTTCTCAGAGGGCCAATTGATAATAGGCAGAGATCTTAACATCCACTTTTGCCCCCCACGAAGACACCTCCACGGGTACGTCTTCGACCTTGCGAGACATGCGCAAACGGATATGCAATGCACTCCACACGGCACAGGTGATTGATGTTTGGCGGCTCCTCCACTCTGGAGAGAGGGACTACACTTTTTTCTCGAGGCCGCATCAGGTCTATTCGCGCATTGACTACTTCCTGGTTCCCCATAGATGCCTACAGGCAGTTAAGGATACCACCATCGGATCCATCACTTGGTCTGACAACGCCCCGATCACTCTGTCAGACATTCGCACACTACCGCGTACACCCTGGAGGCTGAACGAAAGCCTGTTAAGAGACCCGGAGGTCCTGGCAGACGTAACTACAGAACTGGGACACTATTTCGCCTCCAACAACACTCCTGACAGCGATCCCAGCGTAGTGTGGGAGGCTCATAAAGCGGTGATCCGCGGGGTGCGAATTAAAAACACGGTTCGAGAATAAAAAAACTTAGGACAGAACGATTAAATCTTTGCCTACAGAAGTTGCAGACGCTGGAAGCAGCCCACAAATTGTCACCTACTAGGCAGCTAGGGATGGAACTCGAAGAGGCCCGGGTTCGCGTGACGGAGCTCATGCAATTCAAGGCCAAGGCGGCCTTTCAGATATGTCGCAGGAAAATGTATGAGTCAGGGAACAAGTGCGGTAGATGGCTAGCCCAAACACTGAGGGAACAGAGGCTTGCGACGTACATTCCACATATCACCTTGCACACAGGCCAACGGCTCTCCCTCCCACAACACATAGCCCAAGAATTCCAAACATTCTACTCTTCCCTCTACAACCTGCCCGAGACGCGGCCGAACCGTGACACTGCGCCGGACTATATTGCCTCTTCCTCCATGCCTGTGCTCCCCACCGGTGCCAGAGAAGTCCTAGACGAACCCATTACGATCCCGGGTATTTGAGGGTATTTACATCCAAATCAGGTGAACGGTGTAGGAATTACAACAGTTTGTATATGTGCCTCCCACTTTTCAAGGGACCAAAGTAATGGGACAGATTAACAATCATAAATCAAACTTTCACTTTTTAATACTTGGTTGCAAATCCTTTGCAGTCAATTACAGCCTGGAGTGTGGAAGGCATAGACATCACCAGACACTGGGTTTCATCCCGGTTGATGCTCTGCCAGGCCTCTACTGCAACTGTCTTCAGTTCCTGCTTGTTCTTGGGCCATTTTCCCTTCAGTTTTGTCTTCAGCAAGTGAAACGCATGCTCAATCGGATTCAGGTCAAGTGATTGACTCGGCCATTGCATAACTTTCACTTCTTTCCCTTAAACTCTTTGGTTGCTTTCGCAGTATGCTTCGGGTCATTGTCCATCTGCACTGTGAAGCGCCGTCCAATGAGTTCTGAAGCATTTGGCTGAATATGAGCCAATAATAATATTGCCCGAAACACTTCAGAATTCATCCTGCTGCTTTTGTCAGCAATCAATACAAGAGAACCAGTTCCATTGGCAGCCATACATGCCCACGTCATAACACTACCACCACCATGCTTCACTGATGAGGTGGTATGCTTTGGATCATGAGCAGTACCTTTCCTTCTCCATACTCTTCTCTTCCCATCACTCTGGTACAAGTTGATCTCGGTCTCATCTGTCCATAGGATGTTGTTCCAGAACCGTGAAGGCTTTTTTAGATGTTGTTTGGCAAACTGTAATCTGGCCTTCCTGTTTTTGAGGCTCACCAATGGTTTACATCTTGTAGTGAACCCTCTGTATTCACTCTGGTGAAGTCTTCTCTTGATTGTTGACTTTTACACACATACACCTACCTCCTGGAGAGTGTTCTTCATCTGACCAACTGTTGTGAAGGGTGTTTTCTTCACCAGGGAAAGAATTCTTCGGTCATCCACCACAGTTGTTTTCCGTGATCTTCCTGGTCTTTTGGTGTTGCTGAGCTCACTGGTGCGTTCTTTCTTTTTAAGGATGTTCCAAACAGTTGATTTGGCCACACCTAATGTTTTTACTATCTCTCTCTTTGTTTTGTTTTTTCAGCCTAATGATGGCTTGCTTCACTGATAGTGACAGCTCTTTGGATCGCATATTGAGAGTTGACAGCAACAGATTCCAAATGCAAATAGCACACTTGAAATTAACTCTGGACCTTTTATCTGCTCCTTGTAAATGGGATAATGAGGGAATAACACATACCTGGTCATGGAACAGCTGAGCAGCCAATTGTCCCATTACTTTTTGTCCCTTAACCACTTGACCACTGGGCACTTAAACACCCTTAATAACCAGACCAATTTTCAGCTTTCGGTGCTCTCACATTGTGAATGACAATAACTCAGTCATACAACACTATAACCAAATGAAATTTTTGTCCTTTTTTTCCCACAAATAGAGCTTTCTTTTGGTGGTGTTTCATCACCTCTGCGGTTTTTATTTTTTTTGCTATAAATGAAAAAAGAACAAAATTTTGCAAAAAATAATAATTTTTCTTCATTTCTATTATAAAATTTTGCAAAAAAGTAATTTTTCTTCATAAATTTGGCCTAAAATGTATACTGCTACATATCTTTGGTAAAAAAAATAAAAAATGTTGGATATTATTTAGTCTGGGTGAAAGTTATGGGGTCTACAAGCTATGGTACCAAATCCTGAAAATTGATCAATTTCATCACACCTGAAGTACTGACAGCCTCTCTCATTTCTTGAGACCCTAACATGCCAGAAAAGTACAAATACCCCCCAAATGACCCCTTTTTGGAAAGAAGACATTCCAAGGTATTTAGAAAGAGGCCTGGTGAGTTTTTTAAAGTTGTAATTTTTTCCCACAATTCTTTGCAAAATCAAGATTTATATTTTTTTCATCAAATTTTCATATTATTAGGTTATTTTTCACACACAGCATATGCATACCACAAATTACACCCCAAAACACATTCTGCTATTCCTCCCGAGTATGGCGATACCCCATGTGTGAGACTTTTACACAGTGCGGCCACATACAGAGGCCCAACATGCAGGGAGCACCCAGGCCAATTCTGACATTTCTCTCCTACATGTAAAAATCATCATTTATTTGCTAGAAAAATACATAAAACCCCAAAACATGATATAAAGATACCTCACATGTGGTTTGAACACCGTTTTTATATGTGGGCGGGACTTGCGTATGCGTTCGCTTCTGCATGCGAGCTCGCGGGGACAGGGGCTGCTGTATGCCCAGAGTATTGCTAAGTATGCCCAGAGTATTGCTGCCCAGAGTATTGCCCAGAGTATTGCCCATTGCCCAGAGTATTGCCCAGAGTATTGCCCGAGTATGCCCGGAGTATGCCCAGAGTGCAGATTGCCCAGAGTATTGCCAGAGTATTGCGGAGTATATGCCCCGGAGTATGCCCCAGAGTATGCCCGGAGTATGCCCAGAGTATTGCGGAGTGCAGAGTATGAGTATTGCGGAGTATGCCCAGAGTATTGCAGAGTATGCCCAGAGTATTGCAGAGTATGCCCAGAGTATTGCAGAGTATGCCCAGGGTATTGCAGAGTATGAGTATGCCAGTATTGCCCAGTATTGCAGAGTATGCATTGAGTATGCCCAGAGTATATGCAGAGTATGCCCAGAGTATTGCCAGAGTATTGCAGAGTATGCCCAGAGTATTGCAGAGTATGCCCAGAGTATTGCAGAGTATGCCAGAGTATTGCAGAGTATGCCCAGAGTATTGCCCAGAGTAGAGTATGCCCAGAGTATTGCAGAGTATGCAGAGTATGCCCAGAGTATTGCAGAGTATGCCCAGAGTATTGCCAGAGTATTGCAGAGTATGCCCAGTATGGAGTATGCAGAGTATGCCCAGGGTATTGCAGAGTATGCAGAGTATTGCCAGAGTATTGCGGAGTATGCAGAGTATGCCCAGGGTATTGCGGAGTATGCCAGAGTATTGCAGAGTATGCCCAGAGTATTGCAGAGTATGCCCAGGAGTAGTTGCAGAGTATGCCCAGAGTATTGCAGAGTATGCCCAGAGTATGCAGAGTATGCCCAGAGTATTGCGGAGTATGCCCATGAGTATTGCAGAGTAGTATGCCCAGAGTATTGCAGAGTATGCCCAGAGTATTGCAGAGTATGCCCAGAGTATTGCAGAGTATGCCCAGAGTATTGCAGAGTATGCCCAGAGTATTGCAGAGTATGCCCAGAGTATTGCAGAGTATGCCCAGAGTATTGCAGAGTATGCCCAGAGTATTGCAGAGTATGCCCAGAGTATTGCAGAGTATGCCCAGAGTATTGCAGAGTATTGCCCAGAGTATTGCCAGAGTATTGCCAGAGTATTGCCAGAGTATGCCCAGAGTATGCCCAGAGTATGCCCAGAGTATTGCAGAGTATGCCCAGAGTATGCCTGAGTATTGCAGAGTATGCCTGAGTATTGCAGAGTATGCCCAGAGTATGCCTGAGTATTGCAGAGTATGCCCAGAGTATTGCCAGAGTATGCCTGAGTATTGCAGAGTATGCCCAGGTGAGTATTGCAGAGTATATGCAGCAGGGATGGCTGAGCAGGGAGGGAGGGATGGATGGATCTGTGACTGCATTTGTCACAGATCCATCCCGCAGCACTGGCGCTGCCATCCGCTCCCTCCCCTCTCCTCTCACACTGTACCGATCGGTACAGAGAGAGGAGGGAGGAACCGGCGTCATCAAATGACGCCGGTCTGTTTACATCTGATCGCGCCGTCATTGGACGGCGCGATCACGTGGTAAACCGCCGCTATCAGCGGCGATTTACCGTGATCCGTGACCCGCCGGGTCCTCTGGACCCGGCGGTCACGGATGTTCCCGTGTGCGCGCCTCAGGAGGCGCGCGGGAGCGCGATTCTGACAGGCCGTTAATTAACGGCCAGTTAGAATACAGCAACCGCCCTAGAGCCGTACTTTCGGCATAGGGCGGTTGCAAAGTGGTTAAAAAGGGTGAGAGGCACATATACAAACTGTAATTCCTACAACATTCACCTGATTTGGATGTAAATACCCTCAAATTAAAGTTGAAAGTCTGCAGTTAGGCCACGTACCCACGACCGAGGAACTCGTCGGGCAAAACACATTGTTTTCCTCGTCGAGTTCCTTGTTAGGCTTGTCGAGGAACCCGACAAGCTTGCTTTCCGTACACACGTTAAAGACCAAGTCTCGTCGTTCTCAAACGCGGTGACTTCAACACATAGGACAGCAGGGGAAGTTCAATTCCACTGGCACAACTCTTGGGGCTGGTTTTGCTAATCTCATGTGTTTGCATGTTAAGTAAAAGTTTGGTAAAAAACTATTTGCACTTTTCAGTCTGTTACAGCGTGACGAATGTGTTATCTCCATTACAAATGCTACTTTTACTCCCGTCTCCTACTTTTATCTGAGCATGCGCGGGTTTCTTAGCATACACACACTCGAGTTTCTCGTCGGCAACCAGCCCGACGAGAAACTCGACGAGCTAAATTCGACTCCCGTCGAGAAAAGAGAGAACATGCTCTCTTTTTGGCTCGACGAGTTCCCTCGACGGTTTTCTCGGCGAAAAAGTGTACACACGACCGGTTTCCTCAGCAGAATACGTCTCCCATCAAGTTTCTTGCTGGATTCTGTTGAGGAAACCGGTCGTGTGTCTACGCGTCCTTAAAGTACATCTTGTTTGTTTCATTTCAAATCCATTGCGGTGGTGTATAGAGCTAGAAAGATTAGAATTGTGTTGATGTCCCAATATTTATGGACCTGACTGTAGATGTGATGTGCAGCAGAGCTCTGTAAATCTCAGCACTGCATAGACAGTAACTTACTGTGTGCAATTCAACAGAACTTATAAGGCTGTTCCCTGGCCTTTAACCCCTCCAGAAAAGAATGATGGCTGATTTTCTCATGAATAGATGAATGCCTGCTGTTGTGTGTTTTTGATTTACTAACATGGATTTCTTGCTGTTATGCAAGTTCACGTCAGCTGGTGAAGGAAACAGCCGGCATCTGGAGGAAGATGATCCTTTGTACAGCTCCGTTCAGTGCCAGATGAACCTGCAAAAAAGGAGAACTCTCATGATACAGTCATCGCCATTTACAAACTTGTTTTCAATACCCAACAGAGACTTCTGCATAAATTGAACAAAACAAGTTATAAACCATGCTGTAAATGAATACGTCAGTGGCATCATGTTAGTTTGAGATCACATTTAAATATCCGCCTGTTATATCGTTTCAGGGCCGCCATCAGGAATTATGGGGCCCCTTACACAGCTTCAAACATGGGCCCCCTGGAGCAGAGAAGCGGGGGGGGGGGGGGGGGGGTCCTTTACAAAAAAAAAAAAAAAGAATATATTTAAATTTAATAAAAAAATATATATATATATATATATATATATATATTTAAAAAAATATATACAGTGCGGAAAATAAGTATTTGAACACCCTGCTATTTT
Organism: Rana kukunoris; assembly: GCA_029574335.1. NCBI lineage: Eukaryota > Metazoa > Chordata > Amphibia > Anura > Ranidae > Rana > Rana kukunoris. The sequence goes on along the minus strand of CM056051.1, from coordinate 28,492,018 downwards.
GCAAGTTCTCCCACTTGGAAATCATGGAGGGGTCTGAAATTGTCATCGTAGGTGCATGTCCACTGTGAGAGACATAATAAAAAAATAATAATCCAGAAATCACAATTTATGAATTTTTAACTATTTATTTGTATGATACAGCTGCAAAGAAGTATTTGAACACCTGTCTATCAGCTAGAATTCTGACCCTCAAAGACCTGTTAGTCTGCCTTTAAAATGTCCACCTCCACTCCATTTATTATCCTAAATTAGATGCACCTGTTTGAGGTCATTAGCTGCATAAAGACATCTGTCCACCCCATACAATCAGTAAGAATCCAACTACTAACATGGCCAAGACCAAAGAGCTGTCCAAAGACACTAGAGACAAAATTGTACACCTCCACAAGGCTGGAAAGGGCTACGGGGAAATTGCCAAGCAGCTTGGTGAAAAAAGGTCCACTGTTGGAGCAATCATTAGAAAATGGAAGAAGCTAAACATGACTGTCAATCTCCCTCGGACTGGGGCTCCATGCAAAATCTCACCTCGTGGGGTCTCAATGATCCTAAGAAAGGTGAGAAATCAGCCCAGGACTACACAGGAGGAGCTGGTCAATGACCTGAAAAGAGCTGGGACCACCGTTTCCAAGGTTACTGTTGGTAATACACTGAGGCCTCGTGCACACGAGGCAATCTATTTGTTCAAATCGGTCAGATCGACCGATTTGAACAAATCTGTCTGATAGGATTTTGGTTTGCTCGCCTAAGGCCTCGTACACACGATCAAATCTGTCTGCTGGAAACGGTCTGCTAGACCGTCCCAGCAGACAGATTCGATCGTGTGTACGGCCGAGCCGACGGATTTGGCCACCCGACAGATTTCAAAGCATGCTTTGAAATCTATCGGGTGGGAATCCGTCCGCCCGACATGTCTGCTGGTTAGTACACTTACCAGCAGACATGTCGTCCCGCACCGCCGCCGAATGGATTCGGCGCATGCGCGGAAGTGTTTTACTTCCTTGTGCGGTGACGTGGCGGCGTCAACGTCACCGCCACGTCACCGACACGTCAGCGCGCCGTCTGCTGGCGGGGATTTTGGTTTGCTCGTGTGTACACGCGAGCAAACCAAAATCCAAAGAGACAGATTTGTTCAAATCGGTCGGACAGACCGTTTTGAACAAATCTATTGCCTCGTGTGTACGAGGCCTAAGACGTCATGGTTTGAAATCATGCATGGCACGGAAGGTTCCCCTGCTTAAACCAGCACATGTCAAGGCCCGTCTCAAGTTTGCCAATGACCATTTGGATGATCCAGAGGAGTCATGGGAGAAAGTCATGTGGTCAGATGAGGCCAAAATAGAACTTTTTGGTCATAATTCCACTAACCGTGTTTGGAGGAAGAAGAATGATGAGTACCATCCCAAGAACACCATCCCTACTGTGAAGCATGGGGGTGGGAGCATCATGCTTTGGGGGTGTTTTTCTGCACATGGGACAGGGCGACTGCACTGTATTAAGGAGAGGATGACCGGGGCCATGTATTGCGAGATTTTGGGCAACAACCTCCTTCCCTCAGTTAGAGCTTTGAAGATGGGTCGAGGCTGGGTCTTCCAACATGACAATGACCCAAAGCACACAGCCAGGATAACCAAGGAGTGGCTCTGTAAGAAGCATATCAAGGTTCTGCCGTGGCCTAGCCAGTCTCCAGACCTAAACCCAATAGAGAATCTTTGGAGGGAGCTCAAACTCCGTGTTTCTCAGCGACAGCCCAGAAATCTGACTGATCTAGAGAAGATCTGTGTGGAGGAGTGGGCCAAAATCCCTCCTCCAGTGTGTGCAAACCTGGTGAAAAACTACAAGAAACGTTTGACCTCTGTAATTGCAAACAAAGGCTACTGTACCAAATATTAACATTGATTTTCTCAGGTGTTCAAATACTTATTTGCAGCTGTATCATACAAATAAATAGTTTAAAAAATCATACATTGTGATTTCTGGAATTTTTTTTTTTGATTATGTCTCTCACAGTGGACATGCACCTACGATGACAATTTCAGACCCCTCCATGATTTCCAAGTGGGAGAACTTGCAAAATAGCAGGGTGTTCAAATACTTATTTTCCGCACTGTATATTTGAAAAAAAAAGGGGGTTGCCATCTGGGGCCCTGGGGGCCTTTGGGCCCTTTAATAAAAAAATATATATAAACAAAAATTTTTTACATTTATAAAAAAAAGGGGGGGGGGGGGGTTTGTCACATTGGGCCATGGGGACCCCTGTGTAATAAAAAAAAAATATATATAAATATATATATATATATATATATATATATATATATATATATATATATATAAATAAAAGAAATAAAAAAATATATATAAAAAAACGTTTTTTTTTTTAAATAAAAACAAGGAGGGGGTTGCCATCCGGGCCCCTGGGGACCTCCAGGCCCCTTACAGGTGTAATGCCTGTACCCCCTGTATAGTTTATCAAAAATATTTTTGTGTGTATAAACATAGAAAAAAATGTTGCCCTAGCTAGGAGATGTGAAATAAAAAAGCAGCCCTAGCTGCAATACTTACCCGTTCTCCAATACTGTCACTGGCAGTGATTCCTTTCCACCACTAGATGTCATCAGTTTTCAATCAAACTTAGGGGGTTACTAAAACTGGAGGGTGCAAAATCTGGTGCAGCTGTACATGGTAGCCAATCAGCTTCTAACTTCAGCTTCTTCAACTAAAGTTGTTGTAAACTTGACACTGCCAGGCCTACCTGCCCCACATTTAAGGCCGCGTACACACGATCGGTCAAAACCGATGAAAACAGGCTGAAGGACCGTTTCATCGGTCCAAACCGATCGTGTGTGGGCACCATTGGTCAGTTATCCTTTGGTCAAAAAAAAAATAGAACTTGCTTTAAAATTTAACTGATGGATGGCTGACCGATGGGTCAAAATCGATCGTTAGTAGGGTTGTCCCGATACCACTTTTTTAGGACCGAGTACAAGTACTGATACTTTTTTTCAAGTAGTCGCCGATACCGAATACCGATACTTTTTTTAAATGTGTCCCAAAATGCAGCCATGTATGTCCCCCCACATTGCAGCAGCCATGTATGTCCCCCCACATTGCAGCAGCCATGTATGTCCCCCCACATTGCAGCAGCCATGTATGTCCCCCCACATTGTAGCAGCCATGTATGTCCCCCCACATTGTAGCAGCCATGTATGTCCCCCCACATTGCAGCAGCCATGTATGTCCCCCCACATTGCAGCAGCCATGTATGTCCCCCACATTGCAGCAGCCATGTATGTCCCCCACATTGCAGCAGCCATGTATGTCCCCCACATTGCAGCAGCCATGTATGTCCCCCACATTGCAGCCTCGTATGTCCCCCACATTGCAGCCTCGTATGTCCCCCACATTGCAGTGATGGCCTGTCCCTCATACCTTTAAATATGCCGCCGCTGATCCCTCCAATCCTGAGCAAGGGTGAGTGTCTATGCACAAATCCGTGTATAGACACTCCCCCTTGCTCGGGATTGGAGGGATCCCACCAATCCGGAGAAGGGGAGTGTCTGTACATGGCGACGCGGGCATTTACAAGTATTCAGAATGAAAGCTTGTAATGTGCGCTACGCGATATTGCAGGGGATTAACGGCGGTATGCGGCAGCGGCGGCATCATCATATTTAAAGGTATGAGGGACAGGCCATCGCTGCAATATGAGGGGGGGGGGGGGAGTATTCTATTTTGGTATCGGGGGTATTTGCGGGAGTACAAGTACTCCCGCAAATACTCGGAATCGGTCCCGATACCGATACTAGTATCGGTATCGGGACAACCCTAATCGTTAGTATGCAAAAGCATGGGTTAAAAGGCCTCGCATGCTCAGAATCAAGTCGACGCATGCTTGGAAGCATTGAACTTCGTTTTTTTCAGCACGTCGTTGTGTTAAAACACGTAAACGTCACCACATTTTTTTTAACCAATGGTGTGTAGGCACATCAGACCATCAGCTTCATCGGTTAACCAATGAAAACGGTCCTTCGGACCGTTCTCATCGGATGGACTGATCGTGTGTACGCGGCCTTACTCACCTGAGCCCTTTGTTCCCTCAGCGGAGACACACTCTTCCTCTCTGCCTGGCAATCAAATCCAACGACTCTGTGTCTAAAGATGAAAATGCTGGACTCGGGATAGCGCCTGCAAGGTAGCCTCCTGGGAGAGCCCTTCCTCACATCCTAACTGATGCGAGGAGGAGCCACGAGAGCTGCTACGGAACCCCAGAAGACAATTATCAGGGCCACACTGTGCAAATCAAACTGCACAGAGGAGGTAAGTATGATATGTTTTTTTTTTTTTAATAATAAAAAAAAACAAGGGTTTACAAACCCTTTAAGCTTTGACAAATAAAACTGGACCAGATTTTGCACTCTAAGGCCGCGTACACACGATCAGACCGGTCCGATAAAACTGGTCTGAAGACCAGTTCATCGGACCAAATCGATCGTGTGTACGGACCGTTGTCCGTCGGACCAAAGTTTTAAAACTTGCTTTAAAATCTGTCCGACGGACCAAAACGATGGTTAGTACACAAAAGCATCGGACCAAAAACCCACGCATGCTCAGAATCAAGTCGACGCATGCTTGGAAGCATTGAACTTAGTTTTTTCAGCACGTCGTTGTGTTTTACGTCACCGCGTTCTGGCCCGATGGGATTTTGGACTGATGGTGTGTACGCACAGCAGACCATCAGACCACTTCAGCGTGGTCCGATGAAAACGGTCCGTCGGACCAGTCTCATCGGACCGGTCTGATCGTGTGTACGTGGCCTCAAGTTTTAGTAAATCAACAACCTATTGTTGAAAGAGTGAGGAAATCCTGTATATGGCGAGTGCAATCATTTCAGCGCCACTCACCCTGCATTATTTAGAACTGTCCAGGGCCAGAGAAAACGGGATGAGGTAGAAGACCATGTGTTATATGAGTGTCACTGTGGCACTGTGCTTCCTAGAGTGGAAAGTTGTGGATCCAGGGGGTGTCCCCCAGCAGCTAGCAGTTTCTCTTAATAGGTCTCCACGTCATGCTGGTTGTTGGGAGAGTATTTAACCACTTCAGCCCCGGACCATTTTGCTGGTCCATAACCGGGCCACTTTTTGCTATTCGGCACTGCGGCGCTTTAACTGACAATTGCGCGGTCGTGCGAAGTGGCTCCCAAAACAACATTTTCATCCTTTTTCGCCACAAAAAGAGCATTCTTTTGGTGGTATTTGATCACCTCTACGGTTTCTATTTAAACGAAAATAGAGCGACAATTTTGATTTTTTTTTATATTTTTTACTTTTTGCTATAATAAATATCTCCCAAAAATATATAAAGAAACATTTTTTTTTCCTCAGTTTAGGCCGATACGTATTCTTCTACATATTTTTCGTAAAAAAATCGCAATAAGCTTTTCTTGATTGGTTTGCGCAAAAGTTATAGCGTCTACAAAATAGGGGATAGTTTTAATTCCATTTTTATTAATATATATTTTTTCACTAGTAATGGCGGCGATCAGCGATTTTTATCGGTACTGCGACCTTATGGCGGACACTTCGGGCACTTTTGACACATTTTGGGACCATTGGCATTTTTATAGCGATCAGTGCTATAAAAATGCATTGATTACTGTAAAAATTTCACTGGCAGGGAAGGGTTAACACTAGGGGGCGAGAAAGGGGTTAATTATGTTCCCTAGGTGTGTTCTAACTGAAGGGGGGGTACATTGTATGAACAGACAATCAGTAATTTCTCCCCCTGACAGGACCGGGAGCTTTGTGTTTACTCCTGTGTCCCCTTCTCTTCTGAGATCACAGCGGCTTCCACCGTGCATCTCCTCCCCTCCTATTAGGCGTCCAATAGGATGGCCTGACCATTCATCCAATCTGGAAACAGGTATCAAACCCGCACTTCAGGTGATTCAGTGTTAGAAAAGCGAATATTAATTTGCTTTTCTAACAAAACTGGGTGGGCTCCGAGCGAAATGCTCTGTGCTAGAAGTCCACCCTGTGGCTCTAATCAGGTGCTTCAAAATAATGGTCATATTACTCTTGCTGCACACATAAAACACACATTGTACTCACTTTTTATAAGAGAAGAAAAAGTCACAGCCCTGATTTTCTTCTGCCAGAGGATAATCCTGCTGAATCATGCTGGCTGTTGTTTTTGTATTCTTTCACATAAAACAATGCAGCTGCTTTTAAAGTAATCCTTTCCATTCAACAATAGTAATATTTTATAGATTCGGGATGGGCTTTGCATAAGCATACCAATGCATCTGTTCTTCCTCCAAACATGCTCTGTCCTGATATTCTAGTGCTGCATTTAGAGGCGGCTCTAGGCTTTGTGTGGCCTTAGGCAAAATTTAACATGGGGCCCCAATCACACCAATGATGGGAAAAATAATTCAAGGACAAGAGCCTCTTCCCTACAACCCTGGCTGGTGGTTGTGGGGGTGTGCCGGCAGGGGGCTTATTGCAATCTGGAAGCCCCCTTTAACAAGGTGGCCCCCAGATCCCGCTCTTTAATAATTAAGGGGCAGGGGTCACACGATGATGTCACCTGGTAAACCCGCCCCCTTGTGACATCATTGACTGAGGGCATGCTGGGTCATTGATGCCACAAGGGGTGGTGTCACTGATACTCACTGGTTGGTAGGGACGCTGGCGGCCCCGTTCCTGAGTCAGGGCTCCTAACGCTGCCTGGGCATAGCAGCATTACGGTCCCCTAATTTGCCTAATTAAAGAGCCGCCTCTGGCTGCATTTATCTGTGAAGGTCCTCATTCATCTTGGCCAGGGGTCTCCAAACGGCAGCCAGAAGACCAGATGCAGCACATAGCTTGCCTTTATCCAGCCCTTGGGACACCAACAATGGGGTATAATTCCTATCACTGACACCAGCATTGAGGCAGTATTCCTCCCACTGACACCAACGATGGAGCACTATTCCATCCACTTACACCAGCATTGGGGCACTATTCCTCCCACTGGAATCAAGAATGAATCACGAATCCTTCCACTGACACCAACGATGGAGCACTATTCCATCTACCAACACCAACAATGCGGCACATTCCTCCCACTGGAATCAAAAAGAAATCACTAATCCTTCCACTGACACCGACAATGTTGTTATTCCCATTGATGCCAAGGATGGGGCCACAATTCCTCCCACTGAAACCAACAATAGGACACCATTCCTTCCATTAATACCAATGATGGAGCTCTATTCTTCCCACTGACATCAACAATGGAGCACTATTGCTTCCATTGATACAAACGAACGGGCACTATTCCTCCCACTGAAACCAACAATAGGACACTATTCCTTCCATTAATACCAATGATGGAGCTCTATTCTTCCCACTGAAACCATTGAAAGGGCACTATACCTCCCACTGAAACCAACAATAGGACACTATTCCTTCCATTAATACCAATGATGGAGCTCTATTCTTCACACTGAAACCATTGAAAGGGCACTATTCCTCCCACTGACACCAACAATTGGGCACAATCACTTCCATTGACACCGGCGATGGGGCTTTGTTTACTCCAACTGGACGCCAGTATATTTTCTACTTCCACTGGCTCTAGTCCGGCCCCCTAAAGTCTGAAGGACAGTAAAATGGCCCTTTGTTTAGAAAGTTTGGAGATCCCTAATCTAGGCCATAGTATAGCTAGTAGCAGTAAGGCCTTTTTCACACGGGTCAGATCCGTTATGATTCGCCCCGTGAACCTCCGCTTGCTCAGCAGGGACCACTCCATTGATCCCTGCTTAGCCTGCGGATGACAGGGTGGTCCCCGCACACTGTGCACGGAGCGCCCTGTCAGATCTCCGCTCTTCCCTATGGGGGGATTGGATGAACACGGACCGTCTGTCCGTGTTCACCCGATCTGATCCGCAGACGGATGGAAAAATAGGGTTTTCCTCCATCTGCAGAATCGGAGGATTGCAGACCCTGATGAGATCGGTTGTCAGCAGATGTTCATCCCCTGACACCCTCCAGCTCCATGATGTTCATCCTCTGACACCCGCAATCTCATTGGGATCAATGCATGTCCCTTTTTTTATCCATACATGGATGGATGAAAAAGCGGACATACGTGTGAAAGAGCCCTTAGCTATATTCAACTGGGTTTGGTTGGTGGCCAAGCTGATAAGAGGGCTTCCCTTGGGGTTCTGGTTTGAGCACCCGTGAATGTGGTACAAAGTTTGAAATAGCATGGATAGCTGAGTAGCAGGTGAGACCCCTCAGGAAAGGATCATGGTTGGCAGACCGCATGGTGGCACTAGGGCTGCACGATTCTGGGAAAAATTAAAATCACAATTCTTTTGCTTAGAATGAAGATCACGATTCTCTCACGATTCTCAAAAACTACTTTTATTTGACTGTGGTAATATTCATAATATAGATTATAAGGGACAGTGGTTGCAGGTATTTTAAGTCCACTCCTCACATGCCCCCCTTTAATAGCCTGATACTCCAGTTTCCTCCAACTCCAAGAGCATGCTGGCAGGTATGGGAGTACCTGAATAGAAAGTTCCCCATGCAGGCTGTGTAATGAGGAATGGATATAGAAGGCTTGTATTTCCCATATACATTCAGCACTGCAGATTCGGGGATCAGAGGATGAGATTACAGATATAGGGAGGTCTCCCTATCAGTGGCTGGTGTGATGTGAAGTTTGGGGCGGGGCGCGTGACACGGGAAGGGTTGTAACCCTCTGGGGAGGACAGGGGTCACAAGACATCCGGGTGACATTGCAAGAGATGCGGACACCCAAAGGCAGTACACGACTCTTACCATCCAGAGCAGCCACTTCAGCACCTCCGACAGCAGCGGCGGCGGCTTTTTCCCGCTGGTCAAGAAGTGTGGTGGTACCGCCCACGCCCAGGCATCACGCCACATCACGCTACATCTCTGATAACTGACGTCAGTTCCAATTGCTGACGTCAGTTCCTTTATCCGCCATTTGCATTCCACGCTGGAACCGGCGGTGACACAGAAGAGTCGTGGGTCATCCCGCGGGGAGATCGTGGGCGGGGAGAATCGAGATTGCGATTCTCTCCGCGATTAATCATGCAGCTCTAGATGGCACCCAAGAGAAGAACCTTGGGAACATGGTATGAAGAACTGAACTGGAGCACACTCAGAAGTAGATGCAGATGCAGTTACAATATCCTCTGCCCCCTTCACCCCCCACAGTAGTGTGCAGGGCCGGATTTGCTCTCCCAGCCGCCCCGAGGCCAGGTTCCGTGCAATGCACCCCCTCCCCGCCAACCGAACGACCCCCCCACCCCAAATCAATGGAGAATGGCAACCGGGTTTGCAGTGGTGCCACGGTTAGTTCAAATATTATTTTTCTTTTTTTTTTTACTTTTTTTATCACTTTTTTTATTTTGTAGCTTGTTGTTTACTTTTTTTTTCTTATTATTTTTAATATTATTTTTCTTATTCTTTACTTTTTAATTACTTTTTTATTTTAATAATTTAATTATTATTTCTTATTTATTTATTTTTATAACTTTTTTTTTCATGCCGCCCCTCTGCACCCTGCCGCCCCGAGGCCTGGCCTTGGTGGCCTTGTGGGAAATCCGGGCCTGGTAGTGTGTGCCCTACTCTGCCTGCCGGTGCCCCCTTTACATTACCATCTTTATATGTGGAACTGGCACTGCTGGGAGCAGGTATGAGATGATCACTGAAGCCACAAGCCATGCAGTCAGACCCCCCGCCCCCCCCCCCCCCAAGTTCATGTCAAAGTCATTGGTCGCAGGCAGTCAGCCCAGTGTGGTGAGGTGAGGATGGTCCTGGGGCAGACATAGTAATAAGGGAGCTTCTCCTCTCCAACAGATGCCCCTCATTCTCTCACACAGACACTCACCCAAGTTGCAGTCCCCAGTGGTCCAGCCCTCAGCTCCCAATATCTGAGCCTCCCACCCCCGCTGCTCCAATCCGATCAATTAGCAGAGCCAGGCACACATGTGGGCGATGCACACATCTGCTTTCCAGCACAATACCAGACAGGAAGCAGAAAAAAACTCAGTGAGAGGACTCAGCGGAGAAAGTTACTGGCAGTAGCGAAAAATCTTCCATTCAAACAATGGCACCGCATTACTGTGCATGGGCCCACTTATCCGAAAATAGGCGAGCTTTACTGAGCCTGACAGGCTTTGGGATGGCGCATGCAGAGTAGCACTGTCGGCCCGCAGCCATCATTTTTTACTGTCAACGATGCCCATAAGAGAAATTTATGGGCTGCCCGTAAATTAACGAGCGGTCGGCAACACTGGTTCTAATCTCTACGGTCTCTGCTTTCAGAAAATATAAACTATTTGGGGGTTTTAACTAATCTTCAGGCCTACAATTATTTTTTAACCACTTGCCTCCCAAGCCTATTCTGACAAATATATATTTATGTAAAAATTAGGGTTGTCCCGATACCGATACTAGTATCGTTATCGGGACCGATACCGAGTATTTGTAGGAGTACTTGTACTCGCGCAAATGCTCCTGATGCTTCTGCCGAATACTTTTTTTGTATTTATCAACATGTTCTGTGAAAATTATTTGAGTTTTTTACTACTGCGTGACAAGCAAATAACATTTTTTTATTCATTTTTACTCATTTTTATTCTTTTATAATGTCTTGAGTTAGAGTTCTTCATAATTCTAAAGAAAATATCCTTAGTCTGTATTGTGGTTTGAAAACCGTCACATGACATTTAAAAAAGTATCGGTATTCGGTATCGGTGAGTACATGAAAAAAAGTATCGGTACTTGTACTTGGTCCTAAAAAAGTGGTATCGGGACAACCCTAGTAAAAATCAGCATTTACTCTTTTACTAGATAATTACTTAGAACCCCCAAACATTATATATTTTTAAAAGCAAAGACTTTGGGAAAAAATGTTTGTTGTTGCAATTTTTTATGTCACACGATATTTGAGCAGTCATTTTTCATACGCAAGTTTAAAAATACTTGAACTAATTTTAATGCACACATGCACAATCGAATACCCTATTGCAGAGGTCTCTAAACTACGGCCCTCCAGTTATTCAAGAACTACAATTCCCATTAGGCCTAGTCATGTCTGTGAATGTCAGTGTGGTCCAATGCCTCATGGGATGTGTAGTTCTACAACAGCTGGAGGGCTGTAGTTTGAGGATCCCTGCCCTATTGTTTGTTAAAATATAAAATATGATGTTAGGCCAAGTAAATAGATACCTAACATGTCACATTTTAAAATTGCCCATGCTTGTGGAATGGCGGCAAACTAAGGTACTTAAAAATCTCCATAGGTGATGCTTAAAGTGGAGGTCCAGCTGAGAAAAAAAATAAAAATAAAAGTCAGCACCTACAAACACTGTAGCTGCTGACTTTTAATAAGCACACTTACCTGTCCAGGGTGCCCACGATGTTGGCCGCCCGAGGTCGATTCGTTCTCCGTATCGTGTTTCGGCGCCGCCATCCTCACTAAGGGTTACAGGCCAATTGCTGCCGGTGTCTCGCGATCGGGTCACAGAGCTGAAGAACGGGGAGAGGTCTTCACTACCCGTTTTCTTCAAAATTATGTGTTTATTCAGAAACAAGAAACAGGCCCACATGGACCACAACGAAAATACAGGCATATTGATATGGTAACATGGTACAAAAAAAGTATATAGAGTACTACATATACAGGGGTGAGCATTTGCTACATCCAATATGAATCAACAGTCAACATCTGTAGTTCAGTATCTCGTCGTCGTGTGGATGGTCGGTTGGTGAACTACATATCACCTAAGGTGTTTGATCGGTCGTCATGGTCCCATGGGACCGCCTCCCGCTCCTGTTTTTTAGTATTTTTAAAGGACAGTGCAGTAGGAAGAAAGAAAGCAAAAGGGGGGGGGGGGGTGTACGGGGAAAGGACCGAAAGGGGCCGGGTAGAGCCCGCGTCTAGTGGGGGTGGAGAATAGGATAGGGGGAGGGAGGGGGGGTAAGTCTGCGAGCATGGACATTCATCTTTTTCAGCGTAGAAATTGGGTGTCAAAGGTTACCCGATAAGTCGGGTATAGTCAAGTCTGTGGGTTCATTCGGGGTTGCTAGGGGATACCTCTGAGGGCTTGCCCCTCGTCCGAATATTTAAAGATGTTCCAGAGTTGCCAAGTTCTGGAATATGCTTCTTGTCTGTTTTGGCTCGTGAGGATCAAGTCTTCCATTCTGTTGATGTCATCCACTCTCCGTAGCCACATTGCAGCCGTCGGGGGGTGTGGAGACTTCCAGCACAATGGAATACAAGTCTTGGCGGCATCCAGAAGGTGGCGTATGATCGATTGTTTATATATACGTATTGGTACGTCGTTAGCATGTAGAAGGAAGTACGCCGGGTCGTCGGGTATTATGCGATCGGTGAATTTTTGGGATATGCGCCGCACCTCCTCCCAATATGGGCGCAGGGAGGGGCATGACCAGAAGATATGTAATAGTGTGCCCTTATCCGCTTGGCACCGCCAGCAGCGGTCCGATGTCGATGGGTAAAATGTATTTAAAAGGGCCGGGGTCTTGTACCACCTCGTCAGGATTTTATAGTTGGTTTCTTGCACCTTGGTGCAGATCGACGACTTATGTACAAACGTAAGGATATGTTGTGTCTGCCTAGGTGAAAGTGTATAGTTTAGGTCCCGTTCCCATTTAGTCAGGCTTGGGATACGATAGTCTTCTGTTGGTGTAGCCAGCATACTATGAATAAGGGACAGGGTGTGTGGCAGCGTGCCCGACTCCGAGCACAGCTCCTTGAAGGCTGTGGGGGAAGACTCAGATGGGCCGGGGGGTGTCAGGGTGGCCAGGAAGTGGCTGAGTTGGTGTGCTCGCAGGAAATCCAACTGGAACCTGCCCATTGGGTCCATAAGTTCCAGGACCGTTTTCCAACGGCCTGTCACTCCAAAGTGAGAGGCTTGAAATATGCCTGCTTCCTTCAACATGGAGAATCTTGCGTCCCGCATGCCAGGTTCAAAAGAGGGGTTCCCCAAGATTGGGCGTAGCGGTGAGTTTCCCGACGAGAGGCGCGTCTGGGTCAGAAGTCTCGCGCAGATCTTAACGGTGTTACCTATCAGCGGGTGAGCTTTAGAGAGTCCCTGCGCCGCCGTAGGGCACCAGGGCGCTCTGTCCAGAGGGATCTTGCATTGTGACTGTTCCTCCCACCCCCATCACCTCTGATTTCGTGAAATTAATCTTTAAGTTGGACAGCTGTCCATATCTGTCGAATTCTCGCATCAGAGCGGGTAAAGATATCAATGGTGATGTTAGCGAGAAGAGCATGTCATCAGCATAAGCTGATACTTTATATTGCTCGTTCCCTATTTCAATCTCACATGCCTTAGAAAGGGTTCTAGGGACAGAGCGAATAAGAGGGGCGAGAGTGGGCAGCCCTGCCTGGTCCCATTGGTGATCGGAAATGTCTCTGACAGCGTTACTGTTTGCTCTAACTCTAGCTGTCGGGTTTGTGTAAACCGCCGAAACCCAGTTCATCATTTTCGGTCCCATCCCTATATGTCTCAGGGTGTTGAACATAAATGGCCAGCTGACCCTATCAAATGCCTTCTCGGCATCTGTCCCTATAAGGACGCATGGGGTCTTCGATGTCGTGGCCACGTGAATTAGATTCAACACTTTAACAGTGTTGTCCCTGGCTTCTCTAGTCGGGACAAAGCCCACCTGGTCAAGGTGTATCAGGTCTGGCAGGTGTTGCTGGATCCTTGACGCTATAATTTTGGTAAATAACTTAAGGTCGGTATTTAGTAGCGAAATCGGACGGTAGCTACCGCACTGGCCTGGGTCCTTCCCGTCTTTGTGGATTACAGCCACCTGCGCTTGTAGCATAGAGGCATGCAATTCCATCCCAGTACTCAAGCTATTAAGAAGGGCCACTAGGTGTCCACCCAGGGAGGGAAGAAGGGTCTTATAATAGGCAATAGTCAGGCCGTCCGGTCCCGGGGCTTTACCTGGTTTGGCATTGCTCAGTGCTGTCGTAAGTTCAGATAGAGTAATCGGTTCTTCCAGAAGGTCTCTCGTCCCCGCGGGTAGTGTCGGCATATGTGAGGAGGTTATGTAGCTCTCTGTCAAGTCGCCGTCTCGGGTCGGTGGGGTGGTTGGCAGATTGTACAGGTCATGGTAAAAGTTTCTAAACTCCCGAGAGATTTGTTGGGGCGTAGAGATCTTTTGACCTCCGCGTGACATGATGTGTGGTATGTAGGATGACTTATTTTGTGAGCGAATGGCTTGGGCAAGCATCTTGCCGCATTTGTCACCTGATTCATAGATCTTACGTCTGCATATCTGTATTGCCGCTTTGGCCTTATACTGCATTATATCAGTGACTTGCCTGCGGGTATTGTCCAGATCAGTGCTCAGTTGTAACGACGGGGCCTGTTTGTGTTGTGTTTCTAATGTTTGTAGTTTAAGAAGTAGTGCAGTCATTCGTTCGGACCTCAGTCTCTTCAGTCTAGCTCCATGTTTAATAAGTATGCCCCTAACAACTGCTTTGTGGGCCTCCCAGACTATTCCTGGTGTGCAGTCCTGGGCGGTGTTCTCGTCGAAATAGTGTCTCAGTTCCTTGACCACTTCCGTCATAGTATCCGGGTCTTGTAAAAGGGACTCATTCAAACGCCACGGGTGTTTCTGGGCGTATTGTCTTTCTGTCAGGGCGTAGACCAGGGATCCTCAAACTACGGCCCTCCAGATGTTGTAGAACTACACATCCCATGAGGCATTGTAACACACTGACATTCACAGACATGACTAGGCATTATGGGAATTGTAGTTCCTGAACAACTGGAGGGCCATAGTTTGAAGACCCATGGCGTAGACCAACGTGATCGGAGCGTGGTCCGACCAAGTAATGGAGCCTATTAAGGAGTCCTTCACAGCATCCAAGTGTTTGTGGGGGATTAGGAAGTAGTCTATCCTGGAGTAGGACTGGTGAGGCCTGGAGAAGAAGGTATAGTCCCTCTCTCCAGGGTGGCACAGCCACCAGGTATCCACCAGTCGATTAGAATGTAGTAGTGTCTGAATGTTTTTCCGCGTGGTCCCCGACGTCGAGGACAATCCAATGGATGTGTCCTCTGCGGGTGACAGGGGAATGTTCAAGTCGCCAACTACCACTAGTTGTCCTTCTGCAAAGCTTGTCAGCTGTTTGAAGCGTCTCGTCAGGAAAGTGTCTTGTCGTTCGTTTGGGGCATAAAGATTTACAAACCTAATTAAAGTCTCCCCTATTTTGCCTTTTAAAAACAGAAACCGCCCCTCTGCGTCTAACAATACATCTCCGTGTGACCAGGGTACTCTTGCAGAGATCAATACGGAGACACCCCTAGACTTGGCCGACGCGTACGGGGAGTGGTACGTGATCGGGTAGTATTTGTTTTTCAGCACAGGGGAGTGGCCTTCCTTAAAGTGCGTCTCCTGCAGTAGAACCACGTCCGCCCGCAGTCGGCGCATATCGTTCAACAGCATCCTCCTCTTTTCAGGGGTATTCAAACCCTTGGCATTTAGTGATATAATAGTCAGCTCATCCATGCTCGCAGACAGGGGGAGGGGGGGTAAAAGCACCAGGGGTAAATAGAGAATTAGGCCCGTGTGGTAACTAGGGGTGGACCACACCAGACCAGGTCAGGCAGGTGGGGGGAATAAAGTGGGTATGGGAGAAGTGAGCTACTGCTCCGGGGAAAGAGGAGCCGGAGCAGCAGGCCGCGACAGGGGTGTGCAGCCCAAAAGAGGAAGAAGAAAGGAAAAACAAAAAGAAACTAAGTTAGCCTAACAGGCTAAGAGCGCTCTCCAGCAAAGTGCTGGGTACCGAGCGCGGGCCTATGTGGGTAGATGGGTGAATGGAGCCGGCGGAGCGAGCCCCCGGCCCTGCCAACCACCACCGTCCAGTTAGCAAATCATGTCAGCTGTCGGCATTGCAATCTAATTAAACATTATAATAAACATAACAGTAAGAGCATCGGTCAGGGTCATATCTACTACAATTTAACATTAGTGCAGCCCCCGGTTTGTAGTGTCAGGATCTCTCAGACAGGGAGGGGCATCCAGTAAGCACAATAATCAACCAAGCCTGGTTAGTAAGTAAACACCCTCCAAGCCCAAGAAACAAGGATCTCGTAGAAGTCTTCACCTCCCCCTCCCCAGCAAGACCCACACATATCAGCTGCATCATCATGTGAGACGGTGTAAGTCTCATCTCCCCGCCACCCCCAGCCATGTACCCAGCATCGATCCAAGGCACTGCCAGTAACCCTAGCATGAGGCCCAATAGGTCAAGCAGCTTGTCCAGGGAGCATGCAGGTGGTAGGAAGTAGAAGCTGTTCAGGGTCCAAGCTCTGAACGTCCCAACATAAAAAAACATGCAGCATTGAACAACAGAGGGGTCAGAGCTTGAGAGTTACCACTGATAGGGCGCATCCTAACAACGCGGGAGCCCACAAGAGTGTGCTTCAGGGGGGGCATTGAGGGCTACCCCCGCAACCCACCCACCATTACAGAGGGGGGCCTCGTCATCTCCAGTATCCATCCCCATTCTGGGTGGGAGCATAAAAAAAAAGAACAGGCCGGAGGTAGCGACAGGGGGTGGGCAGGTTAATGTGCCTTGCAGTCTTCCGATCAGCTCGCCGGATAAATGGCAACTGACAAGCATAGGAGGGGCAAGGCGGGAGACTCATGAGGGTAGGAAGCTGCAGATAAAGAAACAGAAAAACAACTGGTAAGGGAAGATTGGGACTTTAAACGAGGTTGCAGACAAGGTGAGAGTAGTATAAAAGTACAAATTTATTCATGGGAGTGCAGGCATACATCAACATACCAATAAACATGTAAATGAAAACATATGTATTTCAAATAGAAGGCATTACTATATACTGAGAACACATAGTATGTGCATATACAGTGAGCGCAGCAACAAGTGCAGCAATGCCTGGCCATGTGCCACATGCTGTTGTGCATGGATATGTGGATGCATCCAATGACAATATATGTACAAAAAAGCCTGGGGAGGTCTCCCGATGCCCCTGTCCCGTGTGAGCTGCAATGCTGCCACAGCTCCCCTGGCAGACATATCTTTTTGGCGATGGCTCCATACAAATCCATATCTCGGTACCTTAGACCCTATGTGAGTACCCTAGGTGGACATTCTTTCTACCTTACACTGGTTATTTACCCATGAACTGTTTACTAATTATGCTCTACCCGTTTTAGACAATTCAAGCACCCTGCCCCTGAAGAGTGTCCACAGACACGAAACGCGTCGGGCTAATATGGATGCTGTATATATCCTGGGCTAATATGGATGCTACACATATCCTATGTTGTCATATTTTAGCATTGGTATTTTATATGCTTTTTACCAGCTTCTCACTATTGTAACCATCTCGCTATAACTGTTAATATGCTTTTTTGTACATATATTGTCATTGGATGCATCCACATATCCATGCACAACAGCATGTGGCACATGGCCAGGCATTGCTGCACTTGTTGCTGCGCTCACTGTATATGCACATACTATGTGTTCTCAGTATATAGTAATGCCTTCTATTTGAAATACATATGTTTTCATTTACATGTTTATTGGTATGTTGATGTATGCCTGCACTCCCATGAATAAATTTGTACTTTTATACTACTCTCACCTTGTCTGCAACCTCGTTTAAAGTCCCAATCTTCCCTTACCAGTTGTTTTTCTGTTTCTTTATCTCTTGAACCAGGGATGGAGGTGCTATACTTATACACCTCATTTAAAGTCCCCAATCTTTTTCCCCCCTCATATATATGGTAGGAAGCTGCACTTAGGGTATACTGGCCACAGGCCTACTCACGTCTCTCGTCTCCCGATGGTGCTCTTTGGCGTCTCCTGTTAGCTCTCTGGTGTCTGGGTTGTGCCGCAGCTCTATATGTGGAGGGACCCGATCTGCCGGCGAATCGCGGCAACAGCTGCAGCCAGTCCGGGACTTCGATCTGCTCCGCTTCCAGAAATCTGAAGAGGGCTGGAAGATCAGCTGGGGTCTGCAGAGTGAAGGCAGATCCGTCCCTCCAGAAAGTGACCGATAACGGATATCCCCATCTGTAGGTAAACCCTCTGTGTTTTGCTAGGTCTAGAATAGGCCTTAGCATAGCTCTGCGTCTTAGGGTCGCTCTTGAGAGATCAGGAAGAATTTTAACCTGGGCATCCCCCAGAAGTACTTCCCTCTGTTCCCATGCCCGACGCAGGATCCGTTCCTTCTGAGCATAGTGCAGAAGCCTACACACCACATCCCGCGGTCTGTCCGGGTCGGCCGATCTGGGGCCTAGGGCCCTGTGCGCCCTGTCTATTTCCACTTCTATCGTAGGTTCCTCCAGCACCGATCAGAACAACTCCTGCACCCTCTCCCCAGGACCTCCGCCCCTACCGTCTCCGGTACCCCCCGGAGCCTCAGGTTGTTCCGTCGGCTCCGGTCCTCGACCTCCTCCAGGTGCAGCTGGAGGGCGATCGCCGCGTCTCGGTGTTGATCTCTGGATCTCTCCAGCCCCACTACCCGGAGCTCCAGCGCGGTAAGTGATGTCTCACCTGTAGTTACGCGCTCCGACAGGGTGGAGACCTCCTCTCTGACCTCCTGGAAGTCCCGACGGTGGGTTTCCTCCAGCTTCAGGATGAGGGCCTCCATGTCGGTTCTGGTGGGGAGGGCCTGCAACAAGGCCCGAATGTCCTGATCCGGCAGGGGACATCCCGGGGACTGCGAGGGGGATGCCATATTGGTGTGGTCCGGCAGCAAAACAGGGGTCGACCGACCGGAGTGCTCCAGGGTATCCGACAGGGAATCCCAGTCTCCCCGACCGTAGCTCTCCGTCGGGGGTACACGTGCCGTGCCTCGTGGCGCTGCAGCTCTGGACCCGGGGGATGTCCGCGGCTGGGATTGAAAATAATGGTGTAAATCACCTGCGGAGGTGCTGGAACGGGTCACCCGGGCAGACACTCTCTTCTTTTGCTTTTTCAGCGATTGCATGCCTGAAATTAGTAGCTCTGGAGCCGGTAAAGGAGGGCTCAGGCCGGGAGCTCAGAGAAAACACAGCTTCACACGGCCATGTCCAGGCCACGCCCCCACTACCCGTTTTCTTACTGTGCATGCGCAAGTCGCACGGCGCTTTGTAAATGAGTGGCTGTCTCCTGGGACACACACAGGTCCCAGAAGACAGTGCACCCCAGAAGAGAGAAGATCATTGCGGAATAGGAAGTGGCAGATCAGGACTATAGTCAAGTCCAGTTTCACGCAGCAAGTGCGGTTGCTCCAGAGCTTATTAATAGACATGTACACTTGGTCAGACTTTTTTAACAACAACGTTCGTTCTCAGAAAATTTGTTTGTTTTTAAACTCCATCAGAAAACCATTTTTGGGTTCAAAAGTCTGGCCAACTGATCTCCCTTCAGATGAAAATCCACAGAAAAGTTTATTTGGCTTTACTGTACTACTCACTGTACTAGTGTACTGAGCACAAAGGAGAAGCTGCTTCACTCACTAACTCACTCACTGCCCATTCAAAAAAAAAACGAAAATGACATCTATAACAAAAGATTTGCATTCTGTATCTTGAATCCTTTTTCTTTTGTTTTTTTCAGTCGTATGTTCATATGACATCTATAACAAAAGATTTGCATTCTGTATTTTGAATGCAAAATACGAACAGAAAAAAGGAATTAAAAAAACAGCATGCAAATCTTTTGTTATAGATGTCATATGAACATACGACTGAAAATACGACCAGAAAAAGGATTCAAACAAAATACAGAATGCAAATCTTTTGTTATAGATGTCATTTTCGTTCTTTTGCCGTTTTCGTTTTATCGTATTTTCGTCGGATCGTTCGTTCGTATTTGCGGTTGTTCGTTATGCGGCTCATTCGTAATCCCGTCGTTTTCGTATTTTGGTGCTTTAATTTTTTCGTATGTACACATTATCCCGCGGGTACGAAAATGAACATTTTCGTACGAAAATAACATTCGTACGAACGGGAATGCACATATCTACTTATTAAATGAGGGAGAGCCCTGCTGGCTTCCATCATCCAATCACGTGCAAGCAAAAATGCTTTTTTTAAATTTTCCTTGCATGTGATTGGTTGTTCTTTGTAAAGTGAAGCTTTACCTTATTTACTAAGCTCTGGAGCAACTGCACCTACAAAGAGCAACTGCACTTTCAAAAGTGCTTAGTCTATTTGCCTTTAGTAAATCAACCCCATAGTGTATGTCAGCAAGAAACACAAAAAACGCTCTGACAGCAAAAGGGTGAAAGCACCTCCGCAAAGTAATCTTGAAACCTGTTGGGGGTAAATGAGATTGGGAAAAAATATATATCTATTGAAATTGCTTATATCATTGTACTCATCTTTCCCTTGACATACCGTATTACCAGTGAATGACTGCATTGCATTTATTACAGGTTCTGGCAAGTGTATTCATAAAATTTGTAATACTCTTATTAAACACTCACCGCCAGAGATCAAGAGAAAAATATAGTCAGAGAGACATATAAATCTATTCATCACAGGGTTATAAATGCAGATATTAAAGCCTTCTAAAAGTCACTGATCTGCCAAACTTATTTTTTATATAATCCAGGCTTTTTTTCAGCGGGAACGAGGGGGAATGCAGTCCTGGCACCGCCAGTACTGAATGTGTGCGTAATCGCAAGGGGTACTGGATTTTCTATCAATGCTGGCTGCTGGGGAATCAGTTGTTGCTGGGGGTGGGTCTTATGTTGCTGGGGGGGTAATCATTGCTGGAGGGGGATCTTCTGTTGAAGGGTTTATTGTTGCTAGTGGGGGGGGGGGTCTAGTGATGTTGGCTGCTGGAGGGTCTAGTGATTCTGGCTGCTGGAGGGTCTAGTGATGTTGGCTGCTAGAGGTTCTAGTGATGCTGGCTTCTGGAGGGTCAAGTGATGTTGGCTGCTGGAGGGTCTAGTGATGTTGGCTGCTAGAGGGTCTAGTGATGTTGGCTGCTGGAGGGTCTAGTGATGCTGGCTGCTGGAGGGTCTAGTGATGCTGGCTGCTGGAGGGTCTAGTGATATTGGCTACTGGAGGGTCTAGTGATGCTGGCTGCTGGAGAGTCTAGTGATGTTGGCTGCTGGAAGGTCTAGTGATGTTGGCTGCTGGAGGGTCTAGTGATGCTGGCTGCTGGAGGGTCTAGTGATGCTGGCTGCTGGAGGATCGAGTGATGCTGGCTGCTGGAGGGTCTAGTGATGTTGGCTGCTGGAGGGTCTAGTGATATTGGCTGCTGGAGGGTCTAGTGATATTGGCTGCTGGAGGGTCTAGTAAAGCTGGCTGCTGAAGGGACTAGTGATGCTGGCTGCTGGAGGGTCTAGTGATGTTGGCTTCTGGAGGGTCTAGTGATGTTGGCTTCTGGAGGGTCTAGTGATGTTGGCTTCTGGAGGGTCTAGTGATGTTGGCTTCTGGAGGGTCTAGTGATGTTGGCTTCTGGAGGGTCTAGTGATGTTGGCTTCTGGAGTGTCTAGTGATGCTGGTTTCTGGATAATCTAGTGATGCTGGCTGCTGGAGGGTCTAGTGATGCTGACTGCTGGAGGGTCTAGTGATGCTGGCTGCTGGAGGGTCTAGTGATGCTGACTGCTGGAGGGTCTAGTGATGCTGGCTGCTGGAGGGTCTAGTGATGTTGGCTGTTGGAGGGTCTAGTGATGTTGGCTGTTGGAGGGTATTGTGATTCTGGCTGCTGGAGGGTCTAGTGATCCTGGCTACTGGATGACCTAGTGATGCTGGCTGCTGGAGGGTCTAGGAGATATCCCCTGTCCCCTGCATGTGCCGATGTCATAGACACATGCGCACTAAAGCAAACTGAAGTACGTTCCGTTGCTTCAGTTAGTGTGCCGCTATCCGCTGAGTGATGTCATCACGGATCCGGCCAATCATAGCGCCGGAGCCTGCGATACCCAGAAGTCACTTCCGGGAGAGATGTTGCCAGCCAGAGGTGGGTTACAGGACTGCTGCGGGGGCTTTGATGTAAGGTAAGTAATTAATAACCGGCTAGTATGCTATGTGTTGATTTTGTCCTGCTAGGATCGAAACAGACATTGCACAGAATGATTTCATTTTTCAAGCTCTAAAAAAATCAGCCCGGCAGTGAATATGAGAAACAACATAGGAAAGTATTGAGCGTAATCCGCTTCCATCTGTTTCTGCTTATAATGGAGCTGTATCATCACAATCTACAGAGCAGACAGTCTCTGATTAACACAAAGCAGAGCACATCAATAACACAGAGCGAGGGGAAGGATATGAAAAAGTACAATCGGGACCATCTATCAGGCGGGGCGGCTCTGAATAATTCATTTTATGGGTTGTTCTTATTTTAGAAAGTCTATTAACATGTATTGCACATCACAGGAGTACAGGTAGGGAGACTTCTATTATCCAGAGCCAATAAAATATTTCAGGCTGCTGTTGCTCAATTTTTTTAGGGGGCGGCAAACAAACCAGTCGATCGTTCGTTCTATCAAACTCCCCACCCCCGTCGCTCGGTCGTTCAGCAAACAATTCCCCCGCCACGTCCGCCCACCAGCCCCACGCTTACCCCATCCAGGTTGTGGGCAGCTTCGGCGGCTTCCCTCCTGCTTCTGCTCCCGGCCAATAGAGTTGCTTCTCCTTTTGGCCAATCAGGTCTTAAGACCCGCTTCCTGAATGACCAGGAGGAGAAGCAGGAAGACAATAGCAAATATTAATTCACTATTGTCACACAAGTGGGTGGGCTTGGAGCACAGTGCTCTGTGCCCTGAGCCCACCCTTGTTTAAGACAATTAGAGCCTCGGGCTCTAATCATATGCTGACAGGGAGGGTTCGCGCTGATTGTTTATCAGCGCAGTCCCCCCTCGGATGCCCACACTGGACCACCAGGGAGGGCCCCCGGTGCCCAATAGAGAAATAATAGGCAAAAAAAAACAATTAAAAAAATCGAGCACAATCGATGCCAATCAGTGCCCACAAATGGGCACTGACTGGCAACATGGGCACTGACTGAAGTGATGCCCAGCAATGCCATCAGTGCCACCCCTCAGTGTCCAGTGCCACCCCTCAGTGTCCATCAGTGCCACCCCTCAGTGCCCATCTATGCCCAGTGCCCACCTATCAGTGCCCATCTGTGCCACCCATAAGTACCCATCAGTACCACCCATAAGTGCTGCCCATGAGTGCCCATCAGTGCCGCCAAAGAGTTCCCAGTGCCGCCTATGAGTGCCCATCAATGCCGCATACCAGTGCCCATCAGTGCCACCTCATCGGTGCCCATCAGTGCCACCTCTTGGGTGCCCATCAGTGCCGCCATATCAGTGCCGGTGTGTTGTCATTTTCTGCTCCCCATCACAGAATGGTCCAGAAGTGCTGGGCGGCCAACTGCGCATGCGCGATGCGTTCCAAACGCATCTCCGATGCGTTCCAAAGCATTTACGACAGTGCACACCAGCGAAGCCGTCGTTCGGCATCCAGGCTCTTTCCTTAACATCCCCGTGGATTGGAGGATGTTAAAAAAAGAGCCAGGAGGCCGAGCGAGCGCAGCGAGCGCAGCCGACTGGCCACTTTCCCCTAAGTCCACGTCGCTCTGAATGACGGCTTCGCTTGTGTGCAGTGTCGTAAAGCCATTGGAACGCATCGCAGATGCGTTTGGAACGCATCGCGCATGCGCAGTTGGCCGACGCATCACTTCCGGAGATGGGGGAGC
Organism: Rana kukunoris; assembly: GCA_029574335.1. Lineage (NCBI taxonomy): Eukaryota > Metazoa > Chordata > Amphibia > Anura > Ranidae > Rana > Rana kukunoris. Next base: position 28,468,273 of record CM056051.1, on the reverse strand, counting down.
CGAATATGACACGTCACCGGTAATTGAAGAAGAAAACGTGCTTATTTACAAAGAAAAATTAAATCCTAGAGGTGATCAAATACCACCAAAAGAAAGCTCTATTTGTGAGAACAAAATGATAAAAATATAATTTGGGTACAGTGTAGCATGACCGCGCAATTGTCATTCAATTGAAAGCTGAAAATTGGCTTGGGCAGGAAGGTGCGTAAGTGCCTGGTATGGAAGTGGTTAAATCCTTCAACTTAAAAAATAAATAAAAATGAAAACATGATAAAATAAATAATGCAGCTACAGAGCTCAAAGCAGCGCTGACAAAACCCAGTAATGCCGCGTACACACGACCGTTATTCATGTCATGCAAAAAAACGTTGTTTTTCTCTGCGTGATTTGTCATGATTCCTCTCAAGCCTGCCTTGCCTACACACGTTCGTGAAAAAAAAATGCTTGAAAAAAGCACGGTGACGTACAACACGTACAACGGCACTATAGAGGGGAAGGTCCATTCGAATGACGCCACCCTTTGGGCTGCTTTTGCTAATTTCCCCATCTCATAACTTGCTTCTGTTCATGACCGTTTTTTCCCCCTCGTTAAAGTGTACACACAACCGTTTTTTTTTTTTAACGACGTGAAAAACAATGATAAAAAATCAGAGCAGGTCCTAAAAAAAAATTCTCCCCAATTTTTCTCGTCGAGAAAAATGCTCCTATTTTAAAAATGGCATTTTTCTCGTCATGAAAAACGGTTGTTTGTACACGGCATAATGTCCGGCCTCGGCATGGACAGCTGCTGCAGCCTGTATAGGATTCAGTGTGGGGCAGCAGGCAGGGAGGAGAAGGCATTGTTGAGCTCCCATTTGTACCGTGACATTCAGATGATGACAGCTTGTCCTCTGAAGATCCAAAGGTATCAGTATTGGAAGCCGCAGTGACAGCCGAGGTAACCGCTGAATACCGGAACAACTGCCCTGCACTTTAACTGTCAAGCCAGTTGGCAGATGAAATGTAATCCCCTCTGTAACAGTCATTCAATCTGCTGTGGTTTTGTGTCTGTCTTAAAGCAAATATATATGGACTTTTCAATTATTTTTTACCTGTAAAAGAGATCTCCTTCATGTAAACGCTTGTCAATTTTTGAAAAACGTTGTTTCTATGTATAGTTTCTAAATGTATCTGTATGTGGCGGCAATCATATTTTTTCAGCTATAGAGTTGCTTTAAGACATCTACTCAAAATGTGTGTCTACAGGGATGCAGTGGCGTATCTAGGGTATGGCAGCCATGGCAAGTGCCACGGGCGCCATGGGGGGGGGGGGGGGGGGGGGGGGGAAACAAAAAAAGTCGCCCCCCCCCGCACAAAAACCCCACCTGTCCTGCGGCCACCTCTCGGCTCTCGCGGACCATCTGTCTGTCCCCAGCATCCCTCTCTGTCCTTGTCACACTGCGTCCCTCTCTGTCCTTGTCACCCTGCGTCCCTCTCTGTCCTTGTCACCCTGCGTCCCTCTCTGTCCTTGTCACACTGCGTCCCTCTCTGTCCTTGTCACACTGCGTCCCTCTCTGTCCTTGTCACACTGCGTCCCTCTCTGTCCTTGTCACACTTTGTCCTTCTGTCCTTGTCACACTGCATCCCTCTCTGTCCCCGGCGTCCCTCTCTGTCCTCATCACACTGGGTCCCTCTCTGTCTGTCTCCAGTGTCCCTCCCTGTGCCTGGTGTCCCTCTCTGTCCCCAGTGTCCTCCCTGTCCCTGGTGTCCCTCTCTGTCCCCAGTGTCCCTCCCTGTCTCTGGTGTCCCTCCCTGTCCCTTGATTGTGTGTTAGTGTGTCATTGATTTTGTATGAGTTACTGTGTGCAGGGCCGTCTTTAATATGGTTTGGGTCCTGGGCAAACATTTTTTTGGGCCCCCCTTCAGCTTATTTTGGGCCTGGCTGGTTCACATGTACAGCATTGATTTAAATGGGCTGCCATGCCTTTGTTTCCTGCAGAAAAAAGGTGCATTCAGCATTTTAAAAATACAGTTGCCTTGAAATCCATTCTGCTTTTGCACCATGCTACTTACCTGCAGTTCTTGCACACACAAACGCACTGTGTTTTTAAAAGTGTGACCTAAACGTCTAAAAATGCAGCAAGTTTGACAGTGCGGGAACTGCAGATAAGTCACAGTAGACAGCAGAATGGGCAGACAGTGCTGTATTTCATTGCTTGATAGGCATAGGTGTGCCGTGTGCGCAGCCTATTACATGAGGCATGCGCTTTTCTTTGCAGGAAATGCAGGCATGGCGGCCCATTCAAATGAATAGGGTGCTGTGCCTGCGCAAATGTGGGCCGCCAAAACACATACATGTGAACCAGCCAGGCCCAAAATAAGCCCATGAAGCAGTTAAATACAGACAGTAATGCCATGTGCTCTGAGGCCTTACTCAGCCTGGACTGCAGGTCTGGTCTGTGATTTAAAGAGTTCCTCTATTTTACACATGGCATGGCAAGGGGTCCCATGGTGCTAAAGCAGAATGGACAGACGGTGCTGTGACCCCATGCTATGCCATGTGTAAAATACAGGAACTTTTTAAAACACTGACCAGGCCTGCAGTGAATCATCAAATATTATAAAGACTTTGGGCACACTCTACAGAAAACTTCTATTTACAATATAGATTAGCAAACAGTGACATACCTTGGAGTGCAGAACATGAAGAAGAAGTCAGCCTCAGGAAGAGCAAACTGGGGATGCTATAAAATCACATTCTAATTCACATTTATATACAAGCAGCACCCAGTGGCAGGAAGGGAGAAGTGCACGTCTAAAGGGAAGCCAGTGGTGCTGTTCATTTTAACTTATTGCCGACTGCCCGCCGTCATATTACTGCGGGACGGTGGCACTGCTACGCGGGAGCACGTAGCTCTACGTCCTCCCTTTAGTAGCTTGTCGGGCGCGCGCGCGAGTCCCGCGTGCGTGCCCAGCGGGTACGATCGCCGCCGGGCACCCGCGATTGCTCGTTACAGAGCGGGGAACGGGAGGTATGTGTGTAAACACATACCTCTTGTTCCTGTCAGCGGGGGAAACGCTGATCTTCTGTCCATACAATGTATGGACAGAAGATCAGTGATTTCCCCTAGTGAGGCCACCTCCCCATACAGTTAGAACAGACCAGGACCACACTTAACCCCTTCCCTGCCTCCTAGTGTTAACCCCTTCACTGCCAATGGCATTTTTATAGTAATACAATGCATTTTTATAGCATTGATCGCTATAAAAATGCCAATGGTCCCAAAAATGTGTCAAAAGTGTCCGATGTGTCCGCCATAATATCGCTGTACCGAAAAAAAACGCTGATCGCCGCCATTACTAGTAAAAAAAAAAAAATTATAAAAATGCCATAAAACGACCCCCTTTTTTGTAAACGCTATAAATTTTGCGCAAACCAATTAATAAACGCTAATTGCGATTTTTTTTAACGAAAAATATGTAGAAGAATACGTATCGGCCTAAACTGAGGAAAAATTTTCAAAATAGTCGCTCTATTTTTGTTTATAGCGCAAAAAAAAAACAACCCAGAGATGATCAAATACCACCAAAAGAAAGCTCTATTTGTGGGAAAAAAGGACGCCAATTTTGTTTGGGAGCCACGTCGCACGACCGCGCAATTGTCAGTTAAAACGACGCAGTGCCGAATCACAAAAAGTGCTCTGGTCTTTGGACAGCAATATGGTCCGGGGCTAAAGTGGTTAAAACACTGAGAAGGGAAGCAGTACTGCGTGCCGCTGATGATTTTCACCGCTGATTTGTGGGCAGCACAGGGGCTTAACGGGCGGCTCTGCTTTGGGCCCCCAACAGTGACAGGGCTCTGGGCAGCTGCCCCCATTTGCCCTATGGTAAAGACAGCCCTGACTGTGTGCACCAATGTGTTTTGATGAGTGTGAGGTGTGCCAGTGTGTTGGCATCATCAGTGATTTTTGTATTAGTGTGTGCCCGGGGGCCATTGTTAGCTGTTTTTTTTTGTTAAGGTAACGATTATCTGAAAGATGGGTTTTGAAGGGCACAGTTTCAGTGCTTGCCATTGGCGCCATTTTGACTAGATATGCCTCTGCAGGGATGTGTTTACTTTTAAATAGCCAGTCATGTATAAGGGAAAAGAAAAACACAATTATGCTGTACTATCTGTAATATGATTATCTCATTAGATTATTATGCCATCTTGTGGCCATAACACAGTATTTTCCTGAAATACCAGAATCAACTACATAGCGAGTCAGATGGTGTTTGCTCACTGCTGGCTGATTTCTGATGCTAGGGGCTCGTCCATGGTAGAGGCGGCACTCCTGGGATCATATGAGTCTTTAACCACTTCAGCCCCGGACCATTTCGCTGGTCAAAAACCAGGCCACTTTTTTGCGATTCGGCACCAAGTCGCTTTAACTGACAATTGCGCTGTCGTGCGACGTGGCTCCCAAACAAAATTGCCGTCTTTTTTTCCCCACAAATAGAGCTTTCTTTTGGTGGTATTTGATCACCTCTGCGGTTTTTATTTTTTGCGCTATAAACAAAAATAGAGCCACAATTTTGAAAAAAATTCAATATTTTTTAGTCTAATGGTTTAACCACTTACGCACGTCTATTTACGTCTACAAAAGGGCTCGGACAGGCAGATGGACGTAAATTTACGTCCCTGCCTACTAGCGGGTCGGGGGTCCGGGTGGCTTACCTCCGGGAGCGATCCGACTCGAGGGGGCGGCGGTTCGTTTCTGTCTGCCCCCTCGTGATCGCTCCCAGCCAATCATGTGCGCCGCAGTCGTGTCATTCCTCTGCCTGTAAAATGTAAGCATAGGCAGAGGAAGTGATGCAGCGCTCATCTAGGTGGTATTTTCAAACCGCCGAGATGAGAGAAGATGCACAGTAAGTCGCACTTACACTACACTGACACCACACAAATAGGCACATTTAACCCCTTGCGATCACCCCCCTGTCACACTGTCACTGAATGCAGTGATCATATATGTATGATCACTGCATTTAGTCTCAGTGTGACAGGCAGTTAGTGTTAGGTTTAGGGAAGCCCCCGTACCCCCCCTAATAAAGTTTTAACCCCTTGATCACCGCCCTAGTTAACCCTTTCACTCCCTATTGACAGTGTCACTAAGCGATCATTTTTCTGATCGCTGTATTAGTGTTACTGTTGCTGCTAGGTAGCTATTTTTTTTTTTACTAAAGACATGTGGCTGAATACATTTTGGCCTAAATGTTTGACTAAAATTTAGTTTATTTAATTTTTCTTATAACAAAAAGTAAAAAATATTGGTTTTTTTCCAAAAATGTCGCTCTATTTTTGTTTATAGCGCAAAAAATAAAAATCGCATATGCAATCAAATACCATCAAAAGAAAGCTCGATTTGTTGGAAGAAAAGGACGCAAATTTTGTTTGGGAGCCACGACGCACGACCGCGCAATTGTCTGTTAAAGCGACGCAGTGCCGAATTGTAAAAACGCCTCTGGGCATTTAGCAGCATATTGGTCCGGGGCTTAAGTGGTTAAGGGGTTGTAAAGGTAAACTTTTTTTCACCTTAATGCATTCTATGCATTAAGGTGAAAAAACATCTGTGTATTAGCGCCCCCCCCCCTGAGCCCCCCTTTACTTACCTGACCCTTCGAAAGTCCCAAGCCGTGAAAGGGCAGGCTTCTGGGCCGTCTTCCAGGCTCATTCATTGGTTGATTGAAAGCAGCGCAGCCATTGGCTTGAGCTGCTGTCAATCACATTCAATGACGCGGTGCGCTGGGGGGTGGGGCCGAGTGATACAGTGAGCAACTTTGGCTGCCGGCTGTATCACGGGAGCCTGCCCGCAAGCACTCAACACCCTGCAAGCTTGCATTAGGTGTTAAGTCCTTGCGAGGGGGAGCCGAGACAGCCGTCGAGGGACCCCAGAAGACATGGATCGGGGCCTCATTGTGCAAAACAAGCTGCACAGTGGAGGTAAGTATAACATGCTTGTTATTTAAAACAAATTACAATTAAATTGCATCCGCACATTAGTGCTGCACGGCGAGGAGTTAAAATGTGGGTGGAACTCCACTTTAAGAAAATAAAAATTCCCTACTCTTAATTTTTCATTATCAGCAAAGATACAGTAAACACCACTGGCAATATGAGGGCAGGGAGTCTGAATTATTTATATAGGTTAGAATTTATTTTTGTAGACTACATTTAGAATGTTGGCAGTAAAGAAAATCAAACAAAGCAATTCTCATGTATCCTGAAAACTGCTTTTAAACTTATTAAATTGGTACATTGAGGTGATGCATTGCTAGAAAATTTCAAATGTTATCCAAAATGACATTTTATATTGTACCCAATGTACTTTTCTTTCAGCCAGCATCAACAAATGTATGTTTCTAGAACATTCAGAAACCCCCACAGTCCTTATGTTCTGATATGAGAACACAAAGTCAACTGTTTCAGGCGGCAATGTAATGAAATGTTTAAATGTCACCATTGTAAGTAACTCCTTATACAAAGAGAGTGTCTCTGGTAGACTGGACACTTAGAATTGTGTTATATACTGTATACTGTATGTGCATGTTTTATTATTATTATTATACAGAAATGGAGGTTTGTTCACATTTTTAATTATAAAAATATAAGTAGCGCTTAGTGCCGGTCCGTCTATAGAGGGCGCCGGAGCGCCGCCCCCTCTCGCTTTCGGACCGCTTCTGATACAATACATAGTTTCATGCATTGCATCTGAATAACGGCAGCTGATTGGCTGTGGATGTGCCTATCAGAGCCAGCGGCTTTCCGAGTACAGCCCTCGGGCTGTAATTGGCTTCCAAATACTTATCCAAGGGACACACAGGGGGTGCGTTCCTTGGAATAAGACTGACAGGTGTATCAGCCAATTAGGTTCACCGGTTCTACCGGTAACCTGATTGGCTAAAGCATCATCAAGGCGGGAGAAGACATCGAGAGACCGTGAAAAGGATGACCGACCCCAGAAAGGTAAGTGTAGGGCGGGGGCAGCATTTTACAGGGCACAGTGGTGACAATTGGCACAGTGGAGACAATTAAAGGGCACAGTGGTGACAATTGATGGGCACAGTGGCTGCGTTTGATGGCATGGCACAGTGGTGACAATTGATGGCACAGTGGCTGCGTTTGATGGCATGGCACAGTGGTGATAATTTATGGCACAGTGGCTGCGTTTGATGGCATGGCACAGTGACTGCTTTTTATGGGTACAGTGGCTGCATTTGATGGGCACAGTGAGGCTGCAATTGTTTTATTTATTTTTTCATTTGTTTTTGCGCCCCCCTCCAAAAAATTTTGAGCACCAGCCTCCACTGGTTGTGCTCTTTTAATGTAAATGGTCACAAGGAGTAAATAGAAACAAAAATATAATACTAGTGAAAATGCAAAAAAAACATTGGGCCAGATTCATGAAGAGGCTGGCGTATCCAGTGATCCGCCAGCCTAACTGTCACTTTAAGCCGGCGTTGTTGTTTTCTATAACCAGAAAACAAGAAACGCCGGGTTGGAGTTCCGATGCGATCGGCGTAATTGAATTTCGCCATCGCATCGTTACTTCAACTTAAAAATGGCGCCGGGGGCGTTCCCGCTGATTAACGCTGAAAAAATATGTTAATCAGCGGGAGTCGGAAATTCACGATCTTTTTCGGGCGCGACGCAGTGACTTTACGACGTTTCAGGAAGCGATACGCGACGTAAAGATAAAGCAGCCCCCTAGTGGAGTATCCTATGTTAAGTATAGCCGTCGTCGCGCGTCGGAAAAAAAAAAAATCGCGTCGTTTGCGTAAAACATTCATGAATGGGGACGTGACGTCATTGACGTTCACTGACAGAACTTGGAGCATGCGCACTGGGATGCATTGACACTCGACGCATGCGCAGTACGTTCGCCGCGGGATCGCGCTTAGTTTGAATACTACACCCCCGTACCCCGCCCATTTGAATTCCGCTGGCTCATTTGCGATGCGCTGCCGCAACTTTAGGAGCAAGTGCTTCCTGAATAACAGCACTTGCTCCTAAAATTTCGGCAGAGTAACGTAAATGAGAAGCGTTACTCCAGAGCAAAGATGCTCTCATCTACCTGAATCTGGCCCAATAAGTGAGAAACTAGAAGAAATTACATGAAGAGATCTATATTGAAAAAAACTCTTCATCAATAAAAGTGAAAAAAATAAAAATAAAATTGAATTGGAAAAACACAGTTATGTCTACATATCAAGAAGAAAAGACAATAATGTGAAAAATGATAAAAGTCCAATAAAGTAATAGAATCCAGATTCCTTCCACCTTCACCAAGAAAGGAAACAAGGGGGGGGGGGTGAGATCTTGAGTACACCACTCAATATGTGGGGACTCTTACCCAAACTGGTGGACCCCCTAAAAAGCAAGGTCATATACGCCAGCAGATTTGGCCCTCTGCAGGGTCATGTGGTCCTCCGTATCCTTAGGATCCTCCAGATACAGCCAGAAATCTTCCACGCTATCCCGATTGGAAAACTGAAAATCTGGTCTGGGGGGAGGGATGTGCACTATGACAAAAAGTAGAAGGGGGGGGGGGGGTTGGGACTTTGAATGAGATGTGTTTTTAAGCAAAAAGTATGTCTTAATAAAGTTGTATACGTAATGACCAGGCTCAAACTTACCATCCAAACAGCAAACCAAATTCTAACTGTCTAAGGCCGTGTACACACGTCCGAGAACCTCGTCGTGCTAAACTCATCATTCCGCCCGACGAGGTTCCCGATGAGCCGTCGAAAAGGTCGTCGAGCAAAATGTCCTCATTGAACAACGAGGAAAAAGAGAGCGTGCTCTCTATTTTGGCTCGACGAGCTTCCCGACGGGACGCTCGTCGAAAGTGTACAGACGACTGATTTTCTCGGCAGAATATGTCTCCCAGCGAGCTTCTCGCTGGATTCTGCCGAGAAGCTCGGTCGTGTGTCCGGGGCCTCACTGTGTGCGTTAAAAACAGAGGATTGGTTGCACACATTTGCAAATACATGGTTAAGCTGCAGGCCACACCCAAGGCTCTTTGTGTACCTGCAGTCCTAACCAGGGCCGGCCTTAGGTTATCAGGCGCCCTGTGCGAGCTAATTCTGTGGCGCCCCCCAGATTCCTGGTCACCTAAACATACACAAAGAGGAAAAAAAATATTTGTAACAAATCATTTTTTTAATTTGACTTTACATTACACATCACTCTGCACCCCTTTACATTACACAGCACCCTGCAGCTCTGCACCCCTTTACATTACACAGCACCCTGCACCACTGTACCCCTTTACATTACACATAACCCTGCAGCTCTGGACCCCTTTACATTACACAGCTCCCTGCACCTCTGGACCCCTTTACATTACACATAACCCTGCACCCCTGACCCCCTGCATGTTACACTGTCCTCCCTGTTCAGTGCAGACCCCCCTTCAGTGTAACCCCCCCTCTTCAGAGTAGCCCTTCCCAGTTCAGTGTAGCACCCCTCGTTCAGTGCAGCCCCCCGTCCGGGGTAGCCCCTCTCGTTTAGTGTAGCCCCCTTGTTCAGTGCAGCCCCCCCTTCAGTACCTCAGATCAGCGTGGTGGCACATGCACAGGAGATCCCCTCCCCCTGTTTACACATAAACAGAGAGGAGGGGGAGGCGGCCTCACTCGGCTGTGCCTGTGTGACATCTGGGATCGCACAGCCCATGGTCGCAAGAGGAGGGGATGGTAGATGCAGCGGTGTCACCCTGCACCCCCTCGCCATTGTAGCTAGCTCACCTCTCCCTGCCTGTGCCAGTGTGCCGCTGCCTAATCCCGCGGGTGTAATACAATTGCGGAAGGGGGTGCCGGTCTGACACCCCCCCTGCGGTTGTACTTGGGGGTAGCCCGCTCTCCCTTAGTATGCCTCTGGATGACCGCACGGCGCTCCTGTTGCACAGCTCGCACACCCCAAAGGCCGGCCCTGGTCCCAACTAAACTTTTATGCCGCATACACACGATCGGTTAAACCGATGAGAATGGTCTTATGGACCATTTTCATCGGTCAAAACCGATCGTGTGTGGGCGCCATCGGTCATTTTACCATTGATTAAAAAAATACAACTTGTTTTAAATGTAACCGATGGATTCCTAACCGATAGGTCAAAACCAATAGTTAGTACGCACGAACATCGGTTAAAAATCCATGCATGCTCAGAATCAAGTCGACACATGCTTGGAAGCATTGAACTTCATTTTTTTCAGCACGTCGTTGTGTTTTACACAACACGATCGTTTTTTTAACAGTCAGCTTCATCGGTTTACCGATGAAAACGGTCCATCAGACTGTTCTTATTGGATGGACCGATTGTGTGTATACGACATTAAAGTCTCCTCAATAGAGGCACATAAATACTGATGAGTAGATAGAGGGCAGATGACTGGGGGTGTGTCACTGCCCCTACCTATGATTGGCCTGTAGCCTGTATTTGCAAATGCGTGCAACCAATCCTCTGTTTTTAATGCACACAGTTAGACAGTTGAATTTGGTTTGCTGTTTGGGTGGTAAGTTTGAGCCTGGTCATTATGTATACAACCAGGGCCGTCTTAATAGCATCATGGGCCCCTGGGCAAAGTAATCCTCTGGGGCCCCTACAGTGATGACAGTGCAGGTAAACAGACATCAAGTAGGTAGGAGGCAGACAGCCTCCCCTGTGTATCTATCACTCTCAGTGCCATCATGGGGCCCCCAATTTTGGGGCAGCGTGGGCTCAAGGACCAGCTGCTTTGGGGAAAGTGCAGGGGCCCCCCATGTAGCTGGGGCCCCTGGGCAGTGCCCAGGTGTGCCCTCTCATTAAGACAGCCCTGTATAATACAACTTTATTTATACTTACTTTTTGCTTAAAAACGCATCTCATTCAAAGTCCCAAACCCCCTCCCCCTTCTTCTACCCAACAGGGATGGAGGCGTATGTTTTTCATATGAGTTGCGATACCCTTATACATTTATGCGTTTTTTTCCAGTGCTCTTTACTACCATACCAATCATAGGCAGGGACAGTGACACACCCCCAGCCACCTGCCCTCTATCTACTCATCGGTATTAGGGTTGTCCCGATACCAAGCATTTGCCCGAGTACTTGTACTCGGGCAAATGCTCCCGATGTTCCACCCGATACTTGTCCTGTGTCCTCCTCCAGCCCCCTCCGTTTTGCTGCAGTCTCTCTCCTTCTGTGCCCCCTCGCCATGTTTTTCTTCTCCTCCGTGTCCCCCGCTGTTTCCTTCTCCCTCTGTGTCCCCTGCCGCTGTTTCCTTCTCTCCTCCGTGTCCCCTGCTGTTTCCTTCTCTCCTCCGTGTCCCCCGCTGTTTCCTTCTCTCCCCCGTGTCCCCCGCTGTTTCCTTCTCTCCCCCGTGTCCCCCGCTGTTTCCTTCTCTCCCCCGTGTCCCCCGCTGTTTCCTTCTCTCCCCCGTGTCCCCCGCTGTTTCCTTCTCTCCCCCGTGCATCCCCCGCTGTTTACTTCTCTCCTCCATGTCCCCCGCTGTTTCCTTCTCTCCCCCGTGCCCCCCCGCTGTTTCCTTCTCTCCCCCGTGTCCCCCTGGAACTGGCAGGATGGAGAGCGGCGGTAGGAGCCGGTAAACCCGGCTCCTTACTTTTCCGAATGGACAGAGTCAGCGATGACTCTGTCCATTCACAGAACTGAAACATCGTAAACTGTGATTACAATGTTTCAGTTTATGAATGAAGAGAAGACGCTGTCTTCTCTCCATTCATTTTCAGCACAGCTGAGGCTGCTGAGAAAGGGACAGGGGAATCTGTTTCCCTAGTATCTTTCTCTGTCTTAAAGTGGAGATGTCAGAGGTCTGTTAAGACCCCTGATATCTCACCAAAGCCCCCCCAGGGCTGATTAAAAAATTAAATAAAATTGCAATAAATAAATGAAATAAAAAAAAAAATGTAAATAGTAATAAAAAAAATTAAAAACACACTGACAATCCACTACCCCCCCTCTAAAAAAAAACCGCCACTGTCACATGACATTAACCACTTAAGACCCGGACCAAAATGCTGCTAAAGGACCTTGCCCCTTTTTTGCGATTCGGCACTGCGTCATTTTAACTGACAATTGCGCGGTCATGCGACGTGACTCCCAAACAAAATTGGCGTCCTTTTTTCCCCACAAATAGAGCTTTCTTTTGGTGGTATTTGATCACCTCTGCGGTTTTTATTTTTTGCGCTATAAACAAAAATAGAGCCACAATTTTGAAAAAATGCAATATTTTTAACTTTTTGCTATAATAAATATCCCCAAAAATATATATAACATTTTTTTTCCTCAGTTTAGGGCGATACGTATTCTTCTACCTATTTTTGGTAAAAAATCGCAATAAGCGTTTATCGATTGGTTTTCGCAAAATTTATAGGGTTTACAAAATAAGGGATAGTTTTATTCCATTTTTATTAATTTTTTTTTTTTACTACTAATAGCGGCGATCAGCGATTTTTTTCATGACTGCGACATTATGGCGGACACTTCGGACAATTTTGACACATTTTTGGGACAATTGTCATTTTCACAGCAAAAAATGCATTTAAATTGCATTGTTTACTGTGAAAATGACAGTTGCAGTTTGGGAGTTAACCACAAGGGGGCGCTGTAGGAATTGAGTGTTCCCTGTGTGTGTTTACAACTGTAGGGGGGTGTGGCTGTAGGTGTGACGTCATCGATTGTGTCCCCCTATAACAGGGATGACGCGATCGATGCTGCGGCCACAGTGAAGCACGGGGAAGCCGTGTTTACACACGGCTCTCCCCGTTCTTCAGCTACGGGGACCGATCGCTGCACTCCAGCAGCGATCAGGTCCGCGAGTCCCGCGGACCCAGTCCCGGAGCTGCGGACCCGGTCCCGGGCGCCGAGGGCGCGCGCCCGTGACCCACGGCTGGGTACTAGAATCAACGTATATATACGTTGATGTGCCCAGCCGTGCCATTCTGCCGACGTAAATGTGCAGTAGGCGGTCCTTAAGTGGTTTAAAAAAAAAGTATCGGTATTCGGTATCGGCGAGTACTTGAAAAAAAGTATCGGTACTTGTACTCGGTCTTAAAATAGCGGTATCGGGACAACCCTAATCGGTATTTATGTGCCTCTATTGAGCAGACAGTTTGGGGACGGCCCCCTTCCTGTTCCAACATGACTGCGCACCAGTGCACAAAGCAAGGTCCATAAAGACATGGATGAGCGAGTTTGGGGTGGAGGAACTTGACTGGCCTACACAGAGTCCTGACCTCAACCTGATACCTTTGGGATTAATTAGAGCGGAGGCTGGGAGCTAGGCCTTCTCATCCAACATCAGTCCCTGACCTCACAAGTATGCTTCTGGAAAAATGGTCAAACATTCCCAGAGGAGTTGAAGCTGTTATAGCTGCAAAGGGCGAGCCAACTCAATATTGAACCCTACAGGCCAAGACTGGGATGCCATTAAAGTTCATGTGTATATAAAGGCAGGTGTCCTTTTGGTAAAATAATAATATTGTGTGTATGTATATACAATGATTTACAAAAGTGAGTACACCCCTTACATTTTTGTAAATATTTTCTTCTATCATTTCTTTTCATGTGACAACACTGAAGAAATTACACTTTGTAAAGTAGTGAGTGTACAGCTTGTATAAAAAGAAAAGAAAGGAGGGCGCTCCGACCTAGTGCATTACCACTTACATTTTATATTAAAAACAGAATAAAAAAGCAATAGTCCTACTCACAAGGAAAATTGAGTAAGAGTTTTTCAGACAGCTGGACTGGACCTTGCAGCACCTGCCAATAGAACCTCAAACATCTGGACGGCTGACGCGTTTCTGGGGCGTACCCCCTTCTTCAAAGCCTAAATGGTCCGTGATATCTCTCTCCTGCATGTCCTCCTTAATATAGATAGGTATGTGTGTGTGCACATTTAAAGAAGGGGGTACGCCCCAGAAACGCGTCAGCCGTCCAGATGTTTGAGGTTCTACTGGCAGGTGCCGCAAGGTCCAGTCCAGCTGTCTGAAAAGCGCTTACTCAATTTTCCTTGTGAGAAGGACTATTGCTTTTTATTCTGTTTTTAGTAAAAAAAATTAAGTGGTAATGCACTAGGTCGGAGCGCCCTCCTTTCTTTTCTTTTCTTTTCTTTTTGTTTTAGCCAAATGAACACCCATTTATTCTGTGGAGGGCTGCAAGACTTTAGACTTTGCCATGAGACTTTACTGCTGTACCCGGTTTTGGTGAAACACCAGAGCGCAGGAGGTTTTTTGTGTTATTGTTGTACAGCTTGTATAACAGTGTAAATTTGCTGTCCCCTCAAAATATCTCAACACACAGCCATTAATGTCTAAACCGCTGGCAACAAAAGTGAGTACACCCCTAAGTGAAAATGTCCAAATTGGGCCCAATTAGCCATTTTCCCTCCCCTATGTCATGTGGCTTGTTAGTGTTACAAGGTCTCAGGTGTGAATGGGGAGCAGGTGTGGTAAATTTGGTGTTATCGCTTTCACTCTCTCATACTGGTCACTGGGAGTTCAAAATGATGGGCTGAGCTTCAAAAAATTAACTGCGCATGCGTCGTCTCTTGGACGCATCCCAGTGCGCATGCTCACAGTTACGTCGAAATAGCTGCCTAAGATACGTCAATACACTGCCTACGACGTGAACGTAACCTACGTACAGCCCTATTCACATAGTACTACCTGTACATAAACAACGTAACATACGACGGCTGTTCCGACGTCCATACCTTTGAATGGGTTGCCCCACCTATATGGTGGAATAACTTTACGCCGGACGTAAACCTTACGCAAACCGCGTTTCTTTTTCGTCTGGCGCATCTACGTTCGTGAATCGGCGTATCTTACTCATTTGCATATTTAACATGGGAACGCCATATGCGTCCAGCGTAACAATGCGCCCAAGATACGCCGGCATAGGCAAGTTATGTCGGGCAGCTGAAGCCTTGTTTTACGGCGTATCTAGGTTCGCGAATCGGCGTAAAAATACGCTGGTGCACATTTGTTCTTATGACGGCGTATCTCTAGATACGCCGGCGTAAAGCTTTGTGAATCCGGCCCATAGTATTTATAATTATTTATTTCAAAATTGTCGCACTTTTTTTTTTATAGCGCAAAAAATAAAAACTGCAGAGGTGATCAAATACCACCAAAGAAAGCTCTATTTGTGGGAAAAAATGGACGTCAATTTTGTTTGGGCGCAGCGTCGCACGACCGCGCAATTGTCAGTTAAAGTGACGCAGTGCCGAATCGCAAAAAATGGCTCGTCATTGAGCAGCCAAATTTTCTGGGGCTAAAGTGGTTAAACACTAATGCCGTGTACACGCAATCGTTTTTCGGCATGAAAAAAAAACGTTGTTTTTCAGGATGTGCAAAAAACTATGTTTTTCCAACTTCATCATTAAAAACGATGTCCTCCACACACCATCGTTTTTGAAAAATGATGAACAAAGCGCAGTGACGTACAACACGTACGACGGCACTATAAAGGGGAAGTTCTATTCGCCTTGGGGCTGCTTTAGCTGATTCCGTGTTAGTAAAAGACGATTTGCGCTTTTCTGTCTGTTACAGCGTGATGAATGTGCTTACTCCATTATGAATGGTAGTTTTACCAGAATGAGCGCTCCCGTCTCATAACTTGCTTGCTTAAAACGTTGTTTTAGCCCACACACGATCATTTTTTACAACCCGAAAAGCAACATTTTTTAAAACGACGTGAAAATATGCAGCATGTTCGAATTTTTTTTTTTTTGTCGTTTTTCAGAAGATGAAAACCGATGTGAAGCCCACACACGATCATTTTAAATGACGTTTTTAAAAACGTTGTTTTTTTTCATGCCGAAAAACGATCGTGTGTACGCAGCATTAGATCAGTGCATGTAACGGCAATTTTTTTATATGGCATGCCATAAATTGTATCCTTGATTTCATGGATGAGAAACCATGAACGAAAACACTTTATTGATGTCAGACAGTTTCAAATTTACATTTTTATTTCAAAATAATTTCAGTTTGCATTATTCATATGACGCTTTTCCCCCCGAATGATTAATCCACAAATTATGCTAGAGTTTTGATTATGTTCAGTGATCACATTCCTTTAGAGAAACCATCATTTAGCTACATTCAGTACACTGGCTTTGATTAGTACAACAATAACACACCAACAGCAAAGTTAATAAAAGACAGATTTATGATACAGGGAAGAGGGATATTAATTTTATTATTTTCTGCTATAGGACCATTTGAGCAGTGTCTTTTAATACGGCTTTTAACCATTTAACCCCTGGATCCCCCCCTTTCATGGCCAGGCCATATTTTGCGATACAGCACTGCGTTATTTTAACTGACAATTGCGCGGTCATGCAACGCTGTATCCTAACACAATTGATTTCCTTTTCTTCCCCCCAAATAGAGCTTTCTTTTGGTAATATTTGATCACCACTGCATTTTTTTTTTTTTAAGAAAAAAAAACCCAACAATTTTGAAAAAAAAAAACAATGGCCCAGATTCAGAGAGAATTGGATTCTCGTAGCGTATCAGAAATACACTACGCCGCCGTTTTTTACCTGGCTCTACGTGGAATCCAGGTAGATTTTGTCCAGTAAACGACGGCGGCGTAGTGTATTTCTCCCGTCGCAATCCATCTACACAAGCAGGGGGCGTGAAGGATTTAAAATAGGCGCGTTCCCGCAGCGATCGAACTGCGCATGCTCCGTTCGCAAATTTCCCGCCGTGCATTGCGCGAAATCACGTCGTTACGTCATTCGTTGTTTGAGTAGCGTCGTTTACGGACATTTCTATTCCTGAACGACTTACGTAAAAAAAAAAAAAAAAAAATTAAATTCGACGCGGGAACGACGGCCATACTTAACATAGGCTACGCAGCGTTAGACCAGCAAAAAGCACGTAAGCGATTGCGAAGACCGCTCGTATCTTCGTGGATCGCCGTAAAAACACATTTGCATATCCCGACGCATCAAAACGACGCGAACTCCTCCCAGCGGCCGCAAAAATATCGCAGCATAGATCCGAAGGCTTACGAAGACGTAAGCCTCTCGGATCGAAGCCCGAAGCCGCCGTATCATGGTTTGAGGATTCAAACTAGTGATACGGCGCGCGAAATTTGAAATTACTCCTGTCTAACACCAGTTAGACAGGCGTAATTGCTTTATGAATCTGGGCCAATATTTTTTACTTTCTGCTATAAAACATACCCAATAATAAGAGAAAAATAGGAGGGAAAAAAAATCAATTTTTTTCATAAATTTTGGCCAATATGTATTCTACATGTTTTTGGTAAAAAAAAAATTGTTGATTGGTTCACGTAAACGTCATAGCGTCTACAAACTATGGGATATATATGAGAGTATTTTAATTATTTTTTCTTTATACTAGCGTAGCGCTACCCCATTCAGGAGCCGCTGAGTATAAATGGAATTGGTGTGGTGTGTTACCTGGCAGGTGTCTAGGGGTGATACTTGTGAGTTGAGGAGAAGAGAGCGAATATCCAGTCTTTTGTTGGGTTTTCTTCAATGCTTTATTCCAAGGCCCAACATAGCCTTCATCAACATGGTACAGGACAGGAAAAGGTTGATGAGCAGAGAGAGAGAGCTTGAGTATCAGGCCTTGGATATCGAAAGGCGAGAGAGCAATCTCACTCTCAGCAGTGATGAACTCAGTTCGTCGCCACGCCAATTGGAATGGGTAAAGTGCCCCCGGACAGGTCTCTGCCACAGGCCTGGCAGCCGGAACGTCACTTGCAAATGTTGGGAGGACCAGGCCACTGCCACAGGCCTAGTAGTTGAATGAGCATGAAATTAAAATGAGCAAGTCCTCCCAATAGATTTAGTTAGAGTCCCTGGATCCGCGATGATTCGTTCAAGCCCTATTGGATCACCTGCCTCCGGGTTCTCCTCAAGCCGATCCCCCACCGTACAGCTTCCAGCTTGGGATTCTTTTAGGAAAGGTTTGGAACCCAGCAGCTTCTGGGATCCCTCTCTGTGTTAGAGTGAAGCTCCGCATGGTGCGCAACTTCGGCCAGGTAGGCCACGGCTGCGGGGTCCATGGATGCGGGCACCCTGAAGGTGGATGCCGTATCTGGAACTCGGACCCCGCAGAAAACAAGAACGGCCCTCAGGCCAAGGCGGCTGCCCCAGATATAGCCTCCCTCAGCATGCCCTGGCGGGGGAACCAACCCCTCTGATTGGCTGCTGAGGAAAACGAGTCCGCCAGAACCCCTCTAGCGCCAACTGCCGCCCAGGGGTGGACACACACCCCTGGAGCACAGACCGGCCCACAGGACAGTTCTGGAAATCGCAGTAACCCAAATTTGACAAAATGCGAATGGGATCCATGTAACTCTCCCATTCCCCACTAACTTTAGCGTAACGCCCCTACAAAAAGTAAGGGGGCGCTACACTAGTAATGGCGGCGGTCAGTGACCTATAGTGGGACTTTGTTATTACGGCAGACAAGTCGAACACCCCTTTGACACTTTGCAGGAAGCAGTGACACTCATACAGTGATCAGTGCTGAAAATATGACACTGGCTGAGAAGGGGTTAAACCCTGTTTTTATTTTTTTAATTTAATTTTTTACTAGTAATGGCGGCAATCAGCAAATTATAGCGGGACTGCGGCGGACAAATCAGACACCTAACTGATACTTTTTTTAGAGACCAGTGACACTAACACAGTGATCAATGCTAAAAATATGCACTGTCACTGTAATAATGACACTGGCAGGAAAGGGGTTGCACATAGGGGGCGATCAAAGGGTTAAATGTGTGCCTAGCCAGTGTTTGTGTTTACTATGTGTGCTGCTTTTACTAGGGGAAGAGACGGATTTGAGTCCCTGCTACTGTATGCATAAACACAGAATCTATCCCTTCCCCCCTATCAGAACGGAACTTGTTTTACATGGACAGAGCGTGGTTCTAAGTCTCTGCCCAATTATCGGCGGGTGCCAGTGCACATCGAGTGCCCAAGACCCACAGATCGGTTTCTGCTGTTAATACTCACAGCAGAAGTGGAAGTGTTCCATAGGGGGTCCAGCCAGATGACTGGCTTGTTTTCACAGCTCAGGTCTTTTCAATGCTCCTCAAGTTCAGCTGGTTGGTGAATCTGGGAGAGAGCCACATGAAGCCCACTCAGGCTCGTGTGTACCCGGGGATCAGTTCAATATAATCCAGAGGACTTTGCTTCGGGATCCTGATGATCTAGAACAGAATACTTCTGACCGTTTCTTCTTCCCACCTGTGTGCCTTTCAATGTCTACATTTTTTGGTACAATGGTCAAGTGGCCACTCTGGAGAATGCAGCCTTTCCAGAAGAGGTTTCACCGGCAGAATTCAAGTCATCTGGCCTAATGCCACGTACACACGACCGTTTTTAATGACGAGAAAAATGCAATTTTTTAAATTGGTCATTAAAAACGATTGTGTGTAGGCTCCAGAGCATTTTTCTCTACGTGAAAATTGGCATTAAAAATTTAGAACATGCTCTAATGTTTTTCACGTTGTCATTTTTCACATCATGAAAAATGGTCGTGTGAAGGCTTTAACGTTGGGAAAAAAATGTGCATGTTTAGAAGCAAATTATGAGATGGGAGCACTGGTTCTGGTAAAACTAGAGTTTGTAATGGAGATGGCACATTCGTCACGCTGTAACAGACTGAAAAGCATGAAGACCAGGGCCGAT
Organism: Rana kukunoris; assembly: GCA_029574335.1. Classification (NCBI taxonomy): domain Eukaryota; kingdom Metazoa; phylum Chordata; class Amphibia; order Anura; family Ranidae; genus Rana; species Rana kukunoris. Next base: position 28,448,576 of record CM056051.1, on the reverse strand, counting down.
CCGCCCTATGGGCTCACTATGCAAGCCGCTTAGGGCCCTGCAAAGCTGTGAGGTGCCCCCCAAATTACTAGAGAAGTAATTTTCGCCCCCTCATCCCGCTTCTCAACTCGCTGGCTGCATGGGAGAAGAGGTAAGAAGTCAGCACCCCCTGCTTCTCAATTTAATGTAAGATGTAATTTCCGACAGCAGAACACCCTCTCCCACCACTTCTCAACTTTCTTTAATAAGACATGTCACTGTCGTCAGCGCCCCCCACTTCTCATTTTTAATGTGCGATGTCATTTTTCTTAGGGCCCCAGGGAGGTCAGGATCGGCACTGATGAAGACTGAAAAGCGCAAAGACTGAAAAGCATGAATCGTCTGTCACCACACTTTTACTAACACAAAATCAGCAAAAGAAGCCCAAAGGGTGGCGCCATCCGAATGGAACTTCCCTTTTATAGTGCCGTTGTACGCGTTGTACGTCACCGCGCTTTGCTCGAGCGTAGTTTTTTTTTCATGACAACTGAACAACAATGAATGGTCTCTCCATGTGGAGATTTTCAGGTGGATTATGTCCTGAGGGTTCAGTCCAGAAGTCGATTTGTTTGCCTCCCTGTGCAACAAGAAGTTGGAGTAGTATATGTGAGGCCGGTATCTCCAAGGCCTCAGGATAGATGGCCTGATGGATCATTGGAAATGCAGCGATTCTGTAAGGGAGCAACTAGGCGCAGACTTTGGAGTAAGCAGAAGTTAGAGAAATAAGGGCACGGTCGATCGGTGGGTTGGGCCAACATCCCAAACATAGAACAAAAAAAATAAGAAAAAGATCCCCCTTTACTAGGACTTTACGGGCCACAGTAATAATATGCACATACCATCAAAAGGTCATTAATCAAAGGAGTAGGGGTATATAAAAGAATCATACAAATGTTATTTACGCAAAATGTTAAAAATGAGCAACACAGTGGTTGATGTATATTGAAGTCAACATAGTAACACAAAATAACAGTGTATATAGTTCTACATAGTCCTTGGACTGCCGTGATGAAACACCAAGGCAGGATCACAAGGAAAGCATTCAACGTGTTTCAGAGGTTCATTATTTCCTCAGGGGTGTATACTTGTATATAGAACTAATCACTTATGTTGACAAAAGTCCAAACTTGCATGCAGCAGCCACAAGTTTAATAAAAACAGTCAATGATGTCCATCACAACAGCTTGAGAACATTGGTATACTTGCGATGTTCGTACGCCCCCAGTGCGGTCCAACAAGACCTGGCAATTAGCACTACCTGAGGGGGAGAGGGAGGAGGGGGAAGGGAGAGCGTAAAGAACAGAAACTGGATCAGATCTGCAGAGAGGTTGGGAATACACTGCACATAGTGGAGGAACGACACGCGTGTTTGCTGTTGGATCTGAGTGAAGGACTTCTGAATGAATGAATTGTATAGCCCTACACATGCGAACTGAATCGCCTCTAGGCGCTTTTTGCAGCCAGTGGGGTAGATTCACATAGAGATACGACGGTGTATCTACTGATACACCGTCGTATCTGTGAGATCAGATGCTCGGATCTATGCGACTGATTCCTCGAATCAGGTTCCGCATAGATCTCCCTTAGAGCCGACTGGTGTAAGTGAGTTACACTGTCGGATCTTAGGCTACAATCTCCCGCCATCCGCTAGGTGGCGCTTCTATTACTATACGCAACGAATATGCAAATGAGGAGAACCGCCGATTCTGAAACGAACGCCCGGCCGTCGTTTTTTTTTTTACGTCGTTTGCGTTCGGCTTTTTCCGGCGGATCGTTACCCCTGCTATATGCGGGGTAAGTGCGGCGTATCCTATGTTAAGTATGGCCGTCGTTCCCGCGTCGAATTTTGAATTTTTTACGTCGTTTACGTAAGTCGTTCGGGAATACGGCCATACGTTAATAGCGTTAACGGCGAAAACAATGATGTCCTTGCGACGTCATTTGAGGCAATGCACGCTGGGAAATTTAGCCGGTGGCGCATGCGCAGTACGATCGGCGCGGGGACGCACGTGATTTAAATAGTAAACTCCCCCTAGCGGCGGAATTTGCATTCCGCCGGGATAATTTACAATCCGCCAGGGCAACTTACGAGGCAAGTGCTTTCTGAATACAGCACTTGCCTCAAAAACTGGCGCAGGCGGATCGTAAAAAAGATAGATCACGCGGATCAAAAGATCCGCTGATCTATGTGAATCTACCCCTGTGTCTTCCTGGCTGGTGCGGTCAATTACCCTGTAGGATCTTGACACACACAGTCGTACACACATATATACAGGGCCGGCCTTTGGGGTGTGCGAGCTGTGCGGCTGCACAGGGCGCCATGAGCAACAGGGGCGCCGTGAGGCCATCACAGCTCGCAGAATGTGAGTAACCCCCCCTCCTCTCTCTCCGTCACTCCCCTCCTCTCTCTCTCTGTCACCCCCCTCCTCTCTCTCCCTCTCACCCCCTCTCCTGCCTCCTCCCCCCTTTATGTCACCTCCCTCCTCCCACCTCTTAACCTCCTCAGGGGATGGGGGCCCCACGAGGTAGGCTGTATGGGGCCCCAATTATTGCTGACAGCCACCCTATGAGTGAGTGTACCAGTTTGGACTTTGTGTATGTTTAGGTGACCAGGGGGCAAGGGGTGAAGATGGGGGGGGGGTCGCCACAGGGCGCCTGAACACCCAAGGCCGGCCCTGCATATATACATATATATACAGGGCCAATTTGGCCAGGATCCAATTAACCTACCAGCATGTCCCCGGAGGAAACCCACGCAGACACAGGGAGAACATGCAAACTCCAAGCAGATTGTGTCGGGATCCGAACCAGCGACCCTTTTGCTGCTAGATGAAAGTGCTAGCCACTACACCACTGTGCTGCCTGGCAGGCTTCTGGAACCTCCCTCTTCTCGACTCTTTCAGGAATTGGAGCAGAGTGTTCTAGGGCTGTCTCTGTTAAAGACCTCTGTCAAGTTCACCTTTCTCATAGCTATCACGCTGGAATATAAAGCCTTAGAAACTGAAGCATCGGCCAAGGAGAACCTTTCTTAATGTTCTTTCCAGAGTGAGTGGTGATGTTACCAATGCATGACTCAAATCCCAAGAATACATCAGTCTTTCATGGGAAATCAATAAAGTGTTCTGCTAACCTTTAGAGTACTAACATGTGTCCTTTAGAAGCAGGAGATGTCATGTTGTGGCTTAGTTGGTTATAGCGCCTGTCTAGTAAACTGGGAATCCTGAGTTTGACTCAGCAGTACCCTTTCTTTTACAAATAGCGATCTGACTTTTGCGCTATAATAAGTGACCGGGAAAGTGTAAAACAAATGTGAACTATGTATAAGATTGCCTTCACTTTAGTTCTAGGAGTCTCTCAGATATTGTTATATCTGCAAGCTACAGCTTCCTTCAGGCTTTTAGAATGCCTGTTTAATCATTGCCGAAAACAATGAAGGGAAACGTGCCTCCTCTAGGAGAATTGAGGCATGGGTTGTCCAGGCCATCCGACAGACTCAGGCCGTGTACACACGGCAGAGAACCTCGACGGGCAGAACACATCGTTCCGCCCGTCAAGGTTCTCTGCCGGCCGTCGAAATCGGTGACCCGCCCGTCGGGAATGGCAACCAGCCATTCATCCAGGCGGGCCGTCGAGCAAATAGAGAGCGTGCTCTCTATTTCTGCTCGACGGGCTTCCCGACGGGAAGCTTGCCGAGAGCGTACACACGGCCGAGGTCCTCGCTGGAATGCAGCTTCCAGCGAGGTTCTCGCTGGTTTCCAGCGAGAACCTCGGTCGTGTGTATGTCGCCTCACAGAGCTTGGCTTGGCTCCTTTGGAGGCAGTGACCGCTCACTCAACCAGGTATTTGTCTACATCTTGGGCAGCTTCTCGACATGTGGTTTCCAATGTAATCTGTAAGGTGGCCTTGCGGCCCTCAATCAATGCATTAATGGCTCATTATTGTGTAGAGCCTGATCTTTATCCTCTATGGGCCAGATTCAGGTAGATGAGAGTATCTTTCCTCTGGAGTAACGCTTCTCATTTACGTTACTCTGAAGACCCTTTCAGCGCAAGTCCTGTAATTCACATAGCAGTTGCGCGTAAACTTGCGCCAGAGTAACGATAATGCGCTGGCGTAACCCGACGCAAGTGGAAGTGGGTGTGATCATATGTAAATGATGGGCGGAGCCCAGCGCAGAGGCTTACGTTCAGCGCATCATCCACGGAGCATGCGCAGTGAGTGCGGCTCCACTCGCCCCCCTTGTGCGCATGCTCACAACTTCCGTCGGCACCACTTCCTGGGAAACGTCAGCGCAATGCGTTCCGCTGGGCGCTTAAAAGCGCTGGCGGAAACGCCATTCCGGCGCAAAAGTATATCCGTTTCCCCCCACCCCAGGGAAGATACTTTTGCACTGTAATGGCTGCTCCCGCTACCCCCAAAGAGAGGAGGAACCTCAACTTTAATGCCCAGGAGGTCTCTGTGATAATCTCGGCTATGGAGACGTTTAATGATTTCCTCCACGGGAAAAAAAGCAGGAAGACCAGCCGGGAGAGGAAGCAGGGCATCCTGGACACCATAGCTGCCAGGGTCAATGTGCTGGGGTACTCCACCCGGAATGCAGGCGATATTCAAAAAAAAATAAACGACCTGCGGCGCAAGGTGAGGGGCAAGGTGGCCACCATTAGGAGCCATGAGAGGGGCACAGGTGGTGGTCCCCCATGTCCTGTCACCCTGACCGCGGAGGAGGAGGTGGTCGCCCGCTGCCTGGACAGGGAGCAGTTGGAGGGGGTCCCTGGCTATGACTCCGTAGAGGAAGGCTCCAGGACAGGTAAGTGATTTTTACCCCCTTTTTGGTGTGTTGCATGTGGGGGGGGGGTACATGTGCCAAGTGTGTGGGACCACCAACATGTGTCTGCTTTGTGTCATCCACAGATGACGGAGCTGGGCCATCATCGCTTACCGGCCAGTCCACCCCAACCTCCCAACGGGATGCTGATGATGAGGCCCTGGGTGCTGGAGACACCGAGGTGGAGGAGGAGAGTACCCACACCACTTCAGCAGAGGTGGTTGTGGAGGAGCCTGTCCCTGAACAGGAGTTTATTTTAATGTTGGAGGAGTCCTCCTCCTCTGCAGGGCCCTCTGTGATCCCCTCCCCCATCCTAGGTAGCCCCTCAAGGGCGACTCCATCCCCACGGGGACAACCTTCTTCTGCCCCCAGGAAGGCGACCCGGAAGACCAGGGGGGTGTCTGATCTGGTCCAGGACCAGGTAGTGTTGGACCACGCCAAACAGACCCAGCAAATGGGGGAGATGGCTGGCCACTTAGACAGGGTCGCAGACAGCCTGGGCTCTCTGTCACAGCTGCCCAGTCGTGTGCAGGGCGTTGTGACCAGCCTGGGGGAGGTGCAGGCTGATATCCGGCACCTGACAGCAGCTGTTCGAGACAACACAGCTGCCATCCGGGAAGAGGGGAGGCAGCGGCAACGTGACCAGCGGCATCAGATCACCCGCCAGCTAAGGATGCAGGCCCAGACAAACCTGTATCTGAGCCGTATTGCTGTGGCATTGGAGGGCATGCAGCCAACAGCTCCCAGGAGTGGCCCACCCGGGGATCAGCCTCCTCCTGATGCCCCCCCACCCCCACCACCACCCACTCCCTCCAGGCAGCTGAGGAGCCCGAGAGTGCCCCCAAGGAGGAGCCCCCGTCATCCCAGATGAGGGTTTTTTGATTTTTTGGTTGTTATATATTTTTGTTTATACTCAGGATATGAGTTTTTTTTTATTTTTGTTCTCAGGTTATGAGATATTTTTGTTTATTTTGTACTGCACACGGTCAGGAGTGCAGGGGACAGTGTGAATGGTGTGTGAATGTGAGAGGGTGGCACTCCTGACAGTAAGGGGTGTCACCCTCGGCCGTGGTGGTGAAGTTAACCCCACGGCTGTATGAATGACGTGTGAAAGGTGTATGAATGGACAGTGACATCATTGGGGCCTTGACGCTGGCGTTACTGCTCCCAACTCCTACATGCTGGACTTGGGCTAATCCAATGCGATGTGCATGTGGTGTGTGTGATCTAGGGACATCAGTGGTGTACACGCGTGCATTGTCTGTGTGATTAATGTTTTGGTTTAGTGTCCAAAGATGCCTACGGCGAGGACCCTCCTGACTGCTCTTCCATCAGCAGACTGGGTGTCCTCTGGCAGGTGGGGACTGTGTGGGTCGGGGGTCAGGTCATCACGTATGTCAATCTGCAGGCCTTTTCTCATAGCAAAGTTGTGCAGAATACAACATGCACCGATGATCTGACACACAAAGGTAGGGGAATACAATAGGGTTCCCCCAGACTTATCCAGGCAGCGGAAACGGGACTTCAGGAGCCCAAATGTTTGCTCCACCACTGCACGGGTTTTGATGTGTGCTTCATTGTATTTTCTCTCTCCTCTGGTTTGGGGGTTCCGGAAAGGAGTCATTAGATGGGGTCCCAGTGCATATGCAGAGTCACCTGTAAGGGAAAATACAGGAGGATGTTAGTCATGCATGTGCGACTTCTGTTGTGCATCACGGGAGGGGATAGTCATGCCTGCCACCCATGTCACTCACCAACCAGCCAGCTGTCCCCATACATGTTCTGCTCGAATTCTGCTGGGATGGGACTCTGACGGTATATGAAGCTGTCATGGCTGGACCCGGGGTGTTTGGCACGGACGTGCCATATGAGGCGCTGGGCATCGGCTATCACCTGTACGTTGATGGAATGCCAATGCTTCCGATTGCGGTATATGTGCTCTGTGGCACTGGGGGGCTGTAGGGCCACATGTGTGCAATCAATGGCCCCGATGGTGCGTGGGAATCTGGCAATGCTGTAGAAATCTGTCATTGCCTTCAGCCGCAGCTCCTCAGTGGTGGGTCTGATGAACTGGTTGGACATGCGTCTGAGGATTGCAGGGACAACCTGGTGCACACATCTGCTTATGGAGGACTGTGACATCCCAGCCACCACTCCACTTGTACGCTGGAATGATCCACTGGCAAGGAAATGAAGTGTTGCCAGGACCTTCACCAGTGGCTGCACTGCTTGTGAGCGGTGTGTTGGGCTGGTGATGTCATCCTGCAGGGTTGTGGTTAGTTCAAGTATTACATCAGGGCTGAATCTGAAGAGGCGATACACCTCCTCATCCCCCATGCCAAAGAGGCTCATACGAGTGCGGTATATCCTCTCACGTGCCCGCCTCCTTCGTTCCGGGGGACCCAGTACTAGTGCTAGGACCACGACTGCCCCTGGCATGTTGGCACACAGAGGTGTTGTCCTTGCAAGTGTGGTTGTTCAGCTAGCTCCTATCGTCGGTAACGCTGCTGTAGCTGCTCTCCTGCTGACCTGTGGCCATCTGGAGTAAAGATAAAGCAGCCTTTTGTAGAAATAACTTTGCGCCGGACGGACGAGATACGCGCGGCGCATGTAGCCGGCGTATGGTGCTAATCCGTTCGTGAATTGTGAAAAATCCCTCATTTGCATATTTGCAGGGGAAATCAATGGGCGCGACTGATGCGCACAGCGAAATTAAGCGCTGACGATACTCTGGCGTCGGAACGTTCCGCCGGTCGCAAATGACCCGTTATTGGGCGCATCTAGTTTGGTGGGTACGGGCACATAGAAACGACGGCGCATCATCACAGTTACGCGGCGCATATCGAAATACTCCAGCGCAAGTGTTCCTGAATCTGGCCCTATGTTTTTTTTTTTGCTTAAAGGTCCTGTATGTTGATGGTACAAATTAAAGCCTTTGGTTCAGCATTGCCCGCCCATAGGGTGTACGGCTAGTTAGGTCCCATATGTGTGCTGCCATGGAGCTTGTCGGAAAACTGAAAATTTCTATCAAATACTTACCGTAATTTTCCTTTCCTGATGGACTCAATGGCAGTGGAAGTTCCCTCCCAGTGTCATGAGTAGGCAAGTTACGGAACGCAGCCTTTTGCTCTGAGCACAAATTTATGGAAGCGGGGTCCTATAGGAGTGGAGAGGAGTTGGGGTTAACCCATACGTATGCTGCCATGGAGTCCATCAGGAAAGGAATATTATGATAAGTATTTGATTTATAAATTTTATGTTTTTTGGGTTTAATACTGCTTTAAAAAATCTTAATAGCCATGTATTTATTTGTGTGTGTGCGTATGTATGTATATATATTAGGGCTGTTACTGATCAAAATGTTTGTGTTCGATTAATCGTTTTTTTTTTTAATCGATTAATCGACTAATTTCGATTAATTATAACGCACAGATCCAACTACTTTTAGCTGATCTCCTTGCAGGCTGATTCCCAGTGCAGCTACCAACAACTGGAAAAATGGATAGCAGGATACAAAAAACACACAAAGGCAGCGCTCGATGGGAATAGCATTAAAACTTTTATAGTCTTCAAGTAGGTAACAAAATAAATATTGCACTGGAGATAAAATCGATGTAGCTACATAAACTGTAAACATGGTGCGAGTAATACCAAACAGTACCAAAAGCAGTCATAAAAACATGCAGCCAAGTATGATACTGGTATAAAAATGTGTACAACGATACCACTGCTGAATCCAGATGAGGAGAGGTTAACATCAGTCCGTCGGCATGTAGATGTCCCATGAAGGGAACTATCACAACTCCCAGTGGATGGTTGTAGAATCCCAGGTTGATAGAGGGAAGTGATAGAGGGAAGTGTAACAGCCCTTGCGTGTGGCAGAGAGTAAGGTCCCGCCGGCATGCAGATATGAAAACACAGCAAAGGATCCCTTCAGATGGACACGGCAAGCCCCGCCGGTGTCCGTGACGTTACCGGATCTCCGACGGAACTCCCTGAAGGCCCAGAAGCCGGCGAAGAGGTGAGTACCAATCAAAAGAATTTTAATCGATCAAAAAGATTTTGATCGATCAAAAAAATGTACTTTTAATTAATTGATTAATCTTTAATTTGTACAGCCCTAATATATATATATATATATATATATATATATATATATATATATATATATATATATATATATATATATCAGGGCTCAAAATTTCAAGCCCTGAGCTACTAGCCAGGCCTCAAGAGTTACTCGCCACCAGTTGCCCCACCTAATTCATACACTGCCCTGCGCCTAATTGTGCCTGTAAACATGCCCTCGTAGATTAGCTCATGGAATGACACTGTTAAATTTTTTATGCAGAATCAAGTTACACAATTAAATATTACCAACAACAACTTTAACAAAATGGGACAGGGCACTGGGGGCAGACCAGAGGGACAGGGCACTATAACTGGGTCTCTTCTACATTCTCTTGCTGTCTCCTCTGCAACTCCCATCCATTCTCTCTCTCTCTCTCTCTCTCTCTCTCTCTCTCTCTCCCTCTCCTATTCATCTCATCAGCAGAAACCTGTGTGTGCGGCTCCACGCTTGCATGTCCCCACTTTCCCCTTTTATTCAGGCTGGCAGTGAGGAGAGGAGCTGCAGCACAGTGGGAGGGAGTACAATCCAGCGCTGACATCCACAGAACTGCACAGCCATTGACACCATAGCACAGTGCACACTGACACCACACAGCACACATTGAGCCCAGTCTGTTCGCAGTGCTCAGGCTGAACTGTTGGACACTTACATAGAGCACAAGGAGAAGAAATTTGCACAAACTGGAAGGCTGCCTCTCTCTTGTCAGGGCAACTTTCAGTGAGCACTGCACTGGAATGGTAATTTTTGCAATCCTCCACCTCACTTATTACTTCCTGCTCCTTGCTCTCCAGCTACATTGGTCGGGGGGGGGGGGGGGGGGAGGACAGGCTCAGAGAGGTCATGCTGTTAGGTCCCATGGCTTAATGAGAATTGTAAGGAGAGCACCTGTGTACTGCTCTGCCTGTGCGCGGCTCACCAGACTACATTTCCCAAGCATGCACCTTTCCTCTTCGGCCGCCAATCGCATCGGGATTCTAAGTGTAGGCATAGATTGGAGGGAGATTGGTCATGCAGCCCTGTCGTCAATCGCCCCCAGCTTAAATCCACTCGCCAAATGCTAGTAGGCGAGTGGAAATTTTGAGGGATGTATATATATATATATACACACACACACACACACAGTATCTCACGAAAGTGAGTATGCCCCTCACATAAAGCGGTTTAACAGGACAGGTTCCACTCAGAACAGGCCTCACCATGGTCGACCAAAGACGTTGAGTGGACGTTCTCAGCGTCATATACAGTTGTCTTTGGGAAATAGACGCATGAGTGCTGCCAGTATTGCTGCAGAGGTTGGAGGAGTGGGGGTCAGCCCGTCAGTGCTCAGACTATATGCCGCACACTGCATAAAATTGGTCTGCATGCCAGTCGTCCCAGAAGGAAGCCTTTTCTAAAGATGATGCACAAGAAAGGCCACAAACAGGTTGCTGAAGACAGCAGACTAAAGGACATGGATTACTGGGAGGAGGAGGGGAGGCGCTGGAAGCCACCATGTAGGAGAGCATACGAGCCGCTGCACCATGCTGCCTTCTGCCTGCCACCGGAAAACAGCTGCCTGCCACCCCCCCAAAAAACACCAGCCGCCACAGTGCATGAAGGTAAAAAAAACTTCTGTGTGTAGCGTCGCCCACCTGCCTAATTCTTACCTGAGCTCCTTCCAATCCATCGATGTTCACAACAGCCTTGGCTTTTCCAGGGCTCTTCCTCCTCATTGACTGAGACAACAGCAGGAGCTCATTGGCTCCCACTGCTGTCAATCATAGCCATTAAGTCAATGAGAAGAGAGTGGGGGGGAGGGACTAAACCCCTGCTCTGTGTCTTATGGCCGCATAGAGCAGAAGCTAGGAACCAAGCATGCAGCGGTGCCCCCAGGGCAAACAGCTTTTTCTGGGGGCACTGCTCGAGGAGGAGGAGCAAAGAGCACCGGCGGGGGACCCGAAAAGAAGAGGATAGGAAATGCTCGGTGCAAAACTACTGCACAGAGCAGATAAGTATCACATGTTTGTTATTTTTTTTTTTTTAATTGGGCTTTAATATTTAAAAAAAAAAGAAATGGGCTCAGATGACTTATGTTCTCCAATATGGGTACAGCCATTGCTATAAAAACGGTTAATTGGCAACTGTTCACATAACAGCAGTATGTTTAAAAGTTAATTTAAATATGTTAATGAGCGTTGTCACGTTAAAATGTAAGTTGCAACAGAAAAATCGTATAGAAAGCTGCGAAAGCTCCTTCAGCTAGTGATGAAAAGACAGGTGGCCACCCCAAGGTACTTGTAATGTAGCAAATGGATTAACTAGTTCTCCATCTGTTCAAAGGGCTGAATGTGGATTGTAAATTGAATGACAAATGACTGTGTACTCAGGAGACCCAGATCTATCATCCTCCTTCACCCCGCCTCCCACCTTCACCGGGTGAAATAACACATTGATTAGAGTTGATGCAAGGGGCACATAATGAGCATGTTCACCCAGTGATTACTAGTTATTGTAAAGGGCCAAGTCTAACTAAAATTAATATTTTGGGCTTTGGAGGACAAATGTTAATTGAATAATTTGGGGCTCATTCACACAGACGCACAGCCCCTGTACAACGTAAAGAACTATTTGTTTATGTTTTTGTATCAGCAGATAGCTGCATGCAGGAATCCTATGTAGCGCACCCCCTAAGGAGCTGAAAGTAGAATGGGATCCCCCACCCTGCAAAGCCAGGCACAGGAAATTGGATTTTTGGGGTGCCATAACACCATCAAACAAAGATATATTTAAAAAATATATAAATACATTTTTTTAAGAAACATCTTAAAATTCAACATATTAATGTCAAAAAATACAATACATAAACAGATGCAACTGATTGGGTCTCTACATTATGTTATTTTTGATTTATAGCGACCATATGTACAGTGCCTTATATAAAGTTCTCCTGAAGAAGCCATCATTGTGGCGAAACATGTAGAGACTCATCAGTTGCATCTGTTTATGTATTGTATGTTCATTTTTTACATTAATATGTCCAATTTTAAGATGTTTCTTAAATAACATTTTGATTTTATATATATATATATATATATATATATATATATATATATATATATCTTTGTTTTAATGTGTTATGGCACCCCAAAAAAATAATCAAATTTCCTTGGTTCTTGATTTTTAATGTTTAAACAAGGGATGTGGTGCTAATAATAAGTAATAATCTCTGAATTTCAGCAAACCCTTTATCTACTGAATTTTGCAGTCACTCAGTCGGAGAACAGTCCGTGGCTTTTTTTTTTTTTTTTTAGGGTAATAATAAACTTGTATAGGCATGGGAATTAATGTCCATATGACTTCAAACTTCTCCTATATGCAGTCTCTATATACCGCTCCTCTTCTTCCTCCAGCTTACTCTTGCTTGCAGAACCCAGCTGTATCACTGGCCCCGGCCAGGTAGGCCATAACGCTCGGGGCGCGGCGATGTACGGTCACCCTAAAGGTGGGTGCCACACCAGGAACTAGAAGACCGCTCAAGATGGTGTCTGCTTCATAAGTGCCCTCTCCCAGCATGCCCAGCGAGGCCCAAGCCTCCTGATTGGTCGCTTGGAGAGAACACTCTACTGCTGCCTCAGTGGAATTACACCCCGGGTACAACAGAACAAGCCCACAGCACAGCCAAGCTGAAACAGAGAGCCCTACAATAACGGCTTGAGATCCGCGCTATAGCCGAATGACGGCTTCAGCGCGGATCTAAATTGCCAAGAAGCCGTCAATTGACGGCTTGTCACTTGGACACAGCCAATCACAGATCGCCGCGAACGGCCAATCAGAGTGGCCGTTTGCGATGCGATCTGTGCGGCGAATGAGAGATGATCTCATAGATCAGTGATGGCGAACCTTGGCACTCTGGATGTTTTGGAATTACATTTCCCATGATGCTCATGAACTCTGCAGTGTAGAGGAGCATCATGGGATATGTAGTTTCAAAACATCTGGAGTGCCAAGGTTCGCCATCACTGTCATAGATCATCTCTCATTGCCGTTTTACACAATGACAGCGTCCTGTCTCTGCAGAGGAGGAGACCGATCTGTGTTCCTTGTACATAGGGACACAGATCGGTCACCCCCCCTCCCACCACAGTTAGAACACTATGTAGGGAATACATTTAACCCCTTCCTCACCCCCCTTCAATGCCAGTCACATTTATACAGTATTTAGTGCATATTCTTAGCACTGATCGCAGTATAAATGTGAATGGCGGCAAAAATGTGTCAAAAGTGTCCGATGTGTCCGCCATAACGTCGCAGTCCCAATAAAAATCGCAGATCGCCGCCATTTCTAGTAAAAAAAAATAATAAAAAAGAATAATTATGTCCCCTATTTTGTAGGCGCTATAACTTTTGCGCAAACCAGTCGATTATTTTTTTTTTACCAAAAATATGTATAAGAATACGTATCGCCCTAAACTGTGTTTTTTTTTAAAATTGGGATATTTATTATAGCAACAAGTAAAAAATATTGTATTTTTTTTCAAAATTGTCGCCCTTTTTTGTTTATAGCGCAAAAAATAAAAACCGCACAGGCGATCAAATACCACCAAAAGAAAGCTCTACTTGTAGGGAAAAAAAGGTGTTGATTTTGTTTGGGAGCCATGTCGCAAGACCGCGCAATTGTCAGTTAAAACGACGCAGTGCCGGAAGCTGAAATTTCACCTGGGCAGGAGGGGGGTGTATGTGCCCAGTAAGCAAGTGGTTAATCAGAATTGAGATCTGAGTCACTTACACTCACTTACACTCTGATCAATCCCACTAAATTTCAATAGCTCCCCTACTTGGAAGTACATGGGTGCTACATTATATCCCTGGATTTATTTTGAAAAATCTGGTCACCTTACTGTATTGAAGTGGTTAATAAAACCTAACATACTGTACAGCCCGAAGTGTGTGCAAAAAGCGAGGATTCAGTAATCACTTCCCCAGTGATCTCTGCAAAAGAAAAAAAAGGAAATGAAAGAGTCTTCCTTTCACTATCTGTATATTTTCATCTGCAATCATGAAAGTGTCTTGTCTGCTGTCAGGTCCTGTTGTCACTGTCTGTATAACTTATAACACTGTACAGCCCCAACGAATGCTCATTACAATATGCACTTTAAGCCACACACCACCCTTATGCTTGAATAATTAAGATCAATCATAACTAAGGACATAAAAAATTAATGACTTGCATTTGACACTGCACTTTTTACATTCTAAATATCATTGAGCTGCTTGAAATCAATGAGCTTTGAATAATACATTAAGAAAAAGCCTAAAAGGAGCTTAGTGTTTACACTGGAGGGGGCGAACGATGGAGGCAAATTTACTGAATCTCCATTTTTTTATATGGCTGTTTAAGTTTTAAGCATTTTACACTTGATGTTGGCTTGTGGTTTATAACAATGTGCTTCATGCACAAATGTGCACTTACCCACTATGCTACAATATTGATTTTATTATTTTATTAAAATTTATATTTTTTGTCCACGAAAGGTTATTTTATTTGGATTACAGAACAATCATGCATTTTGTACTGTAATATAAAAAAAACAAATATAAAATCAAATGACCCTTCCACTACAGCCCATAATACTCATGCCGTGTACACACGGTCGTTTTTTGTCTTGTAAAAAACGTTGTTTTTTCTCATGAAAAAAAACGACGTTTTTCAAACTTCATTTATAAAACGACGTTGCCTACACACCATCGTTTTTTGAAAATGCTCCTGCAAAGCGCGGTTACGTAAGACACGTTCGACGGCACTTTGAAGCTCCCATCTCTTAACTTGCTTCTGAGCATGCGTGGGTTTAAAAACATTGTTTTAAACGTCGTTTTGCCAACACACGATCATTTTTTATGACACAGAAAAACGACATGAAAAATTCAAGCATATTCGGATTTTCTTTTGGTCGTTTTTTTGAAGACATAAAACGACATTTTGGCGACACACGACCATTTTAAATGACGTTTTTTAAAACATTGTTTTTTTTTCATCACAAAAAACGACCGTGTGTACGCGGCTTCAGAGTTATTCAAATACAGCAGTTACCACAAAATTGTACACAAGTAAAAAGAATCAATGAATATCACAATGTATAGTAAAGTAAAGTGTACATTCCAATAACTAAATCAATACACAATAAAGGTTTGCCGAAGTTCTGCACGTTAAGCTGAAATCCTCTGAACTCCATAGGAGCCAACATTTCCAAATCAGTTCTGACCATTTTCAAGACCAATAAGCCAGGGATTATTAAGCAAGCTGTTACTTTCTGCTATATTAACCACTTAAAGGGGTTGTAAAGGATTCCCCCCCCCCCCTAAATAGCTTCCTTTACCTTAGTGCAGTCCTCCTTCACTTACCTCATCCTTCCATTTTGCTTGTAAATGTCCTTATTTCTTCTGAGAAATCCTCACTTCCTGTTCTTCTGTCTGTAACTCCACACAGTAATGCGAGGCTTTCTCCCTGGTGTGGAGAAAGCCTCCTGAGGGGGCGAGCAGGAGTGTCAAGACACGCTCTATTTTGCAGATAGAGAAGGGAGCTGTGTGTTAGTGGGCGTCCTGACACTCCTGCTCGCCCCCACCCCCCTCAAGAGGCTTTCTCCACACCAGTAAGAAAGCCTCACATTACTGTGTGGAGTTACAGACAGAAGAACAGGAAGTGAGGATTTCTCAGAAGAAATAAGGACATTTAAAAGCAAAATGGAATGATGAGGTAAGTGAAGGAGGACTGCACTAAGGTAAAGAAGCCTATTTAGGGAAACATTTTTTTTCCTTTACAACCCCTTTAAGCCCGGGCCATTTTGCTGGTCAAAGACCGGGCCACTTTTTTGAGATTCGGCACTGCGCCGCTTTAACTGACAATTGCGCGGTCGTGCGACGTGTCTCCCAAACAAAATTGACGTCCCTTTTCCCCCACAAATAGAGCTTTCTTTTGGTGGTATTTGATCACCTCTGCGGTTTTTATTTTTTGCGCTATAAACAAAAATAGAGTGACAATTTTGAAAAAAAATCTATATTTTGTACTTTTTGCTATAATAAATATCCCCAAAAATATATTTAAAAATTTTTTTTTCCCCTCAGTTTAGGCCGATACGTAATCTTCTAGATATTCTTGGTAAAAAAAAAATTAAAAATCGCAATAAGCGTTTATTGATCGATTTGCGCAAAAGTTATAGCGTCTACAAAATAGGGGATAGTTTTATGGCATTTTTATTAATATTTTTTTTTTACTAGTAATGGCTGCGATCTGCAATTTTTATCGGTACTGCGACCTTATGGCAGACACTTCGGATATTTTTGACACTTTTTTGGGACCATTGTCATTTTTATAGCGATCAGTGCTGATTACTGTAAAAATTTCACTAGCAGTGAAGGGGTTAACACTAGGGGGCGATCAAGGGGTTAATTATGTTCCCTAAAGTGTGTTCTAACTAAAAGGGGGACTGACTAGGGGAAATGACAGATCGCTGTTCATACATTGTAAGAACATGCGATCAGTCATTTCTCCCCCTGAAAGAACCAGGAGCACAGCTCCCAGTTCTCCCTCTGTGATGAGCGTTTGCGGGTGCCCGACAGTGATCGCGCCCGCCGGGCACTCGCATCAGCACCAGGGGGGAGCATGGGGCACACATGCGCCTCCGGCTGCGAGCACGCGCCCCTAGTGGCCGCAGAGCAACATCACGTTATATTACGTGATTTTGCTCAGCCGAGCCAACCTGCCGCAGTAAAACTGCGGTGGGCGGTCGGCAAGCGGTTAAAGCAGGGGTCTCCGAAGTTTTTAAACAAAGGGCCAGTTTATTGTCCTTAAAACTTTAGGAGGGCTGGATTGTGGCCAGCGGGGGTAGAAAATGTCCGGGTCCAGCATTGGTGAGAGTAAATATGAACTCAGAGATTGCAGTCAGTAGGATAAGGAGTAGTGCCCCTATTAGTAGGAGTAATTGTACCCCATCATTGGTATCAGTGCCTATTGCATTAGGGTGTGCACACCAAAGCTCAAACATGTGTGTGCGTGTGCATGTATACATATATACACACAGAAGGTGTCAGTAGAGCAGTGAATGGTGTCATAAGAGCAGATATTGGCAGTGTCAGAAGGGCAGTTACAATATTATTATTTTTTATTTATTTAGAAAAAAAAAAATATATATATATATATATATATATATATATACAGGGCTTTTTTTCAGGGGGAACTTGAGGGAACTCAGTTCCACCACCTCTGGCTCAGACCCTTTGGTGCCTGCTTACCACAATCAATTTTAAACACAGAAGTCTGTTTTTTGTGTTTACAAGTGATAGCTCTGCACTCTGTGTGTAACCCCCTGAACTCTGCACCCTTTAAAACCCTCCTACTGTTTGTAAAATCTGAATGGGATCGTGGTTGGGTTCCTGCACCTATTTTCTGAGAAAAAAAGCTCTGCATATATATATTTATTTATATATTTTTTGCGATTTTTTTTTAGGGAAAAAAAGTGATTGTTTTTTTTTTTAACTATACATTTTTATTATATCGAATAAGATAGTACAGTCGCATAACAAATGCATAAAGAGCAGAGTTGTATTACAAATAAAACAGCAAAGACTAGACATGCATTTAGTTTAGTTACGAATTCGAATTCGGACACATTTTTCATTATTCGGAAATTCGGATGCATCCGAATTTCCGAATTACAAAATTAACGAATTTAAACAAAAAAAAACGCGAACGAAATTCGAAACGAATTTGAATCTAATTCGAAAACAATTTGAATCGAAAACAAATTTGAATGAAAATTGAAAGCAAGTTTGAATCAAAATCTAAAAAATAGAAATCGATTTCTAAAAAAGAATACAATAAAATAGAATATAAAATAATAAAACAATAGAATAAAAATCAAAGAATAGTAAAGAACAGAATAGAATTTAATAGAATGTAATCAAATACAATAATACAAATACATACAATCAAATCCAATTGAAATAATTTCAAATTCGATTGAAATAATTTCAAATTCGGTGGAAATAATTTCCAATCCGGTAGAAATAATTTCAAATTCGGTTGAAATAATTTCAAATTCGGTTGAAATAATTTCAAATTCGGTTGAAATAATTTCAAATTCGGTTGAAATAATTTCCAATCCAGTTGAAATATCATCGAATTTAGTTGAAATATTAACGATAGCGGATGAAATATTATTGAATTCTGTTGAAATATTTTCGAATCCGATCAAAATATGATCGAATTCCAATCTGGTAGAAATATTATCGAATCCGGTAGAAATGTTTTCGAATTCAACCGTTTTTTTCTAATTCGGTTGAAAACGATCTAATTCGACCGTTTTTTTTTACGAATTTCTATCCAAAACGATCGAATTCCGAAAACGAATTTAACAAATTTAACGAATTTAACTTAACGAAATTAATTAAATAACGAATTAAAAAACGAAACAAAACAAATTTTTTCCTTTTGCACATGTCTAGCAAAGACATAAAAAGAACAGTAAAGGCCTTTCTTGTAGACATGGTACGGGCCTTGATGACCTAGACCAGCCTACCCCATCTGGGTTCTAACTGTAGGACATCAAGATAAACAATAGTACAGCCTGTACTAAATAAGGGTGCTTTCACACTAGCGGACCGTTTGTCTGTTCATTACAAGTCCGTTTACGGACTTGTAATGAACCCCTATGGGAGCGGATCCGTTAGCGGATGATGCATCCGCTAACGTCCGCTCGATCCGCATCCGTTTTTGCGGACGGAAGAATGTCCTATTTTTCTTCCGTCCGGCCAAACGGATCGGATGCAAACGGACAGACGGTCCGTTTCCATCCGACTCCCCATAGGGGAGAGCGGAGGAGAGACGGGGCGGTCCCTGCACAGTGTGCGGGGACCGCCCCGTCCGCCGACAGCTGAGCGGAGACCCCCCGCTCAGCTGACGGGCACACGGAGCGGACTGAAAAACGGTCCGCTCCGTGTGAAAGGACCCATTAGAAGTAACAATATAAATAAATAAATAAATAAAAGATAAAAGTAAAAATAAACAAAAACAGAACCACTAAGAACTAATGGAATAGTCATGGTACTACACCTGCATACCGCTTAATACTAAGCATAAATGTTTTCAAACAATCAAGCGAGAATAAAAATTATTGTTTTTTTAATTGGTGATATATCAGGGGTCTAAACATTGGAAATATGCACCATGCAGGGTGATTAGTGTGTGCCCAGGCACACCTGGCACACCCTGTGTGCACGCCTATGTATAAGTGAAAGAAATTGTGCCCCCTTGTTGGCGTCAGTGGAAAAAGTAGTGCCCTTAAATAAGTGGGAGGAATAAAGCCCCAAAGACGGGATAAAGGCTAGCAAAGGGCCACATCTGGCCCTCGGGCTGCAGTTTGGAGACCCCTGGGTTAAAGTTAGGGTTGTCCCGATACCACTTTTTTAGGACCGAGTACAAGTACGGATACTTTTTTTTCATGTACTCGCCGATACCGAATACCGATACTTTTTTTAAATGTCATGTGACAGTTTTCAAACCACAATACAGACTAAGGATATTTTCTTTAGAATTATGAAGAACTCTAACTCAAGACATTATAAAAGAAAAAATGAGTAAAAATGAATAAAAATGTTTTATTTTCTTGTCACGCAGTAGTTAAAAACTCAAAGAATTTTCACAGAACATGTTGATAAATACAAAAAAAGTATCGGCAGAAGCATCGGGAGCATTTGCGCGAGTACAAGTACTCCCACAAATACTCGGTATCGGGACAACCCTAGTTAAAGTAACGCAGTGCCGTATCGCAAAAAAAAGGGCCTGGTCAGGAAGAGGGGTAAACCTTCCGGGGGTGAAGTGGTTAAAAAACTTGGGTCCGACAAATTTTTGCCGTAACGCCGACGTTCCGTCTGTATTGGGGTAATTAGGGAAAAGGGGAGGAGTAGGACTTCCAGACCTCATCGGGATCAGAAACAGAAGCTGACAACCAAGTTTCGCTCAGGCAGATGCGTATGAAGCGATGAGCAATGTTTGTTTAAAAAAAAAAAGATATTCATTGCCTGCAAGACAAATGAGAGAAAAAAAAATCTTTTGTTATTTTGCTTCAGTAAGAAGTCGTCTTCTTATTATATAGGTTGTTTTGTCTTTTGGCTGTTTTCCACAGCTCATTTGCTATCCCCTTTCATCCGCCGAGCCGCCTTTCTCTCCATGTGGAGGCGGTGATGCTATAGGCTGACATATGGTCCTGTTCTTCTAC
This sequence comes from Rana kukunoris, assembly GCA_029574335.1. Lineage (NCBI taxonomy): Eukaryota > Metazoa > Chordata > Amphibia > Anura > Ranidae > Rana > Rana kukunoris. The sequence continues at coordinate 28,428,352 of CM056051.1, read as the reverse complement.
TGGGCTTCCCTCTGGTGCATCATTAGCATGCTCTACTAGGCAGGTCTGCATCACCGAGAGAGAGGAGATCCCGATTCAAAGCACAATGCTGCCTGAGACGATGAACACGGCTCAACTGTGCACAACTTAGGGTCACCTACAGGTAAGGACCACTTATTACATATCTGCCATTACTGTCATTATCACCCTTCCCAGCCGGTGATGGCAAAGCTTCCTTACCACCTGATCTTCGTCATGTGTGCAGACTGGAATGATTTCTCTCCATCTCTGCTACTATGTAATGAGAGCCAAATCAGATCTAGTACAACACCGGTGAAGGTGATGTCAAGGGCAATGTCATCGTCACACCTTGCTAACGATCCTCGCCAAATGACGCACCGATAATTTGCTGTGTCGCAAAAGGTTTAAAGGTGACCTTGTTGTCTATAGAGAAACTGTTTTTAGATTTACTGATGATTTAACCACTTTCATGACCGGGCCGTTTTTTTTTTGCGTTATGGCACTACGTTACTTTAACCACTTCAGCCCCGGAAGGATTTGCCCCCTAAGGCCGCTTTCACACTGGGGCAGGATGTGCGGTGGCGGTATAGCGCCGCTATTTTTAGCAGCGTTATACCGTTGGAATTGCCGCGGAATTGCGTCGGTATTCGGCCTGTAGCGGTGCATTATTAACCCCCGCTAGCGGCCAAAAAAGGGTTAATATCGCCGGCAATGCGCCTCTGCAGAGGCGTATTGCCGGCGGTATTAGGCTGCTTTCACATTGCAGCGTTACCCGCTGTGGCGGTATAGCAGCGCGATTTTTAGCGCTGCTATACTGTCATATTTACCGCGGTATTCGGCCGCTAGCCGTGCGGTTTTAACCCCCGCTAGCGGCCGAAAAAGAGTTAATACTGCCCGCAATGCGCCTCTATAGAGGTGCATTGCGGGCGTTATTACCGCGGTTTCCCATTGATTTCAATGGGAAGGAGCGGTATAGGAGCGGTGAACACACCGCTCCTATACCGCTGTAAAGATGCGGCTAGCAGGACTTATGGAGCGGTCCTGCTAGCGCACCGCTTCAGTATGAAAGCCTCCGGGCTTTCACATTGAAGCCTGCAGGGCAGGTTTTTTCACGCGGTATAGCAGCGCTATTTTTAGCGCTGTACCGCGTGAAAAACGCCCCAGTGTGAAAGGGCTCTTACTGCAGTGTCCCATACACACCGCTCCTCTCACCGCTCCAAAGATGCTGCTTGCAGGAGATTTCTTTTTCTCCCACCAGCGCATCGCCCTCAGGCTTTCACATTGAGAATGCTGGGACAGGAGTTTTTCAGGCATTATTTATGCACTATTTTTAGTGCTAAAACGCCTGAAATATGCATCAGTGTGAAAGGGGCCTTAACCACTTCCATACAGGGCACTTACACACCTTCCCGCCAAAAACAATTTTCAGCTTTCAGCGCTGTTGCACTTTAAATGACAATTGCGCGGTCGTGCTACACTGTACCCAAACTACGGGCCAGATCCACAAACAAATTACGTAATGTTAAGTATGGACAAATTTTCCGTCGTTCACGTCGTTTGCGTAAACCGTTTGCGAATAGGGATTTGCCTAAGTTACGTTCACGTCGTTTTCATTGATGTTTTGTAACGTGATTTCGCGCATTGCGCACTGGGATATCTCCATGGATGGCGCATGCGCCGTTCTAAAAAAAACGTCATTTACATGGGGTCATGTTGATTTACATGAAATAACGCCCACATCTAACTAATTTGAATTGCGCGGCCTTGCGCCGCAACAATTTCACTACGCCGATGTAAGTTACATCAGAAATTCTTTGAGGATAAGTTACAGCGGCGTAGTGTAACTCAGTTAAGCTACGCCAGCGGGACATGTTTGTGGATCTCGCCCTACATTTTTATCATTTTTTCCCCACAAATAGAGCTTTTTTTTGGTGGTATTTGATCACCTCTGGGATTTTTATTTTTTGTTTCTGTTATAAAACATTGTAAATAAGTACGTTTTCTCCTTCACCGATGGGCACTGGTGGCACCTGTTTTTCCTGTTTACATTGTGATCAGCCGTGATTGGACACGGCTGATCACGTGGTAAAGATTCTCCATGAGAGACTCTTTACCTAGATCGGTGTTGCGGGGTGTCAGACTGACACCCTTCAACAACGATCGCTGTGATGCGCTGTGGCAAAATTTCTTGAGGACGTCATATGACGTCCACTCAGGATATTGAAACCACTTTGCCGATGTCTTTTAGCTTAAGGCGGTGGTTAAAGAATGGATTTGACGCATGCGTGGAAGTATTTTACTTCCTGGTTTGCGGACGTCGCGGCGTCAACGTCACCGCCACGTCACCGCGCTGTCTGTCTGCGGGGATTTTGGTTTGATCGTGTGTACACATATCAGACCAAAACATCCCAGGAGACATGTCCGATGAAAACGCTCTGTCGGACCATTTTCATCGGACATGTCTCCTCGTGTGTACGCGGCCTAACTGACACTTTTTGGGGACTAGTGACACTAACCACTTCAGATCCAGAAGGTTTACCCCTCTTCATGACCAAGCCATTTTTTGTGATACGACACTGCGTTACTTTAACTGACAGTGGCGCGGTCATGTGACACTGTACCCAAATTAAATATATGGGGGTTTTCCCCAAAATAGACCTTTTTTTTGGTGGTATTTGATCCCCTCCGCGTTTTGTTTTTTTTCCGCTATGAACAAACAAAAGCCTCGTACACACGATCGGATTTTCCAACGGAAATTGTGTGATGACAGCCTGTTGGTGGAAAATCTGACCGTTTGTATGCTCCATCGGACAATTGTTGTTGGATTTTCCGTGGACAAATGTTGGATGGCATGCTTTAAAATTTTCCGTGGACAATTGTCTGTTGTGGGATTTTCAGACAAATAACCAAAGTACAAACACGCATGCTCGGAATCAATGCTCACCATAACACAAGATTAGCAGAAGTTGCCCAAGGAGTGGCGCTAAAGAGCTGAAAAAACACATAGTTTTGTGTTTGTTGGCTGACAATTGTGTGCCGTTTGTATGCAATTCCTGAATTTCTGGCCAACGCCCTTCAGACAAAAGTCCTAAGTTTTATGTGTGGAAAATCCGATTGTGTGTATGAGGCTAAAGAGCGACAATTTGGGGATTTTTTTTTTTTTTTACTATTCTGAACCTTGCCTGCCCAGTACCTTGCATGTCTGTCAACTGCAAGTACCTGTTTGCTTTGCTCGGTTTGCGTCTGCCCCAGCGTGGTAGCCAGGCACTATAGCATTGTGTATAAGTCCTAGGGGCAATACCAGTAAGCCTGCTTGCCCAATGGGAAAGTGGGCTGTACAGAAGCTAGATATAGTGTCTGACCACCTGCTTTAGGGGTAAGCGTGACATTTTGACACATTGGGGGTTATTTACTGTAACGATCAGGGGTTAACGCCGTTTAAGATATTCCATTCCACCCAAGACAGCTTATCAACGCTCCACAATCCGGCAGACAAACCCCAATAACGAGACACAGCTCTGTTTGAGGTTCAAACGAATATACACTTTAATGGTAAACTCTGGTTTTTATACAGTTAGAAACCCCAAGGAACAATAACTTAACTCCACCCACAACATGACACAATGAGCTCAATACACATCTTTTAGGAGACAGATATTCTGTCTCCGAGATAATCTACATGAGCTAATTACTAATCATTTACCCAGACAATGTGACTTTGAGATAAGCTCTTCTCACCTGCTATACAATACACATTTATCAATAGAAATTCACACAATACAGTGTCAATAAACACCTTAACAGTCTGTGTTCCCACATTAAATGAATCACTTTCTACTGACTGGTTGGGTTTAGAATAAACAACCTGTAATGTTTCAAGATATCCTGGAATACATTGTGAATTATTACTGTCCCACCTCCTGTAATCCAAGACATTATTTCTCAGTCATTCTATGCCTCTAGTGGATATAGGATGACCCTAGACACAAGAGTCATTGGTGAAGCTGAAACAGGAGTACCTCACACCCTGCAAGAGCCTCTGGGTCCCACGGGTCATTGCGTTACATTTACCAAAGGCAAATCCACTGTGCACTTCCAAGTGTACTTGGAAGTGCAGTCGCTGTAGATATGAGGGGGACATGCCAGGAAAATAAAAAACAGCATTTTTACTTGCACATGATTGGATGATAAAATCAGCAGAGATTCCCTCATTTCAGACCTACCCCTCAGATCTACAGCGACTGCACTTCCAAGTGCACTTGTAGTGCAGCATGGCTTTGAATTTAGTAAATCAACCCCACTGGGGCATTCAGCTGTATCTTACTATAAAGAAACGTTTCTATGTCCAAGTTATCGATCATCATGTCCCCCCTATGAAGATTTTCTGAAAAACAAATAAGTGTTGGGGTTTCATATACTTACATGTGGTTGCTTCCTGTAAATGGGAGGATGGTCTCTGTATAAATACTTTAGTGGTTGATCAGCTGCTGATTTTATATAATGTTTTTAATGAAATTGTATTAATACATTTTCAATTTTTTTAAATAATTTGTGTGTAAGTGCCTAAAAAGTCTCTAATCCTAGCTAATTGTATCCTATTCTACATATGGGAGGATATGGTACCCAGTATGATCAGACCTATAGAAGATTTAAAGCTGACCATTCACTGAAAATTCACTGAATTTTGCATGACATTTTCAATTTTCCAATTTGCAGGTCAAATTTAAATACATTTTGGACCATGGTGACTAGAAAATTCAAAGGAACAAGATGGAAAATGTTTTTCAAACTAATTAAAGGGGTTGTAAAGGATTATTTTTTTTCATAATAAGCATCCTTTACCTGCAGACATTTTCACTTCCTCATTGTTCGTTTTTGCTCAGAAGTTGCTCTATTTCTTCTCTGTTCTGTTCACTTCCTGCTTGTCTGATTGTAACTCACCACCTTGAAGGGAGACTTTACTGCGGTGGTCAGTGACGTGCTCGCCCCCTCCTGGGAACTACATCTGTGCGGCAGGACGATTTCTACGTGCTAGAGACTTCAAGGAGGTGTGAATTACTGGGTGTGCCGCAATGCATACTGGGAAATGTAGTTCTTACATGAACAAGCGCCGCATACCAGGAAGTGAATGAGAGAACAGAAACTAGAACGCCGGAGGTGATATAGATGAAGGAATTTAATAGGTATTTATTCGTTTTTTAACAGAATCATTACACTATTCTGTCTGTCTACGTTGCAGACATAAATTTTAGGCAAAAAAAAAAAAAAAATTCCTTTACAACTCCTTTAATAACAATAAATTAATATCTAACAGTGTAAGTGGTTTCCATTCAGGAAATTCCATTCATACCAAAACCAAATGGAGTGAATTTTTGTATGATTTTTTTTTTTTTATTCTACCAGTGTACTGTATGGTCAGGTTGGGCCTGGACAGTGATCTTGAACATTAAGCTAACATGTCCAATATAACTGCAACACAGTATTTTATTTACTTATTCAGTAGTAGTAGTTCCTTAGTGCTTCGGTGCGGTGCATTTCATAAAAAAAAAAAAAAAAAAAAAATTACTGTCTACTGAACAGAAAGCGCATTAATCATAAGGATGGATAGTAGCACAAGTTGAACATAAATATAGTAAATCTGAAGTGTGATTTAAAGGGTCACTAAAGGAAAACATTTTTTTTGCTGAAATGACTGTTTACAGGGTATAGAGACATAAAAGTTAACTGATTCCTTTTCAAAATGATTAAAAACAGATAAAAATCAATCATATAATGTGCCTGCAGGTTAGTTTCACTTTTGGACTGGCTTCATGTTTCTGCAAAGTAGAAATAGACACACAGAACAAAAACAAACAAATCCATGGCAGTGTTTTGTTTTTATCTGGTTGGTTCTGGGAAGTTTTAGACACACAGTAATGACAGCTTAGACCACGGTGAGAAAGCTCCCAGTATGGTGGTTATAAGGAAACAGACAAGCAGGAAGTGTGGAGAACAGAGCAGGATTACAGCAACTTCAATGCAAAAACGAACAATAAGGACATGAAACCTGTACTGCAGTAAGGTAAAGGAAGCTATTTAGCTAAAAAAAAAAATTCCTTTAGTGATCTTTTAAGGCATACGTGCCTTTAACCACTTAACCCCCGGACCATATTGCTGCCCAATGACCAGAGCACTTTTTGTGATTCGGCACTGCTTCGCTTTAACGGACAATTGGGCGGTCGTGCGACGTGGCTCCCAAACAAAACTGGCGTCTTTTTTTCCCCCACAAATAGAGCTTTCTTCTGGTGGTATTTGATCATCTATGCGTATTTTATTTTTTGCGCTATAAACAAAAATAGAGCGACAATTTTGAAAAAAATACAATATTTTTTACATTTTGCTATAACAAATACCCCCAAAAATATATAAAAAAACATTTTTTTTCCTCAGTTTAGGCCGATACGTAATCTTCTACATATTTTTCGTTAAAAAAAAACATAATAAGCGTTTATTGATTGGTTTGCGCAAAATTTATAGTGTTTACAAAATAGGGGGTAGTTTAATGGCATTTTTATTAATATTTTTTTTTTACTAGTAATGGCGGCGATCAGCATTTTTTTTCAGTACTGCGACCTTATGGCGGGCACTTCGGACACTTTTGACACATTTTTGGGACCATTGGCATTTTTTTAGCGATCAATGCTATAAAAATGCATTGGATTACTATAAAAATGCCACTGGCAGTGAAGGGGTTAACACTAGGGGGGCGGGAAAGGGGTTAAGTGTGTTCCTGGGTGTGTTCTAACTGTATGGGGGGGGTGGCCTCACTAGGGGAAATCACTGATCTTCTGTTCATACATTGTATGAACAGAAGATCAGCGTTTCCCCCCGCTGACAGGACTGGGAGCTTTGTGCACTATTGGCCGCTTTAGAGCAGACGTATAGCTAGCGGCGGCAGGTCGGCAAGCAGTTAAAAAGTATTCCTGCCCCTTGAAATGTTCCACATTTTGTCATGTTACAACTAAAAAAGTAAGTGTATTTTGTAGGATTTTATGTGATAGACCTACACAAAGTGGCACATAATTGTGAAGTTGAAGGAAAATGATAAATGGTTTTCAAAATGTTTTACAAATAGATATCTGAAAAGTGTGGGGTGTATTTGTATGGCGCCCCCCGGAGTCAATACTTTGTGGAACCTCCTTTTACTGCAATTACAGCTGCAAGTCTTTTTGGGGATGTCTCTACCAGCTTTGCACATCTAGAGAGGGACATTTTTGCCCATTCTTCTTTGCAAAATATCTCAAGCTCTGTCACATTGGATGGAGAGCGTCTGTGATCAGTAATGTTCAAGTCTTGCCACAGATTCTCTAGTGGATTTAGGTCTGGACTTTGACTGGGCCATTCTAACACATAAATATGCTTTGATCTAATCCATTCCATTGTAGATCTGCCTGTATGTCTAGGATTGTTGTCCTGCTGGAAGATGAACCTCCACCCCAGTCTCAAGTCTTGCAGACACTAAGGCCACGTACACACGATCAGACCAGTCCGATGAGACTGGTCTGACGGACCGTTTTCATCGGACCACGCTGAAGCGGTCTGATGTGCGTACACACCATCAGTCCAAAATCCCATCGGGCCAAAATGCGGTGACGTAGAACACAATGACATGCTGAAAAAACAAAGTTCAATGCTTCCAAGCATGCGTCGACTTGATTCTGAGCATGCACGGGTTTTTGGTCTCATGCTTTTGTGTACTAACCATCGCTTTGGTCCGACGGACAGGTGTCCATCGGACAGATTTTAAAGCAAGTTTTAAAACTTTGGTCCGATGGACAACGGTCCGATGGGTCGTACACACGATCAATTTGGTCCGATGACACTGGTCTTCAGACCAGTTTAATCGGACCGGTCTGATTGTGTGTACGCGGCCTAACATGTTTTCTTCTAAGATTGCCCTGTATTTGGCTCCATCCATCTTCCCATCAACTCTGACCAGCTTCCCTGTCCCTGCTGAAGAAAAGCATCCCCACCACATGATGCTTCCACCACCATGTTTCACGGTGGGGATGGTGTGTTCAGGGTGATGTGCAGTGTTAGTTTTCCACCACACATAGGGCTAGATTCAGGTAGGAGCGGCTTAATTTTAAACCTGCCTAGCGTACGGTATTTACACTACGCCGCCGCAACTTTTTCAGGCAAGTGCTTTATTCTCAAAGCACTTGCCTGTAAATTTGAGGCGGCGTAGTGTAAATGGCCTGTCTTAAGTCAAATTGGGCGGGTAGGGGGAGTGTATTGTTTAACCACTTCCCGCCCGGCCAATAGCAGATTTGGAGATAAGCCGTCTTATTTCTTTCCTGAATCTGGCCCTTAGTGTTTTGCTTTTAGGCCTGCTGTGTTCCCCACATGGCTTCTCGCACACTGCAAACGGCACTTCTTTATGGCTTTCTTTCAGCAATGGATTTCTTCTTGCAACTCTTCCATAAAGGGCAGATTTGTGGAGAGCACGACTAATAGTTGTCCTGTGGACAGATTCTCCCACCTGAGCTGTGGATCTCTGCAGCCCCTCCAGAGTTACCATGGGCCTCTTGGCTGCTTCTCTGACTAATGCTCTCCTTGCCCGGCCCGGTTAGGTGGACGGCCATGTCTTGGTAGGTTTGCAGTTGTGCCATACTCTTTCCATTAGATGTTCAAAGCTTGGGATCTTTTTTTTTTATAACCTAACCCTGCTTTAAACTTCTCCACAACTCCACTCCCTGATCTGTCTGGCGTGTTCCTTGGCCTTCCTGATGGTCCTCACTAAGGTTCTCTAACAAACCCCTCAGGGCTTCACAGAACAGCTGTATTTATACTGAGATTAAATTACGCACAGGTGGACTCTATTTACTAATTAGATGACTTCTGAAGGCAATTGGTTCCACTAGATTTTAATTAGAGGTATGAGATTAAATGGGGCTGAATACAAATGCACGTCACACTTAAAGCGGAGGTTCACCCAAAAATCAACTTTCTGACATTAGATCCAGCATACTGCTAACATCTGCAGTATGCTGGTTTTTTTTTGTACTTATCGTTTTATGAGCCGTTGTTATCAGGCTCCGAGCGGGGAATCCTGCGGGGAATGGGCGTTCCTAAGCCAAGAGGAGTTGATTGACGGGCTGCTAAGGCGTGTCATGCCTTCCGAAAATACTCAAAGTGACACTCGGGTATTTTCGAAAGGCGTGACGTGCCTTAGCAGCCCGTCAATCAACTCCTCTTGGCTTAGGAACGCAGGATTCCCCGCTCGGAGCTGGATAACAACGGCTCATAAAACGATAAGTAAAAAAAAAAAAAAAAACAGCATACTGCAGATGTTGTCAGTATGCTGGATCTAATGTCAGAAAGTTGATTTTTGGGTGAACCTCTGCTTTAATGCCACTCCCAATAAAATGCATTTAAAGGGGTTGAAAAGGTTTGTTTTTTATTTTCTAAATAGGTTCCTTTAAGCTAGTGCATTGTTGGTTCACTTACCTTTTCCTTCCATTTCCTGTCTAAATGTTTTTTTCTTTATCTGAATTTCTCACTTCCTGTTCCTCCTCAGTAATCTGTTCTGGCTGACTAACCCCCATGTATGATGGGGGCAAGTGAGAAATTCAGATAAATAAAAAAAAATCATTTAGAAGGGAAATCGAAGGAAAGGGTAAGTGAACCAACAATGCACTAGCTTAAAGGAACCTATTTAGAAAATAAAAAAACAACCCTTTACAACCCCTTTGAGTTATTGATTGTAACAGGACAAAATGTGGAACATTCCAAGGGGTGTGAATACTTTTTCAAGGCACTGTACAGTACAGCTACACTTAATGAGCAGGTACACGTCCCCACCTTGTAAAAAGCATGCAGAAAATGCAAAAAAAATCCATGCAAATATATACTTCAAAACACATCACAATTGAAGAAAAAAGGTAAAATAACATATAAAAATAAACAAATGGACCCTGACTACAGTGGAACCTTGGATTACAAGCATAATCTGTTCCAGGACAATGCTTGTAATCCAAAGCACTCACATATCAAAGCGAGTTTCCCCATAGAAGTCAATGGAAACAAAGATAATTTGTTCCGCATTGACTTCTATGGGATGCAATACCACACGTGGCCAGAGGTGGGGGGGTGTCGAGGAGCTTCAGAAATACTCAGGTTCAGCTCGGCTAATCTCGGAAAGGCTCGGAAACACTCGGGAACAGGGTACAGTGGAACCTCGGATTATGAGCATAATCCATTCCAGGTGAATGCTCGTAATCCAAAGTACTCACATATCAAAGCGAGATCCCCATTGAAGTCAATGGAAATTAAAATAATTTGTTTTGCATTGACTTCAATAGCATGCAATACCTAATGCGGCAAGAGGTGGGGGGGGGGGGGGGTGCCGGAGAGCCTCGGAAATGGCCGGAAAGGTCTGAGGACACCTCGGCTGACCTCGGCAAACCTCAGAAAGACACTGTTCCCAAGATTTGCCGAGGTCAGCCAAACTGTCCTCGGGCCTTTTCGTGCATTTCCGAAAGGCGCCGTACAGCTGCGATCTGCACCACCCACCTCAGGCCAAACGTTGAACTGCACACCGATTTTGGCCTGTAACGTGCTCGTTTTACGAGACAACACTTGCAAACCGAGTTACGATTTTTTAAAATACAGTTCTTTTATTGCAAAACGCTCGTTATCCGTGTTACTTGCAATGGCTCCGAAACGTTCCGAGTGTCCCCGGCGCCCCCACACCTCTGGTCAAATGCGGTACTGCACACCCCATTAGCTTGAATTCTCCTCGTTTTGTGTAACGAACAACAAAAAGTTGGCTGTCTTTCGAAACGCTCATATCCGCGTTACTCGTAAACCAATGTTCCAATGTATATGCATCCTTATAGTTACTTTCGTAGCAGATCTCTAAAATAAAATAGACACCTTAATATTTTGTTACTTGAATTGGAATTTACTTTTTCTTATTATTATTATATAGCTAGAATTCGGTATAATCCAATAGTTGCAACCGCACACAGAGCCAAGAGAAAATGTTCTCAGGTGCTCAACAATGCATGAAGTACATATAATCCAAAAGATGAGGCGGCTTTCACACGGCGTGAAAGGTGAACACACAGTAATGAAGTGTTATTTCGAGGTTCATATGAGGCACAAGCTTGTCTTTCTACTGTCCCGAGGAAGATGAGTCTGCACCGTGTCGAAATGTTGAAATAAAACTTCATCACTGTGTTCACTTTTTAAGTCCCGTGAGAACCGCCTTATCTTTTGGATAATCGCTAAAATTGAAATTTGGTTGCATGATTAGACGGTATGGCCCTGATTCGCGTAGAGTAGCGTATATTTATGCGTGCGTAGCGCTTCTCATGTGCGCTACGCCAACGTAACACAGAGAGGCAAGAACAGTATTCACAAAGCACTTGCTCCCTACGTCGCACCAGCGTAGCGTAGAGTAAATTGGTCAGCGTAAGCCCGCATAATTCAAAGTAGGAAGGAAGTGGGCGTGATCCATTTATATGAAGCGTGACCCCATGCAAATGAAGGGCCGAACGAACAGCGCATGCGCCGTCCCGTGGACGCTTCCCAGTACGCATGCGCAGAATCACGTCGGGACAAACGCCTAAGATACGTCGAATCACTGAACATAACCTACGCACAGCCCTATTCACGTAGTACTACGTAAACGATGTAAAATACGACGGCTGTTCCGACGTCCATACCTTTGCATGGGTTGCGCCACCTTTAGGTGGAATAACTTTACGCCGGACGTACGCCTTAAGTAAACGACATATATTACAGCGACGTGCGCAAGCACGGTTGTGAATCGGCGTATCTCGGTCATTTACATATTCGACACGTAAATCAATAGAAGCGCCCCTTGCGTCCAGCGTAAATATGCGCCCAAGATACGACGGCGTAGGACACTTACGTCGGTCGTATGAAGCCAAATTTCAGGCGTATCTTGCTTACAGGCGGCGCATCCGTGCACTTATGTGGCGTATCTGTAGATACGTCGGTGTAAGTGCTTTCTGAATCCGGCTATATGAGTTTTGGATGGGGGTGAAGAGACCTTCCAAAGCCCAGAGTTGATATTTTCCCAATTTTTTGCCTATGTTTTATGGGAGGCTTTGTTTAGCTGATGTCTTTCTTTAGTCTGTGGTGTGCGTTTATGTGCTGGAAAAGCTCCAATTAGCCACAATGCTGCTACGCTGGAGAGATTGTATAAATAATTGATCAGGATTATGGAGTGCTTATTAAAGCCCCTTTAGCTCTTTAGGTGGCATACAATGTGGTAGGCATCTGCAATTAAACTTGTCTGTCAAAGTAGCACCTTCCAGCAATAATATGGGGCGGCCCCTCTGTCATCCACCCGGTGAAGGATGACTGTCACATTTCACCTGCTGCAATGGTGCTAATATAATCTAGCACGCTAATCAGTCCAGTAGATTGGGTGCTACATTAGCGTGAAGATATTTCATTAAGCAATTCAATACATATTTACCTCCTTCCTGCCCAGGCCCATTTTCTGCTTTCATCACTGTCACATTTTGAATGACAATTGCCCGGTCATGCAACACTGTATCCATGTGAAATTTTATAAATTATAATTTATTTTTGCACAAATAGAGCTTTCTTTTGGTGGAATTTCATTACCACTGGGCAGGGTTAATAAAAGTCAATAAAAAAAAAAATATTTTTTTATCAAATTTATCATACATCAAAGCTTATCCGAATCTGGACGCCCCATTTAACAAAGGAGACCTCCTATCACAATTTGGATTAGCAGCAAGGATGGGAAGTTTTATCATAATGGGGGGTTTTAATTATCCAGACATAGACTAGGCGGAGGGAACCGCACATTTGTATTTGTCTAAGGCCGCGTAAGAAGACGAGGAGACATATCCGCTGAAAACATGTCCGACGGACCGTTTCCAGCGGACATGTCTCCTCGGATATTTGGTCTGATGGCGTGTACACATCATCGGACCAAAATCCTCTCAGACGGATAACGCGGTGACGTGGCGGTGTCGTTGACGCCGCCACGTCACCCATCCAGGAAGTAAAATACGTCCACGCATGCGTCAAATCCAATCGACGCATGCGGGAGATTTATGTCCACTGGTTAGGCGTACTAACAAGCGGACATGTCCGACGGACATGTTTCCAGCAGACAAATTTCAAAGCATGCTTGGAAATTTATCCGCTGGAAAAATCTGTCCGGATATGTCCGTTGAAACTGGTCGGCGGACCTAAGGCCGCGTACACATGATCAGACAGGCCCGATGAAACTGGTCCGACGGACCGTTTTCATCGGACCAGGCTGAAGTGGTCTGATGGTCTGATGTGCGTACACACCATCGGACCAAATGAAGTCCGATCAACGGGTACGGGTACGTAGAACACAACAAAGTGATGAAAAAACAAAAGTTCAATGTTTGAAGCATGCGTCGACTTGATTCTAAGTCGATGCTTTTGTGTACTAATGGTTACCTGTCCCGACGGAACAGTGTTCCATCGGGAATGTTTAAAGTTTGTGGTTAATTGGGTGGTTTTAAAGAATGGATTTACGGAAACTGGGCCGATACACACCATCGAACTGGTCCGGATGAAAGTGGTCTGCGGAAGCATGTCATCGGATTGGTCTGGATGGTGTGTGGGGGTATATGGAAGTCGTCAGAGTAGTGGATGTTTACAGGACAATTTCATGGGTCAGATGTTAGAACAACTAGTGTTAAAGCGTGTGGTAAGGCCGGTACACACGATCAGTCCATCAAAGGACCGTTCTCATCGGTTAACCGATGAAGCTGACGAGGTGGTGATAATTAGTATACACACCATTGTTTGATAACTGATCGATGTAAGAACGCTAGGTCGTACACAACCGAGATCGTCCAGAAATTTTAATACGAATTCAATGAAAACATGCATGAGGTAGACTGATTCTTGAGAATGCGTGGATTTTTGCAGGAATTTGTTCTCATTTTAAAACAAAATGAGACTTAGGAATTAAAACAAAAGAGCTTCCGGTCTGTGGCAGGGGCTTAATGTTATAAAAATGGATGAAGCCGATAGCTGCTTATACTTATTACAAAAACTCCCCGATTGGTTAGGCCAGGTTTGGTTTAAGAAAATAGAGACGTTATTAGACAGTTAATATGGAGGGGGGGCAAGCCAAGGATCAGCTCAAACACTACAACACTGTACAAAGGGGGTTCTGGCGGAGGGGGACCCAATATATATTTTGTAGCATTGTCCCATGTTTGCAACTACTGGCGGGTTGTGGAACCACAGACCATGAGTGTCCCAACAGTCGACTGCTGTTAGCAGGGAATCCGCATAAGCTACTGGTGGAAGCCTTAGAGGCAGACTTTTTTTCCCACAAATACCCAACCATAAAATTAGTCAGGAAAATATGGCAGGCAACAAAGGCATTTCTGGAGTACTCCGGGGTAACAGAATTTTCCCCCATATGGAGTAACAACAATATACAGGAAGCAATAAGCATAGAGAAACCGGTGGAGTGGGAGAGACAGGGTATAAATCGCTTAATACACTTGTTCGAGGGTGGAACCATGAAATCATTCTTGGAATTGGCAAGGGAATACAACCTATCTAATAACACGTTTTATACGTACCTCCAGGTTCGCCACGCCATTCAAACCCAATTTAGATCACAAACTGTTACATGGGTAAAGATTTCTGCCCTTATTAAAGTAATTAAGGCCAGTACACCTAAAGGCTTAATTTCATTAATGTATACTCTCTTAGGGACCAGAGCGATAAGTAGAGCGGGCCCCACCAAGAGTAGAGAGGGGTGGGAAGGCGACTTAGGGGAAGTGACTTCTGAACAATGGGACAAGATATTGCAACAAGGAGTATTGGTGTCGTTGGCTCCATCGCAAAGATTGTCCCACTTGTTCTTACTGTACAGAGTATATTACACTCCCCAAAAGATGTTTAAACTAGGATGGAGGCAAAATAATGAATGTCCAAGATGCAAAGGCAAAGGAGATCTTATCCATATGGTCTGGAAATGTCCTAAGCTTTATTGCTACTGGGCAGAGATAATTGCAAGGATTAACAAGGCTTTTGGATCCTCTCTCGAACCAGAAGCTTTGACCTGCCTATTAGGTTGCATGGAGGACACTCGAGTCCTGCCAGGTAGCCGGGAAGCGGTATTAAGATGCCTTTTTCAGGCCCACAAAACAATTGCCCAAAAATGGCAGGCCTCCGCTCCCCAGTCCATAGAAAACTGGACGGCGACTATAAATCAAACAATTTCCAGTGAAAGAGTGTATTTCACTAGGCAGGGGAATTACTGGAAATTTGCGAAACTGTGGGGACCATGGCTAAGAGCAGCTGGAGATCCCCCGTAGGGAGAACTAACAATGAAATCTAGACCGGACCATTAGGAACCAACCCCTACTGGCCAAAATGGCCAGAGACCTTCTGCCTAGCTACCCCCCTATAGCAGTCCTATGTGAAGACCCCAACTCACTTCTCAATCCATTGGAAGCCTCCCCTAGCCAAGTACCCGAGTCAGCATCGAATGGTGGTTCAAGGGGGAAGGCACAAGGGCCTACACGAGGAAACAGATATTACTTCACTGTCTTCTAATAAGTATATTTTGACTGTGTGGTTTTCTAATTATGATAATTTGTTATTTGCTAATTTTGTGAATATGGCTGTGTATCTGTTAAATTGCTGTACCCCCAAAAAATAAAATAAAAATAATAAGATTATAAAATTTTTCTTTTATTTAACCCAAAGTTAAATAACTGATGGGGCCTACAAACGATCGGTTTTGACTGATGAAACCGGTCCATCAGACCGTTATCCTCTGGCTAACTGATCGTGTGTACGCAGCCTTACTGGATCTACTGATTACCAACAATACAGACCTGATCACGGATGTGGAAATACGGGGAGATTTAGGAAACAACAATCACATGATGGCTTCAAGGAACACTAAAGGTTTGTTTTTTATTAGATCAATTGATTGCTGTAAGCTAGAGCATTTAAATATCACTTACCTCGTTTTTCCTTTTGATCTCCAAAATACAGTAATCCAGGTTTGAAAATGCCATTTCCTGTCTCTCCTCTTCTTGCTTTCCACCAGCATCTGAGCCGTTTTGCATGGTGGAAAGCAGAATGTGCTGATCCCCTCCCTATGACTACAGCCCTGCGTGAAGATGCTCTCTTATCCCTCACAGGCATGGAAGCTAAGGCTTATGGGAACTGTAGTTGCCATTAGGCCGTGATGTAGCAAGAATGAATGCGCACCGCAAACCAGGAAGTCAGTGAGAATAATGATTCAGGAGTGCTGGAGGTGAATAAAACAGCTAGATTTTAACAGGTATCAAACTAGTTATAATGCAAAACATTACTTTTTACTTTATCAGCTACTGTCAGACTTTAATTTAAGAGGAAAATATTTTTGTCTTTACAACCCCTTTCAGTATAAATCACACAAATAGGAAACATAAGGAAAATACACAGTTTTACTGAATTTAAAAAAAAAACAACTTCCCTAAAAAACGAACCTTGCTAGAAGGCATAAATTGAGATAAAATCTTAGGAACAAAGAACAGAGAGAAGAGATGGGTTCGCTTTAAGAGCATATTAACCACTTAAGGACCGCCTACTGCACATATACGTCTGCAGAATGGCACGGCTGGGCACATCAACGTATATATACGTTGATTTTAGTACCCAGCCGTGGGTCACGGGCGCGCGCGCCCGCGGCGCGCTCCCGTGACCCGGTCCGAAGCTCCAGGACCGGGACCGCAGGTCTCGCGGACCCGATCGCCGCTGCAGTGCGGCGATCCGTCCCTGGAGCTGAAGAACGGGGAGAGCCGTGTGTACACACGGCTTCCCCGTGCTTCTCTGTGGCTGCAGCATCGATCGCGTCATCCCTGTTATAGGGGGACGCGAACGATGACGTCACACCTACAGCCACACCCCCCTACAGTTGTAAACACACACACAGGGAACACTCAAAGTCACAGCGCCCCCTGTGGTTAACTCCCAAACTGCAACTGTCATTTCCACAGTAAACAATGCAATTTAAATGCATTTTTTGCTGTGAAAATGACAATTGTCCCAAAAATGTGTCAAAATTGTCCGAAGTGTCCGCCATAATGTCGCAGTCACGAAAAAAATCGCTGATCGCCGCTATTAGTAGTAAAAAAATGTTTTTTTTATAAAAATGCAATAAAACTATCCCTTATTTTGTAAACGCTATAAATTTTGCGAAAAGCAACCGATAAACGATTATTGCGATTTTTTTTACCAAAAATAGGTAGAAGAATACAAATCGGCCTAAATTGAGGAAAAAATATGTTTTTTTTATATATTTTTGGGGGATATTTATTATAGCAAAATGTAAAAAATATTGAATTTTTTTAAAAATTGTCGCTATATTTTTGTTTATAGCGCAAAAAATCAAAACCACAGATGTGATCAAATACCACCAAAAGGAAGCTCTATTTGTGGGGAAAAAAGGACGGCAATTTTGTTTGGGAGCCACGTCGCACGACCGCGCAATTGTCAGTTAAAACGACGCAGTGGCAGGGGCAAGGTCCTTTACCTGCATTTTGGTCCGGGTCTTAAGTGGTTAATAAAGGACATCAGCCAATGCATCCTATTGGGTAACACATTTAGAAGAGTGAACAGAAGTCCTGGATCGCTTAACTCCAATGTAAAAATGAATATAAAACTAAAATAAAAGGCCTTAAAAAAATCCACAGTTGAGGGATCATCATCAGCATTCAGACTTTATAAAGAATGCAACAAGAAATGTAAGGGTTCTATTAGGGCGGCTAAGTTAGAACACGAAAGACGCAAAGCGAAGGAGAGCAATAAAAATCCCAAGAAAAGTATGTAAATGGTAAAAAAGGGAGGACAGACCATATTGGCCCCATAAAGAAAGAGGAAGGACATCAGGATACAAAGGATGGGAAGATGGCGAAGGTATTGAATTTCTTCTTCTCCTCAGTCTTTACGAAGGAATCGGGGGGCTTTAGTAACCAAACTGCAGTGTTTATCCTTGTGACACATCACAGGAAGCACCCTCATGGCTAATAGAGGACAGAATTAGAATTAGACGTGGGAAACTTAACATTAATAAATCATTGGGACCGGATGGCTTACTTATTCATAAACGACCTGGAGGATGGGATAAACAGCTCAATCTCAGAATTTGCGGACAATACTAAGCAAAGCAGGGCAATAACTTCTCCACAGGTTGTAAAAACCTTGAAGGAAGGTCTGAACAAATAATGGGGTGGGCAACTACGTGGCAAATGAGGTTTAATGTAGAAAAATGTAAAATAATGCATTTGGGGGGCAAAAACATGAATGCAATCTACTCACTAGGGGGGAGAACCTCTGGGGGAATCTAGGATGGAAAAGGACCTTGGGGTCCTTGTAGATGATAGGCTCAGCAATGGCATGCAATGCCAAGCAGTTGCAAGCAAAGCAAACAGAATATTGGCATGCATTAAAAAGGGATCAACTCTAGAGATAAAACGATAATTCTCCCGCTCTAAAAGACTCTGGTCCGGTCGCACCTGGAGTATACTGTCCAGTTCTGGGCACCAGTCTTCAGGAGGGATGTGCTGGAACTGGAGAGAGTCCACAGAAGGAAAACAAAGCTAATAAAGGGGCTGGAGGATCTTAATTATGAGGAAAGATTACAAGCACTGAACTTATTCTCTCTGGAGAAGAGACGCTTGAGAGGGGATATGATTTCAATGTACAAATACCGTACTGGTGACCTCACAATAGAGATAAAACTTTTCCGTGAAAGGGCATTTAAAAAAACTTGCGGCCACTCATTAAAACGAGAGGAAAAGCAATTTAACCAGACATATAATCACACACACAGGTTGGACTTGATGGACTTGTGTTTTTTTTTCAACCTCACTTCTATGTAACTATGACTAGGGCCTCTTCCCCACAACCCTAGCCTTGCATTTCTTGCCATCACCGTTTGAGTAAGGGAAGATGATTCATGTAGCATTTACTTCTTGTGATCCATCTGCCATTAGCTCAGCCATGCCGACAGGAGGGTGTGCTTAGCTGAGAGAGCTCCTCCTTCCCTCACCCAGGTGAAAGAACAAATGCCCATAAAATCCCCCTGGGATGTATGACATCATTTTTTTTTTCACTAAAGAATTTTTCTTTTTATTGAATATTAACAATGACAGCAAGTAATGACAATCGAAAAGCAAAGTGTATACATTCAATCACACAGATCGAATAGGAAAAATCAAGGTAAGCACGGTAATAAGGCCACAAAACAACAAAGAGGTGAGCAGGGCCTAGACCGAAAAATCAACAGGACAAGCCGGGCAGATCAGGTCAACAGGTCATCCTAATCATTGCGCCATAATCCTACACACCCCCATCCCCAAAAAAGGGGGGGAGGGGGGGCACAGTCAGGAGGATAACCACCCACAAGGAGGGGAAAGGACCAAGGGAAGAGGGGGATACACAAAAAAAAGGGGGGGGGACCCAGCACCAGGGGAGGGGGGGCACCTAGCCAGAGGCGTCGACCCAGTTGGACAAGATCTTGTCGAACTTCGTCGGACAGTTTCTGCTTTCGTATGTAATCTTGTACAGTGGCAGAACCCCCCCAATCGCGGACCGCCACGAGGATCCCGTGGGGAGCTCCGGGCCCTTCCATCGAAGAAGGATCTCCCTCCTTGCGTAAAACAAAGCAAAAGTGATGCAAAGTTTGACATATCTATCTCCCTCAATCTCACCCAGATAACTAAGCAGGTATATGCGAGGGTCCATAGCCAGATCTACCCCACAGAGATCCGACAGGGTGTCAGCCTCCTCCCTCCAAATGACATCATTTTTAGACATGTGCAATTCGTTTAGTTCCGAATTAGTTTTTTAACAAATTTTGACAAATTAGTTAATTCAGAAATTTCCGAATTTTCAGTTTTTCCAATTTCCGAAATTTCCAATTTCCAAATTTTTGAATTTTAGAATTTAGAATTTTTAGAATTTCCAAAAAAAAAATTATTTTTAATATTTTTTTGTGTTTATTAAAGGGCCCAAAGGTCCCCAGTGCCCCGGATGGCTACCTCCTTTTTTATATATATATTTTTTCATATATATTTTTTTTTATTTTCTTTTTTTCTGGAAAAGTCCCCAGGACAACCCCCCCTTTTTTTTTGGTCGTCAGCACCTCAAAGCCCCCCGACCTCAATTTGTGGCAGCAGCACCCCCCTGCTTCTCAATTCGTGGCACCCCCTCCGCTTTGCAATTTACAGCCCCACTGCTACTCAATTTTCTTTTTATTAACCACTTGCTTACTGGGCACATAAACCCCCTTCGTGCCCAGGCAAAATTTCAGCTTCCGGCACTGCGTCGCTTTAACTGACATTTGCGCAGTCGTGCGACGTGGCTCCCAAACAAAATTGGCGTCCTTTTTTCCCCACAAATATAGCTTTATTTTGGTGGTATTTGATCGCCCGTGCGGTTTTTATTTTTAGCGTTATAAACAAAAAAAGAGCGACAATTTAAAAGCATATATATATTTTTTACTTGTTGCTATAATAAATATCCCAATTTTTAAAAATTTTTTATTTTTTTATTTTTTCTCAGTTAAGGCCGATACGTATTCTTCTACGTATTTTTGTAAAAAAAAAATCGCAATAAGCGACTGCTTTGCGCAAAAGTTATAGCGCCTACAACATAGGGGACAGAATTATGTTATTTTTTTACTATATTTTTTTTTACTAGTAATGTGGACGATCTGCGATTTTTATTGGGACTGCGACATTACGGCGGACACTTTTGACACATTTTTGGCGCCATTCACATTTATACAGCGACCAGTGCTATAAATATGCACTAATTACTGTATAAAAGGGGGTGAGGAAGGGGTTAAATGTGTATCCTGGGTGTGTTCTAACTGTGGGGGGAGGGGGGGTGACTGGGGGAGGTGAGCGATGCTGTGTCCCTATGTACAAGGGAAACAGCATCTGTCTCCTCTCCCTGACAGGACCTGCAGCTCTGTGTTTACACGTCCCTGCTCTGTCACCGCCGATCCAAAGACGTAACCCCGGCAGCTCAGGTCCGCGCTGTTGACGTCTTTTGTCAATAGTGTGGATCTGTAGTGGTTAAAAAAGGGCCCAGAGGTTTACAGGTGTCCGGATGGCAACCCCCCGCTTCTCAATTTGCGGCAGCCCCCCGCATCTTAATTTGAGGCAGCAGCACCCCCCCCCCCCCCGGTTCTCTGCTCCAGCGGGCCCATGCCTGAAGCTGTGTAAGGGGCCCCATAATTCCTGATGGCGGCCCTGTTCTTATATAATTTACTAATGTTACCAGCATGAAAATAGTTCATGTTTATTAAGAGAGTTTATCTGTGTTATTCTCTTTTTAATTGTGCCTCATAAGTGTATACTGACCGCTGCAAAAATATTACTAATTGGTTTGAAATGAATCATTAGCAGTGTATGAAGTTGTTATCAGTAATAGCTGTGACTAAGGAAGATTTATGACTAAGTATGATATTATTATCTTTACATTCCTGCTTGCATTGATAGATTTTTTAGGTAAGGGTCCTTTCACACCATACTACACATAGGAACTGAGCATCGAAAATCTAATTGCGTTTCTATGCGGGTTGGCATGGATTTTCATGTCATTTGTTGTGATAGGACAGACAGGGCCCTGGAAGGGTTAAGCTACTAACAATTTTATTTTTTACATCTTTACCTTTAGCTGCATTGTCTTGTAATTATCTGATTTTGTGTGCGTTGTGTTAAAATGCAGACAGGTTGCATTTTAACACAGCGTGCTGCAATACACACGTATGCATCATTGTGGTATGAATGAGGCGCATGGAAAACCATTGTCCTCTATGTGCCCTTGCAGTGACCTGCATTCATCCGAAAAACACAGGCCACTTACTGCCACTTACTTACATGGTGTGAATGAGCTCTAAAAAGCTAGCTCCACCCTTCGGCTATGTTTCATATTATACCCATATTTAGGGTATATTATAACAATGTCCACAGCTCCCCAATCTCAAAGTGCCCCTCTCCTCCACCTACAGTATCAGGGGGTTCTTCTCCTTCCCTAATTACAGTATCAGGGGGTTCTCAGCCCCCACCTACAGTATCAGGGGGTTCTTCTCCCCCACTTACAATATCAGGGGTCCCCCCCCACTTACTGTATCAGGGAGTTCTTCTTCCCCTGCCACTTCTAGTATCAGGGGGTTCTCCCCCCTCTCCACACTTACAGAATCAGGGGGTTCTCTCCCTCCCACTTACAGTATCAGGTGTTTCTCTCCCTCTCACTTATGGTATCAGGGGGTTCTCTTCCCCCCACTTACAGTATCAGAGGGTTCTCTTCCCCCCACTTACAGTATCAGGGGGTTCTCTCCCCCCCACTTACAGTATCAGGGGGTTCTCTCCCCCCCACTTACAGTATCAGGGGGTTCTCTCCCCCCACTTACAGTATCAGGGGGTTCTCTCCCCCCCACTTACAGTATCAGGGGGTTCTCTCCCCACCTACAGTATCAGGGGGTTCTCTCCCCACCTACAGTATTAGGGGGTTCTCTCCCCACCTACAGTATTAGGGGGTTCTCCCCCCCACTTACAGTATCAGGGGTTTCTCCCCCCCACTTACAGTATCAGATGGTTCTCTCCCCACCTACAGTATCAGGGGTTTCTTCCCCCCACAATTACTGTATCAGGGGGTTTCCCCCTCACCTACAGTATTAGGGGTTTCTCCCCACCCCCATTACAGTATCAGGGGTTTCTTCCCCGCCCCAACAATTACCAGCATCAAGGGGTTCTCTCCTCCCCACTTACAGTATCAGGGGGTTCCCCCCCACTTACAGTATCAGTGGGTTCCCCCTACTTACAGTATCAGGGGGTACCCCCCCACTTACAGTATCAGGGGGTTCTCACCACCCACCTACAGTATCAGGGGGTTCTCTCCTCCACCTACAGTATCAGGGGGTTCTCTCCCCACCTACAGTATCAGGGGTTTCTTCCCCCCACAATTACTGTATCAGGGGGTTTCCCCCTCACCTACAGTATCAGGGGTTTCTCCCCACCCCCATTACAGTTTTAGAGGTTTCTCCCCCCCCCAATTACAGCATCAAGGGGTTCTCTCCTCCCCACTTACAGTATCAGGGGGTCCCCCCCACTTACAGTATCAGTGGGTTCCCCCCACTTACAGTATCAGGGGGTACCCCCCCACACTTACAGTATCAGGGGGTTCTTACCACCCACCTACAGTATCAGGGGGTTCTCTCCTCCACCTACAGTATCAGGGGTTTCTTCTCCTTCCCTAATTACAGTATCAGGGGGTTCTCAGCCCCCACCTACAGTATCAGGGGGTTCTTCTCCCCCACTTACAGTATCAGGGGTTTCTATCCCCCACTTACTGTATCAGGGAGTTCTTCCCCTGCTACTTCTAGTATCAGGGGGTTCTCCCCCCCCTCCCACTTACAGTATCAGGTGTTTCTCTCCCTCTCACTTACGGTATCAGGGGGTTCTCTCCCCCCCACTTACAGTATCAGAGGGTTCTCTCCCCACCTACAGTATCAGGGGGTTCTCTCCCTCCCACTTACAGTATCATGGGGTTCTCTCCCTCCCATTTACAGGATCAGGGGTCCCCCCCACTTACAGTATCAGAGGGTTCACCCCCCCCACCTACAGTTTCATGGGTTTCTTCTCCCCCCAATTACTGTATCAGGGGGTTCTCTCCCTTCCACTTACAGTATAAGGGGGTTCTCTCCCTCCCACTTACAGTATCAGGGGGTTCTCTCCCCCCCACTTACAGTATCAGAGGGTTCTCTCCCCTCCCCCCATTACAGTATCAGGGGTTTCTCCCCCCTCCCCCAATTACAGTATCAGGGGGTTCTCTCCTCCCCACTTACAGTATCAGGGGGTTCCCCCCCACTTACAGTATCAGGGGGTTCTCACCCCCCACCTACAGTATCAGGGGGTTCTCACCACCCACCTACAGTATCAGGGGGTTCTCACCACCCACCTACAGTATCAGGGGGTTCTCACCACCCACCTACAGTATCAGGGGGTTCTCACCACCCACCTACAGTATCAGGGGGTTCTCACCACCCACCTACAGTATCAGGGGGTTTCTTCTCCTTCCCTAATTACAGTATCAGGGGGTTCTCAGCCCCCAACTACAGTATCAGGGGGTTCTTCTCCCCCACTTACAGTATCAGGGGTTTCTCCCCCCCCACTTACAGTATCAGGGGTTTCTTCTCCCCCAATTACTGTTTTAGGGGGTTCTCTCCCTCCCACTTACAGTATAAGGGGGTTCTCTCCTCCCCACTTACAGTACCAGAGGGTTCTCTCCCCACCTACAGTATCAGGGGTTTCTTCCCCCCACAATTACTGTATCAGGGGGTTCTTCCTCCCCACTTACAGTATCAGGGGTTTCTCCCCCCCAATTACAGTATCAGGGGGTTCTCTCCTCCCCACTTACAGTATCAGGGGGTTCTCACCCCCACCTAAAATATCAGGGGGTTCTCGCCACCCACCTACAGTATCAGGGGGTTCTCTCCTCCACCTACAGTATCAGGGGGTTCTCTCCTCCACCTACAGTATCAGGGGGTTCTCTCCTCCACCTACAGTATCAGGGGTTTCTTCTCCTTCCTTAATTACAGTATCAGGGGGTTCTCAGCCCCCACTTACAGTATCAGTGGGTTCTCCCACCCTCCACTTAAAGTTTTAGGGAGTTCTCACCCCCCACCTACAATATCAGGGGGTTCTCGCCACCCACCTACAGTATCAGGGGGTTCTCACCACCCACCTACAGTATCAGGGGGTTCTCACCACCCACTTACAGTATCAGGGGGTTCTCACCACCCACTTACAGTATCAGGGGGTTCTCTCCTCCACCTACAGTATCAGGGGTTTCTTCTCCTTCCCTAATTACAATATCAGGGGGCTCTCAGCCCCCACTTACAGTATCAGGGGTTTCTCCCCCTCCCCTGCCACTTCTAGTATCAGGGGGTTCTCCCGCCCCCTCCCACGCTTACAGTATCAGGGGGTTCTTCTGCCCGCCTGCTTCTGTCAAATTTGAATTTGGGGCAGCAGGGGGACTGTAATTGAAATGAATTCACTTGTAGTTTATTGACACTTTCTCTAGCCCCATAACCAAAGGCCCAGTACCTCTGTTGGCACCAGGAACAGGATGAAGAGTATGCAGGAGCATGAGAATTGCACCCGCCATCTACGCACTGAGTATGGACGCAATGCTTTCTAGACTCAAATGCAAAAAAATAGTAAATTCACATTTTTGCCCATTGAAATTTGCATATATACACACATGGTTTCTTCAAAAATTTATTTTAATAGCGATAAAAAAAAAGTGCGGAACTTTATATATATATAATTTCAGGTTGGTTCTCTACAGTTTGGGTACCATGGTGATACTTTCCATGTACTAGCAATGATGTTGCAATGATGGATTCCTCTGATCTGTGTTCTGCCCCTTGCAGAAGTCTCCCCACAAGAGCTGCTTGCCCACATGTACAATTGGCAGGCTGAGCAGATATCAGAGAGATAAACCACATGAACAACAATTAGGAATGAATGAACATTCTCCTTTCATTATAGCATTTGTTTTTCGCTTAGCTGACTTGATTTTAATATCATAATTAGCCCCCAGAGACAAGAAGAGTTTCAGCTTAAAATAACCAATTTATTTTCTGCAAGTTTCTTGTATAACAATATGTAGCCTTACTTTGTAAGTCGGCCTTCCTAACGATCGAATTAAATGTTTTTCTGGGCTGGTGAAATGTTTTTCATGGATTTACAAAAAGAAAAACGTCATTCTGCCACTAAGTGGCGCTAAGTATCATAGGAAATCCTACTTAGCACTATCTTATGGCCACATGCTGTATTTTCCATTTTAAATTAATTAAAAACTCCACCAACACAGGATGAAGGATAATAATTTTTTGGCCACCTACATACTCATGCATGCACTTTTACTGGGCAAATTGCCATCCCAATTTGTTTGTATATAAATACATCCCTGTATGTGTATGGCTAGGTTTACTCAAGTAAATGTGCCAAAACTACCAAATACAGAGATTCTGGCAGCAATCTCACTTATTTAGTAAGGACCATGGGCGTCCGCTCCATAGGGCAAGGGGGGTCGTTTCCCCCCCCCCTGGAAACGCCAGGAAGAGCCAGGAGCAGGGCCGAACTGGCCCTGGGGCCGATTTAAGCGGTGACTGCAGCTCTCCCCTCCCCTCTAATTGTCCCTTATTTGTGCCTGTCCCTCTTCTGGAATCAGATCCATTTGTCCCTCATTCCAAAAGGTTCTTTTAGACCTGAAATAAATATACTGTCAATATAGTGTAGTGTTTCAGTCAAGGGAAAGGGGTGCTGTGTAATGTAAAGGGGTCCAGTGATGCAGGGTGCTGTGTAATGTAAATAAGGGGGCCAGTAATGCAGGGTTCTGTGTAATGTAAAGGGGGCCAGTAATGCAGGGTTCTGTGTAATGTAAAGGGGGCCAGTGATGTAGGGTGCTGTGTAATGTATAAAGGGGTGGCCAGTAAAGGTGCAGTCATCTAGTGTAAGTAATGTAAAGGCCAGCCAAGTGATGGTAGGGTGATGTGTCAATGTATAGTATAAGGGGCCAGTACATGAGCAGTCTGTGCCATGTCAGTGTAAGTGTAAAGAGGCCAGTGAGTGTGTAAGGGATGTAAGTGAGTGTAATGCAGTAATAAGAGGGGGCCGTAATGCAGTGGGCCAGTAAAGTGATGGGGCCAGTAATGCAGGGTTCTGTGTAATGTAAAGGGGGCCAGTGATGTAGGGTGCTGTGTAATGTAAAGGGGGCCAGAGCTGTGAGGTGCTGTGTAATGTAACGCTGTCCAGGGGTGCAGTTGTGGAAAGGGAGTACACAGTAGTGACAAAGACATATTGAAGGATACAGGGGGCACAGTGGGGTGTTTTTACATTTTAACGTGTGGGGGGTCGCTTTTAACCCACGCTAGCGATCAAAGAAAGGGTAAAATGTGACTGTGTCGCCGCTGCCGAAGCGCCCCCCTCTGAAAAAATGTCAGCGGACGCCCATGGTAAGGACACAGGTACCTGTTATTATAGCAGGGGGTCGTCTTGATCACTAAATAGTATAAAAAATAAAATTTCAGTTGAATAATGGGTTCCCCAGTTAAAATTTATGTCAAGCCCAAATTTTATTTTTAAATAAAGTGGGTAATTATTAAAACGCCTCTCTGTTTTTTTTTCAAAGCTATCCAGGGCTCCGCTAATTTCCTGTCCTGCTGTAGAATTCCCCTAATGCCTTAACCACTTCTGCCCCAGAAGATTTTACCCCCTTCCTGACCAGAGCACGTTTTACAATTTGGCACTGCGTCACTTTAAAGAGGAAGTAAACCCTCTGTTTTTCCTTATTTTTTAAAATACACCTGCAAGAGAAAGTCATAATGAGCTAGTATGCACAGCATACTAGCTCATTATGTGTCACTTACCTGTGATCGAAGCCCCCGAAGTCCGCCTCGGTCCCATCCACCGCTATGTCCCCTCGTCTCCATTTCCTGGTATCGCCGCTCCGGCGCTGTGATTGTCCGGAGCGGCGATGACGTCACGGCATTAAAGGGGTTGTAAAGACAAAAATATTTTCCTCCTAAATTAAAGTCTGGCAGTAGCTGATAAAGTAAAAAGTAATGTTTTGCATTTTAACTAGTTTGATAAATGTTGAAATTGAGCCGTTTTATTCACCTCCGTCACTCCTGAATCGTTATTCTCACTGACTTCCTGGTTTACGTTGCGCATTCTTTCTTGCTACATCACGACCTAATGGGAACTACAGTTCCCATTAGGCTTAGCCTCCATGCCTGTGAGGGATACGAGAGCATCTTCACGCAGGGCTGTAGTCATAGGGAGGGGGTGAGCACATTCTGCTTTCCACAATGCAAAAAGGCTCAGGTGCTGGTGGAAAGCAAGAAGAGGAGAGACAGGAAATGGCATTTTTAAACCTGGATTACTGTATTTTGGAGGTCAAAAGGAAAAACGAGGTAAGTGATATTTAAATGCCCTAGCTTACAGCAATCAATTGATCTAATAAAAAACAAACCTTTAGTGTTCCTTGAACCCAGTTAATGCCATTCACAAAAACGTTTCTGTGAAATATCTCCTTAACCGTGTAGGTTAAGGAGATAGTTCTTGCACCTACAGGTAAGCCTTAAAGTGGATGTAAAGCCACTCTCATCCTATCTAAACTACTGCCATAGTGCTGATCTATAAGGATATAGATGTCTCCTGCATGTATCCTCACCTGTCAAATGTCTCCCCTCTATCTGTTATAAGAACTGAAAAACTGCAGATTCTGTGGGTGGGTCTGTTGTCTGGAGCTCTGTGGGTGGAGTCGTGATGTCATTAGACTCCCCGCCCACCTCTACACTCCCCTTGTCAACATGCATGTTCTCCTGTGTATTTCTTACACTAAATTCTGCTATGATCAATAACATCCAGTCAAAACCCAGAAAAGTAACCACATGACTTCAGAAAAGGAGTGGGGGTGGGAATTAAAAAAATAATGCCTGTCTCCAGGCTAGTGCATGACATATGTAAATCACCTGTCACTCACAGCAAGGGGGCGGAACGGACTAAGGTTTTTCTCTGCAAGTCCGTTTTATTTCACTGAACAATAAAGCCTTGTACACACGATCAGTCCAAACTGATGAAAACGGACTGAAGTTCATTTTCATCGGTTCACAGACTGATGGTCTCATGTGCAGAACGCGGTGACGTAAAACACAATAACGTGCTGAAAAAAAGTTCAATGCTTCCAAGCATGCGTCGACTTGATTCTGAGAATGCGTGGGTTTTGAACTGATGCTTTTGCGTACTAAGCATCGGTTTTGACCGATGGTCAGGCGTCCATCAGTCCGATTTTAAAGCAAGTTTTAAAACTTTGGACTGAAGGACAAAAGACTGATGGGCCGTACACACGGTCGGTTTGGACCGATGAAACTGAACTTCAGTCCGTTTTCATCAGTTTGGACTGATCGTGTGTATAGGGCCTAAAAGAGGATTTCTCAGAGCTGTAATAACTCTGTGTGGCAAGACTGGGCACAGATGATAGGAAATCTTATACTCTACATTGTGACAGCAAAAAAATACTAATAATAATTTTCGGGTTTACATCCACTTTAATCTAGGCTTACCTGTAGGTGCAAGAGTGGGTTTACAACCATTTTATCTGACAATTGTGCGGTACTCTAATGCTGTACACAAATAATTTGCAACCTTTTTTTCCCCCCCACAAATAGAGCTTTCTTTTGGTGGTATTTGATCACCTTTGCGGTTTTTATTTTTTGCGCTATAAACAAAAAAAAAAATAGCGACAATTTTGAAAAAAAACAATATTTTTTACTTTTTACTATAATTAATTTCCCCAAAAATGTTTTTAAAAAACAAATTTCTTCATCAGTTTAGGCCAATATGTATTCTTCTACATCATTTTTGTGACTGCGACATTATGGCGGACACTTCGGACAATTTTGACACATTTTTGGGACAATTGTCATTTCCACAGCAAAAAATGCATTTAAATTGCATTGTTTATTGTGGAAATGACAGTTGCAGTTTGGGAGTAAACCACTAGGGGGCGCTGAAGGATTTATGTGTTCCCTATTGTGTGTTTACAACTGTAGGGGGGTGTGGCTGTAGGTGTGACGTCATCGATCGCGTCCCCCCTATAAAAGAGATGACGCGATCGATGCTGCCGCCACAGTGAAGCACAGGGACCGATCGTCGCTGGAGTGCCGCGGTCCCGGAGCTTCGGACCGGGTCACGGGAGCGCGCCGTGGGCGCGCGCGTGACCCACGGCTGGGTAGTAGTACAGGACGTACCTGTACGTGGATCTGCCCAGCCATGGCATTCCCTCACCGCTGCTGTGTGAACCCAGACTTGTCATAGTGATTTTAGCCTGGGTTCACACAGGAGCGGTGGGGGAAGCCGCATGCCATTCGGAGAGGAATCGCACCACAATCCTGTTCAAATTGCATCTGATTCTTTGCAGTGCGATTTGAGCCCATTCATTTTGTACGGGCTCAAATCGCTCCACAAAGGTATTGGTGAGTATTGAAAGTGACCAAAAGTATTGGTACTCAAACTCGCCAGTAAAAAAAAAAAACTGTAAGTATTGGTGAACCCTACTTTATTAGGTCAGTTGAAATACATTTTATGTATTAAATTGTTTTCTATTGATGTTATTTTTGTATAACCTGGTCAAAGGAGGAGTGTGTGTGTTTGTGTATGATGAATCACCAGCTGCACTTTAATGGCCCCGAGGCCTTAGTCGGCCCTGACACGTGCCCGCTGTACAGCCAGCGTCTGAGCCATGACTGGCGGGAGAGGAGGTGGATAATTATATCTTCTTGTTTGTCTCTGCATTTGTTTTCCTTACAATGAAGTAAAGCGGCGCTCTGATAAATGATGACATTCAGCCGAGTGCTACTTGTCTTCCTCCACCTTTTATGTTTCCGATCTTATTAGTAGGTGACATCAAAGGCATGAATGAAAGAGCTTCTGCAAAACAAAGGACATTTTCTTTTACATTTTAAAGTGGAACTAAAAAAGGTATATAAGCACCACAACTCGGAAATGCTATTTAATTTTTTTTTATTATTATCCACTTGAAGACCAGACCTTTCTCTGACACTTTTGTAAATGTAGAAATCTGTATTTTTTTGCTAGAAAATGACTTCTAGACACCCAAATACCTTATATATATATATACATATAATTTTTTAACATAGGCCCTAGTAAATAAAATGGTGTGTTTTTGCATTTATTTATATCACACGGTATTTGCACAGCGGTTTTTCGATCGCCAATTAACCACTTAAGACCCGGACCTTTAGGCAGCTAAAGGACCCGCACAGTTTTTGGGATTCGGCACTGCGTCGCTTTAACAGACAATTGCGCTGTCGTGCGATGTGGCTCCCAAACAAAATTGGCGTCTTTTTTTCCCCACAAATAGAGCTTTTTGGTGGTATTTGATCACCTCTGCGTTTTTATTTTTTGCGCTATAAACAAAAATAGAGCGACAATTTTGAAAAAAATGCAATATTTTTTACTTTTTGCTATAATAAATATCCCCCACAAATATATAACATTTATTTTTTTCCTCAGTTTAGGCCGATACGTATTCTTCTACCTATTTTTGGTAAAAAAAAATCGCAATAAGCGTTTATCGGTTGGTTTGCGCAAAATTTATAGCGTTTACAAAATAGGGGATAGTTTTATTGCATTTTTATTATTATTTTTTTTACTACTAATGGCGGCGATCAGTGATTTTTTTCGTGACTGCGACATTATGGCGGACACTTCGGACAATTTTGACACATTTTTGGGACAATTGTCATTTTCACAGCAAAAAATGCATTTAAAATGCATTGTTTACTGTGAAAATGACAATTGCAGTTTGGGAGTTAACCACAAGGGGGCGCTGAAGGGGTTATGTATGACCTGATCTGTTTTTCTAACTGTAGGGGGGTGTGGCTGTAGGTGTGACGTCATCGATTGTATTTTCCTATAAAAGGGATCACACGATCGATGATGGCGCCACAGTGAAGAACGGGGAAGCTGTGTTTCCACAGCTCTCCCCGTTCTTCAGCTCCGGGGACCGATCGCGGGCCACCGGGCAAGGGTTGTGGGGATGAGCCCCTGTCCCCATTAACACGGGGACATGGTACTTTGAGGGGTCACAGACCCCCAAAGCATCCTCCCAATGTTGAGGGCATGTGGCCTGGTATGGTTCAGGAGGGGGGGCACTCTCTAGACCCCCCCTCTTTTCCTGTGGCCGGCCAGGTTACGTGCTCGGAAAAGGGGTCTGGTGTGGATTTTTTTTACATTTGGGGTGGAGTTCCCCTTAAAATCCACACCAGACTTGAAGGGTCTGGAATGGATATTTGGGGGAACCCTACGTCAATTTTTTTTAATGTGATGGCGGGGTTCCCCTTAATATCCATACCAGACCTGAAGGGCCTGGTAATTGAATTTGGGGGGACCCCCACGCCGACAATTCATTATAGCCGCGAGTGATTGTAAATGGCGTTTTTTTCCTTCAGAAATGACACTTTGTGCAGGGACAGTTCTAAGCACGGGAAACATGCACTACTTCACAGGCATACTTTACACCCCCCCCCCCCCAGGTAAAAAATTTAAAGTAATATTACACTTTTATTGTTTCACTTTTAGCATTATTAAATTCACTGCTCCTGAAAAAATTGCAGTTTTTAAAACATTTTTGGCATTGATACATGTCCCCAGGAGCAGGAGCCAGGTCCCCAAACACTTTTTAGGACAATAACGTGCATATAAGCCTTTAGAATTAGGACTTTAGATTTCTGCCATAGACTTTTACAGGGTGTTCCACGGCTTTTCGAATTCGCCGTGAACATCCCAAATTGTTCGCTGTTCGCTGTACAGGCGAACAGGCAATGTTCGAGTCAAACATGAGTTTGACTCGAACTCGAGGCTTATCCCTAATTAAGGTCTATGTAGGAGGCTGAAATGCATACATTTTTAATAATTAATTATTTTTTATGGTTTGATTGATTTAATAAAGATATCAGTTTTTAATGCCAAAAAGTCCTGGTGCCAAATTTTACTCTCTCCATACAAAGTACCTGGCACTGCCTGTTGCTGTTACAAGGGATGTTTACAATAAAAGGGATCAAAACATTTTTTTTTAAAGAGAGAGTGTAAAAAAATTAAATAAAAGGGATCAAAACATTTTTTTTTAAAGAGAGAGTGTAAAAAAATTAAATAAAAGGGATCAAAACATTTTTTTTTAAAGAGAGAGTGTAAAAAAATTAAATACAAATTTTAAATGTTAAAGTGCCCCCAGTCCCCAATGCGTTGGTCCCACACGTGTACGTAAATCGTAGTTGCACCACACATGAGGTATTGCTATTAATCTCAGAGTGAGAGCAATAATTCTAGAACCAGACCACCTCTGTAAGACCCCTTTCACACTGAGCCATGGCCGCATTAGCGCTAAAGAGACACTAATTTTAGCTGCGATTTTCGGACGCTAGTGGGGCACTTTTAACCCAAAAGAAGAGGTGCTTTTCTGGCCATTAATTTCAATGGGCAGGGCGTTTTGGGATACAGCGCTCCCAAACTGCCCCAAAGATACTGCTTGTAGGACTTTCTTCTAGCGTCCCAAAAGCGCACCACCCCAATCTGAAAAGACACACTGAAACAAATGTAGGTGGTTTTCAGGCATTATACAAAAAAGTAGTGAAGTCCCTGGCCTTCTTCAGGCATTATTTAAAGGCTGTTTCTAGCGCTAAAATTTCTAAAAACCGCCTCAGTGTGAAAAGGGTCTTACTCAAAACCAGTAGCCTGCAAAGGCTTTTAAAGGGTCACCTAAGGTGATGTAGTTTGTTGCCATTCCACAAGCGTGGGCAATTTTAAAGCATAACATGTCATGTATCTATTTACTCAGAGTAATGCCATCTTTTCTGTTTTACGAAAAAATGTGTTATTATATTGTGTGCATTAAAATACATTAAAGTGTATTTTTCTTTAAACACTTAAGGACCGCCTCCTGCACATTTACGTCGGCAGAATGGCACGGCTGGGCACATGCACGTACAGGTACGTCCTCTTTAAGCCATGACTAAGCACTGATATAGTGTGAAATGCATCGGCTGTCCATTCCTGTGGCTGTGTTTTATTCTGCATGACCATTTTTACCAATAAAGACAACTTGATTGAAGTTTCCTTGGAGTGCGGCTATCCATCCCTTTCCCATTTTCTACATTTGCCCCGTGCATTGCCAGCATCTTGGTTTCCTGAGAGGTTCCTTAATTGCCTACAAGACCCACCCGGAGCGGTGACTCCCTTTCTACCCTCTTTAAGTGCCAAGCCGTGGGCCCCACCCTCACTACATAAGAGCTGTCACTGGCTGAAGCCGTGTCATTTACCGGGCTGTCTCCGTTGGAGACAGGCGGCGATGCGTGCGCTGGATCCCGGACCTGGCAGAGAGGAGATCACCCATCGCAGGATACCGACAGCGTTGGAGCGGAGACCGAGAGTGTATTACCACCGCTAGTGTTTTTTTTTATTTTTTATAAAGGACTTTCTCCACGGTGTGTGTTTTTTTTTATAATTATTTACACTTCCTTAGTGAAATGGTAGAGGTACAATGTACCCCATTACCAATTCACATTGGGGGGCGGGATCTGGGGGTCCCCTTTGTTAAAGGGGTCTTCCAGATTCCGATAAGCCCCCCGCCCACAGACCCCCACAACCACCGGGCAAGGGTTGTGGGGATGAGGCCATTGTCCCCATCAACATGGGGACATGGTGCTTTGAGGGGTCACAGACCACCACATCATCCTCCCAATGTTGAGGGCATGTGGCCTGGTACGGTTAAGGAGGGGAGAGCTCTCTCCCCCCCCCTCTTTACCTGCGGGTTGCCAGGTTGCGTGCACGGATAAGGTGTCTGGTGTGAATTTTTTTTTATTTGGGGTGGAGTTCCCCTTAAAATCCACACCAGACTTTTCTCTGTATTGCGGGGAGCTGACAATTCATTATAGCCGTGGGCAGGGGAGGACTGGCAGCCGTAGGCCTGGGGGGCAAGTCCAGTCAAGTGGCCCATTGAACCACACAGAGAGCGAGAGAGAGAGGGAAAAAATGTTATTGCGCTCATTAATGTGACAAAAGAAAATAAAAAAAGAAAATAAAGCTGCAATCCAAAAGTGTTATACTACACAGAAACCATATGAACAAAAAATAGAGATTGCGCTAAATATTATATATAGGTGATTTGGAATGCTGATTAAGCATGTGCACAGATAAATAAGTCCATCAACATATATAAAAGTTTATAATCCAGTGATCCCACGGGTGCTGACAAATCAACTTGGAAAAGTGTGGTATAGATGAAACCTCCACCGAAATCATATATAGCCTCTTACCAGAAAGACATGATATATAAGCCTGATACGATCTATGATGCCGGGTGATGGTCACAAGGAAGCTCCACTGCATACAGCCTGGTTTACAGATGTAAAGTGTCTCCCGACGGGTCATCAACAGGCACATATAAAACACAAGGCCAGAAAGACATGATATATAAGCCTGATACGATCTATGATGCGGGTGATGGTCACAAGGAAGCTCCACTGCATACAGCCTGGTTTACAGATGTAAAGTGTCTCCCGACGGGTCATCAACAGGCACATATAAAACACAAGGCCTCACATAGCATAAAACCCTTTTTATTAAGAATAAAAAAGAGACGACTTGCACTTACATCAAGAGTGAAAAAGCAGCGCATAAAACACAGCAGCCGGCTGGCTTAGAACAAACAGCCCGTATTCCGGGTAGAGCGATTGGAGCACGCGGTGACGTCAGAACGTCTCCTCCCTACGTTTCGTCTGAAAGACTTGGTCACGGGATACAGGCGGCGTTCTGACTCACCGCAATAAATGTAAACAGACGTCACATGCAGCCTCGATGTGGATGAAGACACCCCACCGCACTGTCGCCATATTAGTTACTGGATAAAGTTAGGCATAATGCGCGAGGTGAACCGCGCGTCGCCCACACTTAAAATTACATAAGAAAGGAAACAAAAAATAAAAAATACGATAACTATTTAAATTGCATGAACGCGGAAATGATTCCAAAGGAATTTACCACAATTAACACGGACTCTAATAATAAAAATTTTTTTTGGAATCAGCCATATGTTAATTTAAAATCTACTGACGTATTCCTTGTTGGAACATATTGAAAGAACGCCAATGTCACTCTGAGTGACATACTACAGTAAACATAGCTATATATTCAGAATCTCTGATAATAAGCCTAACATAAAAAAAGGATATATCAAAACTGAGAATGCAAGATACCATGAAAAAATCTTGGTGTCTATAATTCCATGGACTACACTGAAGACCATGACTTTATACACAATGCCATGCAAATATGTATGGAAATTAAAAATTAAAAATTAGTCCCCATAAAAAAGGGAGAAGGAGGACTAGGGGAGGCCCAACTAGCCCCAATGAGTAGATGAAACAAAAAATTGGGGCCCTCAGTGTTAACTGAATTCCACATCGAGCCTGCATGTATTGGTAACTCGAATATACTTCAGTAAATAACACAAAGAGAACTAAAATGAATGATTATAAAAAACAAGGAATAAACAATATAATACATATCAATCATGAATTGGCTATAAAACAGTTGACATCAACTTCTATGTTTAGGCCAAAAGGTGTATAGCTTTTTAATTTATAGACCCAAGACATTTCCAATTTGGAGATAGTTCTCACCAGATGACTCCCTCTCCAGTGAGGGCTGAATTTATCTATCCCCAAAAATATAGTGCCTTTTGGATTTTGTTTATGTTTAGTGAGGTAATGTTTGGATACCGAATGCTTAGTGTACCCTAATCGGATATTGTTAATATGTTCATTTAATCGAACCTGTAGGGGGCGTTTAGTCCTGCCCACATATTGTAGGCCACACGGGCACTGCAACATGTAAACTACCCCTGTGGTTGAACAGGTGATAAATGGTTTGATCGGGTAGTGTTTTGCTGTACAAGTGGAACTAAATGTAGTAGTTCTCCTTGAAGTACACCCATTGAGGGAGCATACCTGGCATTTGCCACACTTGTAATATCCTGTGAGTTCTGCAAAGAACTTAGAATCCAAGCTAGGAGGGTTTAGGATGTTAGGAGCTAATTGCTCTTTAAGGCATGGAGCACCTCTGAAAACCACACAAGGCCTTTCGGGTAGTAGCCCACCCAGAACCTTGTCGTTTTTCAAAATGTGCCAATGTTTCCCCACAATATGTCTCACATTGGCATGTTGGCATGAGTAATTGGTGATGAAGGGGCTCCTGAACTGATCTCTATTTCCTTTGTTTGTTTTGACCGTCAAAAGATCGGTCCTGTTGATTTCATGAACGGCAATCAAAGTGTCGGATAAAAATTCTCTTGAGTATCCCTTCTCCAAAAACCGTTGAGTGAGAACATCAGCTTGTTCAATAAAAGTAGTATTTTCAGTACAATTTCGTTTTAACCGAAGGTACTGGCTTTTCGGCACTGATCTTAACCATGAAGCATGATGACAACTGGTATTAGGAATGAATGCATTTCTATCAGTGTCTTTGAAGAATGTCGAAGTGACAAAATGGCCGTTTGAAATGGAAATGGTCAAATCTAGGAAATTAATCCTGTCAGGACTGATCTCTCGACTCAAATGGATGCCTCTATCATTTATATTGAGGGAATCCATAAAGTCAACAAGATCAACCTCTGGGCCATCCCACAGGAGGAGGATGTCATCTATGTACCTAGCCCAGAGCAAGACTTGGGGTCTAGTTGAAACACAGACGACATCCTCCTCCCACTTGGCCATGTAAAGGTTGGCCAAACTCGGGGCGAACTTAGCGCCCATAGCGACACCCTTATCTTGTTTGTAAAATCGCCCATTGAACCAAAAGAAATTGTGAGAGGCCGCATATTCTAATAATTCCATAATGTAAAGAACCTGCCTGTGAGGCAAACCCGAGTCCCTTCTCAGATAATGAGATACTGCCTCTAAACCCAGACGGTGGGGGATCACTGTATACAGTGAAGTGACATCCGCCGTCACCATCAGTAGGTTTTGAGTAGGGGTAAGACCCGTCAATAAATTGATAATGTGCCTAGTGTCCTTAACATATGAGGGCATCTTGCGTACCAATGGTTGTAAAAAGAAATCAATGTACTTGCCCACCCGGGAGGTGATGGAATCAATTCCACTGACTATAGGTCGTCCCGGGGGGCAAGTAGGATTTTTATGTACCTTTGGGAGGTAGTAGATAATCGGAGTCCTAGGAGACTCTGGTATCAAGAAAGCTTGTTCTTTCTTGTTAAGAATATTTAACTCAAAACCTTTGGTAACTAACTTAGTGAGCCTCTTTGTTAACTAAGTGTGTTGTCCTAGATCCTGGCAATAAATATAAAAAGAGGCTCACTAAGTTAGTTACCAAAGGTTTTGAGTTAAATATTCTTAACAAGAAAGAACAAGCTTTCTTGATACCAGAGTCTCCTAGGACTCCGATTATCTACTACCTCCCAAAGGTACATAAAAATCCTACTTGCCCCCCGGGACGACCTATAGTCAGTGGAATTGATTCCATCACCTCCCGGGTGGGCAAGTACATTGATTTCTTTTTACAACCATTGGTACGCAAGATGCCCTCATATGTTAAGGACACTAGGCACATTATCAATTTATTGACGGGTCTTACCCCTACTCAAAACCTACTGATGGTGACGGCGGATGTCACTTCACTGTATACAGTGATCCCCCACCGTCTGGGTTTAGAGGCAGTATCTCATTATCTGAGAAGGGACTCGGGTTTGCCTCACAGGCAGGTTCTTTACATTATGGAATTATTAGAATATGCGGCCTCTCACAATTTCTTTTGGTTCAATGGGCGATTTTACAAACAAGATAAGGGTGTCGCTATGGGCGCTAAGTTCGCCCCGAGTTTGGCCAACCTTTACATGGCCAAGTGGGAGGAGGATGTCGTCTGTGTTTCAACTAGACCCCAAGTCTTGCTCTGGGCTAGGTACATAGATGACATCCTCCTCCTGTGGGATGGCCCAGAGGTTGATCTTGTTGACTTTATGGATTCCCTCAATATAAATGATAGAGGCATCCATTTGAGTCGAGAGATCAGTCCTGACAGGATTAATTTCCTAGATTTGACCATTTCCATTTCAAACGGCCATTTTGTCACTTCGACATTCTTCAAAGACACTGATAGAAATGCATTCATTCCTAATACCAGTTGTCATCATGCTTCATGGTTAAGATCAGTGCCGAAAAGCCAGTACCTTCGGTTAAAACGAAATTGTACTGAAAATACTACTTTTATTGAACAAGCTGATGTTCTCACTCAACGGTTTTTGGAGAAGGGATACTCAAGAGAATTTTTTATCCGACACTTTGATTGCCGTTCATGAAATCAACAGGACCGATCTTTTGACGGTCAAAACAAACAAAGGAAATAGAGATCAGTTCAGGAGCCCCTTCATCACCAATTACTCATGCCAACATGCCAATGTGAGACATATTGTGGGGAAACATTGGCACATTTTGAAAAACGACAAGGTTCTGGGTGGGCTACTACCCGAAAGGCCTTGTGTGGTTTTCAGAGGTGCTCCATGCCTTAAAGAGCAATTAGCTCCTAACATCCTAAACCCTCCTAGCTTGGATTCTAAGTTCTTTGCAGAACTCACAGGATATTACAAGTGTGACAAATGCCAGGTATGCTCCCTCAATGGGTGTACTTCAAGGAGAACTACTACATTTAGTTCCACTTGTACAGCAAAACACTACCCGATCAAACCATTTATCACCTGTTCAACCACAGGGGTAGTTTACATGTTGCAGTGCCCGTGTGGCCTACAATATGTGGGCAGGACTAAACGCCCCCTACAGGTTCGATTAAATGAACATATTAACAATATCCGATTAGGGTACACTAAGCATTCGGTATCCAAACATTACCTCACTAAACATAAACAAAATCCAAAAGGCACTATATTTTTGGGGATAGATAAATTCAGCCCTCACTGGAGAGGGAGTCATCTGGTGAGAACTATCTCCAAATTGGAAATGTCTTGGGTCTATAAATTAAAAAGCTATACACCTTTTGGCCTAAACATAGAAGTTGACGTCAACTGTTTTATAGCCAATTCATGATTGATATGTATTATATTGTTTATTCCTTGTTTTTTATAATCATTCATTTTAGTTCTCTTTGTGTTATTTACTGAAGTATATTCGAGTTACCAATACATGCAGGCTCGATGTGGAATTCAGTTAACACTGAGGGCCCCAATTTTTTGTTTCATCTACTCATTGGGGCTAGTTGGGCCTCCCCTAGTCCTCCTTCTCCCTTTTTTATGGGGACTAATTTTTAATTTTTAATTTCCATACATATTTGCATGGCATTGTGTATAAAGTCATGGTCTTCAGTGTAGTCCATGGAATTATAGACACCAAGATTTTTTCATGGTATCTTGCATTCTCAGTTTTGATATATCCTTTTTTTATGTTAGGCTTATTATCAGAGATTCTGAATATATAGCTATGTTTACTGTAGTATGTCACTCAGAGTGACATTGGCGTTCTTTCAATATGTTCCAACAAGGAATACGTCAGTAGATTTTAAATTAACATATGGCTGATTCCAAAAAATTTTTTTATTATTAGAGTCCGTGTTAATTGTGGTAAATTCCTTTGGAATCATTTCCGCGTTCATGCAATTTAAATAGTTATCGTATTTTTTATTTTTTGTTTCCTTTCTTATGTAATTTTAAGTGTGGGCGACGCGCGGTTCACCTCGCGCATTATGCCTAACTTTATCCAGTAACTAAATATGGCGACAGTGCGGTGGGGTGTCTTCATCCACATCGAGGCTGCATGTGACGTCTGTTTACATTTATTGCGGTGAGTCAGAACGCCGCCTGTATCCCGTGACCAAGTCTTTCAGACGAAACGTAGGGAGGAGACGTTCTGACGTCACCGCGTGCTCCAATCGCTCTACCCGGAATACGGGCTGTTTGTTCTAAGCCAGCCGGCTGCTGTGTTTTATGCGCTGCTTTTTCACTCTTGATGTAAGTGCAAGTCGTCTCTTTTTATTCTTAATAAAAAGGGTTTTATGCTATGTGAGGCCTTGTGTTTTATATGTGCCTGTTGATGACCCGTCGGGAGACACTTTACATCTGTAAACCAGGCTGTATGCAGTGGAGCTTCCTTGTGACCATCACCCGGCATCATAGATCGTATCAGGCTTATATATCATGTCTTTCTGGCCTTGTGTTTTATATGTGCCTGTTGATGACCCGTCGGGAGACACTTTACATCTGTAAACCAGGCTGTATGCAGTGGAGCTTCCTTGTGACCATCACCCGGCATCATAGATCGTATCAGGCTTATATATCATGTCTTTCTGGTAAGAGGCTATATATGATTTCGGTGGAGGTTTCATCTATACCACACTTTTCCAAGTTGATTTGTCAGCACCCGTGGGATCACTGGATTATAAACTTTTATATATGTTGATGGACTTATTTATCTGTGCACATGCTTAATCAGCATTCCAAATCACCTATATATAATATTTAGCGCAATCTCTATTTTTTGTTCAGAGAGAGAGAGGGAGACTGCTCCACATTGCCCCAGAGAGAGAGAGACCGCTTGACACTGCCTGCACAGAGAGAGAGGCCACTTGGCATTGCCTGTACAGAAAGAGAGAGGTCACTTGGCACTGCCTGCACAGAGAGAGAGAGACCGCTTGACACTGCCTGCACAGAGAGAGAGAGAGAGAGACCGCGTGACACTGCCTGCACAGAGAGAGAGAGAGAGACCGCTTGAGACTGCTTGTACATAGAGAGAGAGGTCACATGGCACTGCCTGTACAGAGAGAGAGAGACCGCTTGACACTGCCTGCACAGAGAGAGAGAGAGAGACCGCTTGAGACTGCTTGTACATAGAGAGAGAGGTCACATGGCACTGCCTGCACAGAGAGAGAGAGAGACCGCTTGAGACTGCCTGTACATAGAGAGAGAGAGGTCACTTGACACTGCCTGTACAGAGAGAGAGGTCACTTGGCACTGCCTGCACAGAGAGAGAGAGACCGCTTGACACTGCCTGCACAGAGAGAGAGAGACCGCTTGACACTGCCTGCACAGAGAGAGAGAGACCGCTTGACACTGCCTGCACAGAGAGAGAGAGACCGCTTGACACTGCCTGCACAGAGAGAGAGAGAGACCGCTTGACACTGCCTGCACAGAGAGAGAGAGAGACCGCTTGACACTGCCTGCACAGAGAGAGAGAGAGACCGCTTGACACTGCCTGCACAGAGAGAGAGAGAGACCGCTTGACACTGCCTGCACAGAGAGAGAGAGACCGCTTGACACTGCTTGCACAGAGAGAGAGAGGTCAATTGGCACTGCCTGTACAGAGAGAGAGAGACCGCTTGACACTGCCTGCACAGAGAGAGAGAGACCGCTTGACACTGCCTGCACAGAGAGAGAGAGACCGCTTGACACTGCCTGCACAGAGAGAGAGACTGCTCCACATTGCCCGCAGTGCGAAGGGGTCCCCCTCTGTGGGGGTGAACGTTTTCCAGCCTATAGCTGCCAGCAGTGATCGCCAAAAAAAAAAGAAAGACGCTGGTTGTACTGAAGTAAGTTGATATATTGAATTCTATAAAACCACATTCTGCACATAGAAAGATCGAAATTCTACTGGTTCAGCAGAAAATTAAATCTGTCTATGGTGGCTTTGACCCCTTTCACACTGAGGGAGTATTGCAGGCGCTATAGCGTTAAAAATAGCGCCTGCAATCTTCTCTCAAACAAGCTGCTCCATTGTCTCCAGTGTGAATGCCGAGGACTTTCACACTGCAGTGTTGCGCTAGCAGGACAGTAAAAAAAAGTCCTGCTAGCCGGATCTTTGGAGTGGTGAAGGAGCGGTGTGTTTACCGATCCTGCCCATTGAAAGCC
The DNA here is from genome assembly GCA_029574335.1 of Rana kukunoris. Lineage (NCBI taxonomy): Eukaryota > Metazoa > Chordata > Amphibia > Anura > Ranidae > Rana > Rana kukunoris. The sequence continues at coordinate 28,385,779 of CM056051.1, read as the reverse complement.
ATGGGACAGCATGGCTATACCGCTGGCAATGCGCTGCTGCAGCGCTCCACTAAGGTGTGGAAATTCACTTTGAACTCCACCTTATTTCCAGAACTCTTTAGGTATAAGATGTGCAAAGAATAAAATACCTACTGAGAGTAATGGAAACAAGGTGGAGTTGAAAGTGAATTTTGCCATTATTTGGAGGGATTGGTATTTAGGGGGTTAAAACAGACAGGGATGAAATGTGATATCACCTCCTCTGCCTGTAACTCTTTAGTGAAGTGGCAGTGCCTGCTGCAAGTGAATACAGTTGTGTCTGGCTCACAAGGGTTTACTGACAGTTTTCCATAATCACAGTCCCTCAGATTTCTTTTAGGTTGCACATTTTTGCAGCATTTTCTGGATTTGCACCAAAGATGCAGCATGCAGGACGTTTTGTGCACTTTCAGAATATGCAGTAAAAATGTGCAACCTCTATAGGAATAGGGCTGGCCAACATGCAGGAATACTGTCAGCACTGCAGAGACCACACAGCATGCCAGACCAGTGTGAGCCCACATCATAACACCTAGGGCAAGCAAGCAAGGTACTGGCAAGGCTGCTAGGGAAGAACAATCTTTAGCTGCAGAGAGGGAAGGGAGGAGGAGCTCACTTATGGTCCCAGCCTCCAGGACACTCACTGTATTCCAGCCGTCTCCTCAGGTTGAACTTTCCCGCCCACACATCCTCACACATCCTCGGGCTGATCAGAGTGTGGGCGGAGAAAGAGAGCAGGTCCAGCCTCTGCCAGCCAATTCGTGTGAAGGAGGGAGGGGCTGGGCAGGGCTGTGCTGTGCTCTGTACACAGACTGTCAGCCCTGAGACATCGCTCACAGTACTGGATGGAGATGCCAGACTCGGCCAGCTCACAAACTGCGCATGTGCGGTTCTGAGCTGGCGACACAACGGCCTTTTTACAGCATATAAGAGCAGCCCAGGGGGAGAATGCATCTCTGCCCCACGGCCCAGTCCGCCCCTGGCCGTGGGTGATTTTAAATTACTTTTTTTCCTTCAGAAATTACACTTTGTGCAGGGACAGTTCTAAGCACGGGAAACATGCGCTACTTCACAGGCATAATATACACCCCCCCCCCCCCCCAGGTATGAAATTTAAAGGAATATTTCACTTTTATTGTTTCACTTTAAGCATTATTAAATTCACTGCTCCCGAAAAAACTTCAGTTTTTAAAACTTTTTTTTGCATTGATACATGTCTCCTGGGGCAGGACCAGGTCCCCAAACACTTTTTAGGACAATAACTTGCATATTAGCCTTTAAAATTTGCACTTTAGACTTCAAACGTTCGAGTCCCATAGACTTTAACAGGGTTCTAAAGTTCACACAAACTTTTGGTCTGTTTGCAGGTTCTGGTGCGAACCGAATGGGGGGGGGGGTGTTCGGCTCATCCCTAGCCTTAATCTAAACTTTATGACTGATGCCATGTACACACGATCACTTTTTGTGATGTAAAAAATGTCGTTTTATCACACGAAACAAAACAACGTTTTGCAAACATCATTTTAAAAAACGACGTTGCCTACACACCATCGTTTTCTGAAAATGCTCTTGCAAAGCGCGGTTACGTAAGACACTTTCGACGGCACTCTGTTCCATTGAAGCTCCCGTCTCATAACTTGCTTCTGAGCATGCGTGGGTTTAAAAACGTTGTTTTAAACATCGTTTTGCCCACACACCATCATTTTTTGTGAAATAAAAGACGACATTCTGAAAAACGACACAAAAAATTCAAGCATGTTCAAATTTTTTTTTGGTAGTTTTTTTGAAGACATAAAACGACGTTTTGCCCACACACGATCATTTTAAATGACGTTTTTTAAAACGTCGTTTTAATTCATCACAAAAAACGACCGTGTGTACGCGGCATAAGGCCTTTGTAGGAGGCTGAAACGTTTAATATTTTAGGAATTGATTCCTTTTTTTTTGTTTGATTGATTAAATAAAAAAAAAATTGAATGCCAAGATGTCCTGGTGCCAGATTTTTAGGGTCCTTTCACAGGTCCGTTCCGTTCGTCCGTTTTTTGGACGTCCGGTAACGGACCTCAATGCTTCCCTATGGGAGCGGATCCGTTAGCGGATGATGCATCCGCTAACGTCCGCTAGATTCGCATCCGTTTTTGCGGACGGAAGAATGTCCTATTTTTCTTCCGTCCGCCCAAACGGATCGGATGAAGACAGACAGACGGTCCGTTTCCATCCGACTCCCCATAGGGGAGAGCGGAGGAGAGACAAGGCGGTCCCTGCACTGTGTACGGGGACCGCCCCGTCCGCCGACAGCTGAGCGGAGACCCCCCCGCTGAGCTGACGGACACACGGAGCGGACCGAAAAACGGTCCGCTCCGTGTGAAAGGACCCTAACTCTCTTCGTTGGATTTTGGACGTCCGGTACTACCTGAGTCCAGGCACGGAATGTCTTGATCTCATCTTATCTATCCTTATAGGGTTTTGGGGTTGTAGAACTTCCTTTGTTGTTTTAGAATCTTTAGGGACCTGTAGGGTAAGATAAAATATGCCCACCTTGGTAAAAGGACCCCTTCGGTACCGGGAGAATGAGTTTAACCTTGCAGTAACAAGACACACGGTATTAGGTTAAAGTCACTCTGGTGTAATATGGAGTGAACAGTTTATTTTATAAAAACATACGGAGATTTAAAGGAAATACACAAATACATGTCTTAACATCATTGGTTAATACACTGTTACTGGGCGGACGCCCCCCTTTTGGGTGATGCTGTTAAAATATCATTGGTTAAAAGTTACCGTTATTTATTGCTTAAGTTAGAACTCGTCTCATGATTAAGGCTTGTATATATGTCAACCGCCACAAACTGGTTATAGAAACCACAAAACTTAGGTCACAAGACATTCAAACTGACTACTACTATATATGGTCAGCACAAGAATTGCTCATGTCATTCTGATATACAGACAGCATATATGCAATATATGGACAACTTATGTTAACCCTTAACATCCCCACAATCCCCTCTTAGAATCCAAATAATTCTAAATTATGTGGTTCTCCTTCTCCATCCTTCTTTTATCATGATACATGTTCAGATAGATTCTATTCGCAGCTGCTGGGTCGGGTGTTCGGGACATTTTAACAACTATGCACATTATAAGCCTATAGCAAGCATATAAGAGTAAAACAAAAAAAATGGAAAGGGTTAAACTTCAATAAACTGTCCACTGGGGAGGTCACGGTTAAGAAAGTTCATTACAGTGGTGTTTAGGGCAGGTTCTGAAGTGTGAAAAATAAGGGCTCTCAATTGAAGTCATTGAAAAATTAATTTTAGCTTGTTGGCAAACTTCAGCTCCCCTTTGTGGAGTTCCCAACCCAAAACACCAGTCTGGGAAATAACTTCTTTATAGATATATATATCTCAACATTATCAGTACCCTATTGTGGGGTCACTTCCATATCTTCTCTACTTAGTATGACACCAAAGGGTCCACAGTACTACTTCACATCTATGTGGAGCAAAGATCTTCTTAAGGTGTATGTGGATACATATCTTTACTCATTCATATCACCCATCTTGGCATCATACGAATCTACTAATCTGACAATCTGATAACACTCTATCTCTTCCCTGGGGTGATCTTCCTCAGTTCTAATTGTCACTGTAATAATAATTGTATTTTAACAATAATAGAACATTTGTGATATTTAAAAGTACAGCCATATCCAACATTTTTCATATCCAGACTTCTGGGCATAGGCATATTTAAACTTCAATAATAACATTTTATCTGTAAAACCCTCTGAGTTCTCATTTCTCTTGTGTCTATTATGTGTATTATTCATCCTGTTGTGGAGTGTTGGAATTTCCACAAATGCTCTTTATATGTCCCCAAATCTTCAGGGTGATAGATACAGTTCGTTATCAGCCAAACTGGCAGGAATACGATCAGGACAGTCCAAAATAGGAGGCACAAGGCTTTCCCAGAAGTCTGTGGTGAAATAAGCAACGTCATCTTGTCGGAGGTCAGGGCTGTCCGCCCCCGTTAGTACCTCACTTGTACTTGCTTCTAGTCGGAGGCCAGGGCTGTCCGCCCCCGTTAGTACCTCTCTTTGTCTGGCCCTAGGCACCAGTTTTACTCGGGTGGCATGGATCCATGTTGGGCTCTCTTCCGTCAGTATTGCGGTCCGGGTAACGGCTACCACTATCATCTCTGGACCATAAGCGAAGTCTTTGGCTCTTTTATCTTTGGTCAATCGTTTTACAACTACAACATCTCCTGGTATAAAAGGGTGGGTGTTTTCCTGTGGAAGAGAAGGAAACTTACAGACAACTTTTTGTTCTATCTCATCTAGTTTTGTTATAAGTGACCTGACATAATGATCCTGAATCTGCTTAAAATCTCCTTCTTGTAGAGTGAGGGGTTTCTTGGCCCAAGGTGTGGGGAATGGCCTTCCCATTAAAATCTCGAATGGCGAGAATTTTAAAGATTTGTGGGGTGTCATTCTTATTTCTGCTAGAATAATTGGTAGCACCTCCTTTCATTTATGAAAGGTACCTCCTGTGGCCTTTCTCAGTTTTAGTGGGATATATCTCTGGCCATCGTGAGAACATATCCACAATTACCAGGGCATATTCCTGCCTACCCTTATCACAGGGAATGTGTGTAAAACCAATTTGGAGGTGTGTTAATGGAGTTGTTGGATATTTGAGGTGTTGGTGGACTGCCCGATTAGGGTTGTTAGGATTTGCCCGGAGGCATGTAATACACCTCTGTACAAACCCAGCTACTAACTTTTCAACCTTAGTAATGTAAAAATCATGTTTTTTAGCAGTAGTAGCGTTGTGGCTTTACTGTTGTGGCCTACCCCATGGTGCTGGGCTATAAAAAGTGGTGCACTAGCCTGTGGGATACATGGTTTCCCCTCTTTGCAAATTAGTCCACTCTTTGGACAATTTTGCAACACTGGATAACACCAGTCATTTAGATCTGTGTCACTTGCCGAGTACTGGAGTTCCACTATCATGTGTGTGTCATCTAACAAGGGTGGTGTTAGTACAGCCATTTGTAAGGTAGCTAACTGTTGGAGTGCGGCTTCTTTCGCTGTTCTATCTGCCAAGGCATTGCCCCTGGAAATCTGATCACTGCCCCCCGTGTGTGCCCTACAATGTAGTATGGCTATCTCTGAAGGGAGGTGGACTGCAGCTAGTAGATCATTGATCAACTGGGAGTGAGAAATTCTTTTCCCATCCGCTCTCATGAACCCTCCTCTGGCCCAGATCACTCCGTGGTCATGGACCACGGAGAAGGCATACTTTAAATCTGTGTAAATGGTGACAGACTGTCCCTAACAACTAGCATGCTCTGGTCAAGGCTATCAGCTCGGCAGCCTGAGCCGACTGATAGGGGATGGGTTCTGCTTCATGTATGCAGTCAGGTAAACTTACAACGACATATCCTGCATTGTATGTGGTGTCATTTGGTCTTGTGCATGACCCATCCACAAACACAACATGTGAATCTGGTATGGGCAGGGTTGCCATGTCTAGTCTAGGGGAGGTTTCTGTTGTTACAGAAGTTAAACAGTCATGGTCTTGTGGAATTCATCTGATCTCACCTTTCAATCCATTAATGCATTTAAGATAGGGGCAGGGCCTGCATTTGGGGAACAGTATCTGATTGACAAGGATGTGTTTCCTAAGAGGATGACTTTGTATCCACTTAGACGTTGGGCTGACATATGCTGGGTGTGTACCCCTCTTAGAAGATGGATGACATGGTGGGTAGTGTAAAGTGTGGTGGGGTGGCCCAGGGTGAAAACTACTGACATTTCCACCACCATTGCACATGCCGCTAGGGCTCTCAAACAAGCGGGCATACCTTGTACAGAAATTGGCATTACCTTTGAAAAAAACTACGGGTCTAAACTTTCCTCTGTGTTCTTGTGTCAGTACCCCCGCCATGGTTTTACAGTTGTCCCTTGTATATAGCTGAAATGGCTTTACATATTTAAGGGAGGCCCAAAGCAGAACTACACATCATTGCTAACTTCAACTTTTCAAAAGCGTTTAACATTTCTTGTGACCATATTATATCTTTTGGTTTGTCTGACAGTGTACATTGCCTCAAAATGTTGTCATAGTAAGAACAGTCCGGTATCCACTGTCTGCAGTAATTTATCATACCCAGAAAAGATAGCATTTCCCTCTGAGTATTTGGGTTGACCAGGCCCATGACAGATTGGATACGGCTAGGACTGATTTTCCTACTCCCTTGACTAAACCAAGATATTCAATTTCCTCTTTACACCATTGTAACTTTTTGGGTGAAACTTTGTGCCCACATTCATGTAACCAACCTAACAACGATAAACAATCTTCCCTGCAGGCCTCCCTTGATATACTACAAACAAGGAGATATCCACATATTGTAGCAGGACAGAACCTTGGGGGGGGTGCCAGGGTTTTAATGTGGCTTGGAGGACTATGCTGTACACAACAGGTGAATCAGCATATATCTGGTTCATACGGCACCAGGTGAGTTGTTGACCCTCAAAGGAAAATGCAAACAGAGGCCTAGTGTCCTCGTGTACAGGTATGCTGAAAAAAAACGTTCTTCAAATCAATTACAGAAAAATAGGTGGCCTGTGCAGGGATGGAGGAAAGGAGAGAGGTGACATCTTGCACTATCTTGCACTATCGGGGCAAGTGGGATGATTAAACTATTGATAGCCCTTGGGTCTTGAACAAATCTGATACTACCGTCTGGTTTGGAAACAGGGTTGATAGGGGTACTATATGCAGAGCAGATAGGGGTTAAGATTCCCTCCTCTAAAAAAGTCCTGTATCATAGGTCTGATTCCATCTAGTTTCTCTTTTAACAAAGGATATTGTTTATGAAACACTGGTTGAGCACCTGGTTTCAGGGTAGCCCGATAGGAGGTACAATCAATGAGACCGGTGTCAAAATCATTCTGTGACCATATGCCATTATCAACAGTGAGTAGTTCATCAGAAACCGCTAGACTGACAAAAATGGGACGGGTTATAGGTATCACCCTAGATTCCATACTGAGTCCGTCCGGACCCGAGTGGATCCTCCGGGCCTCGTCACCGTGGGTGTTGAGTCCAGTCTATGTCAAATCTAGGTTGGGTATTTGTCTTGGGCAGGCCAGGGTTCTGGTCTTGGAATATGGCCCTTCTGTCAGGTAGGGGGCAATTTCTGGCCCAATGGCCGGAACGGCCGCAATTGTAACAAGGTTGGTCCTGTACGTTTCTATTCATGTGATCCCTATCCATCCCGCTATATTATCCACCCAGGGATTAATAAGAAAATAATCTGTGCCTCCTACTCGGGCAACATATTCTTTGCAGGTTTCTTGGACGTTGGGACATGGGTAGGAGGTAGGTTTACTATGTCTGGTCCCCATTGATCCAAGCACCGGAGTTGGTCAGTATAATATACTGATCCCAATTTTCTTTTCTTCCGACAGTTGTATCAATTCAAAAATCTTAGTGCCACACACACTGGAAAAGGATCCCGGTTTGATCGGATCCCACACAGTACAGATTGTGTTGGGCAATTTAACTATGGCTTGGATAATACAATTCTTATAAGTAAAGTCTGTGTTTTGCAAAATGAAAGTAACTTTGGCATTTTGCGCTGACACAGGAAGCAAGTCATTGGTTTACACAAGACGACAGTAAGCTATCTATATGCTATACCAATTAAGGAAGTGTTGACTTCACAATGAAAGTTTTTTTTTTTTGTGCTGTCCACTTTCGGGTTATTAAACTATTAAATTAATAAGTGACTTCTGTGTACTTCTCATATCTCTGGAGAGGTTATTGTATTTTAGTGTCTAAGTGCTCAATCTATGTTATGTGTCAATCGGTATGCAATTTCACTGTATGTTGCTAGATTGCATGCTGATTGTAAGCTAACAGATCTGCCAGACGGAGATCTGTGTGTGTGTGGGGACAGTGGAAAGAGTGATTAACACTGGGATTCAAGCTTACAGGATAGCTGGAGGAACCCTAGAAGTGTGTAGTAATTGCTAGACTGTTTCCCAACCCTTAGCCTGCAGCAGATTGTATGTAAGATCTGTATCTGCCTGTGTGTGTGGTCAGCTAGTTGGATTGGAGTGGAGTCTCCCTCTAGAAGTGGTTAAAGGTAATGCGGGCTGTGAAGCATCACAGCCAGTCTTACGTGCTTAGTAGAAATTCCTTCTTATTCTTTTAGTTCCTCATACAGCCTCGTCACGAGATGCTCGCTCGTTGTGGTTAGTAATTCACCACTGGCAAGTGTGATCGTGACAGATTGTGAAAAGTTACAACCTTATTGTCTATCTGGAAAAATCTACCCTGCGACCTAAATACTCTGTACTTTCTTTAGGAGAGATTATTAAAACTAACTTTGGCAGATTTTTTTAAATTCCACTCAGTTATATTAAATACTAAACAAATTTTACATCAAGGACACGTCATACAATATTACACAGAACGATCGGCTCGGTATCACTTGCTTTCATCAACCGTGGGTCATATAGCTTTCGCCTAGCCACGGAGATGGGGCGTCTTATACGTTTGCCAAACACGCGTCTCAAAGCAGTCCTTGGCTATAGCTCACCTTCTAAGCACCTGTACCGCACAAACAGATAATTTCTTATTACTTTAAAATTCTTAATACTTTAAACATATACTTCTAAGCAGCAATAATTTTAAGCAGCAAATAATATAAGCAGCAGTAATGGGTAATTGTACCAAGGTGATTTCTATGCCTCCCTGAGGCACTTGATTCTTAGTTATCCCTGATAACCTATATTATCTGGACATCCCCGATGTCTATATTATGGCGCCAACGACATTTACCCGTATCTAAAGCACAATTAATTTACAGTCCCTGACTGCCTGGATTCATAAGGAATTCAGGAATTGATCGAGCCCCGCTGACCGAATGAACGGTTTACAGGGAGACCACCTAAATTCCGGACAAAGCCCCCCAAATTGTAGGGTAAGATAAAATATGCCCACCTTGGTTAAAAGGACCCTCTTCGGTACCGGGGAGAGTGTAGATGTTTAACCTTGCAGTAACAAGACACACGGGTATTAGGTTAAAGTCACTCTGGTGTAATATGGAGTGAACAGTTTCTTTTATATAAAAACATACGGAGATTCAAAGGAAATACACAAATACATGTCTTAACATCATTGGTTAATACACTGTTACTGGGCGGACGCCCCCCTTTTGGGTGATGCTGTTAAAATATCATTGGTTAAAAGTTACCGTTATTTATTGCTTAAGTTAGAACTCGTCTCACGATTAAGGCTTGTATATATGTCAACCGCCACAAACTGGTTATAGAAACCACAAAACTTAGGTCACAAGACATTCAAACTGACTACTACTATATATGGTCAGCACAAGAATTGCTCATGTCATTCTGATATACAGACAGCATATATGCAATATATGGACAACTTATGTTAACCCTTAACATCCCCACAGGACCCCAGACCTCTCCTCTGCTCTAAAACCATCTGATCACACCAGGTGTGTTCAGAAGCTTTGCCCATTTAAACATGGTGCTGTTTACATCTGGGAAACAGCTAGTGATGTCACATCCTGTTTCCTGTACCACAGAGATCGTGGGGACCTTCCGGACTGTTCTCTGACTTTGAGTCCCTGTGGAAATTCGGTGTACCTGGCTGTGCAGGGTGGGGGATCCCAGATTAGTTGTGTCTCCTTAGGGGGTGTGCTACACACCAATGATCTATTCAAGAAAACAAGGCTTTGCCACAGCCATGAGCCAAATGCTTGGCTGGTTTCGGCTCAGTATTTACATAAAAACTCCCTATTTGAATTCCAAAAAAAAAACAGCATTCAAAGGGCTATTTTGAGCAATGGACATATTTTACCAATCCAACTATAATAGATATTAAGAAGGAAGAGAAGATTGTTTTATACTGAGAAAAACTTGACCTTAAATTGTTCCACAACACATCTAAAGAACGCTTTACTTGCAGGTGGCAAGCTTTAATCGATTCCACTCTCTCAGACTCGGAAGCATCATCCCTCTCCACCTCCTTCTGTTACTAGTGCTCTTACGTCAGGAAAGTTGCCAGTGACTAGTTAGAGCACCGCACTATATTAGTTCCCTTCCCAGCAAGATCAAGCATCACAAATCCTATATATAGTGTACTAGGGATATAGCTTCATCTTGATTATTTTTCTTGGGTTTGTTTTATTTTAGGGCTGATTCAAATTTTCGTGTTCGATTAATCGATTTTTTAAAATCGATCAATCGACTAATTTTCGATTAATTATAACGCACATAAATTTTTCGGATCACCACCATATATAGTCCCCACTGTAATAGCCACAGACATCTTCCCACTGTAATATCCACAGACATCTCCCCCCACTGTAATATCAATAGACATCTCCCCCCACTGTAATATCCACAGACATCTTCCCCCACTGTAATATCCACAGACATCTCCCCCCACTGTAATATCCACAGACATCTCCCCCCCCCACTGTAATATCCACATACATCTCCCCCCACTGTAATTTCCACAGACATCTTCCCCACTGTAATCCACAGACATCTCCCCCCACTGTAATATCAATAGACATCTCCCCCCACTGTAATATCCACAGACATCTCCCCACTGTAATATCCACAGACATCTCCCCCACTGTAATATCCACAGACATCTCCCCCACTGTAATCTACAGACATCTCCTTCACTGTAATATCCACAGACATCTCCCCCCACTGTAATATCCACAGACATCTCCCCCCACTGTAATATCCACAGACACTTTCCCACTGTAATATCCACAGACATCTCCCCCCAATGAAATATCCACAGACATCTCCCCCACTGTAATCCACAGACATCTCCCCCACTGTAATCCACAGACATCTCCCCCACTGTAATATCCACAGACATCTCCCCCACTGTAATATCCACAGACATCTCCCCCACTGTAATATCCACAGACATCTCCCCCACTGTAATATCCACAGACATCTCCCCCCACTGTAATATCCACAGGCATCTCCCCCACTGTAATATCCACAGACATCTCCCCCACTGTAATATCCACAGACATCTCCCCCCACTGTAATATCCACAGACATCTCCCCCCACTGTAATATCCACAGACATCTCCCCCACTGTAATATCCACAGACACCTTCCCACTGTAATATCCACAGACATCTCCCCCCACTGTAATACAAAGACATCTCCCCCCACTGTAATACAAAGACATCTCCCCCACTGTAATATCCACAGAGATCTCCCCCACTGTAATATCCACAGAGATCTCCCCCACTGTAATATCCACAGAGATCTCCCCCACTGTAATATCCACAGAGATCTCCCCCACTGTAATATCCACAGACATCTCCCCCACTGTAATATCCACAGACATCTCCCCCCCACTGTTATATCAACACACATTTCCCCCCACTGTAATATCCACAGACATCTCCCCCCCACTGTAATATCCACAGACATCTCCCCCCACTGTAATATCCACAGACATCTCCCCCCCACTGTAATATCCACAGACATCCCCCCCCCCACTGTAATATCCACAGACATCTCCCCCCACTGTAATATCCACAGACATCTCCCCCCCACTGTAATATCCACAGACATCTTCCCCACTGTAATATAACTTTTGCGCAAACCAATCAATAAACGCTTATTGCGATTTTTTTTTTAAACCAAAAAAATGTAGAAGAATACGTACGTACGCGTCGACTTTCAATTTATTTTTTATTTTTTGCGTAAGTCGTCCGGGAATAGGAATGTCCGTAAACGACGCTACTCCAAAAAAATGACGTAACGACGTGATTTCGCGCAATGCACGGCGGGAAATTTCTGAACGGAGCATGCGCAGTTCGATCGCCGCGGGAACGCGCCTAATTTAAATGCCTCACGCCCCCTAATCGCGTAGTTTGATTCCGCCGGGAGAAATACACTACGCTGCCGTACCTTACGGGCCAAAATCTCTCTGAATTCCTCGTAGAGCCAGGTAAAGTACGGCGGCGTAGAGTATCTCTGATACTCTGCGGGAATCTAATTCTACCTGAATCTGGCCCATTGTGTTTTTTTTCAAAATTGTCGCTTCTTTTGTTTATAGCTCAAAAAAATAAAAACCGCAGAGATGATCAAATACCACCAAAAGAAAGCTCTATTTGTGTGGGGAAAAAAACATAAGGATTTTATTTGGGTACAGTGTTGCATGACCGCGCAATTGTCATTCAAAGTGCAACAGCGCTGAAAACTAAAAATTGGTCTGGGCAGGAAGGGGGTGAAAATGCCCTGTATTGAAGTGGTTAAAGGAGTTGTAAAGGAAAAAATGTTTTGCCTAAAATTAATGTCTGCAAGGTAGACAGACAGAATAGTGTAATGTAGGGCCGAAACAACTAATTGATTAATCGACAACTAATCGATTATGAAAATAGTTGTCAACTATTTTCATAATCGATTTATCGGCCAGTTGATTAGTTGGCCTGCATATAGAATGCATTATTTGTTTACATATCAGGCAATACAGTGCAGCACACATACAGTTCAGTACACCATCCACACATGTCACTAAGTGCCTGAGAACATGTGAAAGTGTGAGGAGCAATGCCTCATGGGACATGTAGTCTTGGGCAGGAAGTGAGTGGTTCTAAAGGCAGAATTTTTTTTTACCTTGCTATAGCGGGCGCTCTATACTATACTTTGCAGCTTGCTATTGAGGCACTCTGAAGGCAGGAGGAGCCAGAAGCATCGGTGAGGGATCCCAGAAGTGGAGGATCTGGGCTGCTCTGTGCAAAACCATTACACAGAGCAGGTAATATGACAAGTTTGTTTTAAAAAAAAATCACTTTAACCGCTTGCCGACCAGCCGCCGCAGTAATACGGCGGCAGGTCGGCACGGGTGCGCGAGAGCCCGTAGCTCTACGTCGCGCCTTTCGCGGCCACTAGGGGGCGCGTGCGCGCCGCCGGCGGCCCGCGCACGCGCCCCCCGCTCGCCCCCGAGTCCCGTGCGTGTGCCCGGCGGGCGCGATCGCCGCCGGGCACACGCGATCGCTCGTTACAGAGCGGGGAACGGGAGCTGTGTGTGAAAACACACAGCGCTCGTTCCTGTCAGCGGGGGAAAACGCTGATTTTCTGTTCATACAATGTATGAACAGAAGATCAGTGATTCCCCTAGTGAGTCCACCCCCCCCATACAGTTAGAACACACTAGGAAACACACTTAACCCCTTCCCTGCCCCCTAGTGTTAACCCCTTCACTGCCAATGGCATTTTTATAGTAATCCAATGCATTTTTTATAGCATTGATCGCTAAAAAAATGCCAATGGTCCCAAAAATGTGTCAAAAGTGTCCGAAGTGTCCGCCATAATATCGCAGTAACCGAAAAAAAAAACGCTGATCGCCGCCATTACTAGTAAAAAAAAAATAATAATAAAAATGCCATAAAACTACCCCCTATTTTGTAAACGCTATAACTTTTGCGCAAACCAATCAATAAACGCTAATTGCGATTTTTTTTTACGAAAAATATGTAGAAGAATACGTATCGGCCTAAACTGAGGGAAAAATATATTTTTTTAATATATTTTTGGGGATATTTATTATAGAAAAAAGTAAAAAATATTGCATTTTTTTCAAAATAGTCGCTCTGTTTTTGTTTATAGCGCAAAAAATAAAAACCGCAGAGATGATCAAATACCACCAAAAGAAAGCTCTATTTGTGGGAAAAAAAGGACGCCAATTTTGTTTGGGAGCCACGTCGCACGACCGCGCAATTGTCAGTTAAAGCGACGCAACGCCGAATCTCAAAAAGTGCTCTGGTCTTTGGACAGCAATATGGTCCGGGGCTGAAGTGGTTAAAGACTCTGTGCGGGGAAGATCAGCATCTGAACCCAGAGAAAGTGGAGGTAATAGAAGGCATTACAATTACTGTAATTGGTTATTTATATTTACCACTGCGTATAGATATTTAAAGCGGAGCTCCACCCTGATTTTTATTTTTTTCAAAAATCTAAAAAAAAATAAAAAAAAATTAAATGGAAAAAAAAAATACTCACCCTAAATAGGCTGTTGCTATGCGGAAGTCCCGAATCTTCCCTCATGATCCGCAGTGTGGTTTTCTTCCTCCTCCTCTTCTCGGTGTCTTCTTGTGAATGGGCCGCGCTGCATTCTGGGAACTGTGTGTATCCCAGAAAGCAGCCGGACCATTCACAAAGCGCCGCACTGCTCGCACATGCGCAGTAGGAAACAGGCAGTGAAGCCGTACGGCTTCACTGCCTGTTTCCCTGACTGTGGATGGCGGTGCCGGGATCGAGGATCGGCATCGGCGGGGGCCGTCAGCGTGGGCGCCTAGGATAGGTACGTGTCCTTATTCAAAGTCAGCAGCTACACTGTTAGTAGCTGCCGACTTTGAAAAAAAAAAATGCGGGTGGAGCTCCGCTTTAAGAATAATTTTCCTTTTTTTATATTTACATATTACCACTTAAGCCCCGAGCCTGTTTTTCAGATTCGGTGTTTACAAGACTAAAGCATTTTTTTTTTGCTATAAAATTACTTAAAACCCCCAAACATTAGATATATATTTTTTTCTAACACCCTAGAGAATAAAATGGCAGTCATTGCAATACTTTTTGTCACACCGTATTTGCGCAGCGGTCTTACAAGCGCACTTTTTTTGTAAAAAATTCACTTTTTTAAATTAAAAAATAAGACAACAATAAATTTGGCCCAATTTTTTTACATATTGTGAAAGATATAGTTACACCGAGTAAAATGATACCCAACATGTCACGCTTAAAAATGGCGCCCACTCGTGGCATGGCGTCAAATTTTTACCCTTAAAAATCTCTACACACGAGCAAATAGATTTGTTCAAATCGGTCGGACAGACCGATTTGAACAAATCTGTCTGCTGGGATGTATTGGTTTGATCGTGTACACACGATCAAACCAAAATCCCCGCCGGCAGACAGCGCGCTGATGTGTCGGTGGCGTGGCGGTGACGTTGACGCTGCCACGTCACCGCACCAGGAAGTAAAACACTTCCGCGCATGCATCGAAAACCATTCGACGCGTGTGCGAGCACATATGTCTGCTGGTTAGCATACTAACCAGCAGACATGTCGGGCGGACGGGTTCCCAGCATGCTTTCAAATCTGTCGGGTGGCCAAATCCGTCTGTTTGCCTGTACACACGATCAAATCTGTCTGCTGAAACGGTCTGGCAGACCGTTTCCAGCAGACAGATTTGATCGTGTGTACGTGGCCTAACGATCGCGGCGATACCTCACTTGTGTGATTTGAACACCGTTTTCATATGCGGGCGCTACTCGCGTATGTGTTCGCTTCTGCGGGCAAGCTCGTCGGGATGGGGCGATTTAAAAAATGTTTTTTTGTTTTCGTTTTTATTTATTTTACCAATTTTTAACACTAAAATAAAAAAAATAAAAAAATGATCACTTTTATTCCTATTACAAGGAATGTAAACATCCCTTGTAATAGAAAATAGCATGACAGGTCCTCCTAAATATGAGATCTGGGCTCAAAAAGACCTCACATCTCATATTTAGGCTTCAATGCAAAAAAAAATAAAAAAAAATTCAAATTTCATTTTTCAAATGACATAAAAAAAAATGTCTCTTTAAGACGCTGGGCAGGATTGACGTTTTGACGTCACTTCCGCCCAGCAGAGCTACGGGGATGGGTGAGGAATAGTGTTGAGCGGAATACGCCATATTCGATTTCGCGATATTTCACGAATATATAGAAGAATATTCGTGAAATATTCGTTAATATCGAATATTCGTGATATTTTATCAAAAATAAATGTTTGCGAAATTTCGCTAATGCGAATGCGAAATTTCGCTAATGCGAATGCGAAATTGATTGCGAAATTCTCGTCTGCGCATGTGCATGCGCGCGAACAACACGCGAAAAACGGAGATCATTTCCTATAGGAAGCACAATGCTAAGCTCTAAGATTGCAATACACAGGGAAAACGCACAGAAACACTCCACTCTCTCTAGCCACCTTGTGAATCTGCACTGAAATACTGCTGGGAGTGATCTTATATAATGGTCGTGCAGGCAGGTTCCTATTGGTTGCTATGGAGGTTGCTAACCTCTGACAACTGTGGTAGGAGAACTCTGATTGGCTCTGATGCAAAAGAAGGGCAGAGAAAGTATTCGCGAATATTCTTAATACGAATATTCGCATTGCAAATATTCGGCAACATAAAAGGATCGCCTCAGCTACTCGGCCCAGGGTCTCTAATCATACCAGCAATGCTTTTAGACGTCGATGGAGATCACTAGGATGTGATCTGTTTTAAAAATAAATAAATAAATAGAAGACATGTCTGCTGGTTAGTACACTTACCAGCAGACATGTCGTCCCCCACCGCCGCCGCACCGCCGCCGAATGGATTTGGCGCATGCGCGGAAGTGTTTTACTTCCTGGTGCGGTGACGTGGCGGCGTCAACTTCACCGCCACGTCACCGACACGTCAGTGCGCCGTCTGCTGGCGGGGATTTTGGTTTGCTCGTGTGTACACGCGAGCAAACCAAAATCCCAGCAGACAGATTTGTTCAAATCTGTCGGACGGACAGATTTGAACAAATCTGTCCGCTTGTGTGTATGGGGCCTAACACGTAGAGAGCGTCCTGCCACACAGATGTAGTTCCCAGGAGGGGGCGAGCACGTCACTGACCACCTGCAGTAAAGCCTCCCTTCACGGTGGTGAGTAACAATCAGACAAGCAGGAAGTGAACAGAACAGAGAAGAAATAGAGCAACTTCTGAGCAAAAACAAACAACGAGGAAGTGAAAAGTGGAATGTCTGCAGGTAAAGGATGCTTATTATGAAAAAAAAATGTTTTCCTTTACAACCCCTTTAATAATAGAGTAAAAAAACATAGTAATATAAAGCCTAGAGGGGGTGGCTCTACGGGGAAGAAATAACATATAGAGAGAATTTTCCACCTGACATTAAGACGGGCCTAATCTATTACCTGCCGCAGCAGTAGCATGGGGAACACCGAATGAAAGGCCGAGCTGTCTGTCTGCGGGTGGAAGGAACCCTGGTGGGCGGTGATCGCAGTGATCTGGATAAACACAAATAAGAAGTAGTCTATATTTAGGCGATGGCTGTGCTCCAGAGACTAATCCTCTTTCACTGAATTATCTTTCCTACAGATTACATTGTTTAACTCCTCCCATCGCAGGAAGACGCACAGCGTTCGAGTGGAGCAGCTGTTCAAACATTAGTGTGGAAAAAGGGAAGGGAAAAGCTTAGGAGGCTTAGTGAATGCCCCGGGTTATTTGCTCTATTCCTTAGACGGGATGGCAGGAAGCTATTTTTTTATTGTATGCCATCGCCATTAGTTCTGATTTATAATAATTAATTGGCCTTGTCATAAGTGTATAGTTACATTAAGCAGCGCACAATGGCGGAAACAATTGAATTGAAATGGAACTGCAGCTACACAATATTTTTTTAAGTTTTGATTTTAGATTTGGAATGGTTTCCAAGTGCGACGCATTGGACTATTACACCATAAATATGTTACATTTTTCATAGCGAACTTATCCAAAGGACAAGGTGTGTGTGTATACATATATAAAGTTTAGAGGGGTGGACAGCACTGGCAGATATATACAGTATACACAGTATCTCACAAAGTCAGTATACCCCTCACATTTCTGTAAATATTTTAGGGCCCTTTCACACTGGTGCGTTTTTCCCGCGTTTTTGCTAATTAAACGCCCCCCATGCCCCTCTTCATTGAAATGAATTAAAAACGCGGTAAAATCCTTTTTACAGCGTTTTTACCTCGTTTTTAAATTCATTTCAATGGAGAGGGGCATGGGGAGCGTTTTTATGAGCGTTTTAATAGCGCTTTTTTTACCGCGAAAACGTGGCAAAAACTCACCAGTGTGAAAGGGCCCTTATTCTATCTTTTCATGTGACAAAGAAGAAATGACACTTTGCTACAATGTAAAGTAGTGAGTGTACAGCTTGTATAAGAGCCCATTCACACAGGGACGACTTTGGATCCGACGTCAAGTCGCCCCAAGTCACCTCAAGTCGTGCTGCATGAGAAAATCAATGTAAGTGAATCAGGGCCGGTGCTACCACTAGGCAAACTAGGCAGCCGCCTAAGGCCGCGTACACGCGATCAGACCGGTCCGATGAGAATGGTCCGACGGACCGTTTTCATCGGGTCACCGCTGAAGTGGCCTGATGGTCTGATGTGCGTACACACCATCAGTGCAAAATCCGATCGGGTCAGAACTCCAAAGACATGCTGGTAGGTAAATTGGATCTCGTCCAAATTGGTCCAGTATATATGTATATATGTGTGTATGACTGTGTGTCCCTAGCGTGTTAAGATCCTACGGGGTAAAAATGACTGCACCAGCCAAGCAGACACTGGCTGGAAAAAGCGCCCAGAGGCAATTCAGTTTGCATGCGTTGCGCTATACAAGTCATTCATTCATTCATTCATTCAATGCGGTGACGTAGAACACAACGACGTGCTGAAAGAACAAAGTTCAATGCTTCCAAGCATGCGTCGACTTGATTCTGAGCATGCGCGGGTTTGTGGTCCGATGCTTTTGCGTACTAACCATCGTTTTGGTCCGATGGTCAGGCGTCCATCGGACCGGTTTTAAAACAAGTTTTAAAACTTTGGTCCGATGGACAACGGTCCGATGGGCTGTACACACGATCAATTTGGTCAGATGAAACTGGTCTTAAGGCCAGTTTCATCGGACCTGTCTGATCGTGTGTATGCGATCTAGGGCGCACTGCTGCCTAGGGGCACCCGGCCACTGGTGTTCCTACACTCTCTGCTCTGCAACATGCAAGTCTCTGCATCAGCAGGCAGCCGCCGCTCCATTTGTACATAGTGTGTTAGAGGCGCAGTGGCGGCAGAGGACTGTGTCTGTGTCCCAACTCCTGAATGTATGGAAGCAAGCAAACATTCATTGATGGGCGCTGTTGAGTCTGCATTGATGGGCGCTGTTGAGGCTGCATTGATGGGCGCTGTTGAGTCTGCATTGATGGGCGCTGTTGAGGCTGCATTGATGGGTGCTGTTGAGTCTGCATTGATGGGTGCTGTTGAGGCTGCATTGATGGGCGCTGTTGAGGCTGCATTGATGGGCGCTGTTGAGGCTGCATTGATGGGCACTGTTGAGGCTGCATTGATGGGCACTGTTGAGGCTGCATTGATGGGCGCTGGTAAAGGTTGCATTGATGAGCGCTGGTGAGGCTGCATTTCATGGGTTCTTCATTTAAAATGTGGGGTATACATGGGCAGGACAAAGGGGTGGAGTCAGGGGATGAGCCAATGGGGGTGCAACAAAATTAGGTTTCGCCCAAAATCCTTGCACCAGCCCTGAAGTGAATAGAGCCATCTTAATGTACACTGCTGCAGTCGCTCCGACTTCAGAAAAGGTTCCTTTACTACTTCAATCCGACTTGTAGGCAACTTGTACCCACTGATTTCAATGGAAGTTGCCTCAGAAGTGGGATCACTGTCTTAACAGTATGCATGTGCACTTCGTTTCGTTCCGAATCGAAATTCGGACGAATTTTCCATTATTCGGACATTCGGATGCATACGAATTCCCGAATTGCTATATTAGCGAAATATTTCGACCGTTTTCGGAATTCGTTCGTTTTCGACCGAATTTCGAAAAAAAAATGGTTGAAATCGAAAATATTTCAACCAGATTAGAAGTCTCTTTTCGAATAGAATTTTTTTCGAATTAAATTCGAAAATATTTTTTTTTTTCGAATTCTGAATCGAATACCCGCGGACTAAATTCGATCGGAATTTGAAAAAAAAAAAATATATATATTTTCGGATTTAATTCGAAAAAAATTCTATTCGAAAAGAGACTATTTGTTTTCTAATCTGGTTGAAATATTTTCGATTTCGACCGTTTTTTTTTCAAAATTCGGTCGAAAACGAACGAATTCGAAAAACGGTCGAAATATTTTCGATTTCGACCGGATTTTTCGAAATTCGGTCGAAAACGAACTAATTCCGAAAACGAATTCAACACATGTAACGAACCTAACTTAACAAAATGTATTAAATGACGAATTGAAACGAAACGAAACGAAACACATTTTTCACTTTTGCACATGCCTACTTAACAGAAGCAACAATACAGGAAGATAACATACATTTCTCAGGCAAACCCCTCCCTCCCACAGAGCTGATTGTTTGATTGGCCACTGGAAAGTGTCCTGTCCTGGAGGCAACTTGAAGTTGCCTTGTAAGTTGCCTCATGTCGCGCTGTGATTCATACTCAAGTGGTGCTGGAAGTCGTGTTGCCCCTGTGTAAATGGAGTCTAAAGGTGTAAATTTGCTGTCCCTTCAAAATAACTCAACACACAGCCATTAATGTCTAAACCGCTGGCAAAAAAAGTGAGTATATCCAGTGAAAATATCCAAATTGGGCCCAAAGTGTCAATATTTTGTGTGGCCACCATTATTTCCCAGCACTGCCTTAACCCTCTTGGGCATGGAGGTCACCAGAGCTTCACAGGTTGTCCCTGAAGTCCTCTTCCACTCCTCCATGATGACATCACGGAGCTGGTGGATGTTAGAGACCTTGCGCTCCTCCACCTTCCGTTTGAGGATGTCCCACAGATGCTCAATGCGGTTTAGGTCTGGAGACATGCTTGGCCAGTCCATCACCTTTACCCTCAGCTTCTTCAAGGCAGTGGTCATCTTGGAGGTGTGTTTGGGGTCGTTATCATGTTGGAATACTGCCCTGCGGCCCAGTCTCCGAAGGGAGGGGATCATGCTCTGCTTCAGTATGTCACAGTACATGTTGGCATTCATGGTTCCCTCAATGATCTGTAGCTCTCCAGTGCCGGCAGCACTCATGCAGCCCCAGACCATGACATTCCCACCACCATGCTTGACTGTAGGCAAGACACCCTTGTCTTTGTACTCCTCACCGGGTTGTTACCACACACGATGTAGCAATACTTTTGGCTGATATTCGGTGGTCCTCCATCAAGGATGGCTTTCACATTTGCAGGCACAGAGACAGAAACAGGCCTTGCGAGGAGTTTCCCAGTTTCTTTTTTCCCTTAAATAGCTTCCTTTACCTTAGTGCAGTCCTCCTTCACCTACCTCATCCTTCCATTTTGCTTTGAAATGTCCTTATTTCTTCTGAGAAATCCTCACTTCCTGTTCTACTGTCTGTAACTCCACACAGCAATGCAAGGCTTTCTCCCTGGTGTGGAGAAAGCCTCTTGAGGGGGGAGGGGGCGAGCAGGCAAGTCAGAACACTCTCTACTTTGTAGATAGAGAAAGGAGCTGTGTGTTAGTGGGCGTCCTGACACTCCTGCTCGCCCCCTTACCCTTTAAGAGGTTTTCTCCACACCAGGGAGAAAGCCTCGCATTACTGTGTGGAGTTACAGACAGAAGAACAGGAAGTGAGGATTTCTCAGAAGAAATAAGGACATTTAAAAGCAAAATGGAAGGATGAGGTGAGTGAAGGAGGACTAAACTAAGGTAAAGGAAGCTAATTATGGAAAAAACATTTTTTCCTTTACAACCCCTTTAATTATTGTACCTCAGGTTTCTTACTTTCAACACCGAAACAGGCAGTTTTAAAATTGACAACGCAACGTTTCACTATTGCATTTGAAGGGCCACTGTCACCCAAAGTTTCTGACACTTCATCATGGATCTGCTTCGCACCTTTCCCTTGGAGAAACAAGAACTTGGTTATGGTCCTATGCTCTTCCACATTGAATTTTTCTAGAGGTGCTGCCATGTTCCCTTCGGACCTGAAAAAGAAAGAAAATTTGAAGTCATAGGTAGTTGATTTTTGCACCATTGAATATAGACAAATTGGCCAGCACACCCTGCAATTTACAACTTCCTAGCTCAATTTTTTTCTGTGTAAGGCTCAATATTTATCAGCACCCCCTTGTACATGTACTTGTATTGAATTGGAATACATAGAATGTATTGGATTGTGCAGAAGGGTTAAACCCTCTGTCAAGTTTTTACTCCTGTATTTGTCTTTTAAAGGGGTGTTCCAGCCGTTTTTTATGTTTATTAAAAGTCAGCAGCTACAAAAAGTGTAGCTGCTGGCATTAATAAACATACACTTACCTGCTCTAGCATTCCAGTGACGCGCCGGTCAGGGCTCCGCTCCTCTCCCCCCCTCCCCGGCTGGCGTCTTCAAGTGTGGGCACCCGGCCGTGACAGCTTTCGTCTTCACGGCCGGGCACCCACTGCGCATGCGCAAGCGGCACTGCGCGTGCGCGAGCGGCGCTGCACCGTCCCATTGGACAGGCGATCGCCTGGGACCTCTGACGTGTCCCAGGCGATCGCCTACAGGGAGGGGCTGCTGTAGGCGATTAAGCTTTTTGCCTTACCAGGCCCTTGGCGGAAGGAGGAAGTGGGACAGGAAGTCCCACTCCTCCTGAAGGCCCCACCCCCCCCAAAAAAGATTGGGATAAGCGGAAGATCCAATTTTGGGTGGAACTCCGCTTTAAGGAACATTCATTCCTCCATTTTTACTTGTGATCAATGTGATGAAGAATGTATGTGAGGGAAAATTCTAATTTTTAAGTTGTCCCCGGAACAAAAGGTGAGGAATTAATGGATTTTGTACGAATGTGCGGTACTATTTTCACCAACACTCATTTTATTTATTTTGTTTTATTGTACTATTATTCTGGTGTGTCCTTTCTCTTACCCTCTTCTCTACCCCATTAATAACTAACACAACGTTTTTTCAGTAGTTCCACTTCAAACACAACAGAATGTGAAACTAAATTAAAGAGACACAGGATTTTCTACTCTATGGCTACTCTACTCTAGGCTATTTTCTAGACTGTGACAGCTTTAGAAAAGGTGAAATAAGAAGGAATTGGGAATGGGAAAGGGAAGAGGGATGGGCAGAGGGAGAGAGAAGGAAGAGGGAAAAAGTGGGGGGTGGAGATAGGTGGGGATAGCACTCACATGGGCCTTTGAGGCCAAGGAAGTATGTTAAAAATCAAGTTTTAATATCATCCATAAAATACAAAAATAAACATAATAATAAAATACAGATACAGGAAATGACCACTGTGTACAAAATCCTTAGAAGTCGCCGACGCACGTTTCGCCGTGGGGCTTCTTCAGGACGATGACAAGGATTTTGTGGAAAAGTATGTAACAGAGAACAAGTGGTTATATAACAGATGGTCTCACGATGGATGCATCCAAGGGCACATATAGCAGGCGGTATATCAAAACCGGCAAGGGACTTGCTCAGAAAATCCTCAAAAATTTAAAGAATCTTATAGTGACTGTGAGATCAAGACAAGACGTCTTTCAAACTTGGGTTAGGCGTCACAAGTGTAGTTACACATAATCTGTACGATAATGAGTGACCCTGCAGCCAACTGGGACAACAACCTTCTTTCAAATGACAGGACAAGATACCATCAATATGCACTAGGTCGCCACTATACTGGTTTCCGTGTAGGACATCAAAATTTGAGCCTCTATAAGTAGTATCGGATGGCTGTCCAGGGGTCAGACACGTGTCCCAGGGTGTATATCTCCAGTTTTCTAAGTGGTTGATTTACTAAAACTGGAGAGTGCAAAATCTGATGCAGCTCGGCATGGTAGACCTGGCACAACAATATCTCCATGCACTAGTGGCAGCTGGTGCTAAAAAAAATTTGGGGGGCACAAACAAACTGAAAAAAAACCCCCATCAAATGCAGCCACTGTGCCCATCAAACGCAGCCACTGTACCCATAAATTGCCACCACTGTGCCATCAAACGCAGCTACTATACCCATCAATTGCTGCCAGTGTGCCATCAATTGCTGTGCCCCATCAATTGCTGCTACTGTGCCCCCCGTCCCCCACTTACCTGTCTTGGTGCTGTCCTCCACGCTCCGAGTCCTCATGTCTTCTCCTGTCCTCTTCCTGTCCTCTGCTATGACTGGACGCCTGATAGGCATCCAATCACAGCGCCTGTTGCTTCAGCCAATCATGTGACAGAGTAACCAGACCGAGCATCCTAATTGGCTGAGAGGCGGGTCAGTGTTAGAGAAGCGATATATTCGCTTCCGTAACACAACATTGTGCAAACAGCGAACACACAGCATTGCGCCTGCTGTTTACCATTTGGAAGCCTATTAGAGCCACTGCCTATGCAATGCATGAATCTATTGGTGATAGAAAGGTGAAGGAGAGAGGGACCGGTGCTCCTGCGCCCTTTATGGACGCAGCGCCACTGCCCTGCACATAGGTCCACACGCCACTTAGGTTGAAGGCTCCTCAGACCTGTAAGTACATTTGGCTGGAAGGCGCAATAAGTGACTGATTCCTTAGAATAGATTCAGTGGTTAGGCTGTTCAGTCATCCTCGGAGGAGAGGATCTCTGTCATAGGTGGAACACCGAACACAGGCTCTGCTGGGAAACTGAGTGTTCTGCCTATCATGGAGCAGGTGAGGTTGAAAAAAGACACAAGTCGAACCTATGTGTGTGATTATAAGTCAGTATTACTGTTATGGAAATCTCTAGGCCAACTCTAGATTATTTCTAGTCTGCCTGCTGAGGCCTAATTAATGAAAGAAATGACAGACCACTTCTCTCTTGAAAGTCCCGTGCCAAAAAGAGCCAGGGGTGGAGCTTTCACAGCTCTTTATTACCAACATGAAATTTCAAATACATACATTTGATTGGTTCACATTATATAGCCACACCCATTTACCCACGAAACCCTCCCACCTGTGACGTCTGTACTATCGCACATGGCACATTCCAATCTCCTTCAGGGGCCATTTTGATTACAGACGGTGGAGGGGGCTATGTGAGAGGAGGCAGGGAGGAGCAAAGGATGAAAGTCCATATCTTAGTATAAACAGGTCTCTGGTTATAAGATTCAATCAGTCCTTCAGTCATCGATAAGGCAAGAGGCAAGGGGGGAAGGTTTGAAATTGAAGCCATTTAGGAATGCAGTGGGGGGGGGGGGGAAGAGGTTGAACACATCTGGAGCATGGGGACAGACAGTGGCAACCGAACAACTCTTGTTTGTCCCTTTCCCAATGCTGAGTCATAAACTACTTACCAACCGCCCACCGTCGTTATACGTCGGTACTTTAAAGATGGATATCTCGGTAACGGCAGCAGCTGCTGCCACAACCGAGATATCCATCTCTTCAGTGGGCGGTCCTGTCAACGATAACGGTGGTCTCCGCGGCGGATTCGCTGCGAGATCGCCGTTATTGGTGGTGGGAGAGGGCCCCCACTCCCGCCGCTCTCCCGCGCCTCTCCGCTCGGCTGCTGTGTGGGGATGCGAGTGAGGCCAACATGGCACCCACCCGTCTCCATAGCTTTGCTGGGCGGAAGTGACGTCAAAACGTCAGTCCCGGCCAGCGTCTTAAAGAGACAATTTTTTTGTTTACCTTTTTTCAAAAGGTAAAATTTCTCTTTTTTTTTATTTAAGCCTAAATATGAGATCTGAGGTCTTTTTGACCCCAGATCTCATATTTAAGAGGATCTGTCATGCTTTTTTCTATTACAAGGGATGTTTACATTCCTTGTAATAGTAATAAAAGTGATCTTTTTTTAATTTTTTTTATTTCAGTGTTAAAAATTGTAAAATAAATAAAAATAAATCCGAAAACAATTTTTTTTTTAAAGCGCCCCGTCCTGACGAGCTTGCGCGCAGAAGCGAACTCATACGCGAGTAGCGCCCACATATGAAAACGGTGTTCAAACCACACAAGTGAGGTATCGCTGCGATCGTTAGAGCGAGAGCAATAATTCTAGCCCTAGACCTCCTCTGTAACTCAAAAAATGCAACCTATAGAATGTTTTAAACGTCGCCTATCGAGATTTTTAAGGGTAAAAGTTTGACGCCATGCCACGAGCGGGCGCAATTTTTAAGCGTGACATGTTGGGTATCATTTTACTCGGCGTAACATCATCTTTTACAATATGTAAAAAAATTGGGCCATATTATTGTTGTCTTATTTTTTAATTTAAAAAAAGTGATTTTTTTCCAAAAAAAGTGCGCTTGTAAGACCGCTGCGCAAATACGGTGTGACAAAAAGTATTGCAATGACTGCCATTTTATTCTCTAGGGTGTTAGAAAAAAAAATATCTAATGTTTGGGGGTTTTAAGTAATTTTCTAGCAAAAAAAAACTGTTTTAGTCTCGTAAACACCGAATCTGAAAAACAGGCTCGGATCTCAAGTGGTTAAAAAAAGTGATTTTTTTCCAAAAAAAAGTGCGCTTGTAACACCGCTGCGCAAATACGGTGTGACAAAAAGTATTGCAATGACGGCCATGTTATTCTCTAGGGTGTTATAAAAATTATAATATAAATTTATAAATTATAATATAAAAATTATATTATAAAATATATATATAATGTTTGGGGGTTTTAAGTAATTTTATAGCAAAAAAAAAGTTTTAGTCTCGTAAACACCGAATCTGAAAAACAGGCTCGGGGCTTAAGTGGTTAAAACATATCTGATATAAAGTCATCAAGGAAAATAAAAACTTATTGCAATACATATTTTTCACACATGCATATATATGTATTGTATATAAAAACAAATCAAAAGAATACAAAAGAGATTAAAAGAGTATAAAAAGAGAAAACATTTTAAATAGAAATTTTTGAATAATCTATCACATTACATTGTATATCCCTGTATGTTGTGGTTATTCAGGTGCTTATCTAATATTTTTTTTTAAACTATCGCTGAGACCACAGCCAGTGGAAGGGAATTCCACATCCTTGCCGCTCATCATGGTGGAGTTGCTGAAGAAATATGAGTTAGGGAGGTCATACTTGTCTTTCATAACTATGTACAGTATGTTTCAATTGTATTGTTTTAGTCCTGACAAAATACATTTTAAAAAGTATGTATGAAACCGCTATTGATTCCCTTTAAGAATCCATACATTACTGCCACATTTCATGTAAGTATAGCAAATTGTATTAGTATGGCAACTTTCCAGAGAAATAACTGCAACTCCTAGGAAGCTCATATTAAAGTAATAATAATAAAACCAGTTAATAAATCCTTATTCCTCGTTGCTGTTCTTTGCATCTCAATTTATATCCAATAAACATTTATTGAAGCAGGAGAAAACCTCCCTCTATATTTCTAGAACCTTATTTCATACAAAGAAATATGCAGGTAACGGAAATATTGCTAGATGAGTAGCTTTCTCATACTGTAAACTGACCACTGGGTCTTTGAAAAATCCATTTAGGCCGTACGTGTAAGCGATCAGATAATGGAATGTATGCTGCAAATTGCTGCTTGTAGGGAGGAAGTATCTGTCAATTGTGATATTATTTTCCAAGGGTAATACACATCTGAGAACAGACCGGTGTGGGTCTGTGGAGCACTTCTTGTAAAGACGGGTTTTATTCCCTTTGCTGGAAAAGTAATAACTCTTATAGGGCCAGATTCATGAAAGGTTACGCTGGCGGATCGAGTGATCCGCCAGCGTAACAGTGGCTTTGAGCCGGCGTTTCTGTTTTCTGTAACCAGAAAACAAGAAACGCCGGGTTGAAGTTCCGATGCGATGAGCGTAACTGAGTTTCGCCATCGCATCGTTACTTCAACTTAAAAATGGCGCCGGGGGCGTTCCCGCCGATTTACGCTCAAAAAATATGTTAATGAGCGGAAATCGGCAATTCACGATCGAAATCCGGCGCGACGCAGTGACGTTACGACGTTTCCGGACGGGATACGCGGCGCATAGATATACCTACATGGGGTTGGAGTATCCTATGTTAGGTATAGGCGTCGTCATCGCGTCGGGAAAAAAAAAAAAAAACGTCGCTTGCGTAAAACGGTCATGAATGGGAATGTGACGTCATTGACGTTCATTCACAGATTTTGGAGCATGCGCACGGGCATGTTTTGACACTCGACGCATGCGCAGTACGTCGGCGGCGGGATCGCGCGTAGTTAGCATACTACACGCCCCGTACCCGCGACATTTGAATTCCGCCGGCTCATTTGCGATGCGCTGCCGCAACTTTAGGAGCAAGTGCTTCGTGAATGACAGCACTTGCTCCTAAAAATTCGGCAGCGCAACGCAAATCAGAAGCGTTACTCCAGAGCAAAGATGCTCTGGAATACGTGAATCTGGCCCATAATGTCTAAGTGCCACTCTCTGGATGTCAGTTATGTGTTCTGGGTATTTCAGGATTTATGGTGAAAAGGTCAAGGCTACCAGTGACAATAATAAAGATTAACTCCCGATCAATATAGAAAAAAATTGAGACTGGTGAAGACATTAAAGCGGAAATTCAGTCATGTTTTCATCTTTCCATCTATTAAATCTTCTGTTTAGATGAAGAAAATTGAAACTAGAAAAATTGACTTTGTAGGCACACACATTGGGCCAGATTCTCATAGAAATGCGTTTCTTCTGCGTAGCGTATCCCATTTACGCTACGCCTCCACACTTTTTACGGGCAAGTGCTGTATTCTCAAAGCACTTGCTCCGTAATTTGTGGCGGCATAGCGTAAATGGGCTGGCGTGAGGCCGCGTAATTCAAAGTAGGAAGGAGGGGGGCATGCTGTTAAATTAAGCGTGGCCCCCCACGCCGAACGAACTGCGCAAGCGCCGGCCGTAAACGAAACCCACTGCGCATGCTCCATAGTACGACGCAAATACATTGATTTTGACGGCAACATAATTAACGCACAGCCCAATTCGCGACAAGTTACGTAAACAACAGAAAAACACGACGCTGTCCCGACAACCATACCTAACAAGGTGTACGCCGGACCTACGCAAGGTTACCCCTCATATAGCAGGGGTAACCTTACGCTTACGCAAACGATGTAAACTACGACGACGGCGCTCAAATATGTTCGTGAATCGGCGTATCAGGCTCATTTGCATAATCGATGCAGAAATCGACGGGAACGCCACCTAGCGCAACATTACAACTTAGATCCGACAGTGTAAGTGACTTACGCAAGTCAGATCTAAGCAAAATCTATGCGTAACTGATTCTAAGAATCAGTCGCATAGATACCCAGGGCCAGAAACAGATACGATGGTGTATCTGGAGATACACCGTCGTATCTCAACTGAGAATCTGGCCCATAGACTGTAAAATTAAATAAGGGGCCAGATTCATTATTATTATTATTATTATTATTATTATTATTATTATTATTACGGCGTATCAGTAGATACGCCGTCGTAACTAAGAATCTGCACCGGTGTATATTTAAGCGTATTCTTAAAGTGAGATACGCTTAAATATTGTTAAGATACGACCAGCGAAAGTCTCCTACGCTGGCGTATCTTAACTGCATTTTACGCTGGCCGCTAGGGGCGTTCCCGCTGATTTACGCCTAGAATATGTAAATCAGCGAGATACGCCTATTCACGAACGTACGCCCGGCCGACGCAGTGAATTTACGCCGTTTACGTAAGACGTTTTCCGGAGTAAAGATAAACCACCAAAAAGATGGCGCATCCTATGTTAAATATGGACGTCGGGACCGCGTCAAATTTTTCAGATTTTACGTTGTTTGCGTAACTCGTCCGTGAATGGGGATTTACGTCAATTGCGTTCACGTCGAAAACAATGCGTTGTAGCGTCATAATTTGGAGCATGCGCACTGGGATACGTCCACGGTCGGCGCATGCGCAGTTAAAAAAAACATAAAAACCGTGGGGTCACAACACATTACCATAAAACACGCCCACCTCGTTCACATTTGAATTACCCAGGCTTACGCCGGCCCATTTACGCTACGCCGCCGTAACTTAGTTTGGTAAATACAGCATTTGCCTTGCTAATTTACTGCGGCGTAGCGTAAACAAGATAAAATGTAAACTAAAGATACGGTGGGCTACATGAATCTGGCCCATGGTTTTTAGTTGGATAAGGTTAAAATCATTGTATACACAAACTTATGTTAAAGTGGTTGTAAATTTTTTTTTTATAATAATAAAAAAAACCTCAAGACAAATGCATAATGAGCTTGTATGCATAGCATACAAGCTCATTATGTATTACTTACCTTAGATCACAAGTGTCAAACTGCCCTCCAAGCCATTTCATGTGGCCCTCGCCCTCCTGGTCCTCCTCAAGACCCTTAGGCTGCGTACACACGACTAAATAAATCTGATCAAATCGGTCTGACAGACCGTTTTCATCAGATTTGTCTGCTGGGCGCCGCTACGTCACCGAACCAGGAAGTAAAATACTTCCACGCATGCGTCGAATCCATTTGACGCATGTGCGGGCAGATACAGTATGTCCACTGGTTAGTGTACTAACCAGCGGACATGTCGCACGGACGGGTTCCCAGCAGACAGATTTTAAAGCATGCTTTAAAATTTGTCTGCTGGTAAAACCTGTCTGTCCGCCCGTACATATGATCGAATTTGTCTGCTGAAACGGTCCGTTGGACCGTTTCCAGCAGATAATTTTGATCGTGTGTACGTGGCCTACTTTCTGCTTTCAAGCAATGCATCCAGCTTCTTCTCAGCAGCAGCTTAAAGTGGATGTAAACCCCAAAATGATTGCAAAAGTATTGCAATGACTGCCATTTTATTCTTTAGGGTGTTAGAAAAAAAATATATATAATGTTTGGGGGTTTAAAATAATTTTCTAGCAAAAAAAAATGGATATTCATCTCTGCAAATATAACCATAGCTAGAAACTGAGGGCCAGATTCAGATACACTTAATTTTGCGCTGCGTAATCGAAATACTCTATGCTGCCGTATTTTACCAGGCTCTACATCGAATTCTGGTAGATTTTTGCCCGTACGCTACGGCGGCGTAGTCTATTTCTCGCCGCGTAATCGAAATACGCGATTAGGGGGCGTGAAGCATTTAAATTAGGCGCGTCCCCGCGGCGATCGAACTGCGCATGCTCCGTTCAGAAATTTCCTGCCGTGCATTGCGCGAAATCACGTCGTTACGTCATTCGATGTTTGAGTAGCGTCGTTTACGAACATTCCTATTCCCGGACGACTTACGTTAAAAATAATAAAAGACATCAGAAAACGTAGAAATTCGACGCGGGAACGACGGCCATACTTAACATGGGCTGTCTAATATTAGAGCAGCAAAAAGCTGGTATAGTGTTACGCAAAAAAAAGATGACTAAAGATGCCGTAAGAGATTGCGATTGAAGATCGTAATTTCTGGGATCGCCGGCAAAAGCTCATTTGCATACCCCGACTTGGAAAACTACAGGAAGTCCACCCAGTGGCCGCAATTTTATTGCAGCGTAGATCCGAAGGCGTACAAACGCGTAATCCAGTCGAATTGAAGCCCGCAGCCGTCTATTCATGGTTTGAGGTTTCTGACTAGCTAAAAAACGCGCGTAATTTGAAATTACTCCAGTCTAACACCAGTTAGACAGGAGTTACGGCTCTCTGAATATGGCCCTGAAAGTCTGCTGCCCTTCCATACGAACAGCTTAAGGCCCCTTTCACACTGAGGAGTATTTCAGGCATTTTAGCGCTAAAAATAGCGCATAAATAACACCTGAAATACTCCTGTCCCAGCATTCTCAATGTGAAAGCCTGAGGGCGTTCACACTGAGGCGATGCGCTGGCAGGAGAAAAGAGAAATCTCCTGCAGGCAGCTTCTTTGGAACGGTGAGAGGGGCGGTGTGCATACCGCTCCTTCACCGCTCCTTCCCATTGAAAACAATGGGACACCACAGTAATACCGCCAGAAATGCACCTCTGCAGAGGCACATTGCGGGAGGTATTAACCATTTTTGAATGAATGAATGAATGAAAAACGTATATAGCGCGGCACATGCGAACTAAATCGCCTCTGCGGGGGTTAATACCGCTAGCGACCGAATACTGCCGCAATTCCGCGGCTATTCCGATGGTATAGCGATGCTAAAAATAGCGGAGCTATACCGCCACCGCACATACTGCCCTAGTGTGAAAGGAGCCTAAAGAGGAAGTAAACCCTCACCAATAAAAAATAAATAAAAATGCAAGAGAAAGGCATAATGAACTAGTATGCAGTATGATCGAAGTCCCCGGTACAGAGGTACAGAGGACAGCCCCGGTGTGGTCATAGGGCGCCTCAACCCAGCACATGCAGCAACTCTCATGGATGACACAGACATCTTCTCAGTAGGTCCGTCTCTCGCAAATGAAATGGTGGTTCTGCTAAATTGGCACGCTGAGGGGGCGGTTCCTCGCTCGATTGGCGCGAAATCCCTATGCACGTCTCACGCAGGGGAGGGTGGCTTCTCCTACTCTAAGAACTTGTCCGGACACGTTGTAGGCGCGTGCTAGGCCGCACGTATGCCCAGGCTTAGCGATGCAAGGTTAACTCCTTCGTAGCCGGACAGTTCAAGTACACAACACCGAACACTCTTCGCTCCTTAATAAATGGTTACTCACAATTTTCGTTGTCAATGGTAACAGCCGAATCCCAGACGTGCCCCCACGTGTAGCGCTACCCCATTCAGGAGCCGCTGAGTATAAGTGGAATCTGCATGTTGTGTTACCTGGCAGGTGTCTAGGGGTGAAACTTGTGAGTTGAGAAGAGAACGGATGTCCAGTCTTTAGTTGGGTTTTCTTCAATGCTTTATTCCAAGGCCCAACATGGCCTTCATCAACATAGTATAGGATAGGAGCAGGTTGGTGAGCAGAGAGAGAGAGAGCTTGAGTATCAGGCCTTGGATATTGAAAGGTGGAGAGCAATCTTAGTCTCAGTAGTAATAACTCAGTTAGTCGCCACTCCAACTGGAATGGGTAAAGTGCCCCCAGACAGGTCTCTGCCACAGGCCTGGCAGCCGGAACATCACTTGCAAATGTTGGGAGGACCAGGACTTTGTCACAGGCCTGGCTCGGGCCTCTGCCACAGGCCTAGTAGTTGAATGAGCATGAAATTGAAATGAGCGAGTCCTCCCAATAAATTTAGTTAGAGTCACTGGATCCCCCATGGTTCGTTCAAGCCCTATTGGATCACATGCCTCCGAGTTCTCCTCAAGCCGATCCCCCACCGTACAGCTTCCAGCTTGGGATCCTTTCTTTTAGGAAAGGTTCGGGACCCAGCAGCTTCTGGGATCCCTCTCCATGTTAGAGTGCAGCTCCGCATGGTGCGCAACTTCGGCCAGGTAGGCCATGGCTGCGGGGTCCATGGATTTGTGCACCCTGAAGGTGGATCCTGCACCTGGAACACGGACCCCGCAGGAAACAAGAACGCCCCACAGGCCAAGGCGGCTGCCCCAGATATAGCCTCCCTCAGCATGCCCTGGCGAGGGAACCAACCCCTGCTAAGTAAAACGAGTCCGCCAGAACCCCTCTAGCGCCAACTGTCGCCAAGGGGTGGACACACACCCCTGGAGCGCAGACCGGCCCACAGGACAGCTCTGGAAATGGTAGCAGCCCAAATTTGACAAATTGCGAATGGGAGCTATGTAACTCTCCCATTCCCCACTAACTTTAGCATAGCGACCCCACAAAAATCAAGGGGACGCTACACTTGCATCTACAGGTAAGTCTTAATCTAGGCTTACCTGTAGGTGCAAGTTGTGTGGTTGGGTTTAGAACCACTTTAAAGGCAAGTTATCTTGGCTAGTGTTAAACGAAAGGTTGACACGATTGGCACAAGATAAAATGAAGTCATTCCATAAAGTGTGGGACCCCTACCTTACGAATGATCCTAGGACGATAGCACTCTAGCTTTGTTTTTGAATTGTGGGTCCTTGGGTGCTGGGCCGTGGCTCGTCCCCCCCCCCCAATCTCTATACCCCTTCTATTTTTTTGGTATTCTTGTTTTAGGGGTCAGATCGGAGCCTTCAGGGTTGGTTTGACACCCTATTTTCTTTTGTTTGTTTGTTTATTGCTGATCATCATCAGTTTGGGCGAACTTAAGAAGTGCCTGCATGATCGGAGAAGTTGAGCCACCCCGACAGTTTGATGGGGGGACAGCTCTTCTGAGCAGGTGGACTACCTGCTGGGGCTTGAGATATGAGAAGGACATTAGGTCCGAGGCGTTGTAAACCTATGTAGGGTACTTTATGGTGTTAATGTATTCCTGCCTACACTTGAATGTCTGTTTAGTGACTACAGATGATATGAGTGGGGTTTCTGAAAAACCAGAACCTAAGATACAGTATCTGATTTCCAAGTGCTGTATTGATACTGTACAATGAAAAAAACAAGACTTTTTATATATTTTTTTTGTATTGTAAAACTTTAATAAAAATCATTGAAACATAAATATTTCTGGGACGGTGGCACACTGTGTATCCACAGAGTCACCCTGTGAGGATACACTTTAAATTTTAATTAAATCTACTGCGTGTGTCCCAGAAGACAGCGGGGGGAGCGACGACGAAGTATGTGCCGGACGTGGCGTAGGTCACCACGGCGACCTATGCCTGGAAGTGGAAGAAGGTACCTGGATTACACAGGTATCTGCTCCTTCCTCCCCCTGAAAGGTGCCAAATGTGACACCAGGGTGGGGGGGGTAGGGGAGGGCTGGGCCAGGGGGCAGGGTGGCAATTGCCTCCCAGGCCGCTCTAACTTATGTTCAATATGGTCGGCAGCCTCTGCCCTTTACCATCTTTTTTTTTTCAGCACTAGGAAGTTGAGCCTGGGGCACGGCCACAGCGGCTCGCCATTAGCTGTTGCATTCTGGGAGTTGTAGTCCACGCTCAAGCTCCCGGTGGGTGGAAAACAGAGCAGCGCAGAGGAAACTACAACTCCCTGGGACTGGATGGTGAGCTCATTCGACGGTTCAATGGGCCACTTGACTGGACTTTCCCCCCAGGCCTAAGGCTGCCAGCCCTTCCCTGGGGGGGGGGGGGGGATTGCGAAAAGTTACATTTTTAGGTGGAACTCTGCTTTAAAATAAAAAGCAAGCCATTCAATCATTTTAATCGTTTTGATCCTGTACGCAAATTGGATAAATTTGGAGTTTGGAGTGGATTTTCAGTTATTTTCTAAATTCTATTCTTCAAAATGTCTACTTGCGAAGATGATTACAATATAAGGGCAGACCTGTAAAAAAAGAAACAAAAAACATACATTACATGTGTACTATATGATATATAATGTATTTGCATCTTGTGCTCTTAATCGGCAGTATCCTAAACCGGCATCCTTTTTATATTAGCGCCTCGTACAACCATATTCAAATATAATTAACAAGCGCATTAACATATTTCGAATGGCTTAAAATGCCTCATTTGTTTATCTTAATATTCACTTTCAGTCCTGTTATACGTGTTGTGCATCATCAGTTTTCGCTTTAACTTAAAAGTCATCACATCTGTCATGTTCGTGTTCCTCCTCCTCCCCCTCCTTCCATCTGGTCCTCAGTCCCTGCCTCTGCCTCCCCTGAGCATCAGTGCTTGTTTTGTGTGTGTGTGTGTGTGTGCTATACTGGCTGATGGACTCTTCCATTCCTCGTATCGCGGTGCTGCCTGGATATACTATTACACTGGGATGATCGGCTTGCTTCTCAAGAGCTTGTACACTTAATCTCATGCTTGTGATTGCCAGGGGCACGGCAGCCTCCAAAAGGACCTCTTTCAATGGCACCTGAAGAATAAATAAAAAAGGTGGAATCTCCAGATCCGTGGAATTCGTTATTTCCGTAGAACTGGTAGGAATCTCAGTTTTTATCTCTCTCTTTTTTTTTTTTTTCGTGTATCTTTCCATCCAGGTTATTAACGAGACATATGCTCAGGTTGACTCCTTCATCCCTGAACCCTTAGTTTAGAGTGGTTTGTGTGCTAGTAAATAATTTACCCTACTAATACGACTACTTAGGAACGGAGTATTCCGGAGGGTATTGTCGCCAACAATTAAAAAAAAAAAAAATGTTTATTGGGTTAAGATAGCTTTTATATATATATATATATATATATATATATATATATTTATATATATATATATACACACACATATATATATATATATATATATATATATATATATATAAAAATATATATCATATATATATAAAATATTATATATGTTCTATGGGTCAAGGAAGCATATATATATATATATATATAAATAAAAATAAAACATATGTCAAGGAAGCTTTTATATATATATATAAAAAATCTTCCTTGACCCATAAAACATATATTATATATTTATATGTATATATATATATATGTATAAAAAATCATATATCATATATATAATATGGCTTTTTATACATATATATATATACATATAAATATATGATATATGTTTTATGGGTCAAGGAAGCTTTTATATATATAAATAAAAATATATAATATTATATATATATATATATATATATATAAAAAAGCTTTCTTGACCCATAACACATATATAATATTATATATATATAATATATATATATATATATATATATATATATATATATATATATATATATATATATATATATATATATATATATATAATATTATATATTTTTATTTATATATATATATATATATATATATATATATATATATATATATATATATATATAAATAAAAGCTTCCTTGACCCATATCATATATTTATATCTATATATATATATGTATAAAAAATCATATATATATATATATAAAAGCTTCCTTGACCCATAGAACACACATATATATATACATACATATATATATATATATATATATCTATATATATATAAATAAATGTATTTTTATATATAAAATATAATTATTATATATATATATATATATATATACATATTATATATATATATATATATATATATATATAAAAAAAATATTATATATGTATATATATATATATATATATATATATATATGAGATATATTATATATTTTATTTATATATATTATATATTATTTATATATATATATATATATATATATATATATATTTATATATATATATATATATATATATATATATATATATATATATGTGTAGCGCTGATGTATATATATAGTACATAAATGTGTATATTGCATTCCCTAAATGGCATTCATGGACATTGAGATTGTTGAGTGTTTGGAGCCATCTAGTGGCCAATTGTTGTTAATGCAAAAAGGATTCCACTATCTGATAAATATTGAAGAAAGACTATTGGTTCTCAGATTTGACCTTTGTAAATAGGAAGTTGATCAAAGACCCAGGAACAATTTCTTGCGCAGTGCATGCTGGGATTTGCTATATAAGGAGTGGGAGCAGCCATCTTAGGTCCCTTTTGGAACCGCATGGGCAGCCGGAGAGGATCTGTGAGGAGACGGGACCGAACAGCAAGGCCCACGGACATTTCCATTGAGCATCGGAGGACGGGAGTCCCCCAGCAGAGTTGGCCTGGTGTTTGATCCAGCAGACGGAGCCACGGGAGGAGGTCGCGAGACTGTACGGAGCCTGTGTCCAATTAGGTGAGTGGGTTACGGCCCACAGTTTGTCGTGCCTCACACGCCATTAGACTAACACACAGGCCTCACTACATACTTCCAAGAAGAAGCGGAGGGGTTGCCTTTAGGAAGGTTGAAGGCCTAGTTGTTCGGGACGCTCTCCAGAAGGCCAAGGCAGTTAACCCACTCATTGCGGAGACATTTCTTTTTCAGGAAGTTTATTCGTTTTGTTTGGATTACAAATTACTTGGGAAACATTATTAGCTAGCGAAGAAAGAAGATCAAGAACTGACTGTTTTGTTTTTTTTGTGAGATCTCACGGTTACCTTACAAAGTAGGGGGAGCTCCTAGGCTTAGTTTTATTTTCTTATTCATATACCTGCAGGTATACTGTTTGCCATTTGATTGCTGTATAGATTTAATTTTAATTGTGCTCTCATCCCATGTTAGGAGGATAGCACAGTTTATGTACTGGTGTTTCTTTACTTGCCAATTATCAACAGTAAAAGAATACTACTGTTTAAGCATACCAGGGTTGTGGCGTATTGCTTTATTCACTCTAGGTGCCGCTCGTGGATCCTGAAGTTACAAACAGGTATCTGGTATCACATTGTACAGTATTGTATTGTATTGCACCACAGCTGTGTAAAGGGGACTGAGCCTTATCATTGGGGTTGTAGTTAGAGTGCAGGCCCAAAATTTAATCAGCAGCTCCTGCGGGGGTCAGTGCTACACGTGGGGGCTCGGACCGGGATCCTGTCACTCTACAAGAAACCCACCCCCCCCCCTTGAGGTCACCATGGACCCCATCACAGTAGTCCGTTGGTGCGAAGCAGAAGGGACACGCTCAGAAGCAAGCGTGGCCATTGAACTCCCAGGGAGCTACTGGGAGAAGAAGCAAATCAAAGAGGTGGTACAGACATTGTCTCCAGACAGAAAGGCCTACGTGGTTGCAGTGAAACCAGACTTTGGGACTGATTGCACCTATGCCCTGATAGAGTGGGGACGGGGTGTTCCTGAAAATTTCCACGGTGCCACCATAAAATTGTCCGAGAAGACAGTGTTTCACCTGACACACCCCTGCAAAAAGCAGTTAGAACCCCTAGACAGGAACGCAGGAGCCGCCGCCCAGCGGCAGGCGGAACAACAACTGGCTGAGTTACAGCGACAATACCGTGAAATACAGGAAAAGTTTCAGGAGACATCCAGCATCATAGCAGATCGCATGGATGGACTGCGCGTCGGCTCAGAAGACAAGAGAGCTGGCCAGATGACACCAAACCCAAGGAGGGAGCCAAGAAGACGCAGCAGGGGCTATCTGCAAGAAGTAACTATTAGGAAGGATTTCCGCATTGATGGCCAGATAGGAGAAAAGGGACAGAAGGGCAAACTGTCTTACACCGGCCTCCTACACCAAATAGAGCTGGGGCTACAAAAAGGATATCTGGAATCGGAAATCAGAGAGGCTGTGATCCACGCCATCAGCCCAGGCTCAAGTGTTAGGGGCATGTTAGAGAGAAAGAGTGATTTGACTTTGAACCAGCTTAAGAGGATTCTAAAAAGTTACTATGAGGAGGAAGATGCCACAGAGCTATTCCACCAACTGATAAATATTGCACAGGACAGTAAAGAGACTCCTCAGAACTTTCTGTTTCGGGCCATTGAACTCAAGGACCGCCTGCTGTTTACCTCAGGAGAGGGAGGGAGCGGGGAACAATTTGGAGCTGAGCTGGTACAGAAGAAATTCCGGAGATCCGTGACCACGGGGCTGAGGAGCGACTATGTCAAGCTCCACTTGAAGCAGTACTTGGAAGATCCCTTAACTCCAGACGAGGTCCTTCTTGAAAAAGTGAACGAAGTGGATAAGATGGAGATTGAGAGAGACCAGAAACAGAGAAAGCTTCAAGCTTCAAACACCACAAGTGCTAAAATACAGCAGGTAGGTGTCCCCTCAGACACCCAGGAGTTGAATGTGCTGGCGGCAACCGTTGACCAGGGATCACGGTTTTCATCTGTACACCACCCACCCGCGAGTCAGACGGAGCTGGAGAGGCTTATGCAGACCCAGAAGGAGATACTGGAGATGATGGCCATGATGATGACTGAGCTGGTGAAACTAAAGGCAGAAGGAGTTATGCCAAGGAAGGTCCCAAAAGCTACCACCATTACCAGCCCTCCGAAACAAACACAAAGAGTCTGTTTCAAATGCGGAGGGATGGGACATTTCAGGCGAGTGTGCCCCAGCCCACTACCCGAGGAAAACCCACATCAGTCGGAGGGAAACTTCAGAGGGCCCCAGTGAAGGAGTCAACTGGGCGCCCGGGTGCAGTAGCGAACTCCACACCGACTCACGTGCCACGGCCCACTGGAGCCACCAACAAGGCGGGGCAGAAGAAAAAGAGGCCCTCAAAGGCCAAAGTCCGAGCCACAAAGCAGGCTAAGGGTACAGCTACCAGTGGATTTCCTCCCAAGCTGGTGGGACCTTCCCCAATTGTCCCCATCCAAGTGGAAGGGATCTACACAAAAGCCCTGCTGGATACTGGAGCCCAAGTAACCTTATTATACAGGGACTTCTATGACAAGCATCTCAAGCACCTGCCACTACGGAAATTGGAGGAGTTGGAGATATGGGGTTTGGGCACTCAGAACTTTCCATATGATGGTTACCTGCCAGTCAGACTCACCTTCGACCCAAGTACAGTGGGAGAGACGGAGACCTTTGACACATTGGCCATAGTGTGTCCTCGTCCTCCAGGAGCTGACAAGAGCTCTCTTATCATTGGGACAAACACTGACTTAGTGAGGAGACTACTTGCACCGCTGGTAATTAAGAAGGATACCCGCCCCACTGAAATACATCCCATGTTGGCTCAGACATACCGAGACCTTATACAGGAGGAGAAGGCTCCTGAAGAGGGAGTGGGAAAAATCTGGCTGCTGAACAAAGGAGAGAAAATAGTCCAGCCGGGTGAAGTAATCTGCCTAAAAGCCTCGGTCAAATTGAGCTGGAAGAAACCAGGCCCTTTCATTGTCCTGGAAAACCGCAAAGAGGGGAGAAACGGACTAGAACTCATCACTGAAGTGTTGCCCACCAGAGTATTGGAGAGAACTCACGGCAAAGTTCCAGTCAGTGTCCGCAACACAGCGACAGTGCCAGTGAGAGTGCCAGCCAGGCTACTGTTGGGACAGGTCAGTCCGGCTGTTCCAGTCGAACCAGGAGGTTTGAAAGGAGGGTCAGCCCCAGAAATCCCTGAAGAAGAGTTCAGCCCAAAAAATACGCCTCTTACTCCTGCATGGCGGGAAAGGGCCAAAGCCCAACTGCTGAGATGGAGAGCAGCCTTCTCGAAAAGTGAGTTTGACGTAGGATTGGCAAAGAGTGCCACCCATCGAATTCGTCTGGAGGAAGACAAGCCATTTCGGGAAAGGGTCCGGCGGATCCCCCTAGGAGATCTGGAAGACTTGAGGGAACAATTGGCTGAACTTAAGAGGACGGGCATTATCCGAGAGTCCAGGAGTCCCTACGCCTCCCCTATAGTAGTGGTCAGGAAGAAGAATGGGTCCCTACGCCTGTGCATTGACTACAGGACCCTGAATCGGAGGACCATCCCAGACCAGTACACCACACCCCGAATTGAGGATGCCTTACAGAGTCTGTCAGGAGCAAAGTGGTTCAGCGTACTGGACCTGAAGAGTGGGTATTACCAGATTCCTATGTGCCCTGAAGACAAGGAAAAAACCGCTTTCATC
Source organism: Rana kukunoris (assembly GCA_029574335.1). Lineage (NCBI taxonomy): Eukaryota > Metazoa > Chordata > Amphibia > Anura > Ranidae > Rana > Rana kukunoris. The sequence goes on along the minus strand of CM056051.1, from coordinate 28,344,602 downwards.
ACCCCAGTTGGGTTCTTTGAGTTCAACCGGATGCCGCAAGGCCTGACTGGGGCCCCAGCAACTTTCCAGAGGTTGATGGAGAAGACAGTGGGTGACATGAATCTCCTTGAAGTTCTGGTATACCTGGATGATGTCATAGTCTTTGGGAGGACGTTGGAGGAACATGAAGAACGCCTTGAGAAGGTCTTGAAGAGACTTCATGATGAAGGCCTGAAACTCTCTATGGAGAAGTGCCAGTTCTACCAACCCTCGGTGAGTTACCTGGGACACATTGTGTCTGAAGAAGGAGTGGCAACTGATCCCAAGAAACTAGAAGCTGTCACTTCCTGGCCCAGGCCCACCAACGTAACTGAGCTCAGGTCATTCTTGGGTTTCTGCTCATACTACCGAAGATTCGTAGAGGGATTCGCAAAAATAGCCCACCCACTCACTGAACTCTTAAAGAAGCAGGAAGAACCTGGTGAAAGTGCGGGTCAGCCGAAAAAGCCTAAAGAGGGGTCTAGAAGGAAGAAAGAGTCCATCCAGGATCAGTGGACTCCAGAATGTGAAGAGGCCTGCAGGAGGCTGAAGTGGAGTCTTACTACTGCCCCAGTGTTGGCCTATGCAGACCCTGCCAAACCATATGAGTTACATGTGGATGCCAGCCGCGACGGGCTGGGGGGAGTGCTTTACCAGGAGCATGAAGAGCACTTACGGCCAGTTGCCTATGTGAGTAGAAGTCTGACCCCTGCTGAAAGAAACTATCCAACTCACAAGCTTGAATTTCTGGCTTTAAAATGGGCAGTGGTGGACAAGTTGAAGGACTACCTTTACGGGGCTGAATTTGTGGTCAAGACGGACAACAACCCCCTCACATATCTACTCACCACTGCAAAGCTGGATGCCACCGGTCACAGGTGGTTAGCTGCTCTCTCAGCCTTTACCTTCAGCCTGAAGTACAGACCAGGAGTTGGTAACCGAGATGCGGATGCCCTGTCAAGAAGACCCCATGACCCCTTGGAAGAATGGACCCAGCTTACTCCAGAAGGAGTGAGGGCCCTATGGGAGGGCACAAGTCAGTACCAGAGAGGTGGAGCCAGAGCTGAAGAAGTAGGAGTATCCTCAGCGGCGGTACCCAGGTGCTACTGTAACGTCTCCCAGGTCACACAGGAGGGCCTACCCAAGTTATCCAGGAAGGATCTCAGGAGAGATCAGCAGGAAGATCCACTGTGTGGGCTGGTGCTTGAAGCATTGGAATGTCGACAGCCTGATGTACTGCGGAAGAGTCCTGAGAGGGAAGCCCAGGTGTTATTGAGAGAATGGGATCATTTGCAGCTGCAGCAAGGGGTGGTCTACCGAAGGGGCCCCTCTGATGATCCAGAAGCAAGGTGGCAGTTACTCTTGCCTGAAAAGCACAGAGAGACGGTACTGATTGCTTTACATGATCACCATGGACACTTGGGAGCCGAGAGAACTCTCCAACTAGTAAGGGATAGGTTCTACTGGCCTCACATGAGAAAAGAAGTGGAGAGCTACTGTCACTCCTGCCTCAGATGCATCCAACGGAAGACATTGCCCCAGAGGGCTGCCCCAATGGGCCATTTAGAGAGTCAGGGCCCAATGGACCTGGTTTGCATAGACTTTCTTTGTCTGGAATCCGATCTGAGTGGGCAAGGTGACATCTTAGTGGTGACAGATCACTTCACCCGTTATGCTCAAGCTTTCCCTACTAGGGATCAGCAAGCAACCACAGTAGCAAAGACTCTCGTGGAAAAGTTCTTCGTACACTATGGCCTGCCTCAACGCATACATTCAGACCAAGGAAGGGACTTTGAGAGCAGACTAATCAAAAGGCTGTTGGATCTGTTAGGCATACAAAAGTCCAGGACTACTCCTTACCACCCACAAGGGGACCCCCAACCGGAAAGGTTCAACAGGACTCTCTTGAACATGTTGGGGACCTTGACTGCCGAGCAAAAACCTCACTGGAGTAAACACATTGCTGCATTAGTCCATGCCTATAATAGTACCAAAAGTGATGCCACTGGATATTCCCCGTACCGACTGATGTTTGGCCGTGAAGCAAGATTGCCAGTGGACCTGGCGTTTGGTTCCTCCTTGGACCACACCTCCGAGGCCTCCCATAAAGGGTATGTGGACAGACTACGGCGGAGCCTGAAGACAGCTTACGAGCAGGCTCACGCCACCTCGGATTCCAGGGGGGAGAGGAACAAGAGGAACTTTGACCTGAAAGTGAGAGTCCAGGATCTTCAGCCAGGTGACCGGGTCTTGTTGAGGAACTTAGGCATTCCAGGCAAACACAAGTTGGCTGATCGCTGGAAATCACAGCCATTTGTTGTGTGCAGGAAACTTCCAGGGCTCCCAGTGTATGAGATCAAGCCAGAAGGAAAAACTGGGCCGGTAAAAACATGGCACCGGAATCACCTCTTACCTCTCACTGAGGCAGTCAGGACAAGCACAGAGAAGGAATCTACACCCACTGATGTGTGTAGACCAATAACCAGGTCCCAACCTGCACCTTCTATAGATGAGGATGAGGGAGTGGAGATGAGCTGGCTGTGGCTTCCTGAAGATTCAGAAACAGATGCTGATGTCCTTTCGGAGGTAGAGGAGGATGATAATGGAACTCTTAGGGCAGAGGCCCCGGAATTTGTGCCGACCACTCACTCTGTAGGAGAGCCCAGTGCTTCCATTCATTCCCCACCCTTAAGCATTGAACGGAATGATGACCTTGGCCCAGAAGGAATGGACACTCCAAAAGTGCCCAGAGCAAAGAGAGACATTCGCCCACCACGCAGACTGACTTATGACACATTGGGCGAATGCTCTGAAGCCTCACAGTTTGTGAGCAGAAGAAACTTTGAACTGCCTAGTCCCTCTACTCTTGATTTAGTAAGGGACAGCCCCAGCTCACCCCTTGACACATCTGTACCAGACATGGTAGTATCAGCTGTGGGTGCACAGGATAGCTTCCCACTGTATGACAATTGGTGGGAAGCTCCTCTGTCCGTTTTGTGTGAACGTATAGAAACTAGAATGCAAGATAGGATTAGCAATTTGGACCTCTTTGGGGGACCAAAAGAGACAAAGTAGGGGGAGTGTGTAGCGCTGATGTATATATATAGTACATAAATGTGTATATTGCATTCCCTAAATGGCATTCATGGACATTGAGATTGTTGAGTGTTTGGAGCCATCTAGTGGCCAATTGTTGTTAATGCAAAAAGGATTCCACTATCTGATAAATATTGAAGAAAGACTATTGGTTCTCAGATTTGACCTTTGTAAATAGGAAGTTGATCAAAGACCCAGGAACAATTTCTTGCGCAGTGCATGCTGGGATTTGCTATATAAGGAGTGGGAGCAGCCATCTTAGGTCCCTTTTGGAACCGCATGGGCAGCCGGAGAGGATCTGTGAGGAGACGGGACCGAACAGCAAGGCCCACGGACATTTCCATTGAGCATCGGAGGACGGGAGTCCCCCAGCAGAGTTGGCCTGGTGTTTGATCCAGCAGACGGAGCCACGGGAGGAGGTCGCGAGACTGTACGGAGCCTGTGTCCAATTAGGTGAGTGGGTTACGGCCCACAGTTTGTCGTGCCTCACACGCCATTAGACTAACACACAGGCCTCACTACATACTTCCAAGAAGAAGCGGAGGGGTTGCCTTTAGGAAGGTTGAAGGCCTAGTTGTTCGGGACGCTCTCCAGAAGGCCAAGGCAGTTAACCCACTCATTGCGGAGACATTTCTTTTTCAGGAAGTTTATTCGTTTTGTTTGGATTACAAATTACTTGGGAAACATTATTAGCTAGCGAAGAAAGAAGATCAAGAACTGACTGTTTTGTTTTTTTTGTGAGATCTCACGGTTACCTTACAAAGTAGGGGGAGCTCCTAGGCTTAGTTTTATTTTCTTATTCATATACCTGCAGGTATACTGTTTGCCATTTGATTGCTGTATAGATTTAATTTTAATTGTGCTCTCATCCCATGTTAGGAGGATAGCACAGTTTATGTACTGGTGTTTCTTTACTTGCCAATTATCAACAGTAAAAGAATACTACTGTTTAAGCATACCAGGGTTGTGGCGTATTGCTTTATTCACTCTAGGTGCCGCTCGTGGATCCTGAAGTTACAAACAGGTATCTGGTATCACATTGTACAGTATTGTATTGTATTGCACCACAGCTGTGTAAAGGGGACTGAGCCTTATCATTGGGGTTGTAGTTAGAGTGCAGGCCCAAAATTTAATCAGCAGCTCCTGCGGGGGTCAGTGCTACATATATATATTTTATATATGAGGCTTTAATATATTAAAGCTTAACGCTTTGTTAATCTCGGAACCCATCTGTTGTGTAGATAACCTTCACTGTGAAAGGTGAATATTTTTCGACCTCGAATGTAAAAAGTTTACCCCCCAGTATGTTAATAGGGCCATCTCTGTGTCTACATTTTGTTGTATTTTTTTTCTTTTTTATAATTAGGTCAGTAGTATGAAATATTAATAATTTGAATTCAGTGCGTGGGATGGATGAAGTGGAGCTGAGAGATTCAGGATTCATTTGTCAGGAGTGAGGGAGGAGGGGAGTGTGAAAGACGCCTCATTAGAGATGCCCTTAAGTTGTCACTTTACCAAGGATACTGATAATTGTATGTTATGTGTGAATTGTATGTCATTCCCTTCCCTTTGCTCTATCCATGAAAAATTACAAAATTTATAAAATCTAACGATCATCAAGTAACCAGCATCCACCTTGTTCCTTCTTGTTTTTGCGACCCCTCCTCCAGTATGAGTTACCTACATTATGCAAGACGTACAAAGCACAGATTTTACAGGTTGGATCTTCAAATGGATCTTCAAAACAATGATATATAATATTCATCTATTAGCTGGCATTTGCTGGTCTCAACAGTGCTAGCAGCTGCTAATTGGATAGAGAAATGTAGTCTGGGTGTGTGTGCCGACTAGACCTATGAAAACGTGTCTTACCGTCTTTATGAATGGAAGTTTAACCCCTGTATATACTTGGGTACAAACTCGCTCTCTCTTATATGAGGGTAGGCGGGTAACTCTACAGAATCATGCCTTTGACTTCAGGTTTCCCTGTTAGCATGACCAGGCAGTACTAACCTTAGGGCAGAGGTCCTCGCTAATAGAGAAATTAAATAATATAGATTGTGCATTGATCTGCCTTCTGGTTCTTGGAATGATGAATTGCATGGATTATAGTAGACTTTATAAGATTAAAATAAATGCTGTATACAATGTACAGCAATCAATCTGATGTTAAAGCGGTAGTAAAGTTAATGTAGCGCCCTGCTCCTGAAGAACAGGCACTGCTCTAAATTTAGTGGGGGTCTGGGCTGGTATTAGGCTCAGACCTGAATGATAGAGGGCAATTTAGCCTCTGTTCCAGCCATGGCTAGGAGTATCCACCATTGATCACCTGGGGGTGTCATTACCACCCCAGGCCAAGGGTGGCAGCAGCCAGTTCATGGTGTTTTGAGTGTCCCCCTCGGCAGTGAATCAGTGGGAGTGGTCTCCCATCTGTGCATGGCGGGGAGGGATACTTACAGAGGCGTATCTAGTGAAAATAGCGCCTATGGCAAGCACTGAAACTGCGCCCCCTGTCGAAACATTTGAAACCCATCTTTCAGATAACTTTAACTAAAAAAACAGCTAACAAAAAACTAGTGATATTTATCATCCCTTGTGATACCTTGGGTAGTGACATATCCTCTTTATTGAGAAATCTGGGGTTTATTAGACCCCTGATCCCTCCTCTGCCCTCCAGGGCCAGGTAAATGCAGAACCAATACTGGAAGTGATAAAATCTTCATCACTTAAGGCCTCAGTTTTCACAGAGAAGAGGGAGAAACCGATGTTCCTCCTTCTTCTTTGTGGGCTGCCAATCCAACCAGATGGAATGGGAGAGCCAGGGAGAACAAGGGAGGGCTGTGGCTGAACGCAGCAGGGATAGTGCTGCCATTGTCCATTAGCAAAGGTGCTGAAAAGGAGATCCTGCCTATGCTCAGGAGGAGGGAAGAAAAGACCCTCAGACCCTGGTAAGTGCCTTGCTGCCCAGCCACTCAACATCGCTCCCTTCATATGGCACCCATGGCACTTGCCATGGCTGCCTTACCCTAGATACGCCACTGGGTACTTAAGGGACAGACGCCATTGGTCTGTCTGTCTTCAGTCTGCGCCTTGGGGCCCGCCTGGCTGGGGGTGCGCGTTGTGAATCCTAGCTCCGGGACCACGTTGGCCCGGGGCTGCGGCTTAGTTTGCTGGGCCCAGTTGTCTGGCTGGGGCCTGTACTGCAGTGGTGATCCTGTGCTGTCCGTCCTGCGGGAGGAAGCCACTTGATAAAGGAAGCCAGGGGAGGACCTATCCTGGAGAGGACCATGCAAGAGGCTGGTGCCTTGGGGGAAGACCTGGAAACTTCACCTGAGAATGCACCGTACACAAGAGGCTTGACAGTGTTGCCTGTCAGATCTAAAGTTCTAGCAAAGCAAAGTTAAAGAGATCCGGGTGATGAATCCTGTGGCAGAGGATTCCAGACTGAAACATCTCACCAAGAAAGGAAGGTCTGTGACAGAGACTGTACTCGCGCGCCATTCCGGCTGTTGGGCCAGTGAGAGGGACCTATTCGGGTGAGCAATACCCACTCTGGCTAGAGTGGCGACAAGAACTGTTTGCGGGAATCAGGAGTGTTTCCTTACTTTGCACCTGAACCTACCTACCCTTCCACCCCTCATCCTTCTTTTCTACTAAATTTTCACCCTGAACAGCGAGAATAGAGGTAAGGTGCCACCCAAAAATATAACCAGTAGCTCCTGCGGGGGTAGTGCTACATTAACCTAAAAGAAAAAAAAAAAGGGAGATCCCCCTGCAGGTTTAAGTCATAATGTGCTAGTATGTACTACATACTAGCAAGGTTAAACACGGCCCAGAGCTCTGAAGGAACGGCATACCCGCGTACGGCACAGAACTCTTAAGGAAGGCACATCATACCCGGGCACAGCATAGAGCTCTGAAGGAATGGCACAGGTTAGCTGGTGCTTCAGAGCACCGGTGACGTCACCGACACATGCGCTCTGAAGGAACAGCATACCCGTGCATGGCAAAGAGCTCTGAAGGGATGTACAGAATACCCAGGCATGGCACAGAGCTTTGAAGGAATGGCACGGGTATGCTGGTAAAAGTCCCAGTATGTCCTCTGTATGTGGCCACGCTGTGTAAAAGTCCCACACATGGGGTATCGCCATACTCGGGAGGAATAGCAGAATGTGTTTTGGGGTGTAATTTGTGGTATGCATATGCTGTGTGTGAGAAATAACCCGCTAATATGACAGAAACAAGTTTTTTGTTTTTTTTGTTTTACAGAATTTTCAGTGGTTTTTCTTTTATAGCGCAAAAAATAAAAAACCCAGAGGTGATCAAATACCACCAAAAGAAAGCTCTATTTGTGTGAAAAAAAGGACAAAAATTTCAAATGGGTACAATGTTGTATGACTGAGTAATTGTCATTCAAATTGTGAGAGCACCGAAAGCTGAAAATTGGTCTGGTTAGGAAGGGGGTTTAAGTGCCCAGTGGTCAAGTGGTTAAATGCTTTTGAAACAGAATTTCTAGGTTCACTTAATGATGCCTTAAAGTGAAAACGACGATCATTTTTTGCGATGAAAAAAAACAAAGTTTTTTTAAAACGTCATTTAAATTGATCGTGTGTGGGCAAAACTTCGTTTTTTGTCTTCAAAAAAACGACCAAAAAAAAATTCCAACATGCTTGAATTTTTTGTGTCGTTTTTTCTGCAGGTTTAAGTCATAATGTGCTAGTATGTACTACATACTAGCAAGGTTAAACACGGCCCAGAGCTCTGAAGGAACGGCATACCCGCGTACGGCACAGAACTCTTAAGGAAGGCACATCATACCCGGGCACAGCATAGAGCTCTGAAGGAATGGCACAGGTTAGCTGGTGCTTCAGAGCACCGGTGACGTCACCGACACATGCGCTCTGAAGGAACAGCATACCTGTGCATGGCAAAGAGCTCTGAAGGGATGTACAGAATACCCAGGCATGGCACAGAGCTTTGAAGGAATGGCACGGGTATGCTGGTCCATCAGAGCACATGCGCCAGTGACATAATTGGCGCATGCGCTCTTAAGGAACAGAATACCCGTGCGCGGCACAGAGTTCTGAAGTTCTAAAGAATACCCGTGCAGGGCAAAGAGCTCTAAAGAAACAACACAGCATATCCGGGCACGGCCCAGTGCTCTGAAAGAACAATGCAGGTATGCTATTCCTTAAGTGAACGGCGCATGTACTCTGAAGAAACAGCATACCTATGCATGGCACAGAGCTCTGAAGGAACGGCACGGGGGGGTGGGGGGACTAGCAGGGAAGGCCGTGAGAACAAACAGTGATTGTAAGCGGCTATAGCCGCTGGCAATAATCGCATGAACAATCCAACAAGTTGATTGTACCCAAGTAGTTTGATCGATCAACTTGGGTACAATCAGCCTGCCCTTACATTGTTCCAATCTTGGCTGGTTCCTGCTGAACCAACCATAGATTTGAACTGTCTATGGCTGTTCTAAAGCGTTTGTTACCCCAAAACATTACAAGGAGACCACTTACAATCACTTCAACTCCCAAAATGTAGCGTGTCAGCATGTAGCAATGTAGTACATATCAGGAAAGGGCAGTAGGGGGTGACTACATCACAAATACAATGGGACCATGTAGAGCCAGTGTAGCCACCCTCAAAAACGAAGTGATTTTTTAATTATTTTTACATATATTTGATTGTGAGTCAATAGTTATCTGCACTCTATTTCTATAATTTATTAGAACAGTAGAGAATGTACAATTACATCATTCTTCAACATAAAATGTTATATGCCAAAGAACAAACATTCCACATTAATAATTATGCTACCAAAATAAGTTTGTGCTGTAAATTGCCTCCAGCATTGTTCCTGTTTCTTCTTGATAGAGGCTGCCATTTTTCTGAAGCCCAGGGCACCCGAACAGCAGTAATTCTTAATGCTGTCAGCAAATTGGCCTCTAGTGGCTCTGATTTTCACCACAATGCCAAAAAAGGAGAGCAATTGACAGAGCAGGATAAGACTGTGTATTACTGGATTTTAAACAGTATAGGCCTGAAGTGACCTAGCAGGACTAATGCCGCGTACACACGATCATTTTTTGCGATGAAAAAAACAACGTTTTCAATCATGAAAAAAAACGAAGTTTTTCAAACTTTATTTTCCAAAACGACGTTGCGTACACACCATCGTTTTTCTACAAAGCTCTAGCAAAGCGTGGTGACGTACACCACGTTCGACGTCACTCTTTTCCATTGAAGCTCCGTCTCCTAACTTGCTTCTGAGCATGTGCGGGTTTAAAAACGTCGTTTTCAACATCGTTTTGCCCACACACCATCACTTTTTATGACACAAAATACGACGTTTTGAAAAACGACACAAAAAATTCAAGCATGTTGGAATTTTTTTTTGGTCGTTTTTTTGAAGACAAAAAACGAAGTTTTGCCCACACACGATCAATTTAAATGACGTTTTAAAAAAACTTTGTTTTTTTTCATCGCAAAAAATGATCGTCGTTTTCACTTTAAGGCATCATTAAGTGAACCTAGAAATTCTGTTTCAAAAGCATTTAACCACTTGACCACTGGGCACTTAAACCCCCTTCCTAACCAGACCAATTTTCAGCTTTCGGTGCTCTCACAATTTGAATGACAATTACTCAGTCATACAACATTGTACCCATTTGAAATTTTTGTCCTTTTTTTCACACAAATAGAGCTTTCTTTTGGTGGTATTTGATCACCTCTGGGTTTTTTATTTTTTGCGCTATAAAAGAAAAACCACTGAAAATTCTGTAAAACAAAAAAAACAAAAAACTTGTTTCTGTCATATTAGCGGGTTATTTCTCACACACAGCATATGCATACCACAAATTACACCCCAAAACACATTCTGCTATTCCTCCCGAGTATGGCGATACCCCATGTGTGGGACTTTTACACAGCGTGGCCACATACAGAGGCCCAACATGCAGGGAACGCCATCAGGCGTTCTGGAACACCCAGACCAATTCTGACATTTCTCTCCTACATGGAAAAATCATCATTTATTTTCTAGAAAATTACATAGAACCCCAAACATTATATATGCTTTTTTAGCAAAGACCCTAGAGAATACAATGGCGGCCGTTACAACTTTTTATCTCGTACGGTATTTTCGCAGAAATTTATTGAACGCGTGTTTTAAAAAAAACTGTTTTGTGCTTAAAACAAAACAAAACAGTAAAGTTAGCCCAATTTTTTTTCATAATGTGAAAGATGAAGTTACGCCGAGTAAATAGATACCCAACATGTCACACTTCAAAATTGCGCACACTCGTGGAATGGTGCCAAACTTCGCTACTTAAAAATCCCCATAGGCGGTATTGCAGAGTATCGCACAGGGTATTGCAGAGTATTGGGGTATTGCAAAGTATCATGCAGGGTATTGGGGTATTGTCGAGTATTGGGGTATTGTCGAGTATTGGGGTATTGCCGAGTACTGGGGTATTGTCGAGTATTGGGGTATTGCCGAGTACTGGGGTATTGCCGAGTACTGGGGTATTGCCGAGTATTGGGGTATTGCCGAGTACTGGGGTATTGCCGAGTACTGGGGTATTGCCGAGTACTTGGGTATTGCCGAGTACTGGGGTATTGCCGAGTATTGGGGTATTGCCGAGTATTGGGGTATTGCCGAGTACTGGGGTATTGCCGAGTATTGGGGTATTGCCGAGTACTGGGGTATTGCCGAGTACTGGGGTATTGCCGAGTATTGGGGTATTGCCGAGTATTGGGGTATTGTTGAGTATTGGGGTATTGTTGAGTACTGGGGTATTGTTGAGTACTGGGGTATTGCTGAGTATTGGGGGATTGTTGGGTACTGGGGGGATTGCTGGGTACTGGGGTATTGCAGAGCTGGGATGGATTGAGGGATGGCTGGATCTGTGACTGCATTTGTCACAGATCCAGCCACAGCTCAGCTGCTGACACCCCGCTCCCGCCCCCCCTCTCCTCGCACACTGTACAGAGAGGAGAGGGAGGAGAGGGAGGAACCGTCATTCGACGGCGCGATCACGTGGTAAACGGCCGCGATCAGCGGCAATTTACAGTGATCCGTGATGCGCCGGGTCTTCTAGACCCGGCGAGCACGGACACTTTCGCGAGCGCGTCCCAGGGGACGCGCAATCGCGAAAGTGAAGGACGACGTAACAGGGACGTCGTCCCAAGATAACCCCGCCGCGCCGTAGCAGTAAAATGCTTATGGCGCGGTGGGAAAGAGGTTAAAAAGTGTGGGCCAATGTACATCTTTTGCCAGCACACCATGGACCAACAACTACCGTCCAAGAGTTTTATTGTAGACTAATATCTTCACAATAGGGTTGCCACCTTTTCTTGAAGTCAAATTTCATTGAGGTATGCACTTCAATGTCGCACAGCAATTTTTTTTCATAGTATGCATAGAAAAAACTACGAATAGATGTTGCTATTAAATAACATATCTAATCATATGAAGTTCATCACAAGAGTCCCCCTTTACATCAGAGTCCACAGAGTTCCCCCTTTTTTACATCTGAACTGGGTTCCCTTTCACTGTAAGGAGTGACTCTGCAGACTCTGATGTAAGGGAGAACTCTGGGGACTCTAACATAAGGGATGCTCTGGTATACGGACAGGACTCTGATGTAAAGGAGAACACTGTGGCCTCTGGTGTAAAGGGGAGTGTAACAGAACATCCCACACTCCACTTGAGTGCTTCCGTCATATACCACTTCCTATCAGTCTTTAATAGAACCCAGAATACAACCTTATATACAGTTAGAGGAGGTAACTAGAACATAAATTAACATGAGTTAATGAACAAATCATTTACCCAGACTAGGTGACTCAGAGATATGACCTTTCAGGGTACGTCATGTCTCCTCGCTCACCTGCTATACAATACACAGTATCATAAGTGTAAACACAGGACATCTTCACACAATAGCATTGTCAATTACCACAGAGAACAGACAGATGGCTGGAGGTGAGGACATTAGCATCTAACAGTATGTGTCCCAACATTATAAATGACCCACTCTTACAATTAACCAGTTGATTTCAGAATCAACAAACAGCAAATAGTTCTTTACAGATCCCTGGAATATATTGTGGATAATAATTACATAATAATCCCATCTCAGGTAGTCCAAGATATCATTTCTCAGCCATCCTATGCCTCTAGTGGACATAGGATGATTTTAGACATAAGAGGGTCCGGGGATGTCCCGGGTGAGTCTGTCACAGGGAGATTTGATGTAATGAGTGCTCCGAGAACCCCGACTTACTTCAGTGTATTCACTTAGAGGCATTAGAGAGAAGGGGGAGGCTTATGACCGTCGAAAATGCGGTGACGTAAAACACTACGACGAGCCAAGAAAAATGAAGTTCAATGCTTCCGAACATGCGTCGGCTTGATTCTAAGAATGTGTGGGTTTTTCCTCTGTCGGAGTTGCACACAGACGATAGGAATTTCCTGTGACAGACTCACCCGGAACAGAGGCTTTTGAAGGGGACTGAATGCTAGCCTCTTGCCTTGCGATCATGGGCCCTGTCATTTGGGGGAACGGTGCTCTTTGTGAGCTGTATGCCTGGGGACCCTGCATATGCCATATTAGAGTGACTGATTCATACTGTTGGGACATACAGTGTAAGGAGATATTAATGCCATCCCCTCCAGCCATCTGTCTGTTCTCTGTGCTAATTGACCCTGCTATTGTGTGAAGCTGTTCTGTGTTTACACTTATGATAATGTGTATTGTATAGCAGGTGAGCGAGAAGATGTGACGTCTACCATGAAAGACCATATCTATGAGTCACCTAGTCTGGGTAAATGATTAGTTAATTAGCTCATGTTAATTTATGTTCTGGTTACCTCCTCTTTAACTGTATATAAGGTTGTATTCTTGGTTCTAATAAAGACTCCATGTTCAGCAGACAAACAAGTCTCATCTTGTGTGGTTGTGAGCAGCTGGAATATCTGATATCTATATCCAGACTGATAGGAAGCGGTATATGACGGAAGCACTCAAGTGGAGTGTGGGATGTTCCATTACACTCCCCTTTACACCAGAGGCCACAGTGTTCTCCCTTACATCAGAGTCCTCTCCGTATACCAGAGCATCCCTTATGTTAGAGTCCCTAGAGTTCTTATGAACAGTGTGCATGACAGTAAGCGGGTTGCATTGTCATGCAATAAAAAAAAAACTTTTGACAAATTGCAGGCTTGAGCTTGTCACACAGCATCTCACTGTAAGATCTATTTATTACAGGTACTTATATAGCACCATCATTTTACATATATATTGTACATTCACATCTGTCCCTGCTCTCAAGAAGCTTACTATCTAAGATCCCAAACATTCATGCATACACATACTAGGGCCAATTTAGTGAGGATACAATTAAACTACCAGCATGTTGTTGGAGTGTGGAAAGTAACACATGCAGCCAGGGCCGATCCTAGGGTCACAGACGCCTGGGTGCAGAAATATTTGTGGCGCCCCCTCATGGGCATGGCCATTTTACTAAATCCTCCCCTTTACAAATGTTTCTATGGCTACGACTTAAACACAGAGATGCTCCCCTAAGAAGTCTTCATTAGTGTCCCCCATCAGAGCCCCCCCAGCAGGTGTCCCCCATCAGAGCCCCCCACAGCAGGTGTCCCCCATCAGAGCCCCCCCCACAGCAGGTGTCCCCCATCAGAGCCCCCCACAGCAGGTGTCCCCCATCAGAGCCCCCCCCACAGCAGGTGTCCCCCATCAGAGCCCCCCCACAGCAGTTACCCCCCCCCCCCACAGTGTCCCCATAGATCAGTATTTGTCCAATAGATCCCTGTAGCTCGGGCGCACTGGGAGCAGAAGCACATTACAGAAGGGCAGGGCATACGTGGCATCTTTGGTTACTTGGAGGATGGCATTCGGAGAGCATTTCTGGGAGTGCACGGGATGATTGGCAGCAGCTCCGGCCAACCCAGAAGCCTCTCATCACACCGCCTATGGGAAAAGAGCCGACACACGCAGAGGGGGCAGGGCAGACAGGAGACTGCTCCATGCGCAGCGGACTTAATTAATTAGTGGAGCCTAGTACCCGAAAGTTTTCCAGTACTAGGCTCCGCTGTGGTACCCAGCCCGGATTCCGGGGACAGTGCGAGGTATGCACTCTTGTCAGTTGCCAGCGGAGAGAGCAAGCGGGGGTGGGGAACCCCAGCACCCGGTACATGTGCTCCGCCACTGGACACAGATAAGGAGGAGGGAGGGGAGCACTTTGGAGCTTCAGCGCCCCCACCTCTGCGGCGCCTGAGTGCGGAGCACCCCGCACACCATGCCTAGGATCGACATTCAGCACAGGGAGAACATGCAAACACCAGGAATGTAGTGTCTCAGTTGGGATTCAAACCAATCACCCTGGGGTTGCTGGGTGGAAGTCAGGGCCGGTGCTACTACTAGGCAAACTAGGCAGCTGCCTAGGGCAAACTGCTGCCTAGGGTGCCTGGCCACTGGTGTTCCTATTCTCTATTGCATACTAGCTCATTATGCCTTTTTCTTGCAGGGGTTTACTTCCTCTTTAAGGACTGGTGATGGGTTGTGTACTAAAACTTTACTCAATTAACTTTATTCTGCAAGATATGTGCTTTGCCACATTGATCTTATTAGCTTTCTGATATGTCAGCTATACTACTTTAGGGAATTTTAATCCCTCCGGCTGTTATACAAACCCTCAGCAGATTTAAGCAGTATGGCCCAGATTCAGAGAGAATTAGATTCTCGTAGCGTATCAGAAATACACTACGCTGCCGTTTTTTACCTGGCTCTACGTGGAATCCAGGTAGATTTTGTCCAGTAAACGACGGCGGCGTAGTGTATTTCTCCCGTCGCAATCCATCTGCGCGAGTAGGGGGCGTGAAGCATTTAAAATAGGCGCGTTCCCGCGGCGATCGAACTGCGCATGCTCCGTTCCCAAATTTCCCGCCGTGCATTGCGCGAAATCACGTTGTTACGTCGTAGTAGCGTCGTTTACGTACATTCCTATTCCCGAACGAGTTACGTTAAAAAAATAATAATAATTTCAATTCGACGTGGGAACGACGGCCATACTTTACATGGGTTACACACTGTTAGACCAGCAAAAAGCTCCTCTAACATTACGTAGCCAAAAAATGACGTAGGCGATTGCGAGGGACACTCGTACCTTCGTGGATCGCCGTAAAAACTAATTTGCATACCCCCACGGTGAAAACGACGCGGACTCCACCCAGCGGCCGCAAAAATATCGCAACGTAGATCCGAAGGCTTACGAGGACGTAAGCCTCTCGGATCGAAGCCCGAAGCCGCCGTATCATGGTTTGAGGATTCAAACTAGTGATACGGCGCGCAAAATTTGAAATTACTCCTGTCTAACACCAGTTAGACAGGCGTAATCTCTCTATGAATCTGGGCCCATGTTTCTAAACCTTGGTCCTCCTAGCTGCTAATGGGTCACGTTTTTCATACAGAGTCATAGACAAAATATTTAAAGTGGATTTCCACACAAAAATTTAATTTCCACTTTAAGTGATGGTGACCCCCTGACATGCCACATTTATAATGTTTTTTTTGGGGGGGGATGGAGCGTATACCCTCTTTTTAGAGGCATCCATTTCCCACTTCCTCCCGGGGCTCCGTGGCCCCGGAAGGAAGTTCACCTCTCCCCCCTCCCTCCCTGCAATCTTCAGGGACACGTCACAGGTCCCAGAAGAATGCCCGGACATTCACAGTGTGCAGTGCGGCTCACGCATGCGCAGTGCGTGCCTGGTTGCACAGGAAGAATGCCGCTGTTCTATCGAGAAGTGCCTGCTATCGAGAAGTGCCCAGCTCGAACTGTGCATCACAACAGCTGAGTTTACTATCAGCTGTTGTATCGGCGAGGCGGCGCCTGCGCACAATAGCGGGCACTTCTCCATAGAGCACCACGCACTGCAGAGGCACGTTCATGTTGGTGAGGGGCGGATTTTTACATGATGGGGCCGGACTATGAAATGATGGGCAGTGCTGCTAAAATAGGGGCGGACTTTTTAATTATGCTCACTGCTGCAAAACACATATTTTTCTGATACAAAAACCCGCCCTTCAGTTTACTAAACACCCTCCGCAAGTGTCCAGGAAGAATAACAGAAAAATACGTGTTTTGCAGCACTGCCCATCATTTATTAATCCGCCCCCATCATGTACTATTCCGCCCTCACGCACATGAACACGCCTCAGCAGCACAATCTGACCGAAAAAAATCTTCCATCTGCTATTGTGCACATGCGCCGTCTCGCCGTCGCGACAACTGATCAGCCGTTGTGATGCGCATTTGCAGTATGTCCCGGGCACTATTCGATGGGGGGGCACTTCTTGACAGAACACCGGCGCTGTGGAGAGGAGTGGGGCTTCCTACGCCTACATCGCTGGGCCGTGGAACAGGTAAGTGCCTGATTATTAAAAGTCAGCAACTACACTTTTTCTATCTGCTGACTGTTAATTCTTTTTTTTTTTTTGCCGGAAACTCAGCTTTAAGTGAATTTCTTTAAATTGATCAGACTAACGCTAAGTTTAGTATTGCCTCTCTGTGCTCAAATCGCTTTTCATAGGTGCTTGGCAACTCCCTGTATTACCCTGAAAAGTTCACATGATGATCATATGCCCCCTAATTCTCCTCTTCAGTAAATTCAGTTCTTCTAATCTTTCCTCATAGCTGAGCTCCTCCATGCCTCTTATCAGTTTGGTTGCCCTTCTCTGCACTTTCTCCAGTTCCCAGATATTCTTCTTTAGAACTGGTGTCCAAAACTGAACTGCAGATGAGGTCTTACTAATGATTTATACAGGGGGGCAAAATAATATATCTCTCTGGAGTCCATACCTCTCTTATACAAGAAAGGACTTTGCTCGCTTTGGAAACCGCTGCTTGGCACTGCATGTTATTATTGAGCTTATGATCTACCAAATCCCCCAGATCACAGGTGTCAAACACAAGGCCCGCGGGTCGAATCCGGCTCTCCAGGCAATTTCATGCAAGTACACACTATATGAATAGTGTTGAGCGGAATACGCCATATTCGATTTCGCGATATTGCGCGAATATATAGAAGAATATTCGCGAATATTCGCTAATATCGAATATTCGTGATATTTTATCCAAAAAAAAATTTGCGAAATGATTGCGAAATTCTCATAAACGGAGATCATTTCCTGTATCACTAAACTAATATGCACTAAACACTAACTCTACACTAACTCTACTTAAAAGAAAGGAGAATAAGGGGGCAAAAGAAGGGCGGAGAAGATAATTGCGCAATATTCCTATTGCGCGATTATCTTCTCCGCCCTTCTTTTGCATCAGAGCCAATCAGAATAACTCGAATATTTGGCAAAAGGAATATCGCACAATATTCCTTTTGCCGAATATTCGAGTTATTCTGATTGGCTCTGATGCAAAAGAAGGGCGGAGAAGATAATCGCGCAATATTCCTTTTGTCGAATATTCGAGTTATTCTGATTGGCTCTGATGCAAAAGAAGGGCCGAGTAGCTGATGCGATTCTTTTATGTTGCCAAAAATTCGCAATGCGAATTTTCGGCAACATAAAAGAATCGCATCAGCTACTCGGCCCAGGGTCTCTCTCTAATCATACCAGCAATGCTTTTAGACGTCGATGGAGATCACTAGGATGTGATCTGTTTTAAAAATAAATTTGAAAAAATACGAATATTCGCCATAGCGAATATTCGCCGCAATATTCGAGATATTCGCGAATACTCGAATATGCAATATTCGTAGCGAATATTCGCAATGCGAATATTCGTGAGCAACACTATATATGAACATATGCTTTGTTCATTTTTTTTATTTTAGAGGTTTACAACCACTATAAAGTGGAACTTTAGTCAGAAAACTCCTGATAGGTATATCTGCTAAAGGGAGCGTAAGTGATCTATGTAAACATAAACATAACTAAATAGCCTAAAATGTATAAAATACATGTTTACACTCTCACCCCCTGCTCTGCACATAATCAAGTGCTGTCTTTTTTTTGCACTGTGCCAAAAAATGTAGAGGCCCATCTGACAGTCTAAAAATGTACTGCTGCTCAGGGGCTCTGGGCTTCAGCAAAATGGCAGCCTCCAGCAAGAAGAAAGAGGAACAATGCTGGACGGGAATTTACAGCAGACAACACTTTTGGTAGCATATACTCGAGTATAGGCCGAGTTTTTGAAAAAAAAATTTGTGTGCTGAAAATGCCCCCCTCGGCTTATACTTGAGTCACCTTTTTGCGCCTGATCTCCCGGACTTTGGGGATTCGCTACCGGCCGGCCATAGGTCCCCTGGCACACATGTAGCCCCACTCTTCCTCTACAAGTGTGTAAAGTTTGTTGTCCAGGGGACCTACAGCCGGGGGGCACTGATTTTTCAAAGCCAGGCACCCCTTCCATAGACTCCCATGTTAAACGGTAATTTCTCCGGTGACTTTGGAGATCCAGTACCAGCCGGTCATAGGTCCTCTGGACCCAGAACTTGGCACACATGTAGCCCCATTTCTCCTCTACAAGTGAGCAAAGTTTGTTGTCTGAGGAAACTACAGCTGGGGAGCACCCCTTCCATAGACTCCCATGTTAAACTTCAGTCTAGTCATGGACACAGTGACACATGGGCACAGTGAGGCATGGGCACAGTAGAGTTGCCACCTCATCCCTTTAAAACCGAACACATATTAATTACTAGTGTTGCTCACGAATATTCGTATTGCGAATATTCGGCTCGAATATGGCATATTCGAGTATTCGCGATATATTCCGAATTTCGCGGTGAATATTCGCTATTTCGAATATTCATATTTTTTCAATTTTTTTTTGGAACAGATCACATCCTAGAGATCCCCATCGACGTCTAAAAGCATTACTGGTATGATTAGAGACCTTGGGCCGAGTAGCTGCAGCGATCATTTTATATTGCCGAAAAATCGCAATGCGATTATTCGGCAATAGCGATATCGCGCGATTATTTTCGAGAAATTCGCAATATTGTTTTTAGCTAAAATAACACATATATTCGATTTCAGAGTGTTACTGTCGAAATTCCGCAATCAATTTCTCATTCGCATTTTTGCGAAATTACGATAAAATATCAAGAATATTCTGAGCCAATCAGAGTGCTCCTTCCGCATTTGCCGAATATTCGCAATTATTTTGTATTGTAATATATCACGAATATTCTGAGCCAATCAGAGTGCTCCTTCCGCATTTGCCGAATATTCGCAATTATTTTGTATTGTAATATATCACGAATATTCTGAGCCAATCAGAGTGCTCCTTCCTCATTTCTCGAAATTTCATTCGCATTCGCAATTCGCATTCGCATTCGCAATAGCGAAATTTCGCAATCATTTCATTTCCAAAAAATATCACGAATATTCGTATTTAGCGAATATATCTCGAATATTCGACTATATATTCGAGATATATCGCGAAATCGAATATGGCATATTCTGCTCAACACTATTAATTACACAGGTTCTGAGACTAATTAAGGTGGTAATTAAACTCACTTGGTGCTTTACCTGCATTAAATTAGCCTCAGAACCTGTGTAATTCATATGTGTTCGGGTTTAAAGGGATGAGGTGGCAACCCTAGGGCACAGTGAGGCATGCACATGGACACAGTGAGGCATGCACATGGACACAGTGAGGCATGGGCACAGTGAGGCATGCACATGGACACAGTGAGGCATGGGCACAGTGAGGCATGCACATGGGCACAGTGAGACATGGGCACAGTGGGGCATGGGCACAGTGAGGCATGCACATGGGCACAGTGAGACATGGGCACAGTGGGGCATGGGCACAGTGAGGCATGCACATGGACACAGTGAGGCATGGGCACAGTAAAGCATGCACATGGACACAGTGAGGCGTGAGCACAGTGAGGCATGGGCACAGTGAGGCATGCACATGGGCACAGTGAGGCATGGGCACAGTGAGGCATGCACATGGACACAGTGAGGCAAAGTGAGGCATGCAGATGGACACCCTAGGCTTATACTCGAGTCAATATGCTTTTCCAGTTTTTTTGTGGTAAAATTAGGTGCCTTGGCTTATACTCAAGCATATACAGCATGGGCTTAGTAACGCATGGGCACAGTGAGGCATGAGCACAGTGAAATTAGGTGCCTCGGCTTATACTCGAGTATATACAGTAATAGTATTATTTTTTATCAAATTGTTATGGGTAAGTTCCACTTTAATGTACGATGCCTAGATGTAAGTATTTGGCATTTTGCTGGTGGATTAGGAACTGGACACTTTGGAACATCTAAGCAAATTGTAGCTAACACCTGAGTAGATTATGACAATATAATTTCTTGCAGCAGAGCATGTAAAATGATAGAATTGTCAGCCTTTGCAATCAGTCACAAATGCTGACATCATCATGCCTCTTCTTTATGCTAAATTATTCATCACACATTCACCGAAATAGTTCCCAGCCTTCTTCAGGGAGAACAAGTGCAATTAGGTCAGATGGGATGAGAATATACAGAGTGTTCTGTAGGTTCAGTCATCTGTGCTTATTTCAGTTCACAGTTACAAAAGTGTAAATTCCTTACATTCTACTTATCTTACATGTTTAATTTTCTTCTTAGAGACAATACAGAACTCCAGCTAAATAAAATTGTGATTTTTTTTTTTTAAATGGAATAGGGAAACGTTAAAGGATAAGTTTACCTTTTGGAACATGTTCCACCTGTATTTAGGGAGGAGCAAGTAAGGCCGCGTACACACGATCGAACATGTCCGCTGAAACTGGTCCCCGACGCGGATTAATATACACCCCCCACTTCTCAATTCACAGCAGCCACCCCGCTTCTCTGCTTCAGGGGGCCCATGCCTGAAGCTGTGTAAGGGGCCCCATAATTCCTGATGGCGGCCCTGCCACCACTGGTCAGGTCCCATTGGCCGCCAGTAAATTGGTTTTAGCCGGGTGTTCCCCCAGACAAACATTTATTTTAAGCGTTCCTCTGGGGTAAAAAAAGATTGAAAAGGGTTGACTATAAGAATGTATTTTATTTTCTAGAGAACTGACAGGCTGTAGATTGTTTACCAGTTTTATGTACGGGTTGTGGTCCTTTGATAAATTATGTATCATGTCATGTGGCGATGTTTACAGCAGAGGATTGTATGCTACTGCTGAAAGCATATTTCTCAAAGAAAATCAGGTATTCAAATTCTGAAACTAAATACAGATTTATAGCTGTAGCTGTAATTGTGGTGGATGTTTTGTGTAGACATTACCTAATGTAGTGCCTGGCTACTTTCAGAGCCGCTGCTATGTTAAATTTTGGGGAAGTATTAAGAGAAATAGATAGCTCTGAGTCTATCTGATCATTTAAATTTAGGGTCTCTGCTCCAGCTTGGCTGTGCTGTGGCTGACCTTCCGTCCAGGGACTCCCGACACCCCCGGACAGCAGGTGACAGCAGTGTGATCAAGTGTCAGGAAAGGTTCCATCTGCTGGTGCTATTTATTATCTGGCTTGCAGTGCTGCGTTCCACCAGCAGGGGTCTCCTGGCAGTTTGGAGCTGTCAGGAGAACTTCCCCCTGCTGGTGTTATACCACCTTTGGATGCAGTACTGGTCTTCACCAGCGGATGGATCCTGGCAGTGTGGAGCGTATGGCCCTTGCTGCGCTCAGGTGTGACCTGAACGTAATCAGCACACCTCCTATATATACCCGGCATGTGCAAACCATACTTCGCCCTGGTATCTGTCTACTAACCTGATCCTGAGCCTGCTATCCGGACCCTGAGCCTGTTGTCCCCATCCTGGACTTCTGATCTGACCTGACCTGATCCCTCTCCTGGACTTTCCCTTCTTGCGTTCCCCTTTTCCCTGAATTCCTGCTCATTCCCAGTCCGCAGCCATTTCATGATCCCCCTGTGTATGACCTCGGCCTGGCCTGTTTATGATTCTGGTATTCCCCTTTTCCTGTACATATCGCCTTTAAGCTCCATTCAGACCTAGGCGTTTTGTCGCCCTATGCTCGACGCTGAAGCAGCCCTAGATACGCTGGAGGGGCGAATTTACATTGTCGGCTATAGAGATGGTTCACATCTCCACGCCGAACGCCCAAACGCCCGTACGCCTGAAGCTCAAACAAGTCCCGGACCCTTTTTTTCAGGCGTATCGGGCGTTCGGCAATAGCTGACAATGTAAAACATCACCGCTCCAGCAAAAAGAAAAGGGCGTTTTGTTGCCGCAAATCGCGGGGACAAAACGCCTTTTTCATGTCGCCCAAATACGCTGCTGCCGCAGACGCCTAGGTCTGAATGCAGCCTTAGTGTTGTTTTTTTGTCACTGTTGTTTATTGATTGATTGCACTGAGCTTGTTGAAGGTGGTGGGGTGTTACCCCCTCTTCTTAAATAAATTACTATTCTTACCTATATCTGTTTTGGGTTCCTCTTTTCGCAATCACATAGTCTGGTCTGCCAGCTTTCCTGACATCAAGTGCTCTGAGTGCCACTCCTTAGCGGCCAGTGGGGAGGGGTATAAAGGGGGCAGACGCCATTAATTTGGGATTCTTCCTCCTGTGGCGCCCACCATTGGGGTAGCCATTCCACGACACCCCCTGCATATTGCCCTCCTGGCCGGGGTGTGCGTGGGCAGCAGTGTTCCTGGTTCCTGGACTACGTTGGCCCGGAGCAATTGATTTACTATGTGGGCCCAGTAGTCAACTGGGTCCCGAGCTGTCCATCCAATTGGAGGAAGCTGACTGATGAGGAGTCTGTCCGGGGAATACCAAGCACGAGGCTGGTGTTCCAGGAGGGGCCTGTCCACTCATCAGGGACCATCTGAGTTCTGACAGGCTGGATGTTGGTCTCTTTTTTAGCTACTGACTGTGCAAAACTACCTGAAGGAGATCCGGGTGCTGAATCTACTAAGAAAGGATTCCGGACTATAATTGTCTCCAATCTTATAGGATGGTTTGTGGCAGAGACTTAATCCTAAATTCAAGTGACATTCTGGCTGCCAGGCTGGTAAGAGAGGCCCAGGCATGTACTGGCCATCGGGACTACCGGGGTTTTCCCGGTGGGCCGATGGCTCAGTGGGCCGGTCAGGTGCAGTCCTGGAGCCGCTCCTCTATGACAGTGATTGCGATTTCACTCCTGTCAGGAGGAGCACCTGCCATCACATGACTGGAGAGAGGAATGATGCTGCCTTCATTCTGGAGAGCTGTGAATGAGTACATGTGGGAGAGGGAGGAGATGGGGGACACTCAGATGCAAGGGGGACTGTGATGGGGGACACTCTGATGCAAGGGGGACACTGATGGGGGACACTCTAATTCAAAGGGGACTCTGATGCAAGGGAGACTTTGATGGGGGACACTGATGCAAGGGGGACACTCAAAATTAAAGCGGGCCGGTCTGGATGAAGTTAAGGCCACATTTTTGTCCCAGTCCAGCCCTGGAGAGGCCTGTCTAGGTGCGCTACACCCACTCCGGCTGGAGTGGCGAAGTAAAGTGTCTCTCTTTTGTTTATCTGTTTTTACCCGGAGAAAAAAGAGGTAACATGCCACCCAAAACAAACCAACAGCTCCTTCAGGGGTAGTGCTACACTAATAAAGTCAGCATAACAATTTTGAATTTTCGTTGGTGACAGGGACATCTTAATGGCATCATAGGCCCCTGGGCAAAGTAATGCACTGGGGCCCCTACCATCCGGCCCCAATTTACGCACCTACTCTCAAGAATTAAAGTATAAATAGTTGATATAATTAAACATATATTTATTATTATTTTCAATTAAATTGATTTTAAACAATAAGGCCCAGATTCACGTAGGGCGGCGTATCTTTAGGCAGGCGTAGCGTATCTTCGAGCACTTGCGTCCTAAGTTATGGCGGCGTAGCATAAATGTGCGTAAGTGCACGTAATTCAAAGTAGGCTGGCAGTGGGCGTGTTGTATTATAATAAACTGTGACCCCATGCAAATGGGGGGCCGAACGAACGGCGCATGCGCCGTCCGTGAACGTATCCCTGTGCGCATGCTCAGAATTACGCCAGCTAGAATACCTAAGATACGTCGAACACTGCTTACGACTTGAGCGTAACTTACGCCCAGGCGCATTCACGTAAGCCTTACGTAAACAACCTAAAATTTGACGGCTGTTCCGACGTCCATACCTTAACATGGGCTGTGCCATCTTTTTGGTGGTTTATCTTTCAGCCGGAAAAACGCCTTACGTAAAGGTCGTATATTAATGCACCGGGCGCATCTACGTTCGTGAATCGGCGTATCTTGCTCATTTGCATATTTAACATGGGAACGCCGAATGCGTCCAGCTGAAGCCATGTTTTTCGGCGTATCTTGCTTTGTGAATCGGCGCAAAGATGCGACGGCGCACATTTGTACTTACGTCGGCGTATCTCGAGATACGCCGGAGTAAAGCTTTCTAAATCTGGCCCTAAGAACGCATTCCATAAATTAAAGACTAATCAACACATAGGGCAAAGTACAGGGGTGGAGGCAGAAGGGCAAAATACTGGCATCAGGAAGGCACACCACGGGTTCCAGGATGCTGCTTGGGGACACGGCCATCATGGGACAGCTAAGTAAAAAGCGTGACTGTCAAATCCGGGACAGTTGGCAAACATGATGTAATGCAAAACTATCATGGGGCCCTTATTTACCTGTGGGCCCCTGGGCAGTGCCCTGGAGTGCCCATGCATTAAGACAGCCCTGGTTGGTGATCATTCCTATTGCCTCCTTGGAGCTTTCAGCATTCCTGGCTACCTAGCCTGCTAGCCAGCTGCCTTACCACCGATCCCCAGACAACCAGAAAGGGACGGTGTGAAATGGTTAATAAATAATTTTTAACGACAATTAATGGGCATAGCCAAAGGGTAACATTCTCATTAGCAGTGACAGTTCATTTTTTTTTTTGCAGGTACATTTGAAATGTTAGACAAAATTATGCTGTAAGTGGAGATCTCAGAGGGTTGCTGTAACATGGTATGACTGTGCAGCTTGTACTAATGGCCTCGCCTTTTCTTTTTTTAAAGCCAACTCAGCAATGTCCTTGTATTAGTGTTCTTGTAAATTATTGACCTCCCAAAAATAGTAGTTTCCTGCATGTATTGTTGATTGCAATACTTCTGAATTACAAACCCATAGCAGGCATGTAGCAAATAAAAGTAAGGCCCCGTACACACGTACGAGAACACATCGTTCCGCCCGTCGAGGTTCTCGGCCGGCCGTCAGAATCGGCGACCAGCTGTTAATCCCGACGGGCCGCCGAGAAAATAGAGAACCTGCTCTCTATTTTCTCTTGGCGGCTTTCATGACGGGATGCTCGCCGAGAGTGTACTCACGGCCGAGGTTCTCGGCAGAATGAGGATCCCAGCGAGCTTCTCGCTGGTTTCTGCCGAGAACCTCGGCGGTGTGTACGCCGCCTCAGAGGGATGTCAGGATTGCCTTATCTCTATGTTTATGCCTGGTCATTGATTCAAAGTATCAAAGTCAGGGCTATTTTCTGCTGGACCATGGCAGAGCTCTGTTCTACCACCTCCAGCACTGCTCTCTCCTCACCAACCTGTCACTTGTAAACACAGACGCTGACAGTGACATCGCTCCTCTTCGAGCCACCGCCCTTACTGCTCCTTATGAAGACTGCTCACCTAAGAATGGTGGGGGGGCTCTGTACTGTATGTGGGGGGCTGTGTACTGTGCAGAGGAGCTCTTTACTGTGTGTGGGGAGGGCTGTGTACTGTGCAGAGAAGCTCTTTACTATGTGTGGGGGCTGTATACTGTGCAGAAATGCTCTTTACTATGTGTGGGGGCTGTGTACTGTGCATATGAGCTCTGTACTGTGTGTGTGTGTGAGGGGGGGGGGGTCTGTACTGTACAGAGAAGCTCTGCACTGTGTGTTGGGGCTCTGTACTGTGGAGAGGTGGGCTCTTTACAGTGTGTGGGTGGGGCTCTGTACTGTGGTGTGCGCTATACCGCGTGGGGGCACTCTGTACTTAGCAGGGGCTCTGTACTGTTTGTGGGGAGGGGTCTATACAGTTGGGGCTCTGTATTTTTTGTGGGAGGACTATTGGGGGCTCAGTACTGTTTGTGTGGGGGGGGGGGCTCTGTACTGTTGAGGGCTCTATACTATGTCAGGGGTTCTGCATTGTTTGTGAGGGGGCTCTGTACTGTGGAGGGGCTCTGTCCTGTTTGTGGGGGGCTCTGTGATGTTGAGGGGCTCTGTGCTGTGGGGGACAGGGGCTCTTTGCAGAGTGTGGGCAGGGCTCTGTACTCTGGTGGGCTCTATATAGTGTAGGGGGACTCTGTACTTTGCAGGGGCTCTATACTGTTTTCTGGGAGGTCTGTACTGTTGGGGGCTCTGTACTGTGTGTGGGGGGCTCTGTACTGTGGGAAACAGGGGCTCTTTACAGTGTGTGGACAGCGCTCTGTACTATGGCGGCCTCTATACAGTGTAGGGGGACTCTGTACTTTGTAGGGGCTCTACTCTTTTCTAGGGGGCTCTGTACTGTTTGTGGGGGGGGCGACTATGTACTGTAAGGGGGGTCAATGCTGTGTGTGTGTGGGGGGGCTCTATACTGTGTCAGGGGTTCTGTACTGTTTGTGGTGGGGCATAGGGCAGTGTATTGTGGAGGAGCTCTGTACTGTTTATGGGGGTCTCTGTACTATAGAGGGGCTCTATACTGTCTGTAATGGGGGGTCTGTACTGTTGGGGGCTCTGTACTGTTTGTGCGTCGACTATGTACCGTGGGGGCTCGGTACTGTTTGTGGGGGGCTTTGTACTGATGGGGGAGGGGTTCTATACTGTAGAGGGCTTTATACTGTGTGTGTGTGTGTAGTGGGGTGAGGGGGCTTTGTACTGTGGGGGGGTTCTATATTGTGGGTGGGCTTTGTACTGTGTGTGGGGGCTACAGTAATTTGCAGTATATGAAATGCAGTATTTTTTCCTGACATTCATTTATGAAGGAGATGCTGAATGCCTCTTCCACCCCTGTACTCTGGTGTTCTTTAGTAATCCAAGGTTGACGTGATTTATGATTAGACCTAGATTATCAGTCCAAACCATAAATTACAGAACCAGAAACTGGTGACCTACTTTCCTAGAAGACTGAATGTGTTCATAAACTAAACTGAGCTACACTGATGGCTGGAGGACTGGGTGTGTCCTGGTCCCTCTTTGTCTTCCTATGGTCTTCTGAAGAACGTCTTGTCATTGGCAACATTGGATGGGTAAAGCCCTTGCTGCTATGGTTTTGGCACGAACCAACCAGCACTAACATTAGGCATACGCACTTCCGTGGGCATCTGCAGGTAGGGGCATGAGGGGTCAAGTGTCCCCCCTGGAATCAGGGATCGGATTGAGGTTCCCTACTCGGTCCTTATCCTAGCACTGACCCTGCTCGCCCCTGTGTACAGTTTAGCAGGGCCGATGACAGCTGGTGCCAGGAGTGGGACAGCGAAGGCCTCAAGGGGTGGGCAGGATGACATCACCCGGGAGAGGCCCAGGAGATGGAGGGCACGGGAAAGGAGAGCAGCAAGATGCCAGGAACAGCAGGCACAGCATCCCTGGTGCCTCCCAGAACCTGGAACCCCTGGACTTTTAAACCTCCTCACTGCTCCCAGGCCTGGAAGACAGACTTCCCGGAATTCACAGAACAAGGACGGCCAGGGACTGCTCCACATCACATCATAGATCAGATGAAAGGAACAGAGCACCGCCTGTTCTCACCCATAATGAAAATGGGTCTTGCCAGCTGTCTCTCTCTCTCACCCCTCTCTATCACCCCTTCTCTCTCTGTCTTTCTCACCTCCCTCTCAGTCTCTTGTGTCATGTCTGCAGTCTCTTACAGACTCTTGAGTCATGTATGCAGTCTCTGACCGTCTCCTGTACCATGTCCACAGTCTCTATCTCCTGTACCATGCCCACGCTCTCTGACCGTCTCCTGTACCATGTCCGCAGTCTCTGACCATCTCCTGTACAACGTCTGCAGTCTCTGACCGTGATAATGGGATAATGACATTGTTGAAAAACGTCAGAGCATGGGTGACCTTAAAATGATGCCCCCCCCCCTTAAAAAAGTTCTGCGGACGCCCATGCGCACTTCGATAAATTACCGATTTGTTTTTCGTTCAACCTTTCGTCAACAATTTTATTGATTGATATGCCACACATGGGGAAGTGGATTTCGACTGATATTTGGACGATATGATTCCAAATTATCAATCACATTGCCATTTCCACAATTCAGTCTCATAATCTGAGGAGTTGAAATACCATCAGATTAATGACCAAACATCTCATAATTTTTTCCCTTTAACCGGCTGACTCAGTTTGATTGAATCTGATCTAAGTTGAGTGGAAGAAAAGAATATGATTATTTGATTTGCTCAAATCACACATTGATCCGATAATAAAATAGAAGCATGTATAGCCACCATAAAAATGGTGTTGTATTATCACACCTGTGCCTGGTATTATGAAGGACACCACAGGGAGAAAGATTTAAGGCACTCTGCTTATCCTTGCAAATGCTGTATGTATCGAAGGCCATATTAGCATGCAAGAAACACAAAACACTGCGCACTGAATAATGCAGATAAAACACCTGCTCTTGTTTGCTGCTTTAAGTGCTCATTCAGACTTGCAGTACCGCGCATTGCCCTCCGAAGTGCGCATCGCCTCCTCACCACTATTTAACCCTACAGTGCCTTGAAAAAGTATTCATACCACTTGGAATTTTCCACATTTTGTCATGTTACAACCAAAAATGTAAATGTATTTTACTGGGATTTTATGTGATAGACCAACACAAAGTGGCACATAATTGTGAAGTGGAAGCAAAATGATAAATGATTTTCAATATTTTTTTTTACAAATAAATATATGAAAAGTGTGACGTGCATTTGTATTCAGCCCCCTTTACTCTTATACCCCTAACTAAAATCTAGTGTAATCAATTGCCTTCAGAAGTCACATAATTAGTAAATAGAGTCCACCTGTGTGTAATTTTTTAACAGCTGTTCTGTGAAGCCCTCAGAATATGTGAGCGGGTTCTGTTTAAGATTGGCTGTTTTATGCATTGGATAGTCCATGGAGGTGGACCAGAGTACCTCCGGAAAAAATTCACACGATATGCTCCCAGTAGAGCACTACGTTCAGTGGGACAAACTAATGTCGTTGTCCCTAGGGTGAGGAAACAAAGACAAGGAGGACATGCTTTTTCGGTGCAGGGGGGTAAGGTATGGAATGATTTACCGTTGGTCCAAAAAAACACCACCAATTTGCTGAACTTCAGGAAGAGTTTGAAGACCTTGCTCTTCCAGAAGTGTTATGGGGGCTTATAGGTCACTGCATCCTGGCCAGCAAAGGAGCTAGATTAGAAGGATCAGAATTTCCTTGCTCATTATAGTCATACGCATCGAGGCCCATGGGTAAGACTGCATTTATAGGCATTTTTATAATAATAATAATAATAATAATAATAATAATAATTCATGAACAAACAGCATCATGGATGCCAAGGAACACACCAGACAGGTCAGGGATAAAGTTTTGGAGAAGTTTAAAGCAGGGTTAGATTATAAAAAAAATGCCAAGCTTTGAACATCAAATGGAGCACTGTCCAATCCATCATTCAAAAATGGAAAGAGTATGGCACAACTACAAACCTACCAAGACATGGCCGTCCACCTAAACTGATAGGCCGGGCAAGGAGAGCATTAATCAGAGAAGCAGCCAAGAGGCTCATGGTAACTATGGAGGGGCTTCAGAGATCCACAGCTCAGGTGGGAGAATCTGTCCACAGGACAAATATTAGTCGTGCTCTCCACAAATCTGGTCTTTATGGAAGTGTGGCAAGAAGAAAGCCATTGTTAAAAGAAAGCCATAAAGAAGGCCCGTTTTCAGTTTGTGAGAAGCCATGTGGGGGACACAGCAAACATTTGGAAGAAGATGCTCTGGTCAGATGAGACCGAAATTGAATTTTTTGGCCTAAAAGCAAAATGCTATGTGTGGTGAAACACTGCACACCCCCCTGAACACACCATCCAAACTGTGAAACATGGTGGTGGCAGCATCATGTTGTGAGGATGCTTTTCTTCAGCAGGGACATGGAAGCTGGTCAGGGTTGATGGGAAGATGGATGGAGCCAAAAACAAGGCAATCTTATGTAGCCGCTGATTGATTGTTGGGATCGGCAAATTAAGTTACCCTATCGTTGTCTAGGGGTGTGATGCAGGAACAAAGTAGTGAGCGAAGGTCCAGACAGTCAATAAAGGTTTTTCCAATGCTTTTTTTTCAGGCCAACACAGCCAACATCAACTTAAGTTAGGAAGGAAAGACGGGTTAATGAAAGGAGAGGAGAACTTGCGGTGTCAGACCTGTATATGAACAGGCAATCCTGCCCTTAGCAGTACCAATTTGTAAACTCGTCGCCACTCCTGCTTGAGTGGGTGAAGTTCCCACGGACAGGTTTTCTTTCACTAACCTGGCAACCGAGGTGTCACTTTGGATGTCTGGGAGGAACAGGTCTTTCACACAGACCTGGCTCTAGAGCCTCTGCCACAGGCCAATTACTTTAGATGAGATAGGTGAATGAACAGAGCGAATCCTCCCAGTAAATTCTAGTACAGGTGACCGGGAGACAGTAAAGTGTACCTGTCAGCATCCCGGTCACCAGATCCCCGATTGGTTCGTTCGGGCCCTGTGGACAACCTGCCTCCGGGTTCCCCTCGAGCCGATTCCCCAATCGCACGGCATCCAGCCTGGGATCCATTCAATAGGACTGGGAACCCAGTAAGTCACTGGGATCCTCTTTCGCCTCCTGTTGAGGCTCGGTGAAGCCTGTAAGCTTGGCCAGGTGGGCCACGCCGGCGGGGTCCATGGATGCGCGCACCCTGAAGGTGGATGCCGCACCTGGAACCGGGACCGCAAAGATTTTAGAACACATGACACCCGTCACAGATATACCCCTGCCCTGCAAGGGGGAACTCCTCCAATTGGCTGCTGGGGAAGACTTGCTCTGCCAGAAACCCCTCTGGCGCCAACTGCTGGCCAGAGATGATACCACATCCCTAGAATGCAGCCTGACCCAGTGGACCTTTTCCGGAATAACAGAGGTCATAATTTAGGTAAATCATGACTGAGAGCAATGTAACTCTCCCAGTCCAACTAACTTTAGCGTAGTGCCCATGCTGAAAGCAAGGGGGTGCTACACTTAAAAGGAAAATCTGTTAGAGTCTGCAAAAGACTTGAGATACTGGGGCGAAGGTTCACCTATCAGCAGGACACTGTTTGCTTTTGTTTTTCCAAAAATTGGCAAAAAAATGTATCAAAAATCATATGTTTTTGGGCTTGACGCGAGGGCGTACACGGGAGGTTTCCCTGAATGGCAGTTTGGAAAACCCTACCCCAACCACCCATCTGTAAGAGCACAGGATTATGTGCATCCAGGATCTGCATAGAAATCCTAAACATGGCTTAATGCTTTTAAATGCGGTTAAATCCATAGCAGAAAAAAATTGATCTTGAAGCATAAAAGTCGTTTTTACTTCATAGATAACTTCTGCTTTTAGAAAAGCTAAATGCAGGAGTTATAGTGTGAATGTAGCCTAAGGCCTCTTACACACACATCAGTTTTTCTTCAGGTTTTTCTTTTCAGTTTACCAAAACTATGTAGTACAAGGGCCTGCCTGATTGCATACAAATTGAGACTCTTGAGGTTTGACCTCATATTAGATGGATTTGGTAAACTGAAAAGAAAAACCTGAAGAAAAACTGATGTGTGTGTAAGAGGCCTTAGGCAACAAAGGAAGGCTGCACCAAGATATCCTGGTTGTTTTTAGGTGATATAAAGCTGTGAAATGGATAGCAGTCCTTGCAGGATGTCTCCAGAGTACAAGCTGACCTTGATTCACTGTTTGATTGAGCAAATACATTTTAACATTGATAAATGTAAAATTATACGAGCTAAACGGGGCAATGCTCTAAAAGCAGACAAGTCACTGAGGGGTTAGTGCTTACAAACTGGGGGATTGAGGGACTAATGCTTCTTCTGTGGTGGCTGATTAATTAATGCACATACACTGCAGGATGGTCACTGATAGGTTAATGCACATACTCTGCTGGTAAAACTGTCCAGAGGTCTCTGGGTACTGGAAGGGCAGCTTACTGCTTGTATGGATACTAGAAAGTGAAGTGTGTGTACTGGAGCTGGATACAAGGGAACGAGAAGCACCGTGGATAAGAGTAGGGATGTACCAATACCAAGCATTTGCACGCTATCGGAACTCACCCAAATGCTCCCGATATCGAAACCAATACTTTGTAGTGCGATTTGCAACAATATAAAATGAATGTTTGCAAATCGCACTGCAAAGAATTGCATGTGATTTGAACTGGAATGGGCTGCGATTCCTGTTCGAATCACATGCAATTTTTCCCACTGCTCCTGTGTGTATAGAAACGGAAAAGCGCCATCTAGTGGGCAGTTTAAAAAAAATGTTAGAACTCACAGTACATATCTGGCTACATGCAAAATAATCTTCATAGGTGCACATAGGTGCTGGTTGTGGGATCTTACTGGGGAAAGACCAATGTATGCATGCTGGAGGTGGGACCTTGCTAGGGAAGGACCAATGTGTGCGTGCTAAAGGTAGGATCTTAGAGGGGGAAACACCAATGTATGCATGCTGGAGGTGGGATCTTGCTAGGGAAGGACCAATGTGTGTCTGCTGGAGGTGCGATCTTAGAGGGGGAAAGACCAATGTATGCATGCTGGAGTTTGGATTTCACTGAAGAAAGACCAATGTGTATGTGCTGGAGGTGGGACCTTATTGGGGAAAAAATCAGTGTGTGTATGCTGGAGGTGGGTATCAGGATCACTTAGTGCTCCTGCTACTCATTCCAGCATCCCGGTGTTGGCTGTTGCATTCCCCCGTCTGTGTTTACCTGCAAGGTGATTGATCTGGTCAGTCACCTAATACAGTGGAACCTCGGATTACGAGAAGAATCCTTTCCTGGAGAATGCTTGTAATCCAAAGCACTCGCATATCAAAGCGAGTTTTCCCATAAAAGTCAATGGAAACGAAGATCCATTCTGAGTGTGTCCGAACTGTTCTAAGTGTCACGGGCGCCGCCACACCTCTGGCCAAATGCGGTACTGCATACCCCATTGGCTTGAATCCTACTCGTTTGAGAGACAACACTCGCAAACAGACTCAGGATTTGAAACAAAAGTTGCTTGTCTTTCAAAATGCTCATTAACCGCGGTTCCACTGTATTAACAAACCAAACACTCTATCCTTTGCTTGTGATAGAGACAGAGCTACCTAGATTGTTCCTGATCAAGCCTTCCCGTTTGTCTGTCTTGCTTTGCTGTTGGATTCCCCTGTGTATGACCTGGATCGGATATAGGACTATTCCCTGAACTCACCCTGCCTTTTTTCCTGGAAGGTCAAAGGACCACACTATCTGTCTGCTAAACTGCAAGTATTCTGCTGTTTGCTCTGTTCGTGTCTGCCCTGGTGTGGTGGCCAGGCACTATAGCATTGTGTATAAGTCCTGGGGGTAACCAAGTACAGGTAGGCCTGCTTGCCTTAATTCGATGTAAACCCGAAAAAAATGCACCTTGCACAGTATAGGATTTCATCTCATCTGTTCCCAGTCTTGCCACAAAGAGTTAATCCAGCTCTGAGCAATCCTCTTATCTTTTTTCAGTGAGATAAAAACAGTCAGACAGGTTGCTGTAAATGACAGGTGATTTACATATCTCATGCACAAGTGTGAGAGAGACATTCTGTGTACTTCAGATCCCCTCCTCCTTTCTTCTCCAGCTCTCCCAGGATTGGGTGCTCCACACCTCAGCATGATTGGGCATACTGAAATTACGTGGTGACTTTTCTGGGTTTTGACTGGATGTTAGTGATCATGGGGCATAATCCTGCAAGACCAGCAGAAGTTCAGTGTACAAAACAACAATGCCTGGCCAAGGAGAGTGTAGAGGTGGGCGGGGAGTCCACTGACATCCCCACCCTCCGATCTCCAGACAATAGAACCACCCACGGAATCTGCAGTTTTTTGGGTCTCATAACAGACAGAGGGGAGACATTTGACAGGTAAGGGTACATGCAGAAGGCATGTATATCCTTATAGATAACCACTATGGCAGTAGTTTAGAAAGGATAAGAGGGGAATTACATCCACTTTAAGGGAAAGAGGGCTGCTTTAGGTGAAGCACATGGTTGCTAGATATAGTGTCTGACCACCTGCATTGGGGTAGATGTCTTATTCGTGACAGTGGGATCTTACTGAGGAAAGACAAATGTGTATGTGCTAGAGGTGGGAAAAAAAATCAATGTGTGTGTGCTGGAGGTGGGATTTTACTAGGGGAAGACCGAAGTGTGTGTGTGCAGAAGGTCGGAACTTACTAGGGAAAGACCAATGTGTGTGCTGGAGGTGGGATTTTACTAGGGGAAGACCGAAGTGTGTGTGCAGAAGGTCAGAACTTACTAGGGAAAGACCAATGTGTGTGCTGGAGGTGGGATTTTACTAGGGGAAGACCGAAGTGTGTGTGCAGAAGGTCGGAACTTACTAGGGAAAGACCAATGTGTGTGCTGGAGGTGGGATTTTACTAGGGGAAGACCAAAGTTTGTGTACAGAAGGTTGGAACTTACTAGGGAAAGACCAATGTGTGTGCTGGAGGTGGGATTTTACTAGGGGAAGACCGAAGTGTGTGTGCAGAAGGTCAGAACTTACTAGGGAAAGACCAATGTGTGTGCTGGAGGTGGGATTTTACTAGGGGAAGACCGAAGTGTGTGTGCAGAAGGTCAGAACTTACTAGGGAAAGACCAATGTGTGTGCTGGAGGTGGGATTTTACTAGGGGAAGACCAAAGTTTGTGTACAGAAGGTTGGAACTTACTAGGGAAAGACCAATGTGTGTGCTGGAGGTGGGATTTTACTAGGGGAAGACCGAAGTGTGTGTGCAGAAGGTCAGAACTTACTAGGGAAAGACCAATGTGTGTGCTGGAGGTGGGATTTTACTAGGGGAAGACCGAAGTGTGTGTGCAGAAGGTCGGAACTTACTAGGGAAAGACCAATGTGTATGCTGGAGGTGGGATTTTACTAGGGGAAGACCAAAGTTTGTGTACAGAAGGTCAGAACTTACTAGGGAAAGACCAATGTGTGTGCTGGAGGTGGGATTTTACTAGGGGAAGACCGAAGTGTGTGTGCAGAAGGTCAGAACTTACTAGGGAAAGACCAATGTGTGTGCTGGAGGTGGGATTTTACTAGGGGAAGACCGAAGTGTGTGTGCAGAAGGTCGGAACTTACTAGGGAAAGACCAATGTGTGTGCTGGAGGTGGGATTTTACTAGGGGAAGACCGAAGTGTGTGTGCAGAAGGTCAGAACTTACTAGGGAAAGACCAATGTGTGTGCTGGAGGTGGGATTTTACTAGGGGAAGACCGAAGTGTGTGTGCAGAAGGTCGGAACTTACTAGGGAAAGACCAATGTGTGTGCTGGAGGTGGGATTTTACTAGGGGAAGACCAAAGTTTGTGTACAGAAGGTCAGAACTTACTAGGGAAAGACCAATGTGTGTGCTGGAGGTGGGATTTTACTAGGGGAAGACCAAAGTTTGTGTACAGAAGGTCAGAACTTACTAGGGAAAGAACAATGTGTGTGCTGGAGGTGGGATTTTACTAGGGGAAGACCGAAGTGTGTGTGCAGAAGGTCAGAACTTACTAGGGAAAGACCAATGTGTGTGCTGGAGGTGGGATTTTACTAGGGGAAGACCGAAGTGTGTGTGCAGAAGGTCGGAGCTTACTAGGGTAAGACCAATGTGTGTGCTGGAGGTGGGATTTTACTAGGGGAAGACCAAAGTTTGTGTACAGAAGGTCAGAACTTACTAGGGAAAGACCAATGTGTGTGCTGGAGGTGGGATTTTACTAGGGGAAGACCAAAGTTTGTGTACAGAAGGTCAGAACTTACTAGGGAAAGACCAATGTGTGTGCTGGAGGTGGGATTTTACTAGGGGAAGACCGAAGTGTGTGTGCAGAAGGTCAGAACTTACTAGGGAAAGACCAATGTGTGTGCTGGAGGTGGGATTTTACTAGGGGAAGACCGAAGTGTGTGTGCAGAAGGTCGGAACTTACTAGGGTAAGACCAATGTGTGTGCTGGAGGTGGGATTTTACTAGGGGAAGACCAAAGTGTGTGTGCAGAAGGTCAGAACTTACTAGGGAAAGACCAATGTATGTGCTGGAGGTGGGATTTTACTAGGGGAAGACCGACGTGTGTGTGCAAAAGGTCAGAACTTACTAGGGAAAGACCAATGTGTGTGCTGGAGGTGGGATTTTACTAGGGGAAGACCGAAGTGTGTGTGCAGAAGGTCAGAACTTACTAGGGAAAGACCAATGTGTGTGCTGGAGGTGGGATTTTACTAGGGGAAGACCAAAGTTTGTGTACAGAAGGTTGGAACTTACTAGGGAAAGACCAATGTGTGTGCTGGAGGTGGGATTTTACTAGGGGAAGACCGAAGTGTGTGTGCAGAAGGTCAGAACTTACTAGGGAAAGACCAATGTGTGTGCTGGAGGTGGGATTTTACTAGGGGAAGACCGAAGTGTGTGTGCAGAAGGTCGGAACTTACTAGGGAAAGACCAATGTGTGTGCTGGAGGTGGGATTTTACTAGGGGAAGACCGAAGTGTGTGTGCAGAAGGTCAGAACTTACTAGGGAAAGACCAATGTGTGTGCTGGAGGTGGGATTTTACTAGGGGAAGACCGAAGTGTGTGTGCAGAAGGTCGGAACTTACTAGGGAAAGACCAATGTGTGTGCTGGAGGTGGGATTTTACTAGGGGAAGACCAAAGTTTGTGTACAGAAGGTCAGAACTTACTAGGGAAAGACCAATGTGTGTGCTGGAGGTGGGATTTTACTAGGGGAAGACCAAAGTTTGTGTACAGAAGGTCAGAACTTACTAGGGAAAGACCAATGTGTGTGCTGGAGGTGGGATTTTACTAGGGGAAGACCGAAGTGTGTGTGCAGAAGGTCAGAACTTACTAGGGAAAGACCAATGTGTGTGCTGGAGGTGGGATTTTACTAGGGGAAGACCGAAGTGTGTGTGCAGAAGGTCGGAACTTACTAGGGTAAGACCAATGTGTGTGCTGGAGGTGGGATTTTACTAGGGGAAGACCAAAGTGTGTGTGCAGAAGGTCAGAACTTACTAGGGAAAGACCAATGTGTGTGCTGGAGGTGGGATTTTACTAGGGGAAGACCAAAGTGTGTGTGCAGAAGGTCAGAACTTACTAGGGAAAGACCAATGTGTGTGCTGGAGGTGGGATTTTACTAGGGGAAGACCAAAGTTTGTGTACAGAAGGTTGGAACTTACTAGGGAAAGACCATTGTATGTGCTGGAGGTGGAATCTTTCTGGGGAAATAGAACTTGTCTGAATGTGTATGTGTTGGAGGAGGGATACAGGGGAAAGACTAAGGCTCCATTCACATCTAGGCGTACGCTGTAGCGGCGTATTGCGGCGACAAATCAATAGGCGTTTTGTCCCTGTGATTTGCGGCGACAAAACGCCTATTGATTTTTTGCAGAAGAGGTGAATTAACATTGCCGGCTATGCCCGTACGCCCGATACGCCTGAAAAAAAGGGTCCGGGACTTGTTTGAGCTTCAGGCGTATGGGCGTTCGGCGTGGAGATGTGAACCATCTCCATAGCCGACAATGTTAATTCGCCCCTCTAGCGTATCTAGGGCTGCTTCAGCGTCGGGCGTAAGGCGACAAAACGCCTAGATGTGAATGGAGCCTTAAACTGACCATAGATGAGCTGGCAGCACCAACTGAAAGGGGAGAATCTGACAGTCTAGTAGTACAGAAGTCGATCGTTAGATTGACTTCTTTACGACCAGTCTGCCTTACTTGAATCGAAGTTCAGTTAGTCCCTGCTGAACCAGCTAAATTTCGATCAATGTATGGCTGGATTTATGTATGCATGCTTGAGGTGAAACCCCACTGGGGAAAGACTCATGTGTGTTGGAGGTGTGATGTCACAGGGGAAGGAAAAGGCTGATTTGCAGAGTAGCAAAGTGAAAGTAGAACATAAAAATGATATCATGTAGGATAAATTAGGCAGGCCTATTTCATACTATTTTTAGTGATTCATATGAGAATAAAATCTTCTCTTTTGTTGATTCACTAGTTAGTCAAGATCTCCACACTTTTCATGCTATATAATTTATTATTCATAATTATCTTGCATGTCCATAAAAGCTTAGATCTCGGCAAGATATTATGTATAATAATTTTACTTAAACTGGCAGCAATGTCACCATGGCAACAGCAGTTTGAATGCTACCAACATCAGAAAACCCATTGTAAGATTTGAATGATAAATCTCCTTGGGTCACTTCCGCCAATACATTTCCTTGACCACAGATTTATGAAGCCGCGCTAGGCATCTTTTCTAAAATAGTTTTCAATCACTTTAATAAAATAAGTACTTTTTTGTCGTCCAATAATTTTTTTTAAACTCGTTTGGAATTTAAAGGGGTTGAAAAGGTTTGTTTTTTAATTTCTAAATTGGTTCCTTTAAGCTAGTGCATTGTTGGTTCACTTACCTTTTCCTTCTAAATGTTTTTTATCTTCGTCTGAATTTCTCACTTCCTGTTTCTCCTCAGTAAGCTTGCCCCCATCATCTGGCTGGGGGTTAGTTAGCCAGAACAGCTTACTGAGGAGGAACAGGAAGTTAGAAATTCAGACAAAGAAAACAAAGAAAAAAAAACATTTAGAAGGGAAATGGAAGGAAAAGGTAAGTGAACCAACAATGCACTAGCTTAACGGAACCTATTTAGAAAATAAAAAACAAACATTTACAACTCCTTTAAAGCTGAATACTAGGGTTGTCCCAATACCGATACTAGTATCAGTATCGGGACCGATACTGAGCATTTGTGCGAGTACTTGTACTCGCGCAAATGCTTCCGATGCCAGACCCGATACTTTTTTTAGAGAGAGAGCGAGCGGCGAGGGGGAGGAGAGCGGAGAAGAGCAGTCCTCAGAGAGAAAGCCAAGCCCTCCCCCCTGCCTCCGCTGCAGTTGATCAGCGCGGGGAACAATACAGCTTTCATTTGAATAGCTGTGTGTTCCCCTGGTGCGCCGCGTCATATACAGCCCCTCCCCCTTGTCCGGCACTTTGATAGACTGATCACTCGTCCCAGGATTGGATGGGTGATCTGTCTATCAAAGTGACGGAAAGGGGGAGGGGCTGTATATGATGCAGCGCGGCGGGGGAACACACAGCTATTGAATTGAAAGCTGTATTGTTCCCCGCGCTGATCAACTGGACAGCGGCGGCGGCGTTGGCGGCGGAGGGAGGGCTTGGCTTTCTCTTTGGGGACATGGCTGCATCTGTAGGGGACATGGCTGCATATGTGAGGGACATGGCTGCATTTGTGGGGGACATGGCTGCATATAAGAGGGACATGACTGCATATAAGGGGGACATGGCTGCATATGTGGGGGACATGGCTGCATATATGGGGGACATGGATGCATCTGTGGGGGACATGGCTGCATATATGGGTGACATGGATGCATCTGTGGGGGACATGGCTGCATCTGTGGGGGACATGGCTGCATATGTGGGGGACATGGCTGCATCTGTGGGGGACATGGCTGCATATGTGGGGGACATGGCTGCATATGTGGGGGACATGGCTGCATATATGGGGGACATGGATGCATCTGTGGGGGACATGGATGCATCTGTGGGGGACATGGCTGCATATATGGGTGACATGGATGCATCTGTGGGGGACATGGCTGCATCTGTGGGGGACATGGCTGCATATGTGGGGGACATGGCTGCATCTGTGGGGGACATGGCTGCATCTGTGGGGGACATGGCTGCATATGTGGGGGACATGGCTGCATATGTGGGGGACATGGCTGCATTTGTGGGGGACATGGCTGCATCTGTGGGGGACATGGCTGCACCTGTGGGGGACATGGCTGCATATGTGGGGGACATGGCTGCATATGTGGGGGACATGGCTGCATTTGTGGGGGGACATGGCTGCATTTGGGGACACATTTAAAAAAATATCGGTCCTAAAAAAGTGGTATCGGGACAACCCTACTGAATACTGGGCAGACATCTAAATACACAAAAAAAAAAAAACATAGGAGAGTAGCTATATTTTCCAGATGGTTTGTATTTCTGATGCTTTCTCCCTTTATCATTTAAAGTGCTGCTTAAACTCTTGGCACCATATAAACCCTTTATAATCATTCTTTATACGGGACTGATATGCCGTAGCTAGTTTCAAGTGGCCAGGTTTTAGCAAATCATCAAAATGCAAAGATTCTTTATAACTTTTGACATTTTTATGTAATATTTTTTTTCTCTGTTTTTGGTTTTAAATACAAATACTGGTTATCTGTTCTTTGAATCTGGAAAAATCTGTGTTCAACATGGTGATCTGGCGCTTCCCTAAATGTAGCAGGTGCTTGAATTAATTGCCCTATTATCTGTCACAAGCTTATGTTTGGATAATAGTCATGATCATATATCCCTTCTTCTCAGATCTCTTCATCAGCATATTGTGTCCTCAATTAATTTGTTTGATTTTAATCTTGTAGGAATCTGAGAAGTTTTGAATCTAGATAGTGGCCATAATCCTTTTGCAAATTTATCAGCCATTACTAGTCGTGACTGATCGTTGACACTGGTCTATTTGAGCTTGGTAAATTTGAGAATTTCAAAACATATATTTTTAAAGGGTATAATTTAGGGTTGCATTGATACCGATACTGGTATCGGTGATGTTACTAAGTATTTGCATGAGTATTGGTACTCGTGCAAATGCTCTGATACCTTCAGGCTCAGTTATTTCAGCTGTCAGCAAGATTCCCCCACTGACGGCTGAAATGTAAACAAAAGTTGTAAAGGCAGAAGGTTTTATATCGTAATGCATTCTATGCATTACGATAAAATACCTTTTGTGCTTATGCTGTATCTTTGCACCTACTTGTTGTAAGCATTCTTAGATTTTCAATAAACAGTTATTTGAGAAAAATACCTTTTGTGTGTAGCAACCACACCAGCACCCTCCTAATTACTTACCTGAGCCCCATCTCTCTCCAGCGATGTCCACAAATGTCTACGCCTTCCAGGACACTCCTCCTGATTGGCTGAGACACAACAGTGGTGTCATTGGCTCACGTGGCTGTCAATCAAAGTCAATTAGCTAGTTAGGCGTGAGAGGGGGCGGGGCTCCATTTCTGAATGGACACCCAGAGCTGTGACTCGGCTCTAGTGCCCCCATAGGAAGCTGCTTGCTGTGGGGGCACTCGATAGGAGGGAGGGGCCAGGAGCAGCAAAAAGGGACCTGAGAAGAAGAGGATCCGGACTGCTCTGTGCAAAACCAACTGCACAGATGAGGCAAGTATAACATGTTTGTTATTTATTTTTATATTTTTTAAACAAGACTTTACAATCATTTAAAGGAGTGGGGCTGTCGTGACCTTAAACTAAGCTAGGCATAGCACACTGTACATGTCTTTTTATAAACAAGGCTTGTAAATACCTTTTTATGGTGATCTTCAAGTCGGTCATGTGACTCTCGGACGCTTTACATCTCCGATACATGGCTTCTGCAGGAGGGGCTGAGATCTTCATCTGACGCCAGCTGGGGAGGTCACATGTCCTCAGCTTCTCCTGCAGTAGTCCTGGAAATGGGTAGAGAGTCACGTGACCAGCTTGAAAAACTCTCTAAAAATATATTTACATGGCTAATTTTTATAAAAGACGAATACAGTGTGGTATGCCTGACTATAATTTTATATTTGTACTAATAGCAGTGGAGGGCGGAGACAGAGATGCAGAACACAGAGCTGACAGGCAGGGAGGAGGGCGTGAGGGAGAGAGAGGAGAGCTCAGAGTAGGCTGTGTATGAAGAAGGGATGTACACTGACCACATGGGTCAGGGCTCAGCAGCCCTAATTTACATGGTCAGCATAGAGAGGGGGATACAGGAAGTCTCGGGATCAGCCAGGTTTTTTACAGTTTAGAGAGGGACAGATTACACAGCACAAGCACTGTGCTGTTTAATCTGCTTTAAGGGACCAGGGTCTCTATTTTTGGGGTTAACAAGCACTTTAAGAACTGATGACTCATTCAGCTGTCTGTGGGGTTCCCCTGTTGACAGCTGAAGTGTAGATGAATCCAGGCAATTGGAGCTGTCAAAAAAAAAAAAGGAAGAAAAGTAACTGGGCAATGTTTATCACTAACATTGCTCAGCTGCTAAAACAGACAGATAAAAAGAAACATTGTTTCTTTTTGTATTTTTCTGTTTATTCATCTACAGATCAAATGGATGAAGTTCAATTTGCAGATAAAGTCAGTTAAAGCAAGCTGTCAAGTAAAAAATTTTTTTTTTAAATTAAATGTTCCCCCGTTTAACTCCATATTAACCCTTAATTTACTCTAATCAGTCTGAATTAACTCCTTATTTTCCTTTTCCATTTAATTATTATTTTCCTGATTAATATTATTTGTTCACTTCTATTTTATAAACTATTAACAATTGAAACTTATTTTTTGTTTGCTTTTGTTAGTTAATATTTTTACACCTTCAACGTATATTTACATGTTTCATATTTTAAAAAAAAGTGCAAAATTTAAATAAAATACATTTATTTCATTTGTAAATAACTTTTCAATGCTTTGTACAAC
The DNA here is from genome assembly GCA_029574335.1 of Rana kukunoris. Taxonomy (NCBI): domain Eukaryota; kingdom Metazoa; phylum Chordata; class Amphibia; order Anura; family Ranidae; genus Rana; species Rana kukunoris. The sequence goes on along the minus strand of CM056051.1, from coordinate 28,301,712 downwards.
TGCTGACAGCTGAAGTATAAACAAAGCAGTTGCAGTAGGTATCGGTAATTGGTATCGGCGACTACTCATAAAAAAAAAAACGGTGTATCCCTAGTATAAATGTCTTATTTCTTGTATTTTGTTGTGTATTTTATTTGTCGGTGTACTGACCTTTTCCATTTCATTTAGTATTATTTAGCATTTTGTACATTAACAGATTGCAGGGATTTGCAGGGTTTTAGGTTTGGAAGCTGTGTATAGTAGGTTATGGTCGGTCATCATAATCCTCTCTTGAACTAAAAAAAAATGCCTTTAATGCATTTGGTTTAGCTCTGTGTTTTCTTAGTTATATATTATGTATGAGGCTTTCCATCTTATGATTCCACTGGTTACAGTCATCAGTATGTAGGATCTGAATTTTGCAATGAATTAAGCATCCGCCTAAAAATGGACAAGTGAAAGAGTGGAAGGGAAGAGTGCAGAGTTCTTACATTTAATAGGTACAGAGAGATATAATGTAATAGGAATATTCAGACAGATTCACAAAATAAATAGTTATCAGTATGAGAAGGGGGTACCAAGTCCAAATTGTCTGATCTTAGACTCATTATGACTAATGAAATGATCAAATGCCTTCATTTTCCCAGGGTAGAGGAATATGTAACATTCAATTTAGCAAATATGCAGATGATCACAGAAGACAAATTAGTCTAACATCTTCAGATCAGAAGACATACATAATTATTATTATTAAATATTACATATTTTTTTTCATCAGCGTGCTAAAGCTTTTCTGAAACTGTAAAGATGTCCATACATGCGCTGATCAAAGCATTTTTTTTTTAATATCATATCGCTGGTATACTTTTACACAGGTATAGCATTCTGCTACTCTTATGCCCCGTACACACAATCGGATTTTCCATCGGAATAAACTCAGACGGAATTCCGCTCAAGCTGTCTTGCATACACACGGACACACCAAAATCCGACAGGGCCAAAAACGCGGTGACGTACAACACTACGACGAGCCTTCTGTTGAATTGTTTCTGAGCATGCGTCCGAATTCCATACAGACAAACTGAATTTCCGTCAGAAAAAAATAGAACATGTTATCTTTCTAATGCCGCGTACACACGATCATTTTTTGTGATGAAAAAAAAAACGACGTTTTCTGTGAAGTAAAAAACGACGTTTTTGAAACGTCACTTTCAAAGATGATGTTGCATACACACCATCGTTTTTTTCACAAAAAGCGAGGTTACGTTCACCACTCTTTTCCATTGAAGCTCGCTTCATAACTAGCTTCTGGGCATGCGCGGGTTGAAAAACGTCGTTTTGAACGACGTTTTTGCTACACACGGTGACTTTTTGTGAAACAAAAAACGACGTTTTGAAAAACGACACAAAAAATTCAAGCATGTTGGAATTTTTTTTTGGTCGTTTTTTGGAAGACAAAAAACGACGTTTTGCCCATACACGATCAATTTAAATGACGTTTTAAAAAACAAAGTTTTTTTCCATCGCAAAAAACGACCGTGTGTACGCGGCATTAGTCCGTCAGAATTTTCGACGGAAAAAGTCAGATGGGGCCAGTGTTGCCAACCTACCAGATTGAAATTCAGGGCAAGACACCCGAAATTTACTGGCGCAGCCACATTTTTACTGCCATTTCACAAAAGTTACTAAAGTACATTTTTTAGGTGAAAATGTCAGTATTTAGGCTACAAACAAGTACTCTAGGCAAATAGCAATGTGATTTAAGGTAGATATTAAGGTAAAAAACATATTTTTATTATTTTCGATATAATAAGGGCAAATTATTTATCACATCACCCCCTGCCTCCATCCCCCTCTGCCACCAACACCCCCTGCCTTCACCCCCTCTGCAGTGCCACAATCTCCCCCTGCCTCCAATCTTCCTCTGCCTCCAATCACCCCCAGGCCCCCTGCCTCCATCGTCCCCTGCCTCTATCCCCCTCTGAGGTGCCACCAACAACCCCTGTCTCCATCCCCCACCCTCTGTGGTGCCACCATCCCCCTCTGCAGTGCCACCAACACCCCCTGCCACTAACACCCCCTGCCTCTCATTCCCCTCTTGCCTTTAATCTCCCTCTGCCTCCATCCCCCTCTGCGGTGCCACCGCAGTCACCATCACCCCCTGCCTCCAATCACCACCTGCCTCCAATCTCCATGCGCAGTTTCAAGCCGAACCGATCTCGGCTATTTTTACTGGCACATTCCCGCAACCTCAGACATTTACGAACGGGGGAAAAGAGTCCCCGTTTTTATGAACTGTCCTTAAAAATACGAACGGTTGGCAACACTGGATGGGGCATACACACGGTCGGAACATCCGATGAAAAAATTACATCTGACTTTTTCCATCGGAGATTCCGACCGTGTGTATGCGGCATTGCATTTAGATACAAGATAATCTAAAGTTCAGGTAGACTGCAATTTATGTTTTCACACATAAACAAAGCCATTTGGTAGAAAAGGATCATCATTGAGGAATACTTCGTCATTGTACACAGGATGTGTGTAGCATGACCAGTCTTCTCTGTTCTGATTATGGGATCCCCCTCTCCCAGAATACTGTAATTGTTGGCTGTGATTAAAGCATTTGTTACCCCAACATTTCAGATTACAGATATGTGTCTGCTGTCTCAAGTACTTGTATGAGAAAGTATCCTGTTCTCAGTATTGCTTCCTTTGTGTAAAATCCTTTGTGTTCCTGCCAGTCTCTCTGCTTCCCTATTAAAAACTGACGACACTGGGCAGGAGAGCACAGCGTGGTCAGTTCTCTAGCTATGCTGGGAACTCATCTGCTCTCCTCCAAAGATCAGACTTGTCCTAACATGCCCCTGCAGTGCAGCCATTCACTGGAAAGCTCAGTGTACTGTTGCTTCTTCTCCCCCAGCTCTTATACAGCTGAGAACAGACGGAATGTGTTCACTTATAAAAAAAAGGGAAAAAAAGTTATATACAGTATAATGTTTTTTTATATCTATACAAACAACTTTTGTCTTTCATTCCTATTTTAAACGGAATGGGTTGTTTTACAAGATGATAATTTACAATCACTTTAACCGCTTCCGGACCACCCGCCACACATTTATTGTGGCAGGGCAGTCCGGCTGCATTAAACAACGTACCTGTACGTTGTTTTTCCTTCTGGGTTAGGTGCGTACGCAGTGTTTTTTTTCTTTTAGGGGCATCCCCCTGGTCGGTCGGCGGCAACAAACCACCCCAGGACGGTTGGGACATCAAAGCCCCGCACTTACACCATCTAGGAAATGGGTGAGCGGGTAGCGTGTCCCACGAGCGGCAGCTTTCTTTCTTCCACCTCTTGTGGATCACGGCGGCTCCCGCCATGCATCTCCCTCCTTCTCCTAGGCATCCAATAGGCTCGTCTGTCCCTTCCGCCAATCGGGAAACAGATTCAGCGTTAGAAAAGTGAATTTTCATTTGCTTTTCTAACACACCTGGATGGGTTCCGAGTGCAATGTTCTGTGTCCGGAGCCCACCCTATTTTGAAGCCTATAAGGCCCCATTCACACCTGAGCATAACATTTTCAGGCAGAGTCGCACAATTTTACAGCAATATAGCTGCAATTTTTGCTGTGTTTTTTACCACGTTTTTGTACAGGTCAAAAGGTCACGAATGTAAAAAGCAGAAAAACGCCCAAATCTGCCTAAAAAAAAAGGTCCCAGGACTTGTTTAAGCTTCAGGTGTTTCAGAGCTTCTGGCTTCAGGTGTTTCGGAGCTTCTGGCTTCAGGCGTTTCGGAGCTTCTGGCTTCAGGCGTTTCGGAGCTTCTGGCTTCAGGCGTTTCGGAGCTTCTGGCTTCAGGCGTTTCGGAGCTTCTGGCTTCAGGCGTTTCGGAGCTTCTGGCATCAGGCGTTTCGGAGTAGAGATGTGAACCCTCTCCATAGAGAATAATAGATTTGTTTTCCCCTCCAGCGTTTTGTAGCTTCAAGCTTCAAGCTACAAAACACTCAGGTGTGAATGGGGTCTCAGAGCCTCTGGCTCTAATCAGGAGCTTCAAAAAAACACCCCTGCCACTGTAATTCATGGGCCCGGCGTCCTGAAAGGAGTCTGGGCGCAATGAATAGGGGGTGGCCGTAGTGATGGAAAGGGGAGGCGGGGCACATGCACCCTTAATAGATGGGCCGCCCCTGACCACCTCTTCAGCGTTCCCCCTCCGCTTCTTCCTTTGCCACAAACAGTTTAATTCTATATAATTGGATTAATTGAGGGTCTTTTAAATCTGGGTTACCCTTATGCTTTACATTCTCAGATATCAAATAATGAACATTCCTTGGACTCCCGCAGTGTCACATCGGTAGTTTGGTTCTATTTGCTGAATCACATTTAATCTTTTAGCACTCTGCTGCCTACTAGCATCAGGCGGTATTTAAAGCTGCATTGGTTTCCCTATCCAGATCATGACCTGCCACAGCAGGAGAGGGGCAGAGAAACGTAATGAAGCCTGTGGCCGATTTCTATGCATGCAACGCATTTAGGAATGAAAGCACATGCAGGAGGCTTTTTATAGTTTACAGATCTACATTTTTTTTTTTTAATCCACAAGAGATAACTGATGATTAATAAGACATATTTCCAGCTACCAGTGCTTAACTACAAATGCTTGATGCTTGCAGAAACTGTAAATATATTGTGATTGTTGAAAAGCAAAGATAAAAACTAAAATTATTATTACTATATAGGATTTATATAGCGCAGACAGTTTGCAACATTAAGGCAGACAGTACAGTTACAAAACAATTCAATACAGGAGGAATGAGAGGGCCCTGATTGTTAGAGCTTACAATCTAGAAGGGAAGGTCAAGTGGTACAAAAGGGTAATAACTGTGGGGGATGAGCTGATGAAGAAAATAAAAGAACAGTTGTTAGGTGGAGGCAGGGTAGGCTTCTCCGAAGAGAAACGTTTTCCTAAAAGTAGATCGATTTGGAGATAGTCTGACAGATTGGGGTAGGGTATTCCAGAGGATGGGAGAGGCTCGGGAGAAGTCATGTAGACGAATATGGGAGGAGGTGACGAGGTAGCTAGAGAGCAGGAGGTCTTGGGAGGAACGAAGAGGACGATTAGGTTGGTGTTTTGAGACTAGGTTGGTGATGTAGGTGGGGGGCAGAGTTGTGAATGGCTTAGTTATGTATTGTTAGTATTTTTAATTGAATTTGTTGGGTGAGTGGCAGCCAAGGGGGGGGATTGGCATACGGTTAGCAGACGCTGAGTGGTTTGTAAGGGGGATGAGTCTGGCAGCAGCATTCATGATGAACTGAAGGGGGAATAGTCTATTTAAAGGGAAAGTCAATGAGGAGGGAGTTGCAGTAATCGAGGCGAGAGATGAGCAGGGAGTGAATTCAAAGCTTTGTGATTTCATTGGTTAGGAAGGTGCGTAGCTTAGAGATGTTGAGGTTGAGGCAGCAAGCATTGGAAAAGTGTGAGGCCGAAAGGTTAGTTCAGGTCCAGGATAACACCTAGTACCCTGGCATATGGGGATGGGTGGATGGTTGTGCCATTGCTCTTGACAGATAAGTCAGAGGAAGAGGAACGTGGGGAGGAAATATTATAAGCTCAGTTTTGGACAAGTTGAGTTTGAGGAAGTGGTGTGACATCCAGACAGATATGTCTGTTAGTAAGTTAGTAATTCCCTGCATTCAATTCACACAGATGGAGATTGTGACCAGCTCTCTATGGAGACGGTTCACATATCTCCTTAGGGGCTCCGATGCCATTTGGGCTGAAATCGGACCTGAAAACGGTGAATGAGGACGCACTGGACTCCTGCTGTGAGCCGCTGTGTGCTCATAAGTGAACCCAGCCTTAGGGCTCATTCACACCTAAAGCTGGGGGCTGGTAAAACTCTGCAGTTATGTTTACTGCCCCCAATCCCTGGTGAGGCAGCAGCCAAAGCTGTACACATGCCACAGTAGGAATTAATCCTCCTGTTGCTTTTGGCAGGTGCTGCCCATCTGCGGCTCATTCATTAGGCGAGTACGGGCGTTGACCCCCCCCCCCATCAATACGTCCGTCCCCCTTATCTACATACAGAGAGCCAAACCATGGATTCCAATAGGGGGTGTCTGTCTGTCTGTTTTTAGCACGTGATTAGAGCCAGAGGCTCTAATAGGCTTCAAAAAAGGGTGGGCTCAGGGCGCAGAACACTGTGCCCAAAGCCCACCCAGGTGCGTGACAGTAGCAAATGAATATTCGCTATTGCTACACTGATCTTCCTCTCGGTCAATCAGGAAGCGGGTCTTGAGACCCATCACCTGATTGGCTGAAAGGACAGGTGATCCTATTGGATGCCTAGGAGGAGGGAGGAGATGCAGGGTGGAAGCCGGCGTGATGCAGAAGAGGACACAGGAGATGCTGCCTGCAGGAGGCGGAGTGCTGCCTGCCACCTATGGGGTAAGTGCCGACTGACTGACCTAGAGCAGGCAGGGGAGGTGTTTCCACCGACTGAGTGGGAGTTGTGGTTCTCTCCCCCCCCCCCCATGAACAGAAAAGAAACAGGCGCCACTGGTGTTACCACATGCCAATCACAACCCACTAAAGTAAATGGGTTCACTCTGCAATTGCCCCACAACTGCATGCTTCTGCAGGGTCCAAGGGGTTGAAGCAGGTGGAGAGAAAGCAACGCTGCCTTAACCCCTTGTTTGCTGTACTGGACAAGGTCATAGGGTACTTGCAGAGTGACCTCATTCACTTGAATGGGTAATGTTTGGCAGGTGCTACACCCACCAACCATGGCAGAGCGTAAAACTCTTTGTTACGGCTGCAACATGTGTACACAGCACTACAGGAGCACTAGGAGGCATCGGCTTATGTGGCTCTTGCTTCCTACTACAGCTCCAACTTTACAAGTAGTCCCTCTGCATTGCACTCTGTTTGATGCTCTGGGATGGCGGGTCAGCAATCCCAGACTGAGGCCGCGTACACACGGCAGAGAACCTCGACGGGCAGAACACATCGTTCCGCCCGTCGAGGTTCTCTGCCGGCCGTCAGAATCTGCGACCCGCCCGTCGGGAATGGCAACCAGCCATTCATCCCGACGGGCCGTCGAGCAAATAGAGAACCTGTTCTCTATTTGCTCGACGGGTTTCCCGACGGGCGGGGCGAGCAGAGAGCGTACACACAGCCGAGGTTCTCGCTGGAGTGCAGCTCCCAACGAGGTTCTCGCTGGTTTCTGGCGAGAACCTCGGCCGTGTGTACGCCGCCTGAGATCTACCAATCAACTGTCCGTGGTCTACAGGTTGCTGACCTCCAATTTAAACCTATAGTCAGGGAGAGGGAGGACTAAAGGTCCCTTTCTGTATGACTGTAAAAAAGATTTGGCGTCTGCCTATGGTTCTTTTTTTTAGGGCTCTTTGTAGTTTTTTGGGGTATCCAGTCCTCTAATTCAGTTGTTCCCAATCTCAGTAGCCAAATACTCCAAATGGTCACATTTTAGGAATCACCATTAGATAAACTAGTGGTCAAAGTACCAAACCATTGATATTTCAAGATGTTGAAAATCATGAAAACACGATCTGTTGCGAGATAATTGAACACTGAGGTTGGGAACCACTAGATTAGAAAACAGGATTCCCCCCGTAGGGCACGCTCCTTATATACGGTATATGACCTATTTCAGTTGTACAATTCCTACAAGAAGTATAGCTGTGCGCAGCCTATTGCATTATTAGGGTGTGCACCCCAAAGCTCAAACACACATCTCTGTGTGTATAGATAACACAGTTTAATATGCTACAGTTATGTATGAAGACAGTTAGTGATCAGTGCAAAGTGAATTTGCCTTTCGTAAATAACCTCCAGTGAGTGATCGGTATTGATCACTAACTGTCTTCGTACATAACTGTAGCATATTAAATGGTGTTATATAAACACACAGATATGTGTTTGAGCTTTGGGGTGCACACCCTGATGCAAAAGGCTGCACACAGCTATGCTCCTTGTGGATTTGCCTTTTGTAAATAACCCCCACTGTGTTCCAAAAGGAAGGTGTGACAGACTCACCCAGGACAGAGGCTTTTGGAGGGGACTGAATGCTAGCCTCTTGCCTTGCGATCATGGGTCCTGGCATTTGGGGGAACGGTGCCCTTTGTGAGCTGTATTCCTGGGGACCCTGTATATGCCATATTAGAGTGACTGATTTATACTGTTGGGACATACAGTGTAAGGAGATGCTAATGCCGTCACCTCCAGCCATCTGTCTGTTCTCTGTGCTAATTGACCCTGCTATTGTGTGAAGATGTCCTGTGTTTACACTTATGTTAATGTGTATTGTATAGTAGGTGAGTGAGGAGACATGACGTCTACCCTGAAAGGTCATATCTATGAGTCACCTAGTCTGGGTAAATGATTAGTTAATTAGCACATGTTAATTTATGTTCTAGTTACCTCCTCTTTAAAGGGACACTAAAGGTTTGTTTTTTATTAGATCAATTGCTGTAAGCTAGAGCATTTAAATATCACTTACCTCGTTTTTCCTTTTGACTTCCAAAATACAGTAATCCAGGTTTCAAAATGCCATTTCCTGTCTCTCCTCTTCTTGCTTTCCACCAGCACCTGCATGGTGGAAAGCAGAATGTGCTCACCCCCTCCCTATGACTACAGCCCTGCGTGAAGATGCTCTCTTAACCCTCATAGGCATGGAGGCTAAGCCTAATAGGAACTGTAGTTCCCATTAGGACGTGATGTAGCAAGAATATATGCACACCGCAAACCAGGAAGTCAGTGAGAATAATGATTCAGGAGTGATGGAGGTGAATAAAACAGCTCGATTTCAACAGGTATCAAACTAGTTATAATGCAAAACATTACTTTTTACTTTATCAGCTACTGTCAGACTTTAATTTAAGAGGAAAATATTTTTGTCTTTACAACACCTTTAACTGTATATAAGCTTGTATTTTTGGTTCTAATAAACACTCCATGTTCAGAAGACAAACAAGTATTGTTTCGTTGTGTGCTTGAGAGCTGGTGGAATATCTGATATCTATATCCAGACTGACAGGAAGCGGTGTCATTGATATGCAATAGTCTGGCAGCTTACCTGTCTCCCTCTGTTCATTAGAGGCCTGACCCTGTTCTGGTTGCCTTTTTATCATCTCTCCTTCCTGTATGGCTCCACCCCAGGCCATCCCAGGAAGCCTATATTAACCACTGCACTGCTAGTCTGCGGCGCTGTTCAACCGTGTTAGCTTAAGTTCCTGTCTGCAGTGTGCTACGATTACCTTCCTGTGTACCAGTTTTGGCTCGTCCTTGACTTCTCCTGTTTGCCTGTGACCCTGACCTTTTGCCTGTCCCTTGGTTTCCCTTGTCTGCCTGTTGCCCCGACCTCGGCTTACCCATCACTATCGCTTGTCCTGGTTGCTGCTTCCCCTCTCTCGCTGCGAAGCGTGACCTTGGGGATTCCAGGGGTCGCGACCTTGATCCAGCTGCGGCAAAGGCTATCCTCACCACCAGAGGCTCTGGTGAACACAAAGCTGGGTCTTAGACTCCGCGACCTGGGGAATCTTGGGCTCGCGCTTCCTCACTGATCGCAGCAGTAGGCCATAGGGTTCACTACCCTGTGGTGCATCCCTGACCCCAACAGGGTGCACTTGTCACCTGGACACAGGTGACCTGACAAGCAGTATGTGATGGAAACACTCAAGCGGAGTTTGCAACGTTCCGTTACAGAAGGGACCAGTAAATTATTATTATTATTATTATTATACAGGATTTATATAGCGCCAACAGTTTGCGCAGCGCTTTACATCAGGGAAGACAGTACAGTCACAATACAAATCAATACAGTAAGGATCAGAGGGCCCTGCTCGTTAGAGCTTACAGTCTAGAAGGGAGGGTCAAGTGGAACAGAGGGTAGTAGATGTGGGGGATGATCAGATGGACTCAAATGCAAATACAGTTAAGTGTGGGTAGGATAGGCTTCTCTGAAGAGGAGGGTTTTCAGGGATCCTCTAAAAGCTAATAGAGTAGGAGATAGGCGGATAGATTGGGGTAAATGACATAGGGGCCCAGGCAGCAGGGGAATCTGCGGCACATGGGGTGCTTAGGGTATGCACATGGGATGCTTAGGCACTCCCGGAACACCCTGTGTGCATGCCTATAGCAAGGAGGTTCTAGTGGGGATCACCCAGCAATCAGGGGGTCTGGATCAAAGAATCCTTCTAAAACAGAAGAAATTGTCTTATACATTGAATATATTTTGTAGTTATCACTTTATTTCAGGACTGGTGATATCACTTGTGGTTAGGCACAAACATTTGCAAAGATGAGGAATAATGGATGCATCATGCCTTTATGATGTTATGCATACAAATGTTTGATAATGTCAAACTGGAGTCTTTATAGAACAACATTCTTTACTAAAGTAAATGTCAAAAATCTTAAGCAAAAAATAATAATTGTGTGACCTCGCCTTGGATAGCATTGTAAAGACTAATTTTCCAATCAAAGGCGAGGACAGCAAGCATATTTTCTTTTTCTTTTTTTTTTTTATATCTAAGAACCGTAGAAAGTGTCGGGCAAAGATAATGTGACTACCTTTGAAAGCATTCGAGAACTGCCAGCTAGAGGTATTTTCGCACTGAATATTGCAGTGAATCAACAGAAAATAAAAGAGCTACTCATCAACATCAGGGAAGGTTCATTATATAGGAGCGGGCATAAAGATTCTTCCTCTACAAAGCAGCCGGCGCCAGCTCTGAACCGTGCCTATTAATATTTAAAGGAATAAATATTTTTTACGTGTGGCGGCTCCATTCATGTGAAGATTCAGAGGAAGGTGAGGAATTTCAAAAGCTCCTTATCTTTTTATGAGTAAGATATAAAAAATATATAAAAAATGTAAAAGAATAATAGTAAAATGGAGAAAGTGACTGTACTTATTTCCTTACAAAGTGCGCCGTATAACATGTTTGTCACAGAGCATAGAAAAAAATATCCTTGGAATGGTTGTGATCCAGTTACAATATTCGAATCAGTAAGGAATAACAGAATGTTGTTTTTTTATTGGCCCGGAGCACACTGAATATATATTAAAAAGATGGTGCTCACTGCAGGATGATACACACAATACATATTAAATTAGGTCTACAGACAAACAGCTTATTATACAGCTGAAATGTTCTATTTATGTGTGAACTGTCTTACCTGCCAAAGAATTCCTTATCCTGGCCACTGTTGAGATTCATTTTTTATTTATTTATAACAGGCACTTGCATAGCGCCATCAATTTACGCAAGGCTTTACATATATATTACATATATATTACACATTCACGTCAGCTCCTGCCCTCAAGGAGCTTCCACCCAGCATGATGTTGTCTCCTGATTTCCGCTGTACACACGTTGCCAGCTAGGAATTGCCATATATACAGCACTGCGTGATGGGAAGGGGGGCAGAAGATACTACTTTGGGAGGAGTAGAGGACACCACTGTGGGGAAGAGGAGCAGATGACACTGCCATGGGGGGCAGAGGACACTACAATGGGATGGGGGGGGCGATATGAGGGTGGGCAGAGGACACTGCATGGGGGGGGGTAAAAGACACTACTGGAGGTAGGGGGCAGAGGGCACTGAATTGGTTGGGGGTACAGAACACTAATGTGGGAAGAGAGGTACACCACTACAGTGAGAGGGTTGATGAGAAGGGGTAGAGGACACTGCATTGAGGGGTACACGACACTACTTTGGAGGGAAGGGGGCAGAGGACACTACAGTTGGGGGGGGGGGGGGTGATGTGAAGGGGACAGAGGACACTGCATGGGGGGGGGGGGCTATTGTGGAAGACACTACAGTGGAGGGAGGGGGCAGAGGACACTGCATTGGGGGGTACATAACACTACTGTGGGGGGGGGGGGAGATAGGGGACACTGCTATGGGAGGTACAGAACACTACTGGGGGAAGAGAGGTACACCACTGCAGTGAGGGGGTTGATGAAAAGGGGTAGAGGACACTGCATTGGGGGGGGGGGGTACAGAACACTACTGTGGGGGGGGAGGGGGTGATGGGGGACACTGCTATGGGAGGTACAGAACACTACTGTGGGAAGAGAGGTACACCACTGCAGTGAGGGGGTTGATGAGAAGGGGTAGAGGACACTGCATTGAGGGGTACAGGACACTACTTTGGAGGGAAGGGGGCAGAGGACACTACAGTGGGGGTGATGTGAAGGGGACAGAGGACACTGCATTGGAGGGGGGGGGGCTATTGTGGAAAACACTACAGTGGAGGGAGGGGGCAGAGGACACTGCATTGTGAGGGGGGGGGGTACAGAACACTACTTTGGGGGGGGCGGATAGGGGACACTGCGATGGGAGGGCCAGAGGACACTACAGTGGGGGGTACAGAACACTACTGTGGGAGGACACAGTAGTAGAGGACACTGCAGTGAGTGGGTTGATGAGAAGGGGGCAGAGGACACTGCATTGGGGGGGGTGAAAGACACTACAGTGGGGGGGGGGGGGGGCAGAGGACACTGAATTATGGGGGGTAGAGAAAACTCCTGTGGGGGGGGGGGGAGACAGAGGACACTGCATTAAGGGGTAAAGGACACTACCGTCTAGGGAAGGGGGCAGAGAACACTGCATATTGGGGTCTACAGAACACTACTATGGGGGGAGGGGGGCAGAGAACACTGCTATGTTGGGCAGAGAACACTACAGTGGGAGGTTAATGTGTAGGGGATAGAGGACACTGCTATTGGGGCGGGGGAGAGGGGGAAAGGGGCACTACTGTGGGCAGTGATGTGAAGGGGGTACAGAGGTCACTACAGTGGGGCGTAATCTAATGGTGGGCAGAGATCACTACTGTGACACACTATATATGTGTTCTTCATGCCATCTTTTTATTGGGAGCTTGATTTATTTATTTTTTGTGCCTACTAACCTCCCTACATGTTTATTCCTCCCAACATTTTGACATGGGAATGAGGGACACCTACTAGCAAACGTATGTAGGCATAGGACACGCCTCCTGCCACACCCACTTAAAGGAAAATTAACCTAAAAAAGGTTAATTAAATCCACTAGGGATTTTTTTTTTAGCACTGGGAAACACTTTTAGCTCTCGTTCCCCGCTCTGTAACGAACGAGCGCGCGTGCCTGTTAGTGTAGCGCCAGTCTTATGGGGAGAACTGGGCTGAGAGGCAAATTAGTCTAGCGCCCCCATAAAGTGGCCGCACTGCTTCCGGTATGCGAGCGGCTAGCATTCTGCAACTGTAGGGGGGAGGGGGCTCTGCTGCACCACTGGAATGGTTAGATCTTCTTAGGCCGCGTACACATGATCAGTCCAAACTGATGAAAACGGACTAAAGTCCAGTTTCATCGGTCCAAACCGTCTGTGTGTCTGTTGTCCTTCAGTCCAAAGTTTTTTAACTTGCTTTAAAATCTGACTGATGGACGCCTGACCATCGGTCCAAGTACACAAAAGCATCAGTTCAAAAACCAGCGCATGCTCAGAATCAAGTCGACGCATGCTTGGAAGCATTAAACTTCGTTTTTTTCAGCACGTCGTTGTGTTCTACGTCACCGCGTTCTGACACAATCGGTTTTTGAACTGATGGTGTGTACGCACATCAGACCATCAGTCTGTAACCGATGAAAATGAACTTCAGTCAGTTTTCATCAGTTTGGACTGATCGTGTGTACAGGGCCTAAGTCCTCTCCATAAAATTATTAGAAATGTCTGCTTAATGTAGAACTATAAGCAACGCTATTTTTTACCATCCTTGACCCATTGCAGAGATTTCTTTTTACTTCTTGCCCTATAGCCAAACAGGAAGTGAGAGGAAATCTATACAAATTAAAGGGGAGTTCCACCCACAATTTCACTTTTTAAATACCCCTGTAATACACAAGCTTAATGTATTCTAGTAAAGTTAGTCTGTAAACTAAGGTCCATTTTGTTAGGTTGTTATGGCATTTAGATAGTTTATAATCTAGATATAGACCGTGGCCATCTTAAGTGTGGGCATCATGAAGCCAGACTGTATCACTTCCTGGATTTCAGCTTTGCATATCTCGCACATGCTCAGTGCTGCACAAGCAATGTAATAGGTTTCTGTCAGGTTTGCAAGGACTACTGGGAAACATGCCTATCCCAGAAACCCTTGCAAATAGCCTTGTGACTTAATAGCCTAGGCTAATAAGGAGGAGGAAGTAATGAAGGACTACAAAATAAAGGTATTTACAAGCAACAAAATAAATAAAAATTGTCCATTCTGAACACTATAAGATTAGGGCATGCAGCACAGACAAACATAAAAAAATGGGTGGAACTCCACTTTAAGGGAATCCATTGCCCACCCCTCAGAACTAGTGTCCCCACTCAAAAATGTCAGGGTGGGTCTTAAACAGAAAGGGGTGTGGCCTTGACAGGAAAGGGTGGGTCATATTTAAATTAGGGGGTGCACGAGTTTAGTCAGGCCTAGGGCGGCACAAAACCTAGATACACTACTGGTTTGGAGCCGTGTATCCCACGTGCACGGTTGTCATAGATTGCATTAAGATAAATAACGTTCTGCCTTGAATTTGCTTGGAGTTCAGCTTTAAATCTACAGACGAGTATAGATGCCTTCCTTTCTATGTCAAAATGCTGGCACGGGATTCTACTTTAGCTATCTAGCTATAATCTCACAGCCTAAACGAATCGCATTGCTTTCTGCCTTGATCTCCACATAAAGGATTTTCACTTGCCTTCAGAGGTGAAAGAGGATGAGAGTTTGCAGTTGACATTAAAGGTACACTAAAGTCAGGTTTTTAAAAAAAAAAAAATAACAAACATGTGATACTTACCTCCACTGTGCAGTTCGTTTTGCACAGAGTGGCCCGGAAACCTGTCTTCTGGGGTCCCTCGGCGGCTGTCTGGGCTCCTCCTCGCAAAAGCTTTCCTTCTTCATGCGAGGGCGCTCGCATGGAGGAAAGCTTTTGCGAGCGCGCTCCCGTGATACAGCGGCGGCCATAGCCGCCGACTGTATCACTCGGCTCCGCCCCCCAGCGCGCCGCGTCATCCGCCCTGATTGACAGCAGCGCTAGCCAATGGCTGCGCTGCTATCAATCCGCCCAGCCTAGCCAATCAACGGCCAGGCTGGGAACCGAAGAGGACGACGTGGACGCGCCCGGGACATTCGAACGGTCAGGTAAGTACAACGAGGGCTCTAAATGTTTTTTTACCTTCATGCATAGGATGCATGAAGGTAAAAAAACGTGTACCTTTACAACCCCTTTAATCAATCTAATGCACTTTAGGCAAATACAAGAACTGAACAGACACCAAGCTTTTACCCTTCAGTCCATTCTACATGAAGAGGCCCAGTACAAAGCAACCTGGGCTGCACTTGGGTGATACAAATACCAGCCTGATAGACGGCTTCCTCTATGACTCATCCAAGCTCTCCAGGATGAGTCAAGTTCATTTAACCACTTCAGCCTCGGAGGATTTGGATGCCAACCGAGCCACTTTTTGCGGTTCACCACTTCCCATCTGCCCATCGAGTTTTTACGGCCACGGCCACAAGGCACTCTAAAATGGCGGGAGGCCATCAATATATGGCCTCCGGCCTCACGCCACTGGGGGGCGCAGGCGCACCTGCCGCCGCATCACTCAGGTGCCGATGCGCGTGCCCGGCGGCCGCAATGTCTACTAGGCACCCGCGATCGGCAGTCACAGAGAGAGGGATGTGGATCTCTGTGTGTAAACACAGAGCTCCACGTCCTGTCAGGGAGAGATGAGACCGATGGTGTGTCCCTTGTATATAAGGACACACCATTGGTCACCTCCCCCAGTCAGTCCCCTCCCCCCCAGTAAGAATCACCTAGCAGGGCACACATTAACCCCTTCCTCACCCCCTAGTGTTAACCCCTTCCCTGCCAGTCACATTTATACAGTAATCAGTGCATATTTATATTGGTGCAAAAAATGTGTCAAAAGTGTCCGATGTGTCTGCCGCAATATTGCAGTCCTGACAACGTTTTTTTAAGGTTTTTGTAGCGTTTTTCTGAGCTAGCATATTTTTTTTTTAACAAGTATTATTTAATTATTTTTTCAATGGATCAAAAAACTTTAAACGCTGGTGAGCACTGTTTTTGAGCGTATTATACTTTTTTTTTTTTTTTTACGTTAGAGCGTTTTTACAGCTGAAAACTCCTCTCGGTTTTTTTTGTTTTTGTTTTAAAGCCAAAAAACTTCCCCAGCCAAAAACTGCTGATAACATTATTTTTGGAGTGAATAGTGAAACCAAAACTCTGTCCATTCGTTGAGCTAATAATAAAAAAGCAGCATACAGGACCCAACTCTCCAAGCTGAGATAAAATCGAATTCTGCTCATTTCAATTAAAAGTGAAGCCACCACAAAGTACCGTGACAGACGCCGAATCTTCACTTTTTAAATTAAACTGAATACAAGTTGATATTATCTTCACTATTGAGGACTGAGTGTGAGTGCTACTTTACAATTATCAGTATTGGGCAGATGTGGCTTGTATGCTTTGCAACCGTAACGTAATTTCACCTGTCAAAAACAGTTACCTAATCCCCCCCTCCCCCGAAAGGTGCCAAAGTGGCACCAGAGAGGAGGGGGGGGGGGGAGCAGATAAGTCAAGCTTAAAGTGGTTCTAAACCTTCTGTGGGAAGTTACACCTACAGGTAAGCCTAGATTAAGGCTTACCTGTAGGTGTTTGCAATATCTTCTAAACCTACACAGTTTAGGAGATATATGCCAAAATGAATACACCGTTTTCTATGGCGCATGCGCACCGTAGGCAACGGCACAGGCGCACTGAGAATGCCAGTTTTCTCAATGGCTATGCTGGCCTTGACGGCTCCCACGCGCATGCACGGAGTGGCGTCTTTGCCGCTCCGGCCAATCACAGCACCGGAGCGGCGATATCCGGAAGTAACCTTCCGGAGAGATGTCTGCAGCCAGAGGGGGCTTCAATCTAAGGTAAGTAATTCATAATGAGCTAGTATGCTAGTCATACTAGCTCATTATGCCTTTGTCTTGCATTTTTATTTATTTTTTCTTGGGTTTACAACCGCTTTAACCACTTAAGGACCGCCTAACGCTGATATACGTCGGCAGAATGGCACGGCTGGGCACAGGCACGTACAGGTACATCGCCTTTAAGAGCCCAGCCGTGGGTCGCACGCACATGTGACCTGGTCCAAAGCTCCGCGGCCGCGGGACCCGATCACCCGGTGTCCTGCGATCGGTCACAGGAGCTGTAAACACACCTTCCCCGTTCTTCACAGTGGCAGTGTCATTGATCGTCTGTTCCCTGATATAGGGAAAGACGATCCATGATGTCACACATCCAGCCCCACCCCCTACAGTTAGAAACACATATAAGATCACACTTAACCCCTACAGCGCCCCCCAGTGGTTAACTCCTAAACTGCAATTGTAATTTTCACAGTAATCAATGCATTTTTATAGCATTTTTTACTGTGAAAATGACAATTGTCCCAAAATTGTGTCAAAATTGTCCGATGTGTCTGCCATAATGTCGCAGTCATGAAAAAATATTGCTGATCGCTGCCATTAGTAATAAGAATAAAAATATACTAATAAAAATGCCATAAAACTATCCCCTATTTTGCCAACGCTATAAATTTTGCGCAAACCAATCGTTAAACGCTTATTGCGATTTTTTTTTTTACCAAAAATAGGTAGAAGAATACATATCGGTCTAAACTGAGGAAAAAAATAATTTTTATATCCTTTTTTTGGGATATTTATTATAGCAAAAAGTTAAAAATATAGTATTTTTTTTTTCGAAATTGTCGATTTCATTTTGTTTACAGTGAAAAAAATAAAAAAGTGATCAAATACCACAAAAAAAAGACGCCAATTTTGTTTGGGAGCCACGTCGTACGACCGCGCAATTGTCAGTTAAAGCGACGCAGTGTCGAATCGCAAAAAGGGGCAAGGTCCTTAACTTGCATATTAGTCCTGGGTCTTAAAGCGGAGTTCCACCCAAAATTGGAACTTCCGCTTATGGGTGGGTGGCTGGCCGTGAAGCCGAAAGCTGTCACGGCCGGCCGGGGAGGGGGGGAGAGAAGCGGAGCCCTGGCCGGCGCGTCGCTGGAACACTGGAGCAGGTAAGTGTCTGTTTATTAAAAGCCAGCAGCTACACTTTTTGTAGCTGCTTACTTTTAATAAACATACATTTTGGCTGGAACACCCCTTTAAGTGGTTAAGCAGATAAGCCGAGCATTTTAACTGAACAATTTCTAAGAAATGCTGGCATGGGCAGACTGACCATTGGGGCACTGCCCGAGGGCCCCATTCCACTAGGGGGCCCCATCAGAGATGCCAGGCTCAGTAAAACCAGGGACAGTATGTAAAAATCTATGTTTTTTTACATCTGTCCCTGATATGTCAGAAACTGACATGCTTATGATGTGAAAATCACAAGATTTTGGCTGCCCCGCCTCTGCACTGCCTCTTGGCGTGGCGAAACAATGTAAATCTCCTGCGCTCCGGTATTTCTTGCTTATGGGGACATACAATTCAATTGTACAGTGTCTTTCCAAAGTCTTGCAGCCCTCCTTACAATCGTGGGAATTCAAAGGAACTAAAAAAGAAAAAAGAATGGAGGGCGCACCGACCTAGTGTGATACTGTTACACAATTTTTATTAAAATACTAAAATCAATAGTTATACTCACAAAAATGAGTTAAAAACAAGCCTTAAAAGACAATCCAACAGCGCCAGCAGAACAGGACGGTTGCTTCAGTCTACAAAGGTATCTGACCGATAATCAGGCTAGGCTTACGTTTCGGGGGCGTACCCCTTTCCTCAGAGCCCCGGTGGTCTGCACTGCTCCCTCACTATGCAGCTTATCAGAATATATACACACACACTTATACACAGAGAGGTAAAAAGAGCATGTGCTAGAGGGTCACAGGTCACCCCGCCCACAGGGAGGTCTATTGGCAACACTCCCCCTATTTTAAAATTAACCCTTGGTTGTACGATCCCTATGTCTCACAGACTTGGCACATACCTTACATATCCTGAGGCAGTGCCCTCCTTCCCTTCACATTCCATTATCCCAAAATCATCCACCTGGGCTGGAACGCACGCCACCTATTCTGAAGTGGCTGCGTTCCAGCACTACACTGCCTCGGGCATCGTGATCCTCTCTGCGCATGCGCGTACCACACGACAGCGCGACGCACGGCGCAATGCGACGTGCGTCACGCCGCCCACGGCGCCGACTCGTAGGAAGTGAGCGCGCTCCAGCGTCACAAAAGGATACAGGTGAATGCGTTCCAGCATCATCATAGGGTAGAAACGTCACATCCGCCCCTGTGACATTTCTCCTGTTTTTGCGGGGGATAGAGTCGCAAAGCGGTACTCCCTCTAGTGGCGGGAGGCCAGAATGGGGCTTCTAAATGAGAGACCAGAGGCTTCTCAGCACATGCCCTTGCTCCCAGATAGTTATGAAAAATAAAATATAAGCATAAATATAAATATCATCATTATCATCATCTGTGGAATTGATGTCAGCATCTGCATGGGTAAACACACACCTCTGCTCCTACATGAAATGGATGGACTGGACCAGATGTCATTTTGTTAGTGTCATCTATAGTCATAAGTGAATACCAAACATGAACTCGCTCAAATACATAGTAGAATAAAAGAGTTAATTAATTAAAATTTGATTTAGAAATAAAAACTGCTTGAAGCGATAGTCCATAGGTCCAGTGTATGTTACAGCACAATATACGCATATACCCATACATACACATGTGCATACAGAGGTAACATGCACATGCATATCCATAGATACACACGTACATAGACCGCAAAAATGAGTAAAATTGGATTAAAAGACACTCCTTTTAGAACAAAATACCCAGAATATAAACACCCACACATACATACATATACAATGTATGAGAGACATGTTAGCGGCACAGCCGGCAGACTATATACTCATTTGCTCGCTCTCATATCCATCCAAACATAGACAGTGTAGAATGCCCATGCATATGCTGACGTCCAAATGGACTACATGTGTATACAAACAGATGTATAAGTTAATTGCCAACCCTGCCCGCCTAGCTATCCCAGCCTTGGCACCGTGGCTGGTGTATACTAGCTTGCAGCCCACTAATACATTTTACCCTAAGTGGCGGCAGACAGGCTGAAACTTATTCTGTGAGGGAGCTACCACCTAATATCTACATATAGTACAATACAATGGGTAGTTAGATTGTTACTTCCTCCCTCTATGGCTTCTTAAAAACCTCCCCAACCATATAGTACGGTCATCTACGAGATATTCAAATTTATTTATTTATTTCTATTTTGTTTTTTGCTTTTTACTTATGTGATGGTGTGTAATTCTATCTCTTCATTTAACCCTTTCGGAACCATAGTTCCAAGGGTGAAAATCCAAAAGGCCTCTCTTTTACAAAGAATTTGGTATTTTTTGCCGCTATCTAGATTGTTTTGAATGGCCTCTATACCAAACACTCTAAGGCCTTCCACTCCACCATCATGGACCTCCTTAAAGTGTCTTGGTATTGACCCCTTTTCCTTTTTCGTTGCAATGCTGCTCCTATGCTCGTTCATCCTAGTTCTGAGTTGACGTGATGTTCGTCCTACATACAGTAGACCACATGGACATAGGATGCCATATATAACGTATGAAGTTCCGCAGGATATGTAAGGTATGTGCCAAGTCTGTGAGACATAGGGATCGTACAACCAAGGGTTAATTTTAAAATAGGGGGAGTGTTGCCAATAGACCTCCCTGTGGGCGGGGTGACCTGTGACCCTCTAGCACATGCTCTTTTTACCTCTCTGTGTATAAGTGTGTGTGTATATATTCTGATAAGCTGCATAGTGAGGGAGCAGTGCAGACCACCGGGGCTCTGAGGAAAGGGGTACGCCCCCGAAACGTAAGCCTAGCCTGATTATCGGTCAGATACCTTTGTAGACTGAAGCAACCGTCCTGTTCTGCTGGCGCTGTTGGATTGTCTTTTAAGGCTTGTTTTTAACTCATTTTTGTGAGTATAACTATTGATTTTAGTATTTTAATAAAAATTGTGTAACAGTATCACACTAGGTCGGTGCGCCCTCCATTCTTTTTTCTTGGCGTGGCGGCCATCTGTAAGCCCAAGGGCCCCATAATCTTCTATTGCCCGGGGGCCCCATGAGTTGTCAGTCCACCCCTGAATGCTGGTTACCTCGCTGCCACTCCTACCTTTGCTTCCTAATGCCGCGTACACACGAACGTTTTTAATGCCATGGAAAAAAAACGTTTTTCTTGACGTGATTCTTGCCAAGCCTGCCTTGCTTACACACGATCGTGAGAAAAAAAATGCTCTAGCAAAGCACGGTGACGTACAACACGTACGACGGCACTATAAAGGGGAAGTTCCATTCGGATGGCGCCACCCTTTGGGCTGTTTTTGCTGATTTCATGTTAGTAAAAGTTTGGTGAGAGACGATTCATGCTTTTCAGTCTGTTACAGCGTGACGCATGTGCTATCTCCATTACGAACGCTAGTTTTACCAGAACGAGTGCTCCCGTCTCATAACTTGCTTCCGAGCATGCACGTTTTTTCCCATCGTTAAAGCCCACACATGACGTGAAAAACACAAGAAAAAATAGAGCAGGTTCTAAATTTGTAATGCCCATTTTTCACGTTGAGAAAAAAAATGCTCTGGGGCCCACACACAATCGTTTTAAATGACCATGTATCTATTGATACGCCATCATAAGTCTACCTGAATCTGGCCATTAGACTCTTCTTTCTGGTTCCACCTATTACACCATGCATCAAATTTAGGGTCCACATCCCTCAATTATTTACCAAAAATAAAGACACTTGCAACTGGGACCTTTATGCCGCGTACACAAGATCGGTTCGTCTGATGAAAACGGTCTGATGGAAGAACAGATCGTGTGTGGACCCCATCGTTTTGTTATCCATCGGTGAAAAAACTAGGAACTTGTTTTAAATTTTTTTTATTTTTCTCGTCATGAAAAACGGTCGTGTGTACGCGGCATTAGTCCCTGAGCTAAAACAAGTCATCAAATGAGGAGCTTGTCTTGTCGCTTGGCTGTCATTCTGATCCAATGGTTTCTTATTATTATTGTTTATTGAATATTTTTGTTAAGCGTTAAATCACATAAGTATCAAAGCGCTACACGGCGACGGGACCAGTCGCCATTCGCCATACATACAATAACAATAGTAAAATCACAGACATCAAAGCCGTAAAACAGAAAAACATTAAAACATATAAAAGCAATAGCATAAATCAAATAAAAATAGATAAAAGTAAAAGAGCCCAGAGAAGAAAAAGTACCCCTGTCACTCCATCAGTTTCCACCCCCTGTCGCACAGCCATCTACCCAGCCTCAGTCCACAGAAGGGTTTTCAGTCCCTTCCGGAACTGGAGAAGGTTTGGAGGTCTGCCTGCAGGAGGTTCCACTCTCTAGGTCCCAACCTCGAGAATGCTCTGCCCCCCCCCCACTTTTTTAATCTGAACTTTGGGACCTCCAGGCAGAATTGAGTGGCGGTTTCAAAGCCTTTGGAGTTACTAACCTGGAACAAAATTTGTAGGTCAGATGTTTCACCCAGTGGCGTAGCGTGGGTGGTCAGTGCCTGGGGCGAGGCAAGTAATTTGCGCCTCCCTGACCCATGGACTTACCTATTTTCAGCTAGTTCCAGTCTGGTCACATGATCCACTGTGTGAGACAGCAGTGGCTGTAGGGAAGAGGAGAGTGTGCTTGATAATGACTGGTAAAGCCTGGAGTGGTGACATTATGCATATGTTCTTATGTTCCATCTGTTGTTGGTACTCCCTCCTCTCCCCACTTGTGACAGCGCCCCTCTAAATTTTGTGCCCGGGGCGGTGGGCCCCCTGGCACCTCCCACGCTATGCCACTGGTTTCACCTTCACTTGCTACTTTCTTTTTCTGCACCAGTGTTTCATAAAGTAATAAAAAAAAAGTCAGCCAGACAACTGCCATTTTTTAGAATTTAAAATTCCCTTCTACAGGCTCTTTTCCGTACAGGTTACTTTAATAAATAAAGACATTATTAAAAAAATAATAATTTTTTAACCCAGTATTGTTCTGCAGAGTCGCCTAGTGTGTATTAAAGCTATGGGAAGATCAAAGGAAAGGCACAATTCAGTTGATGTCTATGTTGGTTACAAAATGACTGTTTGAATGTGTGATAGGTCCTGATGTGAGGATAAGAAGCCTTTGTGTGTGGCAGGTTAACACTGCTGTTCAGTGCCGCTTGTTAGTCCTGTCTGTCAGTGGAAGTTAGAAGACAGAGCTCCTGTAATTCCTTCCTACATGACATTTTTAAAGGATATCTATAGTGTTTCTCCATCTATTTCTATACTTTATTGGCTAGATTCACGTAGAGCGGCGTAATTTTGTGCGGGCGTAATGTATCTCAGATACGCTACGCCACTGTAAATTAGAGAGGCAAGTGCTGTATTCACCAAGCTAAGTTACGGCGTAAATGGGCCGGCATAAGCCCGCCGAATTCAAATGTGTTTGATGTGGGCGTGTTTTATTTAAATTAAGTGTGACCCCACGTAAATGATGTTTTTTACTAACGCCGCATGCGCCGTCCGTGGACGTATCCCAGTGCGCATGCTCCAAATTACGCCGCTAAGACTCATTGGTTTCGATTTGATTGTAATTTACGCCCAGCCCCATTCACGGACGAGTTACACAAACGGCGTAAAATTTGAAAAATTTGACACGGTCCTGACGTCCATACTTAACATTGGCTGCGCTATTTTGTTGCAGCTTTATCTTTACGCCTGAAAATGCCTTACGTAAACGGCATATCTTTACTGTGACGGCCGGGCGTACGTTCGTGAATAGGCGTATCTTTCTGATTTACATATTCTAGGCGTAAATCAGCGTACACGCCCCTAGCGGCCAGCGTAAATAGGCAGCTAAGATACGACGGTGTAGGAGACTTACGCCGGTCATATCTTAGCAACATTTAAGCGTATCTCAGTTTGAGAATACGCTTAAAGATACAACGGCGCATATTCTGAGTTACGACGGTGTATCTATTGATACGCCATCATAAGTCTACCTGAATCTGGCCATTAGACTCTTCTTTCTGGTTCCACCTATTACACCATGCATCAAATTTAGGGTCCACATCCCTCAATTATTTACCAAAAATAAAGACACTTGCAACTGGGACCTTTATGCCGCGTACACAAGATCGGTTCGTCTGATGAAAACGGTCTGATGGAAGAACAGATCGTGTGTGGACCCCATCGTTTTGTTATCCATCGGTGAAAAAACTAGGAACTTGTTTTAAAATTATCTGATGGTTAAAAAACCGATAGAAAAAAACGATCGTCTGTGGGTACATCCATCGGTTAAAAATCCACGCATGCTCAGAATCAAGTCGACGCATGCTCGGAAGCATTGAACTTCATTTTTCTCAGCACGTCGTTGTGTTTTACGTCACCACGTTCTAACACGATAGTTTTTTTAACCGATGGTGTGTAGGCACGACTGAAGAAAGTCAGCTTCATCGCATATCTGATGAAAAAATCCACCAGACCGTTTTCATCGGATGAACCGATCGTGTGTACAGGGCAACATGGTGTCCCAAGGGTACGTTAGTAATCAAAATAATAAAAATATAAATCATTTTCCATTATCTGGGAGCCACTGCCTCAGTCTTCTGTGAGCAGAAAGGCTACCCTGGGGGGGGGGGGGGGGAAGAAGAGGGTTCCCATAGTCATATACACTCCACCCCACCTACATGGCTCTCAGATAATTGACTGATTCCACTGACCTATTAGCTACAGTACCTGTAAGAAAGGATTGTTCTGTTTCAAGGACTACTTTATGCATTGATATGTCTCCTTTAGACGCTGGTCCGTCCAGCCATTATGATCACCTGCTGGATAATCGCTCTCCACAGATGGCTCAACTCTCCAATAATGGCCCATACACACGATCCGAATATCGGCCGACGGATCGTACGACTTTTTTCGCTTAATAATCGCGAGTAAAATAAAAGAGGTTTTTAAACTCACGAAAATTCTCGTACGATAGAAAAAAACGATCGGAAGTGATGTCACGTGTTGTAATGTATTTGTATTGTATTGTCGGACGACGGCTGTACTGACTAAACGAAAATCAGACGATCGGACATCGGACGAGAAAAATTTTCCCGCTTGTCCGATCGAATTTAATCGGATGAACGGTCGTGATCGGCTGTCGAAAGTAGTGTACACACGATCCGAAAATCGTACGATCCATCATCGGACGATCGTTTTCGTCCGATATTCGGATCGTGTGTATGGGCCATAATTCATGAGTGTTTAATCCAACACAGGTTTACTTGTTAAATGCAGCAGTGGGACGTTTACTAGTTATGTGAAGTGTAAAGAGACCAGTGGCAGCTCGTAATTTTTTGTTTGGGGGGGCGGCGAGCAGCAGGGACCGGGGCATCGGCAGACATCAGGGTGCGACGGCATCGGGTAGCAGCTTCTGTGTCTTCCTAGGCGTCCGATAGAATCGCCTGTCCTTTCAGACCGCTTCCCGATTGGCCGGGAAGGAGGATCAGTGTTGCAGCAGCGAATATTCATTAACTGTTGTAACACCTGGGTGGGCTCGTAGAGCAATGCTCTGAACCACGAGCCCACCCTATTTTGAAGCCTATTAGAGCCTCTGGTTCTAATCAGGTGCTTAAAAAATCACCACTGCTGCTTTAATTCAGGTACCCGGCGTCCCGAAAGGGACAGGACCCATAATTAGGGGGTAGCGGCAGGGATGGATAGAACATGAATAAAGGGTGGCGACCGTAGATATAGGGGGTGGCGCTTGGGCGCCTCTATTGGACGGGCTGCCACTGAAAGAGTCAATCATCTATGAAGGCTAGAAACTAATTGAGAGAACATGAAGAAAAAATAAGGGGTCTGTTTAAAAACTAAACTAATTTACATGCAAGTAAATTATATCCAAGTAAACTGGAATATACCATTTTACAGACATTAAAGTATGCCGGGCCAGTAGGAGAGAGGAGCGGGCCTCACGCATGCGCAGTAGGGTTCCCGGTGTGAAGCTGAAAGGCTACACTGCCGGGTACCCTTTCCTGCAATTGCGGCGGCAGCACCCAACAACTGATGGAAAAATCAGCTGCGGGTGCCGACATTGCTGGACTCCAGGACGCGTAAGTGTCCATTTATTAAAAGCCAGCAGCTGCAGTATGTGTATCTGCTGGTTTTGAATATTTTTTGGATGGAACACCGCTTTAACCACTTCAGCCCCGGAGGATTTGGCTGCCCAATGAACAGGCAATTTTATGCAATTCGGCACTGCGTCACTTTAACTGACAATTGCGCGTGCGATGTGGCTCCCAAACAAAATAAACGTCCTTTTTCCCCCACAAATAGAGCTTTCTTTTGGTGGTATTTGATCACCTTTTGACAATATTGAAAATAAAAGCAATATTTTTTACTTTTTGCTATAATAAATATCCCCAAAAAATATAAAAAAATCTTTCTCAGTTTAGGCTGATATGTATTCTTCTACAAATGAATTGTTTACACAGGCATCCCCCTGTTCTGTCTCTCCGTGACACTATTGTGGGCTGCCGGCGAACATAGAGTTCGCAGGGCACGCCCGCCGCGCGGCTTCTTAAAGGGGACGTACAGGTACGTCCATTTGTCTACAGCTGCCATTCTGTTGACGTATACAAGCGTGCAGCGTTCAGCAAGTGGTTAAACTGGCCGATGCCAACCGACAGGCTTAATGTGTTTTACTATCTCAATTGTAGGGGAAGACAAGCTTAAGCCTTTGTGTTATACATTTGATTGGGTGGTCTACCGGTGTGCACTTTCGCTTCTCCTTTACACAGATTGTCTGATTGGGCTGGGTGGTCACTTTAGAACACTGGTTCTCAACCTGGGGTTGGGACCCCCTCGGGGCTCATATGATAATTTGCCAGGGGTCACCGAATGCTGGGCTATTCCTAAAGCCGGCACCACTCTCCCAGCCTTTTTGCGGCCACCCAGCAGGGCTGTCCCTGGAGCCTGTGGCTGCCCAGCTGGGCTGTTCCTGGAGCCCGCGGCCGCTCGCTCAGCCTCTTCACAGCCACCCATTCAGTTCACAGCATGACTGGGGGCAGAGACTAGAGGTCAGCTGACTGGTGAGGAATGTGAAGTGGGAAATCCTAGAGGAGACCCCATCTCCTGATTTCGGCATAGGGGTCACTGCTGGGAGACACAGTGGGCCAGATTCTCATAAGAGATACGACGATGTATCTCCAGATACACCGTCGTATCTCTGTTTCTGTGCCTGGGTATCTATGTGACGTGATTCTTAGAATCAGTTATGCATAGATACGGCATAGATCAGACTGGCGTAAGTCACTTACATCGTCAGATCTTAAATGCAATACTACGCTGGCCGCTAGGTGGCGTATATGCAAATGAGCATGATACGCCGATTCCCGAACGTATTTGCGCCGCCTCGCCGTAGTTTACGTTGTTTCCCTAAGCGTAAGGTTACCCCTGCTATATGGTGGTTTTAAAAATTCACAAATTACTTATCATGCCTCGGGTGCTTCTCATGCCTTGGGGGTCCCCACAACTTGGGAATTTTTTTCAAGGGGTTACGGGACTAGAAGGTTGAGAACCACTGCTTTAGAAGCTAGCACCTGGTAATGTCTAGAGTCATTGGGTTGATACATTGGGGCTTAAAACAGCTTTGTTTACATGGCTCACAGTGAAACAACAAATCCAAAATCCTTATCAAAAAAAATTCAGGTAACCATTACACAAATAATTTAGAATATATATTTCATGAAATAGGCTGTAGTTTCCCATCAGCCACACTGCCAAGCTGTTCCTGAACATTGCATGGTTTGGCATTCCAGCTATTTCTTAATTAAAAACTCAAAAAACAGCACTGTGCCCATCTAGTTTCATCCTTCCATTGCCAAATAATGCAACCCCCACCAAAACCATTCTGTTGCTTCTCTTTTTATTGTGATCTCTCCATACTCATGTGTTTGTTATGTTCCACCAATACCAAGTGTATCATATGCCCTGATAGAGGGGGAAAAAAAAAAAGCTTGGTCTGATTATCTGTGACTTGCCAGAAAAAGTCATAATTATAATTTGATACTCAATTATTAACAACTTAACCCCTAGACAATATACAAATGTGATTGGGATCAACATTTCTAGTTTTTGCCATGCAGTCTAACAGAATGCATTTGCAAATGATGATCATTGGGATCAGGGAACAGCTGCTCTAATTAGCTGATAATGGCAGATCCAGTCTGGAAGAACGGTCTTTAGGAACATGATGTAACGCTAATTAGAATGAACCTCCTGTTAGCAGTATGGAGTAAGAGTGATCTTCACAATCGGAAACAAACTGGAATAGCTTATAATCATTTCTAGGAACCTGTTTGTCAATTTACTGTATTCCTTAAAGGAGTTGTAAATGAATTAATTTTTTTATAAAAATCAAAAAAAAAATCTAATGATGCCAGACCCCAAGCCCCCCCCCCCCCCGAGTCCCGCGCGCTCCCGAGATCCTCTTTGCCGCTCAGCCTGGCCGCTGATTGACCAGAGCGGATGTATTGAGAGCAGCGCAGCCATTGGCTGGCGCTGCTGTCAATCACATCCAGTGACGCGGCGCACCGAGGGGCGGGCCAAGTGATACAGTGAGCGGCTATGGTCGCTTGCTGAATCACGGGAGTGCGCCTGCAATTAGTGACCACCTCTCGCATGACTGTGGTCAGTAATTGCGGGGAGGACCAGAGACAGCCGACGAGGGACCCCAGAAGACGTAGATCGGGGCCACTCTGTGCAAAACGAACTGCACAGTGGAGGTAAGTATAACATGTTTGTTATTTTATAGGAAAAAAAAATCCTTTACAACCGCTTTAATCTCTGGATTCTCTGTTAAGTCGCACATTTCACACATTTCCCAAGGACTCTGCATTGGTTCATATGTGATTAGTTAAGTCAAATTAACATAGAAACAAAAATGATGTCATAACATAATGCCCTGTACACACAACCGGTTTCCCGTCGGAATAAACTCCAACGTTTTTTCCGACGGAGTTCTGATGGAATTCCACTCAAGCTATCTTGCATACACACGGTCACACCAAATTCGGACCGTCAAGAACACGGTGACGTACAACACTACGATGAGCCACGAAAAATTAAGTTCAATGTTTCCGAGCGTGTGTCGACTTGATTCTGAGCATGCATGGTTTTTAGTCCATCGGATTCGAATCCAGACTAACGGAAATTCCGAAAAATTGAGAACATGTTCTCTATCTAATTCGGTCGGAATTTCTGAAGGAAAAAGTCAGATGGGGCATACACATGGGCAGAATATCCGATGAAAAGCTTCCATCTGACCTTTTCCATCGGAAATTCCGCTCGTGTGTACAAGGCATAATATTACCTCACCGGCCCCAGTTTGCCGTTATTTCCTAAACTGGTTAGATTTGTGCCCTTAGTTTTTTTTTTCTATAATCTTTATTTATATCAGACAAAATAAAGTAACATAGCTCAATAGACAATCTTCCATATGTAGGAACTAGGGATGAGCCGAACACCCCCGCGTTTGGTTCGCAGCAGAACCGTCGAACGGACCGAACGTTCGCGCAAACATTTAGAACCCCATTGAAGTCTATGGGAATCGAATGTTCGAATTTAAAAGTGCTGATTTTAAAGCCTAATATGCAAGTCATTGTCGTAAAACGTCTTTGAGAACCCGGGTCTTGCCCCAGGGAACATGTATCAATGGAAAAAAGTTTAAAAAACTGTTGTTTTTTCAGGAGCAGGACTGAAAAAACAACCTTTTTTTTAAACTTTTTTCCCATTGATACATGTTTCCTCGGGCAAGACCCGGGTTCTCAAAGACGTTTTCACAGGCAAACTATAGACACCCAGCAGGTACAATATTTAAAGGATTATTATTTTTTTTTTTTAATTTAAGCATCATTAAAATCACTGCTCCAGTAGCAGTGATTTTAATGATGCTTAATTAAAAAAAAATGAAATATTCCGTTAAATATTGTACCTGCTGGGTGTCTATACCTGTGATAATGTCTTTATATAACACAATCACCTGCCTGCCAGTATATTAGGAAGAACTGATCTATCTAAGCTATACAGTGTATAAATATATGTACAACTCCTAGGGATGTATATATATCCTCTACACACTGTAAATTTAACTAAACTGACTAGCCTGCCTGCTCTATCTATCTATCGATCTAGTAATAAAGACAGTGGCCCAGATTCACAGAGCAATTACGCCTGTCTAACTGGTGTTAGACAGGAGTAATTTCAAATTTTGCGCGCCGTATCACTAGTTTGAATCCTCAAACCATGATACGGCGGCTTCGGGCTTCGATCCGAGAGGCTTACATCTTCGTAAGCCTTCGGATCTACGCTGCGATATTTTTGCGGCCGCTGGGAGGAGTTTGCGTCGTTTTCATGCGTCGGGATATGCAAATGAGTTTTTACGGCGATCCACGAAGATACAAGCGGTCTTCGCAATCGCTTTCGTCTATTTTTTTATACGTACTGTTAGACCAGCTTTTTGCTGATCTAACGGTGCGTAGCCCATGTTAAGTATGGCCGTCGTTCCCGCGTCGAATTTAAAAATTATTATTTTTTTTTTACGTAACTCGTTCGGGAATAGGAATCTCCGTAAACGACGCTACTCAAGAAAAAATGACGTAACGACGTGATTTCGCGCAATGCACGGCGGGAAATTTGCGAATGGAGCATGCGCAGTTCGATCGCCGCGGGAACGCGCCTATTTTAAATGATTCACGCCCCCTACTCACGCAGATGGATTGCGACGGGAGAAATATACTACGCCGCCGTTGTTTACTGGACAAAATCTACCTGGATTCCACGTAGAGCCAGGTAAAAAACGGTGGCGTAGTGTATTTCTTATACTCTACGATAGTCTAATTCTATCTGAATCTGGGCCACTGTCTCTCTCTCTCTCTCTATAGGACTGATCTCTTTAACAACGCCACAACACACTACACAAGGCCGCCTTGCAGGCAGCCTTTTATAGTGTGGGGCGTGTACTAAATCCCCTGAGCCATAATTGGTCAAAGCCACCCTTACCCTTAGCCACACATGACCGTTTTTCATGTTATGGAAAAAAACAAAGTTTTTCTCAACATGATTCCTCTCAAGCCTGCCTTGCCTACACACGATCGTGATAAAAAATGCTCTAGCAAAGTGCGGTGACGTACATCATGTACAACGGTACTATAAAGGGGAAGTTCCATTCGTATGGCGCCACCCTTTGGGCTGATCATGCAAATTTCCCTTCTCATAACTTGCTTCTGAGCATGCACGTTTTTTCCCATCGTTGAAGCCTACACACGACGTTAAAAACGACGACGTGAAAAACGATGAGAAAACGATAGAGCAGGCTAAATTTTTGATGCCCATATTTTGCGTTGAGAAAAATGCTCTGGAGCCTACACATGATAGTTTTTAATGACCAATTAAAAAATTGCATTTTTCTCATCATGAAAAACGGCTACGTGTATGCGGCATTAGGTTGTAAGCTCCTTGAGGGTAGGGACTGATGTGAAAGTACAATGTATATGTAAAGCGCTGCGTAAATTGACAGAGCTATAAAAGTACCTTAACCACTTAAGGACCCCTTCACGCCGATATACGTCAGCAGAATGGCACGGCTGGGCACAATTATGTACCTGTACGTGTCTCTTTAAGACCAGCCGTTGGGTCATGAGCGCGCTGCCGACGGCACACTCGCGACCCGGTCCGAAGCTCCTTGATCGCGCCCGCGGGACAGGATCGCCACCGGTGTCCCGCGATCAGTCACCGGAGCTGAAGAACAGGGAGAGGTGTGTGTAAACACACCTTCCCCGTTCTTCAGTGTGGAAATGTCATTGATTGTCTGTTGCCTGATATAGGGAAAGACGATCAATGACGTCACATGTCCAGCCCCGCCCCCTACAGTTAGAAACACATATTAGGTCACACTTAACCCCTACAGTGCCCCCTACTGGTTAACTCCTAAACTGCAATTGTCATTTTCACAGTAAACAGTGCATTTTTATAGCACTTTTTGCTGTGAAAATGACAATGGTCCCGAAAATGTGTAAAAATTGTCCGCCATAATGTCGCAGTCACGAAAAAAATCGCTAATTGCCACCATTAGTAGTAATTTATAAAAATGCAAAAAAACTATCTCCTATTTTGTAAACGCTATAAATTTTGCGCAAACCAATCGATAAACGCTTATTGCGATTTTGTTTACCAAAAATAGGTAGAAGAATTTGTATCGGCCTAAACTAAAAAAAAAAAAAAAAAAAATGATATCTTTTTTGGGGATTTTTATTATAACAAAAGATAAAAAATATTGGTTTTTTTTTTCAAAATTGTTGCTCTATTTTTGTTTATAGCGCAAAAAATAAAAACCGCAGAGCTGATCAAATACCACCAAAAGAAAGCTCTATTTGTGGGGAGCCACATCGCATGACTGTGCAATTGTCAGTTAAAGCGACGCAGTGCCGAATCGCAAAAACTGGCCAGGTCCTTTACCTGCGTAATGGTCCGGGTCTTAAGTAGTTAAATAAATAATAATAAATAAATAAACTAAAGACACAGATTTATTTCAATTGTGGATGGAGTAAGGGAGAGACATAACTTGAGTCGCTTAATCATATCACTCCTTATTATTTTTAAATTTATCGGTCTCTCTCTTTACCATGCAATCTTGGGAATTTACGGTTATAATATTAGGCTCCATTCACACTTGAGGCAAATTTTAGTTTTTTTGGTTTATATATGCTATAAATGTTTATATGTGGTGTGATAATAATTATATTTCAGCCCTGCTTTGCTGCAATGTGCTGCAGTCATGAATAATTGTCTTGGGAGCCGATTATCAAGCGTTTAAATTGGTGGAACAACCTAATCTATTCCATCCATGTATTTTACAACCGTGTATAAAGTCCGATTTGTTTGGAGAATTCCCATAACCTGGCCTAAAGTCAAAGCTTGCCATCTGTTTTCATCGTTCAGTCCAACAGAGTTTTTCTTTTTTATTTATGTTGCCTTTTCAATGGCGATACTACCTGGGCAAACCGCGAGCTAGAGCAAGCATAGATCACCGAAATGAGCTCCCTGTTACACCCATAACGCTATATACTACGTTTTTATATACCCTTCAGCTTTTCAGTGTATTTCTGTATTATACCTGGAAGAGAAATAAAACTGTAAAAGGAAGAAACAGAGGAGAAATATGTCTCATTGTCCTACATAGAATCTGTCAGCTAGGAAAAAAATGCTCATTAATTCATTCATTAATTAGATAAAAAACAAACAAACATGTTTCTGCTGAGTAGAGATGAGAGGACTTATGTTGCTAAACCCATAACAGTAAAATCAGTCTGTATATTAGTGGGGCTGGTGCTGTATATTTTTTTTGGGGGGGGTTGGGCAAACAAGACACCCATCGACAACTACCCTCCTAAGACTCCCTGACCAATCAGGTCCAGGGCTGGACTGGGACAGAAATTTGGCCCTGGACTTCATCCAGACTGGCCCACATTGACAGGTCTCTCCCATGGCGGTCGGACAACTCCCGCACCCCCCCTGGCCACCCAAGCCCCCTCTCCCTCTTCACTAGCCACTAGCCATTCTACCTAATTAGAGTAGAACGGCTGGTACTGGTACTCTTATAGGCAGTACCTAGAATTTTTTTCATGCGGTGCAAAGAATCAGTTCAGTGCCCCCCCCCCTTATGGGCTGTTGAGTCAGCTGTCTGTCCCCTCTCCCCATACTCCTCTGTCATCCACCCTGCTCCTCTGGTCCCCCCTTGCTTATTTGTTCCCCCCAAATGAGCGCTGCGGGAAAGGAAGAGACAGAGGAGCGGAGGGGGGTGGCGGTCCGCTGTCACTGAAGCTGGCCCACTGAGCCAGTGAAACTCCCTGTAGTCCCAATAGCCAGTTTATCCCTGATCAGGTCTCAGGACTGGCTTCGTGATTGGACAAGAGGAGAATCAGGGAGACAATAACGAATATTAATTTGCTATTGTCACACAATTGCGTGGGCTCAGGATGCAGTGCTCTACGCCTCGAGTAGGGTGACCACGTGTCCCGGATTGCCCGGGACAGTCCTGAATTTTGCAGGTCTGTCGCGGGCACCTTCATTCCAGGACAATACAGTGTCCCGGAATAAAACTGACACAGCCGCCCCCCCCCCCCCCGGGCCAATCTGATGCCCCCAAAAAAGGCAGCCACATCACCGCTTTACTCACTGACAGACAGTACTTGTCCTGGCCGGGAACGCCTGGAGAATCACAGTCCCTGCCCCCTGCTTGTGATTGGAGAAATCATAAATCCCTCCTTGTGTCCAATCACTGGGCTGTGATTCGTTACAGCACAAGCTGATTTTTGGGAAGGGAGGGTGTCCTTGAATGGTAGTTTGGAAATGTGGTCACCCTAGCCCCGAGCCCACCGTTTTGAAGCCGATTAGAGCCTCAAGCGTCCTGCATGTAGATTATGGGAACAGGTGCATAGATTAGGGGGGCGGTGTCCCTGCTCCCCGGATGTATGGGCCCACCACTGCTTGTCATACTAACTGTGAAACCTAAGAGGTTAATCCTCTGCATTGTGTAAAAAGTTTAATCCTGTCTTCTCTGATCCTTTCCTTTTTTCCACAGTCCCCAATCTATCTGCTGATAGAACAGAGCCTTGGGGCCACTTTGCACATGCTCAGTTTGGTGTGTATTGCTGGAGAGTTTTTAAGAGGGTGTGATCAGCACAGGGCCAATAATCACTGTCCAGACAGAGGGTCAGGGGTCCTGCAGCCGCATAGGACAATCAAGGGAGGATGGATATACCTCCTACAAGCTTTAACCAGACACTGATAGAAGTCACAAGACTGTTATATACTGCTAATGAGAAAAAGTATTTATCAGTTTATATTTACTAAAATAATTGCATTTCCATGTTCTGTGTACTGTAGGGGACCAGATCTAGTGAATGCAGGCTCATGGATTTAGTAACACATTTTTAATGTTCCTCTTACCAGGTCCCTTGCCGCACTCCCTGCTTATATGGGTTCACCTTTAATAATCTATCACTGTTATCTTCTTTTACTTTTTTACTGTTTATTAGAAAGTAAAAATATGTACAGCGCTACTTTCCTACCAACTTAGGTATAGGAGCTTAGAGAACCAAAGTAAGAGGGCTATGACAGAGCAAGTCCCCGACTTTGCTGATGCTAGGCAGTATGCTCTTCAGCAGTGGACAAATAGTTCAAGAAGGAAACCCAAAAGGGTACCCCTATTTAAAAAAATAACCTACTGAATGATAGGCAATGGGATCATTCACATTACTACTGATAAAAGTGGTCTTTGCGGCGGATTCACTGCAAGATTCGTTTTATCAGTGGTGGGGGAGAGGTGCCCACGCCCCTCCCTGTGCGTCCCAGTCATCTCTGCCGCTTACCGAAGCCGTCACTAGTGGCAGAGATGATCCGGTCCTTTCCACTCTGAGGCATGGAGTCAAGTGAGGGAAAGATGGCCCCCACTCGACTCCACACCATTGGATGACGGAAGAGATGTCAAACGTCACTTACACCCAATGGTCTTAAAGGGGAAATAAATGTTTCTATTTTTTATTGCATTTAACTGTAAATGTGAGATCTAATGCCCCGCACACACAAGCAGAAATTCCGTCAGAAAAACCTTGGATGGTTTTTCTGACGGAATTCCACTCAAGATTGGCTTGCATACACACGGTCACACAAAAGTTCTCTGAACTTTCGACCGTCAAGAACGCGGTGACGTACAACACTACGATGAGATGAGAAAACTAAGTTCAATTTTTTATCGGAATCATTTTTTATTGAAGTGTTTTTATTGAAAAGTTTCTGCAATGACACAAACACATGAGCTTCAGACTGATAGACCGGGTAGTAACTGCTATTGTGTTCATACATAGTAATACACATCTACAGTGGGGATCGAAAGTTTGGGCACCCCAGGTAAAAATGTGTATTAATGTGTATAACAAAGCCAAGGAAAGATGGAAAAATCTCCAAAAGGCATCAAATTACAGATTAGACATTCTTATAATATGTCAAAAAAAGTTAGATTTTACTTCCATCATTTACACTTTCAAAATGTCAGAAAACAAAAAAATGGCGTCTGCAAAAGTTTGGGCACCCTGCAGAGTTAATATCTTGTACTGCCCCCTTTGGCAAGTATCAGAACTTGTAAACGCTTTTTGTAGCCAGCCAAGAGTCTTTCAATTCTTGTTTGAGGTATCTTTGCCCATTCTTCCTTACAAAAGTCTTCCAGTTCTTTGAGATTTCTGGACTGTCTGTCACGCACTGCTCTTTTAAGGTCTATCCATAGATTTTCAATTATGTTGAGGTCAGGAGTTTGTGAAGGCCATGTCAAAACCTTCAGTTTACGCCTCTTGATGTAATCCCCCGTTGATTTTGAGGTGTGTTTAGGATCATTATCCATTTGTAGAAGCCATCCTCTCTTTAACTTCAGCTTTTTCACAGATGGCAGTAAAGTTACCATCCAAAATTTGCTGAAATTTTATTGAATCCATTTTTCCCTTTACTCGTGAAATGTTCACTGTGCCACTGGCTGCAATACAACCCCAAAGCATGATTGATCCACCCCCATGCTTAACAGTTGGACAGAGGTTCTTTTCATAAAATTCTGTGCCCTTTCTTCTCCATACGTACCTTTGCTCATTCCAGCCAAAAAGTTATATTTTAACCTCATCGGTCCACAGAACTTGTTTCCAAAATGCATTAGGCTTGTCTATATGTTCATTTGCAAAGTTCAAACGCTGATTTTTGTGGTGAGGACGTAGAAGAGGTTTTCTTCTGATGACTCTTCCATGAAGACCATAATTGTACAAGTATCTCTTTATAGTGGAATAGTGTACCACAACTCCAGTGTCTGCCAGATCTTTCTGGAGGGATCGTGCAATCAAACGTGTGCTTTTCTCACAATCCTGCGAGCTGTTCTGCCTGATATTTTTCTTGGTTTTCCAGATCTTGCTTTAACTTCCATTGTTCCTGATGACTGCCATTTCTTAATTACATTCCGAACAGAGGATATTGACATCTGAAAACGCTTTGCTATCTTCTTATAGCCTTGATTGTTGGGGTAAGGTCAGATGAGTCTGAGCATTTAAAACCTTTGAGATTGACATCACCTGGTCTTCCCAGACAATGATTGAGAACAATCCATGACACTGGCAGGTCTCAGCTTTGCAAAGGGGGCAGTGCATGCTATAAATCTGCAGGGTGCCCAAACTTTTGCTGACGCCATTTTTTTGTTTTCTGTAATTTTGAAAGTGTAAATGATGGAAATAAAATCTAACTTTTTTTGACATATTATAAGAATGTCTAATCTGTAATTTGATGCCTTTTGGAGATTTTCCCATCTTTCCTTGGCTTTGTTATGCACATTAATACAAATTTTTACCTGCAGTGCTCAAACTTTTGATCCCCACTGTATATCTGTAATAACAACATTGATCTGTTAATTAATTTGCACAGCAAACTTTACTGATCACAGGGATGTAAATTGAATCACTTTCACCCTGTTTATAGTCTTAAATATGCTCCCTCTTACTTGCAATGGCACAAACATGTCCTTCAGACTAAGGCCGCATACACACGATCAAATCTGTCTGCTGGAAACGGTCTGCTAGACCGTCCCAGCAGACAGATTCGATCGTGTGTACGGGCGAGCCGACGGATTTGGCCACCCGACAGATTTCAAAGCATGCTTTGAAATCTATCGGGTGGGAACCCGTCCGCCCGACATGTCTGCTGGTTAGTACACTTACCAGCAGACATGTCGTCTCGCACCGGCGCCGAATGGATTCGGCGCATGCGCGGAAGTGTTTTACTTCCTGGTGCGATGACGTGGTGGCGTCAACGTCACCGCCACGTCACCAATACGTCAGCGCACCGCCTGCTGGCGGGGATTTTGGTTTGCTCGTGTGTACACGCGAGCAAACCAAAATCCAAAGAGACAGATTTGTTCAAATCGGTCGGTCCGACCGATTTGAACAAATGAATTGCCTCGTGTGTACGAGGCCTAAGAGACTGGGTAGCAACTGCTTTTGTGTAACCACCAGAAACAAAGGTCTGTCTTTTGGTTCCCCTGCTATTAGCAATGGTTCCATTAGAATGTGCTCTATGTCATTCAGGCTTTTCACTCTATGCTGCCATCTACTGGTGATTTAATAGAAATTCCATGAGTTTTACTTTCTCCATTAGCAGAATTATAGTCTTTTTTTATGGGTTACCTGATTTTGACATCCTTTACATGACTGATGTATAACAGATGGAATTATTCCCCCTTTAAATCTAACCCCCACTATTCCTCTCAACTATAATAATTGAGACCACAACAGTGTTGGAGTTATAAAAGGCCGTAGCAACCTTAATTTATTAACAAATATATATATATAAATAACAAAATAACATAAACATCTGTTAACAAACCATAAATCCATTTAGTGTTGGTCTAAGCAGGAACTCCATACCCCTATGTGGGAAAAAAAACATAATGCACCGCGGTACCTTCCCAGTGTATTGATAGGCCTCCAGCCGACAAGCTGGCTCAGAGACAGCTACTGACCGCAGTGCTCCCATTACCACTTCCCAGCTAATCTCCGTTGGAAACCATTATCGGGACCCATAGCAACGATAGGTCCAAAACTCCTCCTTCTGCAATATCTTCCCTCTCCTGCAAAGACCAACACCCGCCACTGCCACGACATCCAATGATCCAGTACCCTATCAGAATGAAAACAGAAAAACAAGACAAACAAACATACCACCATAACCTAAAATTAGGAAAGGGTGGGTGGGAACTTTCCCCCGTGCTGTGCTTGCCTCTCATAGGGAGGGGCCAGCTTTTATCTGCCTCCTAACCCCTCCCATACAAAACTCCCACAGCACCTCCTACCTAAATTTACTTCCCCTGTTAACGCTGACATGACCGCCCTGCGCATATGCCATTACATTATATTGCTCTGGGCTTTTCTTGTGCACCACTAAAGTGTTCGGATTTGGCTTGAAGAAAAAGTGACAACCCTTCTTCCACAGCAGAAGCACTGGAGGCGTTGTCAAAGCCAGCTCAACTGTCCTTACTTGAACAGCTTCAGCACTTCTGCCATGAAATTTGAGGACTTCTCCTTTTTCCTGTTACTTAGGGGAAATACTGCAGCTTCTTTGAATTGTCTGTCTTTGAAGCATGCTTGCCTAGATACTCAAAAATGTTTATTTGATTTGAAATCCGAGAAAGGCTGTCAGAAAAATGTATTTTCAGCATTTTAAGATACTCCTCAGGGATTATTGTGGAATCCAAGGCATGCTATCTCTGTGTATTGGCACCATTCACAAGAGGGACATGGAGTGGAAGAAAGATTAGCTAAAGACTCCTATAATTTTAGAATGTGTGCAATGATGGCAATACATGGAAATTATTATGAACTTCTGAAAAGCTAGCTTTAGTAAAGTGGGCCGGTGCGCCCTTTTCGGAATGACTCAGTAACAGAGGTTTGCCTAGAAACTGTTGAGAGTTTAATTAAAAAAACTATTACCAATCTGTTATGAGCATAAGAACCCCTCTACTGGAAGAACAGGTTGTTATTCAACTGATTGAAGAAACTTCAATAAAGCAGTAAAAGCTGTCAAATGATTATTCTCAGATCTCCTGGTCGGTGATATTCTGTATTACATGCAATATTTGGATCATCATCAGTGGGTCTTGTCTTCTTTGGATTGAACGTGCATCTGTCATTTCTTTAACCACTTCAGCCCCAGAAGGATTTGCCACTCGTATTGACCTGGCCATTTTTTGCGATACGGCACTGTGACGCTTTAACTGTCAATTGCGCGGTCGTGCGACGTTGTACACAAACAAAATGTATGTCCTTTTTTCCCCACAAATAGAGCTTTATTTTGGTGGTATTTGATCACCTTTGTGTTTTTGTTTTTTTTTGCGCTATAAAAAGTTAGAATGTCAATTTAAAAAAATATATATATATTTTTAACTTTTTGCTATAATAAACCAAAAAAACAAAAAAAAAATGTCTTCATCAGTTTAGGCCAATACGTATTCTTTTACATATTTTTGGTAAAAAAAATCACAATAAGTGTATATTGATTGGTTTGCGCAAAGATTATGGTGTTTACAAAATAATGGATAGATTTAAAACATTTTTATTATTTTTTTTTTTACTAGTAATCTGCAATATTTATCGTGACTGTCACATGGCGGACACATAGGACACTTTTGACACCATTTTGGGACCATTGTCATTTTTACAGCGATCAGTGCTGTAAAAATGACACTGGCAGTGAAGGGGTTAACCACTAGGTGGCGCTGTAGGGGTTAAGTGTGACCTGGTGAGTGATTCTTACTGTAGGGGGATGGGCTGTGTGTCACATGACACTGATCTCCTGTCCGATTACATGGAGCAAGGGTCGCAAGCGTGACCACATGGCGGCATCTTAAAGGGGACATACCTGTACACCCATATGCCTGTCCGTGCCATTCTGTCAACGTAAATAGGCGTGAAGAGGTTCTTAATAGATTAAACGGGTTTTCGTTAATTTGGATATTTCCAAATAAACAAAATTTGTCGAAATTCGGAACAAAATTAATCGCACATTGTAACGGAACCCCAAATGGGACAGGGGTTAAAGCAGTTTAAGATATTCCATTCCCGAACCAAAGACAGCTACCGACACTCCACAGTCAGGCGAACAAATCCCAATAGCGAGACACACAGCTCTGTTTGAGGTTCCACACAAATAGACCCTTTATTGAGAAATACAGCTCTTATATACAGTTAGAATCCTGCAGTCCAAATAAACAATGACCCAACTCCACCCACATCATCACACAATGGTTCCTAACGAGCCCCAATACACATCTTCTGGTAGACATTCTGGCTCCAGCTCTGACATCATTTACATGAGCTAATTAACTACAGCTGATGTCTCAGACACATGACCTTTAGACTGTCTGTTAACTTGCAATACACATTCATCACAGGACTCCTTCACACAATACAGTGTCATTTAGCACAAGCCACCATGACAGATCCTCAGAAGCCACCCTAGATTCATTTACATCACAAAAGACAATAGAATGCAATGACAGCAAGCTTTATGGTACACTACAGCCAACACACAATATATATATACAATATATACAATTAAATCTGACTAGCCCATACCATAGTGGGGTTCTCATTTACCCTGTGCCCCTATTAAAGACACAGGGTGATCTACGTGATCTACACATAAGAGGCATCAGGGAACTTCTGGGTCCCACGGGCCCTTTTGTTACACACATACTGTATCTACTACAAACTACAGTCACACGTGAGCCCATTATTACAAGGTAAATCAAACAAATGACACAGGGAATATAACTACACTAATACCCAATTAAAATAACAAAAACATTTGAAAGTACAACACCTTTAATCATTAATATAGCTATCTCTGTCATTGTTGGACTGGAGGTAAAAGCAGACAGCCCAAGCCTGCACATTCTGAATAATAACTATGTTTGGGATTTGTTTCCATTCATTATGCATCATTTTGCGTTAATTTTAGGACTTTCTACATTGATTACATAAGAATGAATGGAAGATAATTCTTTTGTGTTATGCAATTCCCTTACTGTTTTCTCAATAATGCTTTCCATTTTAAGACTTCTATTTCGGTATTTAAATATGCCAACATGTTTCTAAAGATTGCACACATCTAAATCTTAACATTTATTCTATTCTCAGAATACAGACACTTTTATAGGATCATTTAGACACTTTTATTGTAAAATACGATGCCAAAAGAATTTTATGTTCAGTATTTCAGATGTCCTCAAGTACAGGCAGTCCAGTGAGACACAAAGAATGATCGAGCCGACCAGTATTTTCATCCTGCTGCTGGCATTTGTACTCCAAAGTGTGTCGCAATCAGGGGCCGGGCTCAAAGACCAATTGCAATAGTAGTGGGTGGACAGGTATACAGGCACTCACTTCTGGCAGATGACACAGGCTCCCCTGAGGTGTGGAGTCTAAGTAGTAGCTGGTTTTAACCAGAGCTTCTGATGGTGGAGATGGATTTAGCTGCAAGCTAGTACCAGGTTGTGGTCCTCAAGTTTGCCCCACCAGGGTGTGAGCAAGCCGGGGTCCAATAGTGGATAAACAGACAAGGATGAAACAGAAGCGTGGTCATTAAGCAAGCCAAGTGATCAATCACCAGTGGCTGCAGGTTGGGATCAAGCAGTAGAGTTGTCAAAGAACAGGCCGAGGGTCAAACACAGGTGGTTGCAGATTGGGATCAGGCAGTTGAGTAGTCCAGGAACAGGCCAAGGGTCAAACACGGGTGGTTGCGGGTACAGATGGCAGCAGGAAAGACAACAGCAAGACACTGGCAGGGAAGGCACAATAACCTGGCAAAGAGGATGTGCTGAGACAAGGCTTTTGGGAGGAGCAAGGGGTTCAAGGTTCAACAGCAATCAAGAAGACACCAAGCAGAGTAGTCTAATGCAGGGGTCTCCATACTTTTAAAGCAAAGGGCCAGTTTACGTTCTTTCCGACTTCAGGGGGCCGGATTCTTCAGTTGGGGTAGAAAATGCCCCAGGGCCGAGCATCAGTAAGAATAAACATGGCCCCAAGTGTTGGTGGGCAGTACGAAGAGGAATTGTGCTCCATCATTGCTATAAGTCTAAGAAATAGTGCCCCATTGTTGGTGCCATTGGGAGGAATAGTGCCTTATATCATTGAGAGCAATACTGCCCCAAGGGCCGGATTAAGGCTAGCAAAGGGCCATATCTGGCCCTTGAGCCGCAGTTTGGAGACCCCTGGTCTAATGGATCATGTAGGTTTATCCAGCAGATCAGGCAGGGAACTAACCAGCATCCCAGATAGCTCAGTGGGAAGAGTCAATGCCAGACACAGAAGAAGTCCCAGGTTCAAGCCCAGGTCCTGACAAAGTGTTCCAGTTGAGGCCCGTGGCCTGGTTTTATACGGCCCCCACTTGCAATTTGCTTTTATCACTTTTGTGGTCCCCCAAGCTTCGCACAGCGTAAGGATGAGCTTGGTTTAAAAAAAAATATATATATTCTAAAATCCCTGAGCGCCTCTCACTGATAAGCAGGGCGTGTTGCTGGGGCATGTGACAGTGTGCATCGCCAATAACAGACACCGAGTCATTTCCCGGTCCACAGCTGCAGAGCTCTCAGTGCCTGTGATTGGCAGCGGTGATTGACTGCGGCACTGCGTGCTGTCAGCGTCCTAGTGGGCTCGCCCGAGGTCATCCTTGCAGTGAGAGGCACTCGAGGATTTCTCAGGGGATAAGATAAGTTTACCACTGTAATGGATATAAAGCAAGTATTTAAATATATATAAGAATTTAAAAAAACAAGCTCATCCTTGCCCTGAGGGGAGCTTGGGGGCCACAGAAGAGATAAAGGCCAGATTTCTCAGGGGATAAAGAAGAGAAAATAAATATCTTTTACAACCTGAGCTCATCCCTACCCTGAGCAGAGCTCTGGGATTTGTTGGGGGCCAAAGAGGAGATATTATAATTCACCACACACAGCCACAAAAGCAGGAGAATTATTTTTGGGCAGTATATTAGAGCTCTGACGAACACACTTACACCGAATTTTAATGGTTCAACGAATTGCAGGCAAAATGGTCGACCCTTACGCACAATCACTTTATCAAATCTGGCCCTCTTTCAAAAAAGTTTGCAGACCCCTGCTCTAGCTGGTACAGGCACAAATGGCATTAATTTTGTTACAGCTATTTATATAGCACTGACAATGTATGCAGTACATTACGTATGGTACTCTATATTGTACACATCAGTCTCTGCCCTCAAGGAGCTTACAGTTTAAGTAGACATTGTGCGGTTCGTTTCTTTCTGAATAAATATTCTGACCAATTTTTCCGAATTTTTCCGAATATATCCGAATACCTGAATGACAGTTGTGAGGGGTTAGCTCGGTAGCGGGTGTGTGTGACCCCCTGGATGGGTTCACTACACGCTGAACTATACAGAAAAGCAGTTGAGGATGATTGAAATCAAAGGATATGATTTATTCTTCCATATTTCTGGATACAAGGGCAAGCATTAAAACAGCATAAACAAAACAAAACATAAAATAAACCCTGGCCACTTGGGGCGTCTACCTTCACAACACAGGAACCTACCTATGTAGGGCCAGATTTAGAAAGACTTGCGCTGGAGTATATCGATATGCGCCGCGTAACTGTCAAGATGCGCCGTAGTATCTATGCGGCCGTACCCACCAAACTAGATGCGACAGAAAACGGGCTTTCTCCGATCGGCTTAACTTTCCCTCACCAGAGTAAGAGTATCGTAAGCGCATATTTTCGCTTGTCGCATCCGTCGCGCCTATTGATTTCCCATTCAAATATGCAAATGAGGGAGATTTCCCGATTCGCGAACGGATTAGCACCAGACGCTGGCTACGTGCGCCGCGCGTATGTCGTCCGTCTGTCGCAAAGTTATTCCTATAAATAGCTGCTTTATCTTTATTCCTGACGGCCACAGGTCAGCAGGAGAGCAGCTACAGCAGCAGCGTTACCAACGAAAATAGCAAACTGAACAAACACACTTGCAAGGACAACACCTCTGTGTGCCAACATGCCAGGGGCAGTCGCAGTCCTAGCACTACTGATGGGTCCCCCGGTACGGAGGAGGCGGGCACGTGAGAGGATATACCGCACGCGCATGAGCCTCTTTGGCATGGGGGATGAGGAGGTGTATCGCCTCTTCAGATTCAGCTCAGATGCAATCCTTGAACTAACCACAAC
Source organism: Rana kukunoris (assembly GCA_029574335.1). Classification (NCBI taxonomy): domain Eukaryota; kingdom Metazoa; phylum Chordata; class Amphibia; order Anura; family Ranidae; genus Rana; species Rana kukunoris. The sequence continues at coordinate 28,256,767 of CM056051.1, read as the reverse complement.
CCTGCAGGATGACATCACCAGCAAGACACACCGCTCACAAGCAGTGCAGCCACTGGTGAAGGTCCTGGCAACACTTCATTTCCTTGCAAGTGGATCATTCCAGCGTACAAGTGGAGTGGTGGCTGGGATGTCACAGTCCTCCGTGAGCAGATGTGTGCACCAGGTTGTCCCCGCAATCCTCAGACGCATGTCCCACTACTTCGTCAGACCAACCACTGAGGAGCTGCGGCTGAAGGCAATGACAGATTTCTACAGCATTGCCAGATTCCCACGCACCGTGGGGGCCATTGATTGCACACATGTGGCACTCCAGCCCCCCAGTGCCACAGAGCACATATACCGCAATCGGACGCATTGGTATTCCATCAACGTACAGGTGATAGCCGATGCCCAATGCCTCATATGGCACGTCCGTGCCAAACACCCCGGATCCAGCCATGACAGCTACATCTACAATCAGAGCCCCATCCCAATGGAATTCGAACAGAACATGTATGGGGACAGCTGGCTGGTTGGTGAGTGATATGGGTGGCAGGCATGACTGTCCCCCCCCATGATGCTGACATCACAAGGGGCACATGCATGACTAACATCCTCCTGTCTTTTCCCTTACAGGTGACTCTGCATATGCACTGGGACCCCATCTAATGACTCCTTTCCGGAAACCCCCAAACCAGAGGAGAGAGAAGATACAATGCGGCACATATCAAAACTTGTGCAGTGGTGGAGCAAACATTTAGGCTCCTGAAGTCCCGTTTCCGCTGCCTGGATAAGTCTGGGGGGGCCCTATTGTATTCCCCTACCTTCGTGTGTCAGATCATCGGTGCATGTTGCATTCTGCACAACTTTGCCATGAGAAAGGGCCTGCAGATTGACATGCGTGATGACCTGACCCCCCAACCAGACAGCCCCCCCCTGCCAGAGGAGACCCATTCAGTTGATGGAAGAGCAGTCAGAAGGGTCCTCGCCGTAGGCATCTTTGGACACTAAACTAAAACATTGATCACAGGGACAATGCACGCATGCACACCACTGACGTCCCTAGATCGCACACACCACATCCACATCGCATTGGATTAGCCCAAGTCCAACATGCAGGACTTGGGAGCAGCAACGCCGGTGTCAAGGCCCCAATGATGTCGCTGTCCATTCATACACCATTCACACGTCATTCACACAGCCGTGGGGATAACTTCTCCCCAACGGCCGAGGGTGACACCCCTTACTGGCTGGAGTGCCACCCCCTCACATTCACACACCATTCACACTGTCCCCTGCACTCCTGACCGTGTGCAGTTAAACTCAAAATAAATAACTCATAACCTGAGCAACATAAAAAAAAAAAAAAAAAAAAGCTCATAACCTGAGCAACATTAAAAAAAAAAAAATCATAACCTGAGCAACATTAAAAAAAAAAAAAAAAAAAAAATCATAACCTGAGCCAAAAAAAAAAAGCCCTCATCTGGGCTGTCGGGGGCTCCTTCTGGTGGGCCCTCTCTGGCTCCTGAGCTTCCTGAAAGGGAGTGGGTGGGGGTGGGGGGGCATCTGGAGGTGGCTGATCCCCGGGTGGCCCACTCCTGGCAGGTGTGGCCTGCATGCCCTCCAAGGCCATGGCTATCCGGCCGAGGTATGAATTTGTGTGGGCCTGCATCCTGAGCTGCCGGGTCACTTCATAATGTTGGGCCCGCTGCCTCTGCCTCCCCTGGTCCCAGATGGCAGCTGTGTTAGCCTGGATGGCTGCAGTGAGGTGCCAAAGATCAGCCTGAACCTCCCCCAGGCTGGTCACCACTGCAGCACAGTTGCAGCTGACGTCCTGCACTGCCTCTGTCATGTGTCCCACGGAGGCCAGGCTGCCAGCTACCCGGTCCAGGTGCCCAGCAATCTCCCCCATCTGCTGGGTCTGCCTGGCCTGGTCCCTCGCCATTTGGTCATGGACCACGTCAGACACCCCCCTGGTCTTCCGGGTCGCCTTCCTGGGGCCAGGAGATGGTAGTCCCCGGGGGATGGAGTCGCCCTTGAGGGGCTTCCTAGGATGGGGGAGGGGATTTGAGAGGGCCCTGCTGAAGGGGAGGACTCCTCCAAAAATAAAACAAAGTCCTGCTCGGGAACAACAGGCTCCTCCTCAACCACCTCAGCAGGTGAGGTGTGGGCACTCCCCTCCATCTCAGTGTCTTCACCACCCAGGGGGTCGGGCTCAGGATGCCGTTGGGGGGATGGGGTGGACTGGCCGCCGACAGATGATGGCCCAGCTCCGTCATCTGTGGATGACACAAAGCAGACACATGTTGGTGGTCCCACACACTTGGCACATGTACCCTCCCCCCCCACATGCAACACACCAAATAGGGGATAAAAAACACTTACCTGTCCTGGAGCCTTCCTCCACGGAATCATATCCCGGTACCCCCTCCAACTGCTCCCTCTCCAGGCAGCGGGCGACCACCTCATCCTCCGTGGTCAGGCTGACCGCACATGGGGGTCCACCACCCGTGCCCCTCTCATGCCTCCTGATGGTGGCCACCTTGCCCCGGACTTTGCGCCTCAAATCATTGATTTTTTTCCCGATATCGGCAGCAGTCCGGGTGGAGTAGCCCAAAACATTGACCCTGCCAGCAATGCTCTCCAGGATGCCCTGCTTCCTGTCCCGGCTGGTCTTCCGACTTTTCCTACCATGGAGGAAGTCATTGTAGGTCTCCATAGCGGAGATCACTACTGACAGCTCCTGGGCGTTAAAGTTGAGGTTTCTCCTCTCTTTGCGGGGAACGGGAGCAGCCATCACACAGCAAAAGTTACTTCCCTGGGGTGGGGGGAACCGGATATACTTTTGCGCCGGAAAGGCATCTGCGGCCGCTTTTATACGCGCAACGGAACACATTGCGCTGCCGTTTCCCATGAAGTGGTGCTGACGGAAGTTGTGAGCATGCGCACAGGGGAGCGAGTGGAGCCCTCCCTCACTGCGCATGCTCCGTGGATGATGCGATGAACGTAAGTCACTGCGCTGGGCTCCGCCCATCATTTACATATGATCACACCCACTTCCACTTGCGTCGGGTTGCGCCAGCGCTTTTTTGTTACTCCGCCGCAAAGTAACGAACATGCGCTTGGTGAATACTGTACTTGACTCACTAGTTCGCGTCAGCATAACGTATATGCGCTGTGCTACGCCGGATAAAATATGCGCGCATCTACCTGAATCTGGCCCGTATTCTTCTACATATTTCTGGTAAAATTCTTGCAATAAGCGTTTATTGATTGATTGGTTTGCAAACAAGTTATAGTGTCTACAAAATAGGGGATAGTTTTATGGCATTTTTATTAATATATATATATATATATATATATATATATATATATATATATATATATATATATATATATTTTTTTACTAGTAATGGCAGTGATCAACAATTTTTATCGTGACTGCGACATTATGACACTTGACGCTGATTTGGGACCATTGTCATTAATACAGCGATCAGTGCTATTAAATTACACTGACAGGGAAGGGGTTAATCAGCAGGGGGGCGCTGAAGGGGTTAAGTGTGTCCTAGGGATGTGTTTTAACTGTAGGGGGATGGGCTACCAGTGACACGACACTGATCACCGCTCCCGATTACAGGAAGCTGTGATCAGTGTCCTGTCACTAGGAAGAATAGTCCTTTGTCTCTGTGAGACACTCGCGGGTATACCTGCGAACATCGAGTTCGCGGGACCCGCAGTCGGACTCACGGAGCTTGCGGCAGGCGTGCCCACAATGCAGCATCTTAAAGGTGGACGTACAGGTACCTCCATCTGCCCAGCGGTGCCATTGTGTCGTCGTATATAGTTGTGCACTGGTCCCTAATAGTTAATGGGATATTAATTATAGCTCTTTTTTTTTTTTTGCAAATAAAAAAAAAAAATGCAGAGGTGATCAAAGACCACCAAAATAAATCTCTATTTGTGGGAAAAAAATATCAAAAATTTCATATGGGTGCTGTCAGGTCACCTGTGGCCAGATGACAGAGTCAGGAGTGCACCACAAGGTAGTGAACCCTATGGCAGACTGCTGCAAATGGAACACAGAGTGGATATGGGAGGCAGGTCCACTAGAGCACAAACAGGGATCCCACAGGAAGCTTGAGCCCAATATTCCCCCGAGGCGCTGAGTCTAAGATCCAGCAGGTATTCACCAGAGAATCTAGTGGTGAGGATGGCCTTAGCTGCAACTGAATCCAGGTCGTGGCCCTCAGAGTCCCCTAGCTCACGCTCCGTAGGGCATAGAGGAGAGAGGGGAAGCAGCCACTCAGGATACAAGAGATAGTGAGGGGTAAGCCAATGTCAGGGCAACAAGCAGACAGGATAAACAAAGGACAGGCCAAAGGTCAGGGTAACAAGCAAACAGAAATAGTCGGGGACAAGCCAAGATTGGTACACAGGGATAAATGTAGCACACAGCAAGCAGGAACCCAAACACACAATTCTTAACAAACAACGTTGATCAGCAAGGCAGACCTGCAGTGCACTGGTTAATATAGAGTTCCTGATATGGCCTGGGGTGGAGCCATACAGGGAGGAAAGATGATAAAAGCAGCCAGGTGAGAGTGTCAGGCTTCTAAGGTGAACACATGGAGAGGAAGGTAAGCTGTCAGACATTACTGCATATCCATGACAGGTACAGTGTTGCATGACCGCACAATTGTCATTCAAAGTGTGACAGCGCTCAAAGCTGAAAATTGGTCTGGGCAGAAAGGGGGTAAAAATGCCTGGTATTGAAGTGGTCAAAGAAGTCAAATTCATAAGTGTATGCTAGTTCCATTAGGAATATATTCAGTGATATTTTATTAAACACAAAATGCTCTCTTTTGGTGTGTGTTTTTTATATCTGCCCAGAGTTCAGCCTTAAGGGCAGTACAGAACCCAGCTGTTTATTGTGTGACGGAATACATTCCCATTCCTAATGTAGCTGTTTCCAGTGTATACTTCATGTGGGCTAAAAACCCGGTAGCATTGTTTTGGAATTTTCATCACATTTTTATCATCTGAATTTTAGAAATCTAGGCCATGCTTGGACAAAACTAGTTTCCAATCGTAAATGTGTAATTTAAAGGCATACCAAAAATAAAGAAGCTTTGAATTGTATTTTACTGTGCATTTCATTCTTAGATTTATCTAACATAACCGTCTTTTTGTTTGTATTACTAGCATGGGATTACGCCAAACAACATGACTCATAAGAGCACAATGGACTGTTGCTGTTGACCCTGGTTTTGGATATCCTTGATCTTTACTTGAGAGACTCCGTGAAACTATTTTCTCCATTAGGCTTCAGAAAACACTGATATTCCTTCACAAAAAATCCAACAGAAAATGGAAGATGGCTACAGAAACGGTTCCAATTTTTACCAAGGAGCACGAGATATAGCTAGAGAGGTAAAGAGACAGAGCAGCAACCAAGCCATGGATGACTACTCACGGTACCAAGATAATACTTACGGAGGATACTCATCAAATGATGGCTATTATAATAGTGGAGATCATGCAAACCAGGATGAGGATGCCCAGAGTGATGCCACAGAGGGTCATGATGAAGAAGATGAGATATACGAAGGAGAGTATCAGGGTATACCGCATCCTGATGATATAAGGGCTCAACGTAAGGATACAGCCATAAAGGATGAATTTAAAGACCATGCCGATCTTATGGCGGAGCGGATGGAGGATGAAGAGCAATTAGCCTACCAATATGAAAACATAATTCAGGAATGTGGACATGGGCGTTTCCAGTGGACCCTCTTCTTTGTTTTAGGGCTTGCCTTAATGGCTGATGGGGTGGAAGTCTTTGTAGTTGGATTTGTGCTTCCCAGTGCTGAGAAGGACATGTGTTTGTCACGTTCTAACAAAGGAATGTTGGGTAAGCATCTTCATGAGACAGTTTTTCTTTAGATTAGCATAATGTAATTTCTTATTTGTTATGCATTTTGCGATGTGTAAAGCCCAACTCTAGCTTTGTTTTGTATAAAACACAGAAGGGTTATGTAACGGCACCCCAAATGGGAAAGGGGTTAACGCCGCGTAGGATATTCCATTCCCGAACACAAGGCAGTTACACAATCCGGCAAACAAGACCCATAATAATTCCCCCCATTAACGAGACACACAGCTCTGTTTCAGGTTCAAAACAGGGAATGCCTTTTGTGAGAAATACAAGCTCTTATATACACTTTAGTATACCACAGGAGATATGGCCGGATCCACCCACAACATCATACAATGGTACCTAACGATCCCCCCCAATACACATCATCCTTAATACATCTTTTAGCAGACATCCTGGCTCCGGGACCTGACCTCATTTACATGAGCTAATTAACTACAGCTGATGACTACAGGGTCGATTAGCACAAGCCACAATAAAAGGTCCTCAGAAGCCATCCTAGATTCATTTATATCACAACAGACAGACAGGTGGGCTGGAGTTGTTGACATTAGCATCTAAATGTATGTGTCCCCTCATTATGAATGAGTCACTCTTTCAATTAACCAGTTGAGTTCAGAATCAACAACCAGTAAATAGTTCTTTACAGATATCCTGGAATATATTGTGAATTACAGACCCATGTTAAAGCAATCCAAGACATATTCTGAATGTCCATTATTTTCTGGCTCATGCTTTCTAAGAGCTTCTGGGTGCCATGGGCCCTCCCGTTACAGGTCTCCCTTTTTTTTTTTTTAAAGCCCATGGCATCGGAAACACACTCAAAAACTTCATGCGGTGCCCAAAAAATGTGCACACACATAAAGAGGTTACACAAAAACGTGCAACAGGTGTCTACAAGCCCTCTAAAATCAAAGGGCCTTGCCCTGATTCCCCGGGGGGCATTAGGCTCCAGACAGGGACTGGGGTACTTTACACTTGGTCCATCTGGCCAAAACCAGATGGACCCCTTTTCTCGTGAGGGTCTGCCAAAACAGACCCACCCAAGTACTTGGTGGGGCTCCCCCGAAGCGAGACCCCATGAGAGAGGTCTAACTAAGCCAGAAGGCCATGTTCACCCCCTCCCAAGAATTTCAGGGCAGGCTTGGGGAGCTACACCCTACCAGTCACACGTGCAAAAAACATGTACAAACATAAAAATACAAAAAGTGACAAACAAAAGAGGTTGTAAAAATTCTGGATTTTTTTTAACCTTAATGCATCCTTTGCATTAAGGTGAAAAAACATCCGATGATTACCGCCCAGCCCCCCATTTTACTTACCTGAGCCCTGGAAAGTCTTGCGTTGCGAAAGCGCTCGATCGTTGCCCGGGCTTCTAGGCTCTTCGGGGCCGAGTCCTGCAATTGGCGGCTATGGACTCGGGAGCGCTCCCACAAGGTGACCCCCTTGGGAGAGGGCTTCCCAGAGGGGGTTATCTAAGGCAGTGGAGGAGCCGAGACAGCCGCCGTGGGACCCCAGAACAACAGAACCGGGGCCACTCTATGAAAAATGAACTGCACAGTGGAGGTAAGTATGAGGCCCCGTACACACGAGTAAATCTATCTGTTCAAATCGGTCGGACAGACCGATTTGAACAGATCTGTCTGCTGGGACGTATGTACACGATCAAACCAAAATCCCCGCCGGCAGACAGTGGTGGCGGTGACGTGGCGGTGATGTTGACGCCACCACGTCACTGCACCAGGAAGTAATACACTTTCGCGCATGCGTCAAAACCATTAGACGCGTGTGCGAGCAGATATGTCTGCTGGTTAGCATACTAACCAGCAGACATGTCGGGCGGACGGGTTCCCAGCCGACAGATTTGAAAGCATGCTTTCAAATCTGTCGGCTGGCCAAATCCGTCTGTTTGCCCATACACACGATCGAATCTGTCTGCTGAAACGGTCTGGCAGACCGTTTCCAGCAGACAGATTGATCGTGTGTACGCGGCCTGACAGTTTTTTTTTTTTATAAAAATCAAACCATTAGTACCACTTTAAATAATAAGAGAGTGGGGAGGAAGGGAGTGGAGAGGAGAGTGAAAAGTGGTTATTGTGTAAAACAACGACCAGGCCCTCCAGCCAGGGTTAGACCAGTGTTGGTCCACCTACTTGATATACAATCAGTGAATGTAATGCTACAGAGGTCTTATTTGCTTACCAAGTTTGACCCTTTGGCTGCTGTACAGCCTAATGGAGAGTTCTAGTAGATGCAGATGTTACTCAGTACAGGGGCAATTTTAATTTAAAAGACCAAACAGTATAGCAATCTCCAGTAGGCATGTCAAAAGAGATGAGATTAACCAAATGTAATACATACTTAATCTGACTGACGACTTTCGGCAACACAGACAATTCTTATTTATGACAATCTTATGCCTGAGGATCATTGAGAAATAGTAAAGAAGATCTAGTCAAAGGACTGTCTGCAGTTCCCCAAAACATCCAATCGAATCCAAATATTTTCTCCATTTGCCATTTTAAACCCTACATTTGACCTGTTGGCTGCTGTAGAGCCTTATAGAGTGGTCCTGCAAATAACACCTTAAAACAGTGGTGGTCAACTTAGTAGACATGTGCACTGCCGATTTTTTTTTAGTTTTTCGCTTTCATTAAAAAAATAAAGTTATTATAAGTTAAAATTCTAAAATTTGAAATTTGGAAATTCGAAAATTGGGAAATTCATAAATTCTTAATTTGAAAATTCATAAATTTGAAAATCCGAACATTTAGGCTTCATTTCCACTGGCGTTTTTACAGCCACGTTTTTTACAGCTTAAAAACGCCTGTCCACGTTTATTTTAGAAAAAAATATATATATATTTTTTTGGAGCTAGAGCTTTAAAAATGCAGCGGCCGCGTTTTTGAGCGTTTTTGCGCGTTTATGCGCGTTTTTGAGCGGTTTTTAATGTCTGGCGTTTTTACAGCTCTATTGCTGGAGCTTCAGACCGCACTGGTCCCGCGTTTTTTTTTGCAGCTTAGCCATCTACAGCTCAAAAACTTCATGGTGGGCATGAGGCCATAGATTAACATGGACAGGCGTTTTTAAGCTGCAAAAAACGCTCAGAAAAGTGGATGTAAAAACGCCAGTGGAAATGAGGCCTAAAAAGAACAAAACTCCAACAAATTTAAATAATAACTAACTAACTAACTAATTAATAATAACTAACTATTAAATTATACAGTGCCTCCCGCTGAGAATGTGTTTTTAGCACAACAGCATCACGCTGATTCTCGGCGACAGGGTGCCGACATCTCGCACTCGCTGGAATAGTAAAAGCACATTCCAGCGAGTGCGTCATAGAAGCGACGGGGATCCGACGTGGATTCCCGCCAATTCAACACGTGGGCGGCGTTTGTTATGAATCCTAAAATAAAAATCCGGCATGGGTTCCCCCCTCAGGAGCATACTGGGCCCTTAGGTCTTGTATGGGTTGTAAGGAGACCCCCCTCTACGCCGAAAAAACGGCGTGGGGGTCCCCCCACAATCCATACCAGACCCGTATCCAAAGCACGCCGCCCAGTCAGGAAGGGAGTGGGGGCGAGCGAGCGCCCCCCTCCCCTCCTGAGCCGTACCGGGCAGCATGCCCTCAACATGGGGGGGTCAGGTGCTCTGGGGCAGGGGGGGCGCACTGCGGCCCCCCCACCCCAGAGCACCCTGTCTTCTTTTTTTTTTTTATAGTGTATTTTTGTGCGTGAGAGAGGAGCCAGACTGCAGGAGTTGGGAGTAGGCAGACCCTCCCCCCGGAGGCATTCGCCATCCTTCTCCATGCCCCTGGTGGCAATGGCGGGTGTGAAGGGGGGCCTCCCACTCACCCCGCCCTACCTGTTCCTCTTGGGAGCCCAACTGGGGCCCAACGGGACCCCAATGGGGCAGAGGGACTCCCCCTATGAGGGAGTGAGGGGGCCTAGCCCACCCAGCCAGCCCCGTAGGTCCTTCGCCTCTCTTTATTTTAGGAGACCGCATGGCCAAAGTGCGTGTGTTTTAAACCAATTTCGTGTGCGTGCAAGTGTGGTGGTTTTTTGGGGGGGGGGTGGGCGTACTAAGCACAGGCGTACCTTGCATAGCACACCCACCGGGAGCCGGGCTGAGACCACCAAACTCAATTCACATGTAGCCGAGACCGGGATCCGAACCCTTGGCTGCAGAGGTGAATGGCTTGTCAACGCAGTGCCAATCACGTTGAGCCACCACAGCTCCCCCAGAGCACCCTGTCTTCATGTTGATGAGGACAGGGCCCCTTCCCGACAACCCTGGCCGTTGGTTGTCGGGGTATGCGGGCGGGAGGCTTATCGGAATCTGGGAGCCCCCTTTAATAATATATACCAGCCCCCCACCCTAAGTGAATGAGTATGGGGTACATCGTACCCCTACCCATTCACCTGCAAAAAAAGTGCAAACACAAATAAACCACACAGGGTATTAGAGGTCTCTATTTAGAGGACTTATATGGAGGGGTGGCCAAGCCAGAATAAGCCTACAAACCCTACAACTCCCTGTAAAAGAGGGGGGAATGGCGGTTCCACATCCAAGGCTATACTTTTTAGCAGCACAACTGCAACACCTGGCAGGATGTGGAACCGTCGAAGGAGACGGCTCTAACACCCGACTTTTGCTGACAGACAACCCCCACAAACAACTAGTGGAAGCCTTAGAGGCAAACTTTTATTGCCATAACCACTCGATTACAAAACTAGTGATTAAAACATGGCACACAGCAAAAAAAATATTGGGATACGCTGGTCTGACAGAATTCTCCCCTCTTTGGAATAACAATAACCTACAAGAGATACTAAGCATTGAGGTATCGCCCGAATGGACGAGTAAAGGCATAAGTCGCCTTAAACATCTGTTCGAAGGGAACACTATGAAATTATTTCAAGATCTAGTAAAAGAATTTAAAATCTCTAATAAAACTTTTTTTAAATTCCTACAGATTCGCCATGCTATACAGACACAATTCGGCTCTCAGACGGTCGAGTGTGCTAAGATTCCTGCTTTGTTTGCTGTAACTGGGGCAACAGCAGCTAAGGGCTTAATATCGGGGATGTATAGTTGCCTGGGCGCCAGGGCACTAAGTAAAGCAGGTCCGTGCAAGAGTAGAGAGGCATGGGAGCATGACCTGGGATCAATATCTCCACAACAGTGGGCTAGGATTCTCCAACAAGGCACCTTGGTGTCCATAGCCCCGGCCCAAAGACTGTCCCACCTATTTCTTCTTTATAGGGTCTACCATACACCCTATAAAATGTTCAAGCTAGGTTGGAGACAAGACAACCACTGTCCCCGATGTAATAACAAAGGGGATTTATTACATATGGTTTGGAAGTGTCCAAAATTATATAGCTACTGGGTGGGAGTTATAAAATGGATCAATGAGACATATGGATCTCTACTTGATCCAACAGCCAGGGTATGCCTCTTGGGATGCATAGATAACAGCTGGGTATTGCAGGGAACACTCAAGGCCATACTAAGGAGCCTATTCCAGGCTCATAAGGTAATTGCCCAAAAATGGCAGGCACAGGCTCCCCCGACCATAGAGCACTGGACAGCGGCTATGAAACAAACAATTTCAAATGAAAGAGTTCACTTCACTAAGCAGGGGAAACTGTCTAAATTTGTCAAATTATGGGGCCTTTGGCAGTAGAGCGCTGAGTATTCTACTACTTCTAACATTGAGGTTGCATGCTCTCGAACGGCAGGGGGAAGGGTGGGAGGGAGAGGGGGGAGGGCAACATACATAGCCATTACATATCCAACAAGATTTAGTGGTCTTTAATCGGTTATATGAAATCCTAAATTAGTTCTGAATCACTTTGTTTCTCTTTTTTTACATACTGTATGAAAAATGTTTGTACACTTGCTTGTTGGATTGTAATATGGTTTTAAAACAACAATAAAAAAATGTAAACACAGGGTATTAAAATATTTTATTAGTTATTAGGGGGTGGGTGCCGCTGTTCTTCGCCGCCATCTGGTTCTCTTCCGCCGCCGGGGGGGTCGTTTTTATAAAAGCGCCCACCCCCCGGCGGGCTTCCTTCGACATCTTTTCTTCTCCGCTCTCCGGGGGTCTTCTCCGCTCTCCGGGGGGTCTTCTCCGCTCTCCGGGGTCTTCTCCCACTGTCCGGTGCCTTCTTCTTCTTCTTCAGGACTGGCCGCCGCTATCTTCGTGTTCGCTCAATTACTAGCGGCCAGTTCGCTCTTCTGTCACGTCTTCTTCTTCTCTTCTTCTCCAGATGTTGACGCAACGCTTCTTCCCCCTGTTATGCCGGGCACGCGGCTCCCAGCGACTTATATAGGCCTATCTTGTGACGTCGCAGTCCCATCATGCCTCGGTAGGTACCACATGGGTAGGTCACGTGGTACCTATCGGAGCATGATGGGACTGCGACGTCACAAGATAGGCCTATATAAGTCGCTGGGAGCCGCGTCCCCGGCATAACAGCGGGAGGAAGCGTCGAGTCAACATCTGGAGAAGAAGAGAAAAAGACGTGACAGAAGAGCGGACTGGCCGCCGCTAGTAATTGAGCTAACACGAAGATAGCGGCGGCCAGTCCTGAAGAAGAAGAAGGCACCGGACAGTGGGAGAAGACCCCGGCGAGCAGAGAAGACCCCCGGAGAGCGGAGAAGACTTTTATAAAAGCGACCCCCCCGGCGGCGGAAGAGAACCAGACGGCGGCGAAGAACAGCGGCACTCACCCTGCCCGCAGAAGATGTCGGGAGAAGCCCAACGGGGGGGGGGGGGGGCGCTTTTATAAAAGCGACCATACACACCCCCCCCGGCGGCCAACTAATAAAATATTTTAATACCCTGTGTGGTTTATTTGTGTTTGCACTTTTTTTGCAGGTGAATGGGTAGGGGTACCCCATACTCATTCACTTAGGGTGGGGGGCTGGTATCTGGGGGCCCCCTTATTAAAGGGGGCTCCCAGATTCCGATAAGCCGCCCGCATACCCCGACAACCAACGGCCAGGGTTGTCGGGAAGGGGCCCTGTCCTCATCAACATGGGGACAGGCTGCTCTGGGGTGGGGGGGCCGCAGTGTGCCCCCCTGCCCCAGAGCACCTTTCCCCCCCAATGTTGAGGGCATGCTGCCCGGTACGGCTCAGGAGGGGGGGGCTCGCTCGCCCCCACTCCCTTCCTGACCGGCCGGCCGGCATGCTTTGGATACGGATCTGGTATCGATTATAGGGGAGCCCCCACGCCGTTTTTTCGGCGTAGGGGGGTCTCCTTACAACCCAAACCAAACCTAAGGGCCCGTTATGCTCCTGAGGAGGGAACCCATGCCGGATTTTTATTTAAAATCCGGCGGGGAGTTCCCCTTCAGGATTCATAACAAACGCCGCCCACGTGTAGAATTGGCGGGAATCCACGTCGGATCCCCGTCGCTTCTATGACGGCTTTGTCTCCATCGTGGCAAGCCAGCTTGGCACTGGCTCCCGCGATGGGGCTCGCAAGTGGTCAATCTCGCCAAAAAAGGCAGCGAGATTGACACAATATCGCAGTCACCTACTGTAGGTATTAGAGTTTCCTTTCAAATGTGTCTGTTATGCCGTGTACACACGATCGGAATTTCCAACAACAAATGTTCGATGTGAGCTTTTGGTTGGATATTCCGACCGTGTGTATACTCCATCGGACATTTGCTGTTGGAATTTCTGACAACAAATGTTTGAGATATGGTTCTCAATTTTTTCGACAACAAAAGTTCCTACGCATGCTCAGAATCATTGAACTTCATTTTTCTTGGCTCGTCGTAGTGTTGTACGTCACCACGTACTTGACGTTCGGAATTTCAGACAACATTTGTGTGACTATGTATATGCAACACAAGTTTGAGCCAACATTCCATCTGAAAAAAATCCACGGTTTTGTTTTTGGAAATTCCGATCGTGTGTACACGGGATTGGTCAATGTAACAAATATAAATTTATCGGAAGTTACGAATTATCCGGAAATAACGAATGCCGCATCTAAACAAATGGAGCGGAATGAATTAATCCTAATTATACTAATAAAAAGGTTTTATTATTATTGTTATTTAGTATTATTAATTTGTTACATTCCATTTGTTTAGATACGGCATTCGTTATTTCGGATAATTCGTAACTCTGGGTAAATTTCTCTAACAGCCAAATTTGAAAGGAAATTTCAATACCTATAATTTAATAGTTAGCAACAGTTAAGTTATTATTAGTTCGTTTTTATTTCAGATTTTCGAAATTTCGGATTTGCAAATTTTGGGATTTTTGTTATTATTTTCCGATTTACGTTCTTTTGAATTTTTATTCTTCTTTTCGCATTTCCGAAATTTCAGATTTTTGGATTTTCGAATGTACGAATTTTTTAATTTACGAATATTCAGGAACAATTTGTTAAACAGGTTAAAATTTGTTTAAACACGTTCATTCCGATACAACTTACTAAATACAGTATACAGGGCCTCAAGCCCTAACATTACTAAAGGGACATACATAATAATCAGTAAATACATTGCTACAAAAAGCTGCAAGAGACAGAAAGATGGCCAGAGACTGGAAACATATAGCCAGATTCAGGTACACTGGCATAATTTTGTTCTACGCCGCCGTAAATTAAAGAGGCAAGTGCTGTATTCACAACGCACTTGCTCCCTAAGTTACGGCGGCGTAGCGTAAATGGGCCGACGTAAGCCCGCGTAATTCAAAGTAGGCTGGTGTGGGCGTGTTGTATGCTAATGAATTGTGACCCCCACGTAATTGACGCCTTTAAAGAACGGCGCATGCGCCGTCCGTAGACGTATCCTAGTGCGCATTCTCCAAATCACGTCGCAAATAGTCAATGCTTTCGACGTGAACGTAACCTACGCCCAGCCCTATTCTGAATCGACTTACGCAAATGACGTGAAATTTGATGGCTGTTCCGACGTCCATACTTAACATTGTCTGCGCCATCTTTTTGGTGCTTTATCTTTACGCCTGAAAAACAGCCTATGTAAACGGCGTATCTTACTGTGACTGGCCTGCGTAGATTCGTGAATAGACGTATCTTTCTGATTTACCTAATCTAGGCGTAAATCAGCGTACACACCCCTAGCGGTCAACGTAAATAGGCAACTAAGATACGACGGCGTAGGAGACTTACGCCCGTCGTATCTTAGCAACATTTAAGCGTATCTCAGTTTGAGCATACGCTTAAAGATACGACGGCGTGGATTCAGAGTTACGACAGCGTATCTACTGGTACGCCGTCGTAACTCTTTCTGAATCTGGCCCATAGGAGTTGTTGGAGACTGCAGTTATGCTTCAGGTGAGATTCTCAGCAGTGTTTTCCTGTTTTCCTGAGAGTGTGTATACTTACCTGTTGCCGTGGAAACCTGTGCATGCTCAAAATGACTTTGACGCATGCGCGATAGCTTCCTAGGCATAGGTAGGGTGCAGCAAGATGGCGGCAATGGCATCGAATGTGACGTGCGCAATGACGTCACCGCGTTCTTGCCATTCAAAAGAACAGCAGTTCTTTTGAATGGAGAGTCTGTACACTCGGGGCGGCTACAGATTCTTGCCAAAAATCTCGTCAGGAAAAACTACGTTTTCTTCCTGACGAGATTCTGGCCCGTGTGTACAGGGCTTTAGTCATAGACTTAAAGGGTTTGTTAAGGATTTTTTTTTTATCTTAATAGCTTCCTTTACCTTAATGCCGTGCTGTTTTCATGTCCTCATTGTTCGTTTTTGCTCTCAAGTCGCTGTAATTCTTCCCTGATCTCCACACTTCCTGGTTGTCTGTTTCTTGATAACCACAGTGCTGGGAGCTTTCTCTCTGTGGTCACTAATCAAGGAGGTGTGATTACTGTGTGTCTAAAACCCCTCAGCCCCAATCACTTTCGTTTTCCAAACCATCACTGCCCTGTATTGGCTCTCTGGCTCTGTACATCACAGGCAGGAAACAGCATGCAAAAACGAAACTGAAACTGCAGGTACATTATATGATTGATTTTTATCTATTTTTAATCGTTTTTTAAAAGGAATCAGTTATCTTTTATGTCTCTATAACCTGTAAACAGTCATTTCAGCAAAAAAAAAAAAAGAAAAATAATTTCCTTTACAACTCCTTTAAGACACTTAACATTAGAATAATAGAGATCACTATTACAGCACCTTTACAAAATCAACACTTTTACATTTGCAATCCCTCTAGCCCCCTTAGAAATTACTTATGCCACATTTGATATTTCTTTTAGCACAGGCCATTATAAAAAAAATCAGAGGAAAACGAATCTTAAAAAAAGAAAAGAAAAAAGAGATGGACAGGAATTTAAAAGGTTTGGCCTCGACCAACTGAATTTGCATTCTTAGTAAATTGCATCCAACTCATTGATATGTTATTTCATATTTGCTGTATAAAGCAACACAACATTGGCCATCACCATTTGTTTCTTTTTTGTGTGGACAAAAATGAAAAATCACAGCAGAAAACATGTCTATTTACTCACTTATGTTGGTGGATTTTATTGAAGTCCCGAAAAGTGAGGCATAACACTTTATTACAAGGTACCATGAGAGCAATTCAAGCTTGGCATTGCCATCTGTCATGCCTGGCCTTGCGCTGAACTCAGGAATGAAATATACCCTCTGCAATTGTCATTGGAAAAACACGAATGCCTATTAAAAAAAAAAAAACTGTTTAAATGGAGACTTGTTTATGGCTTGGGGATACAGTGATTGTTTATTGCTTAGGAATTGCATGAAATTAACCACTTGCCACCCAGGCCAATGCTGACACGTATCTCCTACATGTAAAAACGTACATGTTTTCTAGAAAATTACTCAGAATCCCCAAACATTATATATGACCCTAGGGAATAAATTGGTAGTCATTGCAACTTTTTATCTTGTTTTTGCTCAACAACTTTTCAAACGCATTTTTCGGAGGCTTGTAAAGCCATCAATATGAATGCCACATCTCCGCCTGACGCGTTTCGTTGGGTAATACCAACTCTTCAGGGGCAGATGCAACAGTACTCAAGGATCTAACAGTAACCAAGGATCTATGATACGTCTAAATGATGGAAAAAATGTGGTGAATAAAAGTGACAAACTTGTTGTTCCTTTAAGTACTCACCTGTGCTGTAAACACAGAGCTGGAGGACCAGGACTGTAGGAGATGTCTGCCACGGGAGCTGAGGTGACCGAGGCAAGCGGAAGCAGCCAGGAGAATACATGGAATCCCAGAGAAACAGTGTCTAGATGGTGGTAGACATGAGCTCCACTTCTGTGGATATCAGTAAATTATACATAGTATAAAATCAATATGTGATCTGGGATGAGAAAAGTTTATTAAAAGGAAGTGAAAGGAGCCCAAATTGAAAAGATTGAAATGAGTAGCGTGAGTTTATTTTGTATGTTTATTATGTTTGTTTGAGTTTGTTTAGAGTTACAGAAGAGGTCTGATGTGTCCACCGCAATATCGCAGTCACAGTAAAAATCGCTGATCGCCGCCATTAATAATAAAAAAAAATATTAATAAAAATGCCATAAATCCATCCCCTATTTTTGCGCAAACCAATCAATATACGCTTATTGCGATTTTTTTTACCAAAAATATGTAGAATACATATCAGCCTAAATAATTTTTTTTATATATTTTTTTGGAGATATTTATTATAGAAAAAAGTTAAAAATATCTCTCTTTTTTCAAAACTGTCGCTCTTTTTTTGTTTATAGTGCAGAAAAAAAAAATGCTCCAGGGCTGAAGTGGTGAACTAATGATGAGTTAAAGCGGAGGTTCATCCTAAATATACTCTTTCCCATGTGATCAGCATACTGGCGCTGACGCCAGTATGCTGTTTTTTTTTTTTTCAAATGCCCCACTTACTGTGTAATCTTTAATTTTGATTTATTTCCCCCGCGGTGGATGGCACCTGTATAGCCCGTCATGGCTTCCGAAAATACCCGATTTAGGACTCGGGTATTTCCGGCGCAATACGGCGCATGCGTACAGACCTAGGAGCTGAGCTGACTGCACAGGCGCCGTATTTCTCCGAGTCCGAGTCGGAGAAATACGGCGCCTGCGCAGTCAGCTCCTAGGTCCATGTGCAGGCGCCGCATTGCACCGGAAATAACCGGAGTCCTAAATCGGATATTTTCGGAAGCCGTGACGGGCTATAGCGGCGCCATCCACCGCTGGGGAAATAAATGAAAAGATTACACATTAAGTGGAGCAATTAAAAAAAAAAAAACAGCATACTGGCGCTGACGCCAGTATGCTGGATCGCATGGGGCATAGTATATTTAGGGTGAACCACCTCTTTAAGGTTTGGGGCAAACTCAGTTCAGCCGTAATCTGCAGGAAATTGTCACTTGGCAGCAAGCCCCCATTCCAATCTGCTGCAGCCATGGAATCCCCCACCTAGTGCCAGGACAAGGACAACCAGTGCCCACCACAAAGCCCTGCATACCAAGGGTTGGGGATGTTGGTGACATCATTGACCCAATATGGCTACATGGCATATGTGGTCAATAAGAGTGTCCATATATGGCACTGTGGTCATATTAGAGCAAGGATGCACACCCATCTCTTTGTCACGTGCAGTTGCAGGGTGGGGAATTCCACGGCTGCAGCTGATTAGGGCGGTGGTCAAGTGACTGGTTCTTGCCAAATTCAGTTTGGCCCAAACCTAAACTCTTCCCTACACTGGGATTTTTTTTACCAAAAATATGTAGCAGAATTTTTTTTAAAATGTCTTCATCAATTTAGGCCAATATGTATTGGCCTAAATTGATGAAGAAATTCATTTTTTTATGGATATGTTTTATAGCAGAAAGTAAAATATATATATATATTTTTTTAATTGTCTGTCTTTTTTTTGTTTATAGCGTAAAAAAAAAAAAAAAGCTCTATTTGTGAGAAAAAAGGACAACATTTTTATTTGGATACAGTGTTGCACGACCGCGCAATTGTCAGTTAACCATTTAAGCCCCGGACCATTATGCAGGTAAAGGACCTGGCCAGTATTTGCTATTCGGCTCTGCGTCGCTTTAACTGACAATTGCTCGGTCATGCGACGTGGCTCCCAAACAAAATTGGCATCCTTTTTTCCCCACAAATAGAGCTTTCTTTTGGTGGTATTTGATCACCTCTGCGGTTTTAATTGTTTGCACTATAAACAAAAATAGAGTGACGATTTTGATTTTTTTTTAATATTTTTCACTTTTTGCTATAATAAATATCCACAAAAAATATATAAAACATACTTTTTTCTCAGTTTAGGCCGATTTTTGGTAATAAAATCGCAATAAGCGTTTATTGATTTGTTTGCGCAAAAGTTATAGCGTTAACAAAATAGGGGATAGTTTTATGGCATTTTTATTGATATTTTTTTTTTTACTACTAATGGCGGCGATCATGGATTTTTATCATGACTGCGACATTATGGTGGACACATCGGACAATTTTGACACATTTTTGGGACCATTGTCATTTTCACCACGGAAAGTGCTGTAAAAATGCACTGAATACTGTGAAAATTACAATGACGGTGAAGTAGTTAACCACTAGGTGGCGCTAAGGGGTCATGTGGGAGTGATTCTTACTGTAGGGGGGTGTGGCTGTAGGCGTGGCGTCACTGATCACCATTCCCTATATCAAGGAACAGATGATCAGTGTCACTGCCACAGTGAAGAACGGGGAAGGTGTGTTTACACACACCTCTCCCCGTTCTTCAGCTCCTGTGACCGATCGCAGAACACCGGCGGCGATCGGGTCCACGGGTCCCGCGGGTGCGGTCACGGAGCTTCGGACCCAGCCATGTGCACCTGGGCTCTTAAAGGCGACGTACCTGTACGTTAAGGTGACCAGATTTTATAAATGAAATCCGGGGACATATTTTTTTTTTTACTAGTAATGGCAACAATCAGCGACTCTCTGCCCTTCGCCACGTGCCTCACAGCCTGCCAAGTCCGGCTAATTCTGGGTGGGGAGCGGAGGAAGATTACTATGCTAGGGTAGGCAAGGAGATAAGCAGGCAGGTGGCTGGCCGGGACTTGAGCCAAGGCAGAAGAACATGTAAGCAGAGCTGATCCCTCCGCTCCGACCAGCACATGATCATCAGAAAGGGGCACAGACAATGGGAAAAAATACACCCCCCTAAGCTAGTAGGAGCGGCTATCATTCAGATTATTTTTTTTTATTCTGCCTTGACTGTCTTTGAAATTGCCCCAGTCCCTGTTCAAATCCAATCTGGGGACAAAACTGGGGACAGACTTGGCCTGGGGACAGTGGCCCAGATTCACAGAGCAATTACGCCTGTCTAACTGGTGTTAGACAGGAGTAATTTCAAATTTTGCGTGCCGTATCACTAGTTTGAATCCTCAAACCATGATACGGCGGCTTCGATCCGAGAGGCTTACGTCTTCGTAAGCCTTCGGATCTACGCTGCGATATTTTTGCGGCCGCTGGGAGGAGTTCGCGTCGTTTTCATGCGTCGGGATATGCAAATGAGTTTTTACGGCGATCCACGAAGATACGAGCGGTCTTCGCAATCGCTTTCGTCTATTTTTTTATACGTACTGTTAGACCAGCTTTTTGCTGGTCTAACGGTGCGTAGCCCATGTTAAGTATGGCCATCGTTCCCGCGTCGAATTTAAAATTATTTTTTTTTTTTTTACGTAACTCATTCGGGAATAGGAATCTCCGCAAACGACGCTACTCAAGAAAAAATGACGTAACGACGTGATTTCGCGCAATGCACGGCGGGAAATTTGCGAATGGAGCATGCGCAGTTCGATCGCCGCGGGAACGCGCCTATTTTAAATGATTCACGCCCCCTACTCGTGCAGATGGATTGCGACGGGAGAAATACACTACGCCGCCGTCGTTTACTGGACAAAATCTACCTGGATTCCACGTAGAGCCAGGTAAAAAACGGCGGGGTAGTGTATTTCTGATCTGATGAACCAGCAGATGCTGAGAAACGCGTCATCCCATTGGCTGGCCCGAGGTTCGACGTCACTTCCGGTCGTACGGCGACAGACTGCGCTTCATAGCGCGTCCTATCCAGGAAACACGGCTCCTGGATCCCCTGTTGCTTCTCCTAGGCTTCCCCAGAATGGGTCTTCATATCTCCCATGACTTGGCCAAGTCAGCCTGCCTGCAGCTGTAAACGATCGTTGTGACCCTTGACCAGCCGTTAACCCCTGATGTGCCCTTGCTCTCAATTGTTTTGTGAGTAGCCAATCTACTGTTTACTACTATTTTTACCTCATTAAATCCCTATTTTACTACACTTAGTTTGGCGCATGTCCTTCTTGTCTACATAGTGTATTTCTGATACTCTACGATAGTCTAATTCTATCTGAATCTGGGCCAGTGTCCTCAATCAGGGGACTGTCCCCTGAAAATGGGGACGTCTGGTCACCCTTCTGTACGTGCCTGTGCCCAGCCGCGCCATTCTGCCGACGTATATAGTCAGAAAGGGGGTCCTTAAGTGGTTAAAGCGACGCAGTGCCGAATCGCAAAAAGTGCTCTGGTCAGGAAGGGGGTAAACTCTTCTGGTGCTGGAGTGGTTAATAAAAGTCAGCAGCTACAGTTTTTGTAGCTGCTAACTTTTATATGGGTGGAACTCTGCTTTAAGCAGGGGTAAATCCTTCCGGAGCTAAAGGGGTTAAATCACACCCTCGCAGTACTGCACAAAATCCCTTCCATGTTCACCCATCTAGCTGGAACTAGTACCATATAGGTCACTAATGAAGAGCACATTTGCATGGCGGAGCATAATCTGGTCACTGTGTCCTCGGGCGGCAATTACAGGACAATATTCTTGTACCAAAACTTTTAATTGAACTCCTCCATCTTCGGGGGCCATGAAATTATTTTTAATGATGGTACCAGTATAAACTTTCTAGTTTAGAGCAATTTTCTCAAAGTCATAAAAACCTTCAAGTAGAAATAATGATATGATCTTCCAGATGGCACCAATTTTTTTTCTCGAGCGGCCAGGTACACCTTGTCATAACACATTGCTGTAATGAAAGTTGCATTCTTGCAGCATTCTACTAACAATGTGTCAGAATGGAGATGATTCCATAGTCAGATGCTGGGCAGGCTGGGTCACGGCTCCCCAGAGACTTTCACTAATGTGCTTTCAGACCACCTCTTGCCTGTTTGTTTGCTTAACAGGATTACATTCTAATGGGGATGGCTAAAATTAGACTTGGCATGCAATGTAAAGGGCTTCTACAGTGCAGACTGCTTGCTGTCTACCAGTATACACTGTCAGCAGTTCTCAGTACACCACCTGCAGTGTGCACCCTCTGCGCCCTTCATGGTGTAACTCTCTGTTGCCTGGATGGTCTTTGCATCTGGGCCAATTCTGCCTCTTCGCTCCTACATGTAAAAATCAGAGACTACGGTTGTCACCTTTTCTTCAAGTCAAACCTGAACACTTTAGTGGCACACAGGGCTGCTGATAGGGGGGGACCACCAGTCCTCTTGTAGGGGGCCCGGGCACACAGGGGGCCAAAACAGAAGGAGAAATGGGTGAGGTCAGGCGGAGGTGCAATTACTGAAAGATGCCCTGCAGCTGCTGTAAGTCGGTTTCTTCCCCTCCCGCTGACTTTCAGCTGCTGCAGGGAGAGACACAGACACAGGGCATCGTTCCTGTAATCGCTTCCCTCGCACCGATCCCCCTCCTTGTTCTGCCTACTCCTGATCCCCCCATGTGCACCCCCCTGTCACTGTGATGCACCCCCCCTCCAGGGGCACTGTTGGCTTCCTTGTCCTGTTAAAAAACAAACAAAACAATTATACATTAAAAAAAAAAGGGTTAATTCACACAGGTTCTCTATTATGTTTGTGTCCGCTAATAAAGATTTTTGTGTATTTTTTGTGAAAATCTCGTTTTGATATATTGGGCCAGATTCTCAGAGGCGATACGACGGTGTATCTCAGATACACCGTCGTATCGCAGTTATTTTCCCCGGGTATCTATGCATGTGATTCCTAGAATCACTTACGCGTAGATACAGGTGAAGATCCGACAGGTGTAAAACAATTACACTGTCAGATCTTAGATGTAATGACATCGCCGGCCGCTAGGTGGCCTTTACGTTGATTTCTCATTTTCCTATGCAAATGAGCCTAATACGCCGTTTCCAGAACGTTTTTATGCCACCCCGTCGTAGTTTACGTCGTTTCCGTAAGGTATGCACGGTGTAAAGATAAAGCAGCCCGAAGGTGGCATCCTATGTTAAGTATTGCCGTCATTCCCGCGTCGCCATTTGAAAATTTAACGTCGTTTGCGTAAGACGTCCGTGAATGGGGCTGGACGCCATTTACGTACACGTCTAAAACAATGACGTCCTTGCGACGTCATTTTGCGCAATGCACGTCGGGAAGTTTTTGGGACGGCGCATGCGCAGTACGTTCGGCGCGTGAACGCGCCTAATTTAAATGCTCTACGCCCCCTACCCGGCTCATTTGAATTACGCGGGCTTGCGCCGGGGGATTTTCGCTACGCCGCCGCAACTTTACAGGTAAGTGCTTTGTGAATAAAGCACTTGCTCTAGTACGTTGCGGCGGCGTAGTGTAAATGCCTAACGCTACGCCGCCAGGGATTCTTTGAGAATCTGGCCCATTGGTGGGGGCCCCACCAGGTAGGCTGTACGGGGCTCTGTGATTTCTAGCAGCACAGCATTTTTTTAAATAGTATAAACCAGGGATCCTCAAACTACGGCCCTCCAGCTGTTGCGGATTTACACATCCCATAAGGCATTGTAAAACTCTGACATTCACAGACATGACTAGGCATGATGGGAATTGTAGTTCTTGAACAACTGGAGGACCGTAGTTTGAAGACCCATGGCATAAACTATACATATATTTGACAATTAAATAACATTTAGAATCATATGAAGTTAATCCGCAGAGTTCCCCTTTTACATCTGAATCCGCAGAGTTCCCTTACACTGTAAGGGGGGACTCTGCAGACTCTGATGTAAGGGAGAACTCTGGGGACTCATACATAAGGGATACCTAATATGTCATGCTTGAAAATTGTGCCCACTCGGGAATGGAGCCAAGTTTCGGTGCTTAAGAATCTCTATAGCCAACTCATATTTTTTTTTTACAGGTTACCTGTTTAGAGTTACAGAGCAGGTCTCGGGATAGATCTGTATAAATAAGGAGAAAGTTGTCCCCTATTCTATGTTTGGACTTTTTCAAGTTGGGCATCCCATAATTTTCTTACCCCAGTTATCATCCCCTAAAACTCCGTACTACATGTTTTTTCTGCTCTTTACCGCCACCCTTTGGGGAACTTCTGCTATTGTTGTCTGATCTTTAGCATTGGTTCTGAGCATGCATGTTTGTAGTTTGGACTTTAGTCCGATGAACTTGTGTACACCCGATTGGATTAGCCGGAAAGTTTGTCCATTCTCACAGTGAACATTTGTCTGATGAAAAAGCAAAAAAGTTTGTTCGATGGAGCGTACACACGGATTGACTGCAAAAACAAGTCCGTCGTGTGTGCGGGCCTTTAGTCTAGGTTCACATTTATGTGGCTGCGCTTGATGCATTTTTCAGGCACATTTTGCAGTGCATTTTGTGTTTTTTAAACTCCTCGACTTTAATGCATTTTTTCATGCAGTTTTCGTGCATTTTGCATTTTATTTTATTTTTTCTCTCTTTAACCGGTTATGACTCGGACCATTATGCAGGTTAAGGATCTTGCCCCTTTTTGTGATTTTTTTTTTGTGCTATAAACAAAAATAGAGTGACAATTTAGAAAAAAATTCAATATTTTTTACTTTTTGCTATAATAAATATCCACAAAAAAAGATATATAAAAACATTTTTTTTTTCCTCAGTTTAGGCCGATACGTATTCTTCTACCTATTTTTGGTAACAAAAAATCGTAATAAGCGTTTATCGATTGGTTTGCGCAAAATTTATAGCGTTTACAAAATAGGGGATAGTTTTATGGCATTTTTATTAATCATTTTTTTTACTACTAATGGCGGCGATCAGCGATTTTTTTCGTGACTGCGACATTATAGCTGACACATTGGACACCATTGTCATTTTCACAGCAAAAAGTGCTATAAAAATGCACTGATTACTGTGAAAATTACAATGGCAGTGAAGGGGTTAACCACTAGGGAGTCCTGTAGGGGTTAAGTGTGACCTCATGTGTGTTTCTTCCTGTTGGGGGGCGGGGCTGAACGTGTTACGTCAGTGATCGTTGTTCCCTATATCAGGGAACAGACGATCACTGCCACTGCCACAGAGAAGAACAGAGAAGGTTTGTTTACACTCACCTCTCCCCGTTCTTCAGCTCCTATGACCCAAATGCGGGACATGTGCTTCGGACCAGGTCGTGAGTGCGCACTCGCGACCCACGGCTGGGCTCTTAAAGAGGACGTATATATACGTCCATGTGCCCAGCCATGCCATTCTGTCAACGTATATAGTTGTGCGATGACCTTAAGTGGTTAAACACACTGTAAACTGCTGGTTGCTAAGAAGCAGGTCGGGAAACAGGAGGCAAATCACCCAGCTGTAAGAGTTACAAGATTGAGCCCACAAGCAAACTAAACTGCCTTTCCCCTGCAGTGCCCCCTAATGGATATGTATATTTCTCTTGTTTGATAACTGCTTTGAGAAGTGCGGTGTTACTTGTACTGTATTCCAGGATTTGCTTGTCTTCAGCTGAAAGAACATACAATAATTTAATACTTTACATAAAGTCTCATACATCTTTAAGGTTTTAATGTTATATAGTTTGAATACCATGTCATAGATATATTACTTATCATTTTAAAAGAACATATTCTACAATTTTTTCCCTGTCCTCCCATCTCTAGACAGGATCACTATGGGTCACAGTTCAACCTGGACAGCTCATGGTTGCATATTTGCTTTTCAGACTTGTTTAGCTGAAAGTGAAACAATCAATTTTTTATTTATTTTTTGTTTGTTCACAACGTGTAAAATTAACATCATCTCAAAAGTCAACGTGGTGTTCTCTATAGGTTGTGGTTTTAAAAAAATTAAATCAACAACCAAACTTCTTTAAAAAAGAATAAAAACGGCAATACACAACCAGCAGTGACAGCTAATCAGAATTTATTTTTCATTGGGCCAAAGTGTCAACATGTCAGTTGATATTTTTCCCACAACGACCAAACAGAATGAAAACCACTTTGGAAAATGACACTTGGAATTGAATGTAATTGGTGGGAATGGGGAAAAATACACTGTAATCACCAAAATATATCCTGTTTGTTGTTTTTTTTTTAGTTTTCTGCACCTTTTAAATGTTTTCAGTTTTAGTAAAATAGAGCAGATTACGTGCATGAACCCCAGAATTATAAAGGGCCAAAGTACCCTCAATCTGTCCATTTTGAACTTAAAGCGGAGTTTCACCCTAAAAAACAACTATGTACCATGCCATCCTGCATATTAGCGTCAGCTACAGTATGCCTATATTTTATTTTTTTGCGCTGTACTTACAGATTAAACTATTTGTCTGTTTCAGGCTACCGCGGGGTAATAGGCGTTCCTATCAAGAGGGGAACATGATTGACGGCCGGCTATGGCGCGTCACGCATTCCGAAAATAGCCGGAGTAGACTCGGCTCTTCACGGCGCCTGCGCACAGACTAGGAGCTGACTGCGCAGGTGCCCGTGTAGGACTCGGCTCTTCACGGCGCCTGCGCAGTCAGCTCCTAGTCTGTGCGCAGGCGCCATGAAGAGCCGAGTCCTACTCCGGCTATTTTCGGAACGCGTGACGTGCCATAGCCGGCCGTCAATCATGTTCCCCTCTTGATAGGAACGCCTATTTCCTGCCCGGAGTCTGAAACGAAAAAAACAGATTAAACTGTAAGTACAGCACAGAAAAAAAAAATAAAGGCATACTGTAGCTCACGCTAGTATGCTGAATGTCAGTGGAGACAAAGATTTTTTATTTTTTTAGGGTGAACCCCCTCTTTAAGAAAATTGAGGGAAATTCATGGAAAATGCATGGAAAATACCAGCATGGCATAATGTTTTATTGCATGGTGGTTATAGGAAAGTGACAAAGGGGGATTATCACAGGTCAAGCAACTTGCAAATAACTGAAAATGGATTGCTGAGACCGTAAAGAGATTCTGCCATTAACCACTTAAAACCCGGACCAATACGCTGGTAAATGACCCAAGGTGTTTTTGCGATTCTGCACTGCGTCGCTTTAACAGACAATTGCGCGGTCGTGCGACGTGGCTCCCAAACAAAATTTGCGTCCTTTTCTTCCCACAAATAGAGCTTTCTTTTGGTGGTATTTGATCACCTCTGCGATTTTTATTTTTTGCGCTATATACAAAAATAGAGCGACATTTTTGAAAAAAAAACACTATTTTTTACTTTTTGTTAAAAAAAAATCAAATAAACTAAATTTTAGTCAAACATTTAGGCCAAAATTTATTTAGCCACATGTCTTTAGTAAAAAAAAAATCGCAATAAAAAAAAATAGCTACCTAGCGGGAACAGCGACACTAATACAGCGATCAGAAAAATGATCGCTTAGTGACGCTGGCAATAGGGAGTGAAAGGGTTAACTAGGGCGGTGATCAGGGGGTTAAAACTTTATTAGGGGGGGTGGGGGGGGCTATCCTGAACCTAACACTAACTGTTTTTTACAGTGCCTGTCACACTGACACTAAATGCAGTGATTAAATCACTGCATTCAGTAACACTGTGACAGGGGGGTGGGGGGGCGATCACAAGGGGTTAATATGCCTATGTGAGTGTGTGTCAGTGTTGTGTTGGTGCACACTTACTTGGCATGTCTTCTCTCATCAGCAGCGCTGGGAAACAGCGCTGCGATGAGAGAATACATCATTTCCTCCTTCCTGTGTAAACACAGGAGGAGGAAGTGACAGGCTGGGAGCGCGCTCCCATTGGCTGGGAGCGATCGCGGGGGGGGGCGGAAAACACGGACATCCGCCCGCAGATCCCGGATCGCTCCCAGAGGTAGGGAGACCCCCGCATGCCGCGGAGGGGGTCCCGATGGGACCCCCGAACCGCACTCAGGCGGGGACGTAAATTTACGCCCTTGTGCCTGTACGAGCCATGTTGTGGCCGTATATGTGCGTGCGGGGGTCTTTAAGTGGTTAAAAAGCAGGTGGCAGGCTCCAGGGATGGACTGGCCATCGGGACTACAGGGAGTTTCCCGGTGGGCTGATGGCTCAGTGGGCTGGCTTCAGTGACAGCGGGCCGCCGCCCGTCTCTGCTCGTCTCTCTTTCCTTTCCTTCAGTGTTCACCTCCTCTCCCTCCTCACAGCGCTCACCTCTTCTCCCTGGCCAGTTAACTTCACCATGACTGAATACAGATATTCTCCTTTGGAGTCGCATTGAGAAGCTCATCATAGGATCCGGAAGGACGGCGGCCACACACAGCTGTGACATAAGCTTCCTCGGCACTCGTTCTCGTGGTCTCCCCGCTGTCCATATAGATTCTCTGCGGCAGCAGACAGGTTGGAGAGCGGGGGAAGGAAAGACCAGGAGAACCAGTGCTCAGGAATCTTATGTCACAGCTGTGTGTGGCCACTGTCCTTCTGGATCATATGATGAGCTTCTCAGTGCGATTCCCGAGGAGCATGTCTGTATTCAGTCACACTGAGGTTAACTAGCCAGGGAGAGGAGGTGAGCGCTGCGGGGGACCAGAGCATAATGGAGGAGATAGAGGCACATGGGGGACCAGAGCATCATGGGGGGAATTGAGGTGTATGGGGGACCAGAGCATCATGGGGGGTGATAGAGGCGCATGGGGGACCAGAGCATCATGGGGGGGATAGAGGGGAATGGGGGACCAGAGCATCATGGGGGGGATAGAGGGGAATGGGGGACCAGAGCATCATGGGTGGGATAGAGGCGCACGGGGGACCAGAGCATCATGTAATAAAGTAGAATGGCTAATGGCTAGTGAAGGGGGAGGGGGGCTTGGGTGGCTGGCCATTTTTGTCTGGCCGCCATGGGAGATACCTGTCAAAGTGGGCCGGTTTGGATGAAGTCCAGGGCCAAATTTTTGCCCTAGTCCAGCCCTGGCAGGGTCTCAGGCTCCATTCACACTTGTGCGATTTTGTCATGCGATTTTGGTCATCACATGAGAAGTCACACCCCATTGGCACCCGTTCAATTGGTTGCAGCAACTTTGAAAAGGTGCCTGTAATGAAACGTCCCACACTCTGCTTGAGTGCTCTCGTCATATACCACTTTCTCCCAGTCTATAGATATCACATATTCACACCGCTATCAACAACATTCAAGACAATCCTCATTTGTTTGCTGAACATGAACTGTTTATTAGAAAAATAATACAAGTCTTATATACAGTTAAAGAGGAGGTTCCCCCCTCCTGCTCATATTACTCTAACAATACACCTGTAAATAGGGATGAGCTTTGAGTTCGAGTAGAACTCATGTTCGACTCGAACATTGCCTGTTCGCCGAACAGCGAACTATTTGGGGTGTTCGTGGCAAGTTTGTGTGAACTTTAGAACCCTGTTAAAGTCTATGGGATTCGAACGTTTGAAATCTAAAGTGCTAATTTTAAAGGCTAATATGCAAGTTATTGTAATAAAAAGTGTTTGGGGACCTGGGTCCTGCCCTAGGGGACATGTATCAATGCAAAAAAAAGTTTTAAAAAATTCAGTTTTTTTTGGCAGCAGTGATTTTAATAATTCCTTTAAGTGAAACAATAAAAGTGAAATATTCCTTTAAATTTCGTACCTGGGGGGTGTATAGTATGCCTGTAAAGTAGCGCTTGTTTCCCATGTTTAGAACTGTCCCTTGCACAAATTGTCATTTCTGAAGGAAAAAAAGTAATTTAAAATCACTCGCGGCTATAATGAATTGTCGGCTCCCGGCAATACAGAGAAAAGTCATTCATAAAAAAAAAATGTATGGGGGTCCACAGCATTTTTTTTTTTTTTAATTGGGGTGGAGTTCCCCTTAAAATCCATACCAGACCTGAAGGGTCTGGAATGGATATTTGGGGGGAACCCCACATCATTTTTTTTTATTTGATGCAGGGTTCCCCTAAATATCTATACCAGACCCTAAGGTGAGTGATTTTAAATGACTTTTTTACTTCAGAAATTACATTTTGTGCAGGGACAGTTCTAAGCACAGCGCTACAGCGAAACAAGACAAGGGAAGAGGCGCCTCTAAGTGTAGATGTTGTTAAAACAATTTTAATAAATAAAAGAGTACAGGCAACTCACATTTTACGAGTTAAAATCTGGCTTTGTACATATTCTTTAAAAGTGGTCATCACTTGTGGTCCTTCGGCTGCTGGACACTGCACTGTAGAGCTGTCTTTCACCGCTAAAGACAGCTCTACAGTGCAGTGTCCAGCAGCCGAAGGACCACAAGTGATGACCACTTTTAAAGAATATGTACAAAGCCAGATTTTAACTCGTAAAATGTGAGTTGCCTGTACTCTTTTATTTATTAAAATTGTTTTAACAACATCTACACTTAGAGGCGCCTCTTCCCTTGTCTTTTACCACAGTTTTGAACACGGTTTCTGTTCTACTACAATGGCAGCCCTGAAGATATAGATGTGACCCCCACATAAACTTTTACCCCTTACCCCTGGGTTTCTCTTCCCCCCTCCCTCTCTTTGTTGGACATTGAACCCGCCATGTGATTTTTACATATATTATATTTTTTTCAATCTTTATACACAATATATATTTGATTTTAATAATTAAGATATATATATGTACGTATTTATTCAACTATAATCACCACCACATTCATGTTTGCCTAGCGAATAATATCAAGGTACTACTGTATTTAGATTTTGCGCATTTCTCTCCTTGTGCACTACAGCGAAACAAGTGCTACTTTACAGGCATACCATACACCCCCCCTAGGTACGAAATTTAAAGGAATATTTCAATTTTATTGTTTCACTTTAAGCATTATTAAAATCACTGCTCCTGAAAAAAAGGCAATTTTTAAAAACTTTTTTCGCATTGATACATGTACCCTGGGGCAGGACCCGGGTCCCCAAACACTTTTTAGGACAATGACTTGCATATTAGCCATTAAAATTAGTACTTTAGATTTCAAACGTTCGAGTCCCATAGACTTTAACAGGGTTCTAAAGTTTATACAAACTTTTGGTCTGTTCGCAGGTTCTGGTGCGAACCGAACCCAGGGGTGTTCGGCTCATCCCTACCTGTAAACATAAACAGAAACATAAATTAACATGAGTTAATTAACCACTTCAGCCCCGGACCATATTGCTGTCCAAAGACCAGAGCACTTTTTGAGATTCGGCGCTGCGTCGCTTTAACTGACAATTGCGCGGTCGTGCGACGTGGCTCCCAAACAAAATTGGCGTCCTTTTTTTCCCACAAATAGAGCTTTCTTTTGGTGGTATTTGATCATCTCTGCGGTTTTTATTTTTTGCGCTATAAACAAAAACAGAGCGACTATTTTGAAAAAAATGCAATATTTTTTACTTTTTTCTATAATAAATATCCCCAAAAATATATATAAAAAAATATTTTTTCCTCAGTTTAGGCCGATACGTATTCTTCTACATATTTTTCGTAAAAAAAAAATCGCAATTAGCGTTTATTGATTGGTTTGCGCAAAAGTTATAGCGTTTACAAAATAGGGGGTAGTTTTATGGCATTTTTATTATTATTTTTTTTTTTACTAGTAATGGCGGCGATCAGCGTTTTTTTTCGGTACTGCGATATTATGGCGGACACTTCGGACACTTTTGACACATTTTTGGGACCATTGGCATTTTTTTAGCGATCAATGCTATAAAAATGCATTGGATTACTATAAAAATGCCATTGGCAGTGAAGGGGTTAACACTAGGGGGCGGGGAAGGGGTTAAGTGTGTTCCTATTTGTGTTCTAACTGTATGGGGGGGGTGGCCTCACTAGGGGGAATCACTGATCTTCTGTTCATACATTGTATGAACAGAAAATCAGCGTTTCCCCCGCTGACAGGAACGAGCGCTGTGTGTTTTCACACACAGCTCCCGTTCCCCGCTCTGTAACGAGCGATCGCGTGTGCCCGGCGGCGATCGCGCCCGCCGGGCACACGCACGGGACTCGGGGGCGAGCGGGGGGCGCGCGCGCGCGGGCCGCCGGCGGCGCGCACGCGCCCCCTAGTGGCCGCGAAAAGCGCGACGTAGAGCTACGGGCTCTCGCGCAGGAGTGCCGACCTGCCGCCGTATAACTGCGGCGGCTGGTCGGCAAGTGGTTAACTAATCCCTTAAAGCAGCCGATGTGACTCCCTAACTAAGTGTCATTTTGACAGTAATCAGTGCATTTTTATAGCACTGATCGCTGTAAAAATGACAATGGTCCCAAAAATGTGTCAAAAGTGTCCGATGTGTCTGCCATAAACAATTACTAGTAAAAAAAAAAAAATTATAATAATAAAAATGCCATAAAACTGTCCCCTATTTTGTAGACGCTATAACTTTTGCGCAAACCAATCAATATACTCTAATTGCGATTTAGAAGAATACATATACACCTAAACTGAGAAGGTTTTTTTTTTTTTTTTTATTGGGGATATTTATTATAGCAAAAAGTACAAAATATTGCATTTTTTTTCAAAATTGTTGCTCTATTTTTGTTTAAAGCGCAAAAAATAAAAACCGCAGAGGTGTTAAATTACTACCAAAACAAGCTCTATTTGTGGGAAAAAAAGAACGTAAATTGTCAGTTAAAGCGACGGATTGCCGAATCGCAAAAAGTGCTCTGGTCTTTGGCCAGTCCGGGGCTTAAGTGGTTAATTTAATTTTACAATATTCTCTGGATAAATGACTTTGATCATAAGCAGCTTTTATACATTTTAATCTCTAGATGATCAGTGATGATAATAATACCTTTAAAATGTGGTTGTATAAACCCAGTGAAGTGACTGGCCTTTGATGATACACAGAGATGAAACAAATCCTCCTACAAAAGGTTGTACCTGTTTATCTTCAACTGTCTTTCCCCTACATTCATTCAAAGTGCAGAATTGACACAGGAACTCTCAACTCTGAAAAGCAGGGGGCGGAGAGCTGAAGTTACATCAGTGAGGGAAGTTCTGAGAGCTGATTGGATGGAAGGGACACACCCCCTTCACACAGCTCACAGGAACAGAGGTGAGGCTGTCAATCAGCTGGAGATCCCTCCCCTGTCACCATTTTTCTCTTAGTGTCAGGAATCTATCTTTTACATAAATGATGATTGACTTGCCTCTTTTCATGTCTCCAACAGGTTTAATAGTATACCTGGGAATGATGGTGGGCGCATTTGTCTGGGGTGGACTGGCAGACAAGCTGGGCAGGAAGAAATGTCTCCTCATATCATTGACCATCAATGCTGCCTTTTCATTTGTGTCCTCCTTCGTCCAGGGCTATGGACTCTTCCTTTTCTGCCGCCTTATTTCTGGATTCGGGTAAGTGTTTGAATGGATGTTTTAAACCCACATTATTTAACGCTTAAGGGATGTATGTATTATGAAATCATACATACAGATATGGAATTTGCCAGCTAAATCAGGACCATTCGGTATTGATATTTATTCTGGTATTAAAATATGAACTGCTCTGAGATTGGATGAACTTTGTCATGTTGTAATTATGTAGCGCTGCATACACTGATCAGCCATAACTTTATGACCACTTAAAGTGGATGTAAACCCACTCTCATCCTTTCTAAACTACTGCCATAGTGCTGATCTATAAGGATATAGATGTCCCCTGCATGTATCCTTACCTGTCACATGTCTCCCCTCTGTCTGTTATAAGAACTGAAAAACTGCAGATTCTGTGGGTGGGTCTGTTGTCTGGAGCTCGGTGGGTGGAGTTGCGATGTCAGTAGACTCCCCGCCCACCTCTACACTCCCCTTGTCAACATGCATTTTTTCCTATGTATTCCTTACACTAAATTCTGTTATAATCACTAACATCCAGTCAAAATCCAGAAAAGTAACCACATGACTTCAGAAAAGGAGTGGGGGTGGGAATTAAAAAATAATGTCAGTCTCCAGGCTAATGCATTAGATATGTAAATAACCTGTCACTCACAGCAAGGGGGCGGAATGGACTAAGGTTTTTCTCTGTAAGTTCGTTTTATTTCACTGAACAATAAAAGAGGATTGCTCAGCGCTGGATTAACTCTGCGTGCCAAGACTAGGCACAGATGATAGTAAATCTTATACTCTACAATACATTGTGACATCAAAAAAATAAATAAAAAAAATTCAGGCTTTACATCCACTTTAAGCCTCGTACACACGATCGGAATTGTTGATGGAAAAAGTCCAAAGGATGGAAATTCTGATCGTGTGTATGCCCCATCGAAGAAATTCCATCGGAAATGTCAATGAATTTCATCAGAGTTTAAATATAGAACATGTTCTCTTTTACTCCGATGGAATTCTGTCAGAATTCCGATGTACTGTTGGCCGGACAAAAGCCCGATGGTGTGTACAAGGCATTACAGGTAGTTTTGGTATGTATCTAATATACTTAGAAAAAATTGAGATGACTTTTGTTACAGTGATGTTATTAATTCTTTGAAAATGTATACATTTAATATTGGTCCCTATAATGTGTGAACATGGTTAGTACCCTTTAGATCCGATTCACACAAGGGCGGCACGACTTTGGGAGTGACTCGGCAAGGCGATTTCAAGAAGACTTCAGAGGCAAATTGCAAAACGACTTTTGTATTGAAGTCAATGCAAGTCGCCCCGAGTCGCCCCCCCAAAGTCGTACAAGAACCTTTTTCTAAGTCGGAGCAACTTGTGTCGCTCCTATTAGAACGGCTCCATTGAAACAGAGCAGAGCGACTTGTCAGGCGGCTGAGTCTTCTGACGAGTCGCCCCTGTGTGAACCGCCTCTAAGGCCGCGTACACACGATCAGACCGGTCTTAAGTCTTAAGACCAGTTTCATCGGACCAGTTCGATGGTGTGTACGGCCCATCGGACCAAAGTTTTAAAATCTGTCCGACGGACACCTGTCCGTCGGACAGATTCGATGGTTAGTACACAAAAGCATTGGACCAAAAACCTGCGCATGCTCAGAATCAATTTGACGCATGCTTGGAAGCATTGAACTTTGTCATTTCAGAGCGTCGGTGTGTTCTAAGTCACCGCGTTCTGGTCTGATCGGATTTTTGGTCCGATGGTGTGTACGCACATCAGACCATCAGATCACTTCAGCGTGGTCCGATGAAAACGGTCCGTCGGACCAGTTTCATCGGACCGGTCTGATCGTGTGTACGTGGCCTTAGAGAGGCACAGGCCCACATAGTTTACTAGGCAATCTAACAGGAGAACATTGAAACCTAACCAGATATAATAACAGTTAGAGCCGGTTCACACTGGGGCGACGTCCTATTCTATGCAATAGAACCGTTCTAATAGGAGCGACGCAAGTCGCTCAGACTTAGAAAAAGGTTCCTGTAAGGCCGCGTACACACAACCAAATACATCTGTTCAAATCGGTCTGACAGACTGATTTGATCGGATTTGTCTGCTGGGATGTTTTGGTTTGATCGCTGTACACACGATCAAACCAAAATCCCCACCGGCAGACAGCGCGGTGACGTGGCGATGACGTTGACGCCGCCACGTCACCGCACCAGGAAGTAAAACACTTCCGCGCATGCGTCAAATCCATTCGACGCATGTGCGGGCAGATATGTCTGCTGGTTAGCGTACTAACCAGCAGACAT
The DNA here is from genome assembly GCA_029574335.1 of Rana kukunoris. Lineage (NCBI taxonomy): Eukaryota > Metazoa > Chordata > Amphibia > Anura > Ranidae > Rana > Rana kukunoris. Next base: position 28,221,076 of record CM056051.1, on the reverse strand, counting down.
GTCGGACGGACGGATTCCCAGCAGACAGATTTCAAAGCATGCTTTAAAATCTGTCGGCTGGCCAAATCTGTCTGTCCGCCCGTACACACGATCGAATCTGTCTGCTGAAACGGTCTGGCAGACCGTTTTCAGCTGATAGATTTGATCGTGTGTACGCAGCCTAAGACTTTGGGGGCGGCTTCTATACAGAGGTCATTTTGCAGGTCGCCTCTGAAGTTGTCTTTAGGACGCCTTGCGGAGTCGCCCCCGAAGCCGTGCCGCATAATTGTGAACCGGCTCTTACTGATACCTACACAATACTCTGCAAAAAAACAAAAGCAAAACAAAACTATACAAATACATATCAGTGAATTGTTAGGCCCCGTACAAACGGCAGAGAACCTCGACGGGCGGAACACATCGTTCCGCCCGTCGAGGTTCTCTGCCGGCCGTCAGAATCGGCGACCCGCCCGTCGGGAAAGGCAACCAGCCATTCATCCCGACGGGCCGTCGAGCAAATAGAGAGCCTGTTTTCTATTTGCTCGACGGGTTTCCCGACGGGCGGGGCTCGCCAGGAGGGTACACACGGCCGAGGTTCTCGGCAGAATGCAGCTCCCAGCGAGGTTCTCGGCAGAATGCGGCTCCCAGCGAGGTTCTCGCTGGTTTCTGCCGAGAACCTCGGCCGTGTGTACGGGGCTTTACACAATAAAGGCAATCTGTTCCTACCAAATTGTTGGGGGTCTTCATGCGTGTTGGGGACAGATAGCAACTATGATCTATTATATGTTTTACATTTTCAGTGATATATCTCGTATTTAATTTTCCTAATTTTGTTTTACTTTTTTTAAGTTAGTATTTGTTACATGCCAGTTTATGATGCACTTCTATTACACAGTATTGGAGGGTCTCTTCCCATTGTCTTTGCCTATTTCTCTGAATTTCTGGCTCGTGAGAAGAGAGGGGAGCACTTAAGCTGGCTTTGCATGTTTTGGATGATTGGAGCGATCTATGCATCGGCAATGGCTTGGAGCATTATCCCACACTATGGTAAGTGGACAAGTAAAGAATGGAAGGATTGAAGGAGAAGGCATGCTTCTTAGATCTTGTAACTGTACATTACACCTCTAACTACTTAACTGATGTCTTTGTTCCAAATAAGCAACTATTTTACATATTTTACAGATATATTTATAAGGAGAAAGTTTCAGCCATGACTAGCTAGGAGTTGGATAGATCTGCTGAAGCAAACTGGCCATTTTTATACAATCACCCATTTATGCAAACATAAACAATAGTGGCGGCTGCTGCTCAAAATTCTTGAGGGGGGGCAAACAAACTGGAAAAACAAAAAACAAAACCCATCAAGCGCAGCCACTGTGCCCATCAAGCGCAGCTAGTATGCCCATCAATTGCCGCCACTGTGCCCATCAATTGCCACCACTGTGCGCAATCAATTGCTGACAGTGTCAGCAGCCCCATCAATTGCCGCCAGTGTGCCCCATCAATTGCCACCACTGTGCACAACCAATTGTTGACAGTGTGCCCATCAATTGCTGCCGGTGTGCCCCATCAATTGCTGCCAGTGTGCCCATCAATTATTGCCACCGCTGTGCACAATCAATTGCCGCCAGTGTGCCCCATCAATTGCCGTCAGTGTGCCCCATAAATTACCGCCAGTGTGCCCCATAAATTACCGCCAGTGTGCCCCATCAATTGTCGCCAGTGTGCCCCATCAAATGCTGGCAGTGTGCCCCCCCGCCCGGTACTCACCTGTCTCGGCGCTGTCCTCCACGCTCCGAGTCCTCCATGTTTTCTCCCGTCCTTTTCCCATCATCTTTGCTATGATTGGACGGCTTATAGGCGTCCAATCACAGTGCCTGTCGCTCAGATGGAAGGGTACCCAGATCTGAGCACCTGATTGGCTGAGAGGCGGTATAGTGCTAGAGAAGCAAATTATTCGCTTCCCTAATGCAACTCTGTGTAATTGGAAGCCTATTAGAGCCCACGACTCTAATGAGGATGCTTATTAGAGCTGACGGCTCTAATCAGGGGCTTCCAAAAACACCCCTGTCGCTGTAATTTAGATGCCCGGTGCCCAACAGGGGGCTGTACACCTGAATAGGGGGCGGCAGCGGCAACAATAGATGCAATGCATGAATCTATCTATTGGTGATAGAACAGTGCAGGAGAGAGGGGCGGCGCTCCTGCACCCTCTATAGACACACCGCAGCCCATTAACCAAAACTGTGCATATAAGACTTTCACCCTTCCCTAGGACTCAATAAGCTATACTTCCACCCTTGTTGTTATATAAAGAACCACTGAAGCATGCAAGAATGAGGCACAACCCACCATAGGAGTCATTCTCAATCAGGATTTCTGTCCCATCATTGGAGTCATTGGGACCCATTGTTAGTGTCATTAGGAAAAATTGTGCCCCATAATAGGTGTCATTGGGAGGCATTGTGCCTCATCATTGGTGTTGTTGGACCACATTGTTGGTGTCAATGAAGAATTGTGTCCCATCATTGGAGTCACTGGGCCCCATTGTAAGTGTTTTTGGGAGAAATTGTGTACAATCATTGGTGTCATTGGGAGGAATAGCGTCCCATGTGCCACACTATTGGTGTTGTTGGACCCGATTGTTGGTGTCATTGGGAGAATTGTTTCCCATCATTGGAGTCATTGGGCCCCATTGTTGGTGTCATTGGGAGAAATGTTGCCCCTTCATAGGTGTCATTGGGAGGAATAGCATCCCATGTGCCCCATCATTGGTGTTGTTGGACCCCATTTTGGTGTCATTGAGAGAATTGTGTCTCATCATTGGGCCCCATTGTTAGTGTCACTGGGAGAAATTGTGCCCCTTCGTTGGTGTCATTGCAAGGCATTGTGTCCCTTTATTGATGTCGGTAAGGGGAATTATACCCTATTGTTGGTATCAGTGGATGAAATAGTACCCAAGGGCCACATAAAAGCAATCAAAGGGCCACATCTGGCCCCCGGGCCACAGTTTGGAGACCACTGCTTTAAAGGTCTGGACTGGTCTTGCATTCCTGTACCAATAGTAGTTTACTCCTAGTCATTGGCTTCTGTACAGGGATGAGTAAGAATAGGTATATAAACAGGTATAATGGGCTGGATAGAGGACACAGGTTCAAAATAGACCAGGCTGAGCCTGGCCCTAGGTGTTCCAGAAGGGGGATGTGTTAGTATTCTACCATTACAAGCAGGGGAACCCTGGGCAGCCCATGCAAAGAATCACTCTGTGTGCCACAAGAATGGTCCAAGCCAAGTAAGAACGGGTTAGCCCATCACTACACAAGGCCACACTACACTAAACATTTTCTTCCTAAAATGTATCTAAACCCAACATTATATATTTGGTATCAAGCCCAACTGTGTTTTTTTCAAGCCAATATTTTTTTCTGAATCTGTTGCAAAGTTTATTGCCTGGGGACTCCTTAAGTTGGCTTTGCCTTCAGCAGACCTGATAGGTAGCCCAATGGTCAACCAAAGAAGTGTGCATGGCTGGCTGACAGCAGTGCTGATAATTGCAAAAATATAAACTGCCTTTGAAAACTGTATACAGTGAGGCAAAAACCAAACATAATGAAAACCAGATTTTCTGATATTAAACCCTCAGGCCGCGTACACACGATCAGACATGTCCGATGAAACATGTCCGACGGACCGTTTTCATCGGACCACGCTGAAGTGGTCTGATGTGCCTACACACCATCGGACCAAAAATCCCCTCGGACCAGAACGCGGTGACGTAGAACACAACGACGTGATGAAAAAACGAAGTTCAATGCTTCCGACTTTATTCTGAGCATGCGTGGGATTTTGGTCCGATGATTTCGTGTACTAACCATCGAACATGTTTCTAAGCATGTTTTGAAACTTTTGTCCGCTGGAAAACGGTCCGATAGGCCGTACACACGATCGAACATGTCCGCTGAAACTGGTCTGCGGACCACTTTCAGCGGACATGTTCGATCGCGTGTACGCGTCCTTAGACTTTTAAGTACATTCAGCAGCTGATTTCATCACATACTGATTATGCAGCTTCTTCGTTTTATATTTACTGGGCCAGATTCTCTAAGAAATTCGCCCGGCGTAGCGTAAGCCATTTACACTACGCCGCCGCATCGTACTAGAGCAAGTGCCGTATTCTCCATGCACTTGCTCAGTAGTTTGCGGAGGCGTAGAGTAAATCGCCCAGCGTACGCCCGCGTAATTCAAATGGGGCGGCTTGTATTTAAATTAAGCGCACCCCCGCGTCGAACGAACTGCGCATGCGCCGGCCGGGGAAAAAGCCCAGTGCGCATGCTCCAGCTCACGTCGGAAAGCGCCGTTGAAACCGACGTCAAAACGACGTTATTGTCACTACGCAATGCCCTATTCGCGAACGAGTTAGTAAAACGACGTAAGCGACGGAAAAAGCCGACGCTGACCCGACGCCATACTTAACATGGCATCCGATGGCATCCGACGGAACTTCGTAAGGTTACTCCTCATAGAAGCAGGGGTAAACTTACGAGTTCGTAAACGACGTACGCGACGACGGGGCGGCGTAAAAGCGATCGGGAATCGGCGTAGGTTCAGAGAAGAAGCCCAGAAGCCAGAAGCATTGAACATTGTAAACGGCAACAGCTGTAAACTGTTAACGAAAAGTTTACTGGGAATTGTTTGATTTATTGTGCTTAATGTGTTAACCCCTGAGGGTTTAAAGCTTAATTTCAGGAATTCAGGAACTTTGCAAAAAGTGAAGGCACACTATGAGTTAATTCCAATTAGGTGTATTTCATCTCCGGGACTTATCTCTATTACTTTTTTGACAAGTTTATTGCACTCCTAGATGACACATTACAGCTGTGAGAGGTGACAAGCACACACAGCAGCTATGCCCTCCACTCCCCTCTGCAATGGGCGATTCACAGAAGCCTTTGTATTTTGTAAATGATATTACATATTACACATGCTTCTGTGAATGGGCAGTGCTCGTAAAGGAACTGAAACCACCGTGAATTACGTGGAAGCTCTGGAAGTTATCTTTCTAGAGCACAATAAATCTGCCCGTAAATAATACTGTTAAGTCTATGAGGAGGCAGGTTCCTCATTGGACTGACTGGTATACCTGCAGTTTTTAAAAAGTAGCTTCATTCATGGAATTTAGCTGTAATACTACTTTAGGTAACCATACCATTGATGCTATCCATATACTATATCTTGTATCTTCTTTTTTTTTTTTAGGATGGGGGTTCAGTATGGGAACTCACTACCACTTTCACAGCTGGAGAGTGTTTGTGATTATATGTGTCCTGCCCTGCTTAGCCTCTATTATCGCCCTAAAATTCATGCCGGAAAGCCCTCGCTTCTTACTGGAGGTAATGTTTTTTTTTTGGCTTTATCTTTGAACTATATCACATTGTAATGCGGTGAGACTCATTTTAAAAAAAAAATAACTCTTTACTTCATCATAAAGTATATATATATTTTTTTTTAACAGAGATTAAAGTATATTTTTAGTGTTATATATAGAATCTAGGGTAGATAATAGTAAGGTCTGAAGTAAGTTGTAAATAAATTATAATTTTTCAAAGTGTACAAAAGGTATTTTAAACCATACAGCATACCATTTTTTATAGCGCTAGCAACTTTTTCTCTCTATTTTTAAAGAAAAGCTGAACCTCAAGAATTTAGCCACTTTCTAAAATGCCCTGTACACACGATTGGACAAACCGATGAGAACGGTCTGATGGATTTTTCCATCGGTTAACCGATGAAGCTGACTGATGGTCAGTCGTGCCTACACACCATCGGTTAAAAAAAACGATCGTGTCAGAACGCGGACACGTAAACCACATATGACAGCATTATAAAGGGGAAGTTCAAATCCAATGGGGCCACCCTTGGGGCTGCTTTAGCTGATTTAGTGTTAGTAAAAGACGATTTACGCTTTTCTGTCTGTTACAGCGTGATGAATGTGCTATCTCCATAACGAATGCTAGTTTTACCAGAACGAGCGCTCCCGTCCCCTAATTTAGTCTTAGCATGCGTGGATTTTTAACCGATGGACGATTTTTTTCTATCGGTTAGGTATTCATCAGTTAAATTTAAAACAAGTTTGCTTTTTATTAACCGATGGATAAATAACCGATGGCGCCCACACACGATCGGTTTGGTCTGATGAAAATGGACCATTTTCATCGGTTTAACCGATCGTGTGTACGCGGCCTTAGAGTTCTGCCCCCTCCACCCCAAAGCACCTTGTCCCCATGTTGATGGACAAAGGCCTCTTCCCCACAACCCTGGACTGTGGTTGTAGGGGTCCGCGGGTGGGGGCCCTGCCAGATTCCAACCCCACCCATATGTGAATGGGTATGTGCCTCTAATTCACCCAAAAAAGTGTCAAAAATAAATAAAAACATTAGACAGATTTTTGACAATTCATTTGTTAAAAAAATAAATAATAATATTAATAAAAAAAAACAATGTCCCCCGAAGTAGATCTGGTGCCCCCTGCCACCACAACTGGCTATCAATGAAGGCTAACCGTCTACTACAGGCTCCGCCATTTGACAGTTCTTATAAAAGCAAGGGGCGGAGCCACCTGGCTTCCCCATTGACAGTTAATGACTCATCCGTTGTTAAGGACAGGGTCACCGGTTTCCCGGCCCCGATCCTTGACAACATATTGACTTTGCATTCAGTGAACAGCCAGCAAAACGCACAAAAAAATTCGGGTGTTTTTCGAACACCCGAACAGGCAAAGTTTGCCCAAACACTTTCCAGAACCTGAAATTAGAGGAAATTCCTCCAAAGTGGTCCAAAATGTAAATCCCTGGTAGTCACTAGAAATGGGGGCCCAGACAGAAATAAGAACCTGACAGGTTTTCTAATCTATCTCCAATCTATCTCAAAGTGAAAAATAAAGGCTTGGCCTCAATTATGCTTTAATTTACAAAATGTAAAGAAGACCTGTAACTATATTCATTTTCTTTGGGTTTTTGTACAGACAGGAAAACATGATGAAGCTTGGATGATACTGAAGAAGATTCATGACACTAATATGAGGGCTAAAGGAGAACCAGAAAAAGTTTTTACCGTAAGCATTTTATATTGACATGGAAATATCTTCAAATGCAAAAGTGTTTAAAGCAGGGGTGTCCAACCTGTGGTCTGTTGTAAACACCCCTTGCGATAACAATACAGCAGGACAGGTCCTCTTTATGGAGAGATCTAGGGTCTAAATGACCCCAAATCTCTCCTTTACCCTTAACAGCAAAAGATTAAAAAAAATCTTTTGCTTTAAGGAAAAAAAAGTTTACATGGCCCAAGAACTGGAGTGGCGTCAAAGTCGTTCCGATCAATGGCGGATCCAGGGGGGGGGCAACAGGGCAATTGCCCCCCCCCCCCCCCCGAGACAATCATGTCACATTGGCTTTTTTATAATTTTTATTTTAACTGCTTTGCGGTGCTTGCAGCTGCCGCTGCCGAGTCTCTCACTCTCTCTCTCTCTCTCTCATCACCAGGGCCAGTAGGCTGCCTGTCCTGAGGCTGCTTTGAGTTGTAGTTGACTGCAGCGCTTCCCCTCTCTCCTGTGTGTCACATATACTCCGGGCATATCTGGCTGTGTGCGAGAGCTTGATCTGTGTTCGGCTGTGCTGCCTGTGCTAGACCTGCTCGTGTGATAGTAGATGGAGATGGAACACTGATTGAATCAGTGTTTTGTCTATCACACAAGCCCGTCTAGGGGGGACCTTGCTAGAGCACACTGCCCTGCCGAACACAGACCTACAGCTCCTGTTTGTTCCATGACACACGTCGGGAGAGGAGATACCTGCTGTGTGTGATCGAGGCAATGCCATGGTGAGTGCCATTCATAGACAAAAGTGTGGCTGCATTCATAGACAAAAGTGGGACTGCATTTATTTACAAAGTAGGGATGTATTTATATACAAAAGTGGGGCTGCATTTATATACAAAAGTGGGACTGAATTTATATACAAAAGTGGGACTGAATTTATATACAAAAGTGGGATTGCATTAATATACAAAAGTGGGTCTGCATTTATATACAAAAGTGGGTCTGCATTTATATACAAAAGTGGGACTGAATTTATATACAAAAATGGGACTGCATTTATATACAAAAGTGGAACTGTATTCATATACAAAAGTGGGGCTGCATTTATATACAAAAGTGGGACTGCATTTATATACAAAAGTGGGGCTGTATTTATATACAAAAGTGGGACTGCATTTATATACAAAAGTGGGACTGAATTTACAGTATATACAAAAGTGGGACTGCATTTATATACATAAGTGGGGCTGCATTCATATACAAAAGGGGAACTGAATTTATATACAAAAGTGGGGCTGTATTTATATACAAAAGTGGGGCTGCATTTATATACAAAAGGGGAACTGAATTTATATACAAAAGTGGGGATGTATTTATATACAAAAGTGGGGCTGCATTTATATACAAAAGTGGGACTGCATTTATATACAAAAGTGGGACTGCATTTATATACAAAAGTGGGACTGCATTTATATACAAAAGTGGGGATGCATTCATATACAAAAGGGGAACTTAATTTATATACAAAAGTGGGGCTGTATTTATATACAAAAGTGGGGCTGTATTTATATACAAAAGTGGGACTGCATTTATATACAAAAGTGGGACTGCATTTATATACAAAAGTGGGGCTGCATTTATATACAAAAGTGGGGCTGTATTTATATACAAAAGTGGGACTGCATTTATATACAAAAGTGGGACTGCATTTATATACAAAAGTGGGACTGAATTTATATACAAAATTGGGACTGAATTTATATACAAAAGTGGGACTGCATTCATATGTACGGTGAGGCTGCAATGATGGGCACTGATGAGGCTGCATTGATCTTGTGTACCATGTCTCCAGTCTCTGACCATCTCTTGTACCATGTCTGCAGTCTCTGACCATCTCTTGTACCATGTCTGCAGTTTCTGACCATCTCTTGTACCATGTCTGCAGTCCCTGACAATCGTCTAGAAACTATGGGATAGATTTATGGCATTTATATTTAAATATTTTTTACTAGTAATGGCGGCGATCATTGATTTTTTAGCGGTATTGCAGCGAACACATGGGACACCTAATTGAGTTCTGTAAGCAACACCTTATTTTCTGGCAGTACCCCTCCCGAGATTAGACTCTGGATCTGCCCTTGGCTCCGGTCCTCCAAGGGCATAGAGATGAGCAGTGGCCACCTTACCATTGCTTATCTCTATGTGACTAAACTGCTGGTGTGGCATGGCTCCCGGAGCTACCGATCAATAACGTTAGCCCAGAAGCAGGGGGGGTTGCAGGGTTATTCGGGTAGGGGGGGGACACCTTCCACTTATAATTTTGCTGCAAATCTACCGCAGGGATCACATTTATCAGCCACCTAAAAATGATACTAAGGTTATGGCATCTTGCTGCGGCCATAACTCCAGTATTTAACTACTTAAGGACCAGGCCTATTTTTCAAACTTGTTGTTTACAACAGGGCTCAAAATTTCAAGTCCTGAGCTACTAGCCAGGCCTCAAGGCGTACTCGCCACCAGTTGCCCCGCCCAACCCCTACCATGTCCCACCCCTTAATCCTGCCACTAGACACGCCCTCATAAATTATCTCATTAAATGACACTTAAATGTTTTATGCAGAATTAAGTTATAAAAGTAAATATTAACAACAACTTTATCCGTGCCCAAAAATGCAGCCTGCCCATGTCTGCCAATGCAGCATGTGTCCCCAGTGCAGCCACATGTCCCCAGTGCAGCCATGTGTCCCCAGTGCAGCCAGTGTCCCCATTGCATACCGTGTCCCCATTGCATACCGTGTCCCCATTGCAGACAGTGTCCCCATTGCAGACAGTGTCCCCATTGCAGCAAAATGTCCCCGTATTGCAGCCAGATGTCCCCATTGCAGCCAGTGCCCCCATTGCAGACAGTGTCCCCATTGCAGACAGTGTCCTTATTGCAGCAAAATGTCCCCATTGCAGCCAGTGTCCCCAATGCAGCAAAATGTCCCCATATTGCAGCCAGATGTCCCCACATTGCAGCCAGATGTCCCCACATTGCAGCCAGATGTCCCCACGTTGCAGCCAGATGTCCCCACATCGCAGCCAGATGGGTGATCTGTCTATCAAAGTGCCCAGAAAAGGGGGAGGGGCTATATACACAGCTATTGAAATGAAAGCTGTAATTTTCCCTGCGCTTTGAACAACCAGGCGGCGGCGGCGACATCAGTGCCGACGCGACTCTCCTCTCCTTGCTCGCCCCACCTCTCTCAGGCAGCCCACACTCGCCAGCCCTCAAAATTTACTTGCAAAATGCGAGCAGGCGAGTGTAAATTCTGAGGGCTGGTTTACAAGTTAAAATAATTTTTTATTGCTATACAATTAACCCCCAAACATTATATATTTTTTCAGACACCCTAGAGAATAATATGGTGGTTGTTGCAATACTTTGTCACACCGTATTTGCGCAGCGGTCTTACAAGCGCATTTTTTTTTGAAAAAAATACACTTTTTTTTTATTAAAAAATAAGACAACAGTAAAGTTACCCCAAATTGTTTCTATTTTGTGAAAAATAATGTTACGCCGAGTAAATTAATACCCAACATGTCACGCTTCAAAATTGTCCCCACTCGTAGAATGGACAAACTTTGGCCCTTAATAATCTCTGAAGGCGACGTTTCTACATTTTTACAGGTTACCAGTTTTAAGTTATGGCCTAGAATTATTGCTCTCGCTCTTAAGATTGCAGTGATACCTTACATGTACGGGTTGAACACCGTTTTCATATGTGGGCGCAATTTAGGTAGGCATTCGCTTCTGCATGCGAGCAAGCTCGGCGGGACTGGGCGCTTTAAATATTTTTTTCTTATTTATTTTACTTTTTATTTTATTTTTTTATACAGTTTTTTTGTTTGGGGGGTCACTTTTATTCCTTTTACAAGGAATGTAAACATCCCTTGTAATATAAAAACGCATGACAGGACCTCTTTAATGTGAGATCTGGAGTCAAAAATACCTCAGACCTCACATTTACACTTAGGCCGCGTACACACGACCGATTTTCTCGGCAGAATCCAGCAAGAACCTCGATGGGAAACGTATTCTGGCGAGAAAACCGGTCGTGTGTACACTTTTCGCCGGGCAACCCGTCGAGGAACTCGTCGAGCCAAAAAGAGAGCAGGTTCTCTATTTCCCCGTTGTTCAATGGGAAAATTTGGCTCGACAAGCTTTTTGACTGCCGAACTAGGAACTCGACGGGCAGAACGATGAGTTTCGCCCGACGAGTTTCTCGGTCGTGTGTACGCCGCCCTAAAAAGCAATAAAAAATAAAGAAATGTATTTTTTCTTTTTCAAATAAAAAGAAAAATCCCCTTTAAGACCACTGGGCGGAAGCAACGTTTGATGTTGCTTCTGTCATCCAATGGTATAGAGTCGAGTGGGGGCCATCATTCCCTCACTTGACTCAATGCCTCAGAGGGGAAAGGACCCGATCATCTTTCGGAGTGGTGGGAGGGCACCTCTCGCGTCGCTGATAAAAGTGATTTTGCAGCGAATTTGCCGCAGAGACCACTTTTATCTAAAGTAGTTCATGTCAATATCATTCCCAGTAAGGCGGCTGACAAATGGTTAAAAGAGGTTGAAAAATAACCGACTTACTTTCTGGTAAAAATAGAGAAAAAAAAAAAGTAGTACAGTAGTAATACATTTTTTGTTTTTTGGGGGGGTTAATACTGTTTAAGCGATACCCTTCATTGGCTAATTTGAGTTAGCTAATGTTAGCTTTTGGGGTAACGCCGATCTTTGTCAGGCTTTATATATTTCTTAACCACTTCCGTACCGTAGTATGTCATATGACGTCCTGGACTTCAGTGGGGGATATCTGAATGATGGGTGCAGCTACAGGCATCATTCAGATATCCTTTTTTTCAGGCGGCGATTCTGCGCACCCTAAGAATGATCATAGCGGCAGTTCCACCGCTTCATTATTCTTACAGGCGGCGGGAGGGGACGTTCCCCCTCCCGTCGCCATCCGGTGCTTCTCCGGGCTCTCCCGTGCTTTCGGGGGCCAGGAGAACGAATTGGCAGCAGCCGAATGAAGAGCATAGCGCCGGGAGCGGCGTTATGACATCACGCCCGTGTACCCGGAAGTAAACAAAGCCGCAATCGTGGCTGAAAGCATGAGATTGGTGAATTTTCTTCCCGATCTCGTGCTTTCCAGCCCAGAGGAGAGATGTGGGGTCTTATTGACCCCGCATCTCTCCATTAAGAGGACCTGTCACACACATTCCTATTACAAGGGACGTTTACATTCCTTGTAATGGGAATAAAAGTGAACAAAAATATATATTGCAAAAATAAAAAAAAAATAAGTAAAATAAAAAAAATATATATATTTTTTAAAACACCCCTGTCCCCAGTAGCTCGCGCTTAGAAGTGAAAGTGCACGCAAAGTCCCGCCCACATATGTAAACGCCGTTCAAACCACACACATGAGGTATCACCGCGTGCATTAGAGCGAGAGCAATAATTCTAGATCTAGACCTCCTCTGTAACTCTAAACTGGTAACTTGTTAAAAAATATTAAAGCGTTGCCTATGGAAATTTTTAAGAACCGAAGTTTGGCGCCATTCCATTAGTGTGTGCAATTTTGAAGCATGATAAGTTAGGTATCTATTTACTGGGCATAACATCATCATTATCACACAAAAATTGGGCTAACTTTACTGTTTTGTTATTTTTTAATTCATTAAACCGTTAAAAAAAAAAAAAAAAGGCGTTTGAAAAATTATTGGGCAAATACTGTGCAAGATAAAAAGTTGCAATGACCCCCACTTTATTCCCTAGAGTGTCTACTAAAAATATATATAATGTTTGGGGTTCCTGAGTAATTTTCTAGACAAAAAAAGATTTTTACATGAAGGTGAGAAGGCGCGGTATGGAAGTGGTTAAAAATAGCTGCAAAACTTATATATTATAAATATGTGGGATTCAGAACTATTTTTCAGAAATGTATAAAGCCTGAGGAAGGAATCGGAGTTACCCCGAGTTACCCCGAAAGCTTCCATCTTTAATAAGTCAAACTAGCCAATGAAAGGCATGACCTAAACTCCCAACTGTCTGTACAGCCGGCTTTGCAAGAAACAAGAAAGGCTTTGCTGTCTGTGCATTCTCCGTTCACATTCAATGCTTTCCTGCTGGAGGAGGAGTATTAAAAAGCTGCTTATGTGCCCCAGATTCGATTTGTGTGAAGAGCCCTGAAAATATCTAGGTCAGAGGTGTCCAAACTTTTTTCAAAGAGGACCAGATTTCATGAAGTGAACATGCATGAGGGCCGACCATTTTGCCTGACATTCTTTGAACCATCAAAATGAAATGCAAATGAACAAATACATTGCCCAACAAGAATTCTCTTGCATTTGTGGCCGTGTGTGGTGAAGAGTCTAAGGATGAGCTCCAGCGTGTTATTTGGATATACCGCATTTATCGGCGTATAACACGCACCTTCACTTTAAAATAAATTCAATTTTAAAGAAAGAACTGTGATGCAAAATAAGGGTCAGTGCCCACCTGCAGCCTCACCATTGCCACAAATGCATCCTCACCATTGCCGTGAATGCAGCCTCACCATTGCCGTGAATGCAGCCTCACCAGTGTAATAAATGCAGCCTCACCAGTGTCATGAATGCAGCCTCACCATTGCCTGAATGCAGCCTCACCATTGCCATGAATTCAGCCTTACCATTGCCATGAATTCAGCCTCACCATTGCCATGAATGCAGCCACACCATTGCCATGAATGCAGCCTCACCATTGCCATGAATGCAGCCACACCATTGCCATAAATGCAGCCACATCATTGCCATGAATGCAGCCTCACCATTGCCATGAATGCAGCCTCACCATTGCCATGAATGCAGCCTCACCGGTGCCATTAACGCAGCCTCACCATTGCCATGAATGCAGCCTCACCATTGCCATAAATGCAGCCTCACCATTGTGATGAATGCAGCCTCACCAGTGCCATGAATGCAGCCTCACCATTGCCATGAATGCAGCCTCACCTCTGCCTAAATGCAGCCTCACCATTGCCTTGAATGCAGCCTCACCAGTGCCATGAATGCAGCCTCACCATTGCCAGGAATGCAGCCTCTGAATGCAGCCTTGCCATTGCCATGAATGCAGCCTCACCATTGCCATTAATGCAGCCTCACCATTGCCATTAACCACTTAAGACCCGGACCATATTGTAGGTTAAGGACCTTGCCCCTTTTTGCAATTCGGCACTGCGTCGCTTTAAGTGACAATTGCGCGGTCGTGCGACGTGGCTCCCAAACAAAATTGGCGTCCTTTTTTCCCCACAAATAGAGCTTTCTTTTGGTGGTATTTGATCACCTCTGCAGTTTTTATTTTTTGCACTATAAACAAAAATAAAGCCACAATTTTTAAAAAATATATTTTTACTTTTTGCTATAATAAATATCCCCCAAAAATATATATATAAAAAAAAAGTTTTTTCTTCAGTTTAGGCCGATATGTATTCTTCTACATATTTTTGGTAAAAAAAAAAACGCAATAAGCGTTTATTGATTGGTTTGCGCAAAATTTATAGCGTTTACAAAATAGGGGATAGTTTTATTGCATTTTTAGTAATATTTTTTTTTTTACTACTAATGGCGGCGATTTTTTTCGTGACTGCGACATTATGACGGACACATCGGAAAATTTTGACACATTTTTGGGACCATTGTAATTTTCACAGCAAAAAGTGCTATAAAAATGCATTGTTTACTGTGAAAATGACAATTGCAGTTTGGGAGTTAACCACTGGGGGGCGCTGAAGGGGTTAAGTGTGACCTCATATGTGTTTCTAACTGTAGGGGGGTGGGGCTGGACATGTGACGTCATTAAATGTCTTTCCCTATACCAGGGAACACACGATCAATGACACTGCCACTGTGAAGAACAGGAATGCTGTGTTTACACACACACCTCTCCCTGTTCTTCAGCTCCGGTGACCGATCGCGGAACAACGGTGGCGATCGGGTCCGCGGGTCCCGCCGGCGTGGTCACGGAGCTTCGGACCGGGTCATGGCCAGCCATGTCATTCTGCCAGGGCCGATCCTAGGGTCACAGGCGCCTGGGTGCAGAAATATTTCTGGCGCCCCCACAAAGGGGTGTGGTCATCTTACCAACTCCTCCCCTTTACAAATGTTTCTGTGGCAATGACTCAAACACAGAGATGCTCCTCTAAGAAGTCTTTGTTGCCTAGGGATCCTCCCATGATCTTTTAACAATAAAGAAAATACTGGAAGAGCATACACTAATGAGACCTGGAGGGGAACCTCTATGATACTGTTAGAAAGTGCCCCAAAACATAGTACAGGAGATGGTCAGAGACTGTAGACATGATACAAGAGATGGTCAGAGACTGCAATCATAGTACAGGAGCTGGTCAGAGAGTGTAGACCTATTACAGGAGACAGTCGGTGACTGGAGATATAATACAGGAGATGGTCAGAGACTGCAGACATACTACAGGAGACGGTCAGGGACTGCAGACATACTACAAGAGATGGTCAGAGACTGCAGACATACTACAGGAGACGGTCAGGGACTGGAGAAATAATACAGGAGACAGTCAGAGACTGCAGATATAATACAGGAGATGGTCAGAGACTGCAATTCCTATTGACATAAGTAGATAATGGCCGATCGGCTCTTACCTGACCAACTACACCAGTTCCTCTGATCAGGAGTCAGCTCAATCTGAATTGCTCATGGATACTCCACTGGGTAGAGCCCAGATCTGTATTCAGGCAATGACTCCAATCCTTTCTCCGCCAGGGATGGCACTAGGCTGTGTGGCTTTCCCTCTGGTGGCGCACGGCAGCGGGGTTCTTTCTCTGATGGTGTTCTCTCAGCACTGTCCTCTGGAGTCCTGGGTGCACTTCCCTAAAAGCTTTCCTGGGGTCCTGGCTCTCTCTCTCTTCCCCATTCAGCTGAAGCCGTGTGGGCTGCAGTTTCTTTTTTACAGTGGGGCTGCCAGTCCTCGAACTACAAGTCCCACAATCCTCTTCTCTGCTCCTTTTTCTATTCTATTTCTTCCCTGGCAAGCATCGCTAGTACAGCATTGCGCGTGAAGAGAAGGAGGAGAGAGAGTGGGAGGAGGAATGAAGAGCCCGCAGCTGCAGTGGCGTCACTATGGTTGTTGTCACCAGTTGAGGTAAAACATGGTGTTGCCCCCCTTCCTCCACCTATAGTCGCCCCTACAGACCCCCTCCACTAAGTATAGACCCCCTCCGTCAGTGCAGACTCCTAACTAAGTATAAACCCCCTCCCTCAGTACAGACCCCCCAGGACAAACCACCCCCCATGAGTACAGACACCCCCAGGACAAACCCCCCATTAGTACAGATACCCCAGGACAAACCCCCCATTAGTACAGACCCCCCAGGACAACCCCCCATTAGTACAGACCCCCCCAGGACAACCCCCCTTTAGTACAGACCCACCCAGGACAACCCCCCATTAGTACAGACCCCCCCCCAGGACAAACCCCCCATTAGTACATACTCCCCTAGGACAACCCCCCATTAGTACAGACTCCCCCAGGACAACCCCCCCATTAGTACAGACCCACCCAGGACAAACCCCCCATTAGTACATACTCCCCTAGGATAACCCCCCATTAGTACAGACTCCCCCAGGACAACCTCCCATTAGTACAGACCCACCCAGGACAACCCCCCATTAGTACAGACCCACCCAGGACAACCCCCCCCATTAGTACAGACTCCCCCAGGATAACCCCCCATTAGTACATACTCCCCTAGGACAACCCCCCATTAGTACAGACCCCCCCAGGACAACCCCCCATTAGTCCGGCCCCCCCCAGGACAAACCCCCCATTAGTACATACTCCCCTAGGACAACCCCCCATTAGTACAGACTCCCCCAGGACAACCCCCCATTAGTACAGACCCACCCAGGACAACCCCCCATTAGTACAGACCCACCCAAGACAACCCCCCATTAGTACAGACCCCCCCAGGACAAACCCCCCATTAGTACATACTCCCCTAGGACAACCCCCCATTAGTACAGACTCCCCCAGGACAACCCCCCATTAGTACAGACCCACCCAGGACAACCCCCCATTAGTACAGACCCACCCAGGACAACCCCCCATTAGTACAGACCCCCCCAGGACAAACCCCCCATTAGTACATACTCCCCTAGGACAACCCCCCATTAGTACAGACTCCCCCAGGACAAACCCCCCATTAGTACAGACCCACCCAGGACAAACCCCCCATTAGTACAGACCCCCCCAGGACAAACCCCCCATTAGTACATACTCCCCTAGGACAACCCCCCATTAGTACAGACCCACCCAGGACAACCCCCCATTAGTACAGACCCACCCAGGACAACCCCCCATTAGTACAGACCCCCCCCAGGACAAACCCCCCATTAGTACATACTCCCCTAGGACAACCCCCCATTAGTACAGACTCCCCCAGGACAAACCCCCCATTAGTACAGACCCACCCAGGACAAACCCCCCATTAGTACAGACCCCCCCAGGACAAACCCCCCATTAGTACATACTCCCCTAGGACAACCCCCCATTAGTACAGACTCCCCCAGGACAACCCCCCATTAGTACAGACCCACCCAGGACAACCCCCCATTAGTACAGACCCCCCCCAGGACAAACCCCCCATTAGTACAGACCCCCCCCCAGGACAAACCCCCCATTAGTACATACTCCCCTAGGACAACCCCCCATTAGTACAGACTCCCCTAGGACAACCCCCCATTAGTACAGACCCACCCAGGACAACCCCCCATTAGTACAGACCCCCCCAGGACAAACCCCCCATTAGTACAGACTCCCCCAGGACAACCCCCCATTAGTACAGACCCACCCAGGACAAACCCCCCATTAGTACATACTCCCCTAGGATAACCCCCCATTAGTACAGACTCCCCCAGGACAACCCCCCCATTAGTACAGACCCACCCAGGACATGGCAGGCTGAGGCAGAGGCGCTCAATCTCAGCTGAATCAGGCGGCAGCTCCGCTCGGCGCTCGCTCCCGCACGCTGTCTGAAGATGGCTGTGGCAGAGGTCACGGTGGGTGGAGCCGAGCAGCCGTGTGACGTCACGTCGTCACATCCCGCTCGGGTCTCGGATTGCTTCGGCGGCTAGGCGGCTCGGCCGCTCGGGAATAACAAAAAAAAAAAAAAACGGCGGCTCGGATTAAAAAAAAAAAAAAAAAAAGAACCTCCTCGGCGGCTCGCTCGGTGCCTTGCGCATGACAGCGCTGGGTGCGGGGCACCCACTGCACCCCGGGTAGGATCGGCCCTGCATTCTGCCAACGTATATCGGCGTGAATGGGTCCTTAAGTGGTTAATGCAGCCTCACCATTGCCATTAATGCAGCCTCTGAATGCAGTCTCACCATTGCTATGAATGCAGCCTCACCACTGACATCAGTGCAGCCTGATCAATGCCCATCTGCAGCCTCGGAGGGGACAGGGAGGGGGCGGGATGAGTGCCAACCAGGGGCGGACTGACCATTGAGTCACTCGGGCACTGCCCGAGGGCCCCATGCCACTAGGGGTCCCCATTAGGGTTGCCAGGCTCAGTAAAACCAGGGAACAGTATGTTTTTTTTACATCTGTCCCTGATATGTCCGAAACTGACATACTTTTGATTTGAAAATCCTGAGATTTTAGCTGCCCCGCCTCTGCACTGCCTCCTGGCATGATGGCCATCTGTAAGCCCAGGGGCCCCATAATCTTCTATTGCCCGAGGGCCCCATGAGTTGTCAGTCCGTCCCTGGTGCCAACAGATTACATACAGGAGTATCTCCTGGTTACTCGGCGACCTCTTTAATACAAAGTCCCGCCTTCTGTGATAGACATAACAGTCTTCCAATGCCAGCCCAAGAGACAGGGCCAACAGGAGATTCTGCTGTATGTAATCGCCCCCTCTGAGGAACGATAAAAACAGTATATGTCTTTTGCGGCTCGCCAACGAATCTCCGAGCACCACACACTGCTTGGGGATTTGTTGGGGGCCACAAAAGATACATATATCCAAATTACCAGTGGGGCGTATGAAACCGGACCAAGGGCCACAATTGGCCCGCGGGCCAGACTTTGGACATGCCTGATCTAGGTGGATATAGCCGCAGACTTGGACACGTGATGGAAAAATCCATGTATCAAACCTTTCTCTGTATTTTCTTTACCAGGTCTCCAATATTAAGACACCAAAACAACTGGACGAATTCATTGAAATTCAAAGTTCAACCGGGACGTGGATCCAGCGCTGGTTTGTGAGGTTCACGACTCTTGTGAAACAAGTATGTTGCTAGCTATGAGTTTATTTTGTTTCTCTTTATAATGCATCCTCTGGCAAAGCAATGGCCTGCAATGTATCTGAGACTAAACCATGTATGGAGTCCCACCTTAGAGGGTAACTCCACTTTCGTAGGAATTTTCTAATAGAAATGTAATGTTCTGCTTGTGTGATTGGCTCACTGATTTTCCCAGAAGTCTGCACTAAGATACAAGTCATATTTTGGGCATCCCCTGCAACAAATATTTTTTTAGTGGGATACTTCCAAAGGGATGCAGGCCCTGCCATTTTGCTCATTCGAACCCTGCAAGTGCAGCAGCTGATTGATATTTATATAATCACCGACATTTATATTTTGCACATGGACACAGACAGACACACAGCTATTTCTTCAGAATAACAAGCGTTAGGAATCTGTAATAAGGTTTTGTTAAAATCCCTGCAAGGTACAGTATATTGATCATCCAGAGGGGTATGTTTTTTTTCAACAAAAGTGAAGTTACTGTAACTATGAATATACCATACCTGGTATTTCAATATCAATGCCAACATTTCACGATTTCTGCCAGGGGATACAAACTTTTGAGCACAACTGTATGTGTCAGGTGGTTGTACAGAAATCAATCTATCGATCACCTTCTTTACAACTGCTCTGTTGGATTTTTGCCGCTTGATCGGTGTCACTGGCTAAAACCGGCAGTGCCGATCAGGAATTCTGACGGCGGGGAGGTCTCCCTACTATCAGAGTACAATAGCTCATCAGGGAGGACTCCCTTATCCATATCAAATGTGTGTGCATGGGAGGGGGGAATACAGTCATTTATTTTTAGTTCAACCCGCCGGTTGAATTAAAAAAAAAACAAAGACTCGTCTATGGCCAGCCTGAGACCAGCCAGCCCAAACGACCCTGAGCTAAGCTCCACATCATCTTATATAGAAGAAAGAATATAAAATCATTCACCTTCCTGCAAGGATTTAAAGAGGAAACCTTATTTAAAGGGGCAATCAAGTACCCCTGCTTACATATCAATGTACAGTGGAACCTCAGATTGTGAGAAACGCGGTTAAAGAGTGTTTCGCAATGTGAGCGCTGTATTTAAAAAAAATCCTAACTCAGTTTGTGAGTGTTGTCTCACAAAATAAGCAGGATTCAGGCCAAAGAGGTGTGCAGTACCGCATTTGGCCTGAGGTGAGAGGGGGGGGGATGGGGTTGGGCGTCGGAACCGAGCGGAACTGAACGATTGCAGTTCGTTAATCCCTGGAAATACTCGGTTCTCAGGCCTTTTGGAGGTGTGCCAAGGTCAGCTGAGCTGTCCTCGGGTCTTTCCATTTCTGAGGCTCTCCGGCGCCCCCCACCTCTGGTCGCTTGCGGTATTACATGCTATTGAAGTCAATGCGGAACAAATTATCTTCGTTTCCATTGACTTCAATGGGGAAACTCGCTTTTATATGCGAGTACTTTGGATTACGAGCGTACTCCTGGTAAGAATTATCCTCGTAATCCGAGGTTCAACTGTAACTATGTACAGAATATCCATATCTGGAATTCCTCTTTAACTGCAATAGACGACTTCCCAAGGTGTTCACCTGAAGCCTCGGTTTTAATTAAATATTAGAAATGAGTTGTAAGTATTCACCTGAGACCTGCGGTTTAATTAAGTATTAGAAATGAATTTGAATTAGGTTATTTTTGCTGTCTATCACAGTCATGGGAAATGCTGTTTGCATTTGAAACAGAAAAGACAGGACATTTTTGTGCAGTACAAGAAATGTGTGATTTTGCGCATTACCTCATTACAGCTGGTGTGAAGAATGTAACTCTTCTCCCCCCTAATCCCCCTCCTAGCACAAATCACCCTGCTCCCAAATTACCCCTCCTAGCACAAACCACGCTCTAACCCCCCCAATGCCCTCTGTCAGGGCCGCCATCAGGGGGGTACAGGCATTACACCTGTAAGGGGCCCGATGGTCCCCAGGGGACCGGCCGTCCCACCTTCCATTTTTTTTATTGCATTACACCTGTAAGGGGCCCGATGGTCCCCAGGGGCCCGGCCGGCCCACTTTTCATTTTTTTTATTGCATTACACCTGTAAGGCCGCATACACACGATCAGACCGGTCCGATGAAACTGGTCTTAAGGCCAGTTTCATCGGACCAATTTGATGGTGTGTACGGCCCATTGGACCGTTGTCCGTCGGACCAAAGTTTTAAAACTTGCTTTAAAACCTGTCTGATGGACACCTGTCCGTCAGACAGATTCGATGGTTAGTACACAAAAGCATCGGACCAAAAACCCGCGCATGCTCAGAATCAAGTTGACGCATGCTTGGAAGCATTGAACTTCATTTTTTCATCACGTCGTTGTGTTCTACGTCACCGCGTTCTGGTCTGAACGGATTTTTGGCCCGATGGTGTGTACGCACATCAGACCACTTCAGCGTGGTCCAATAAAAACGGTCCATCGGACCAGTCTCATCGGATCGGTCTGATCGTGTGTACGTGGCCTAAGGGGCCCGATGGTCCCCAGGGCACCTTACAGGCCTGGCCGGCCCCGCTCCCTTTTTTTTTCTTTTTGCATTACACTTGTAAGGAGCCCGATGGGGACTGGGTACCATCGGCCCCGGTTATTATCTCGCATCAGGAGAGAAGAGGTTACACTTGTCTTTTTTCGTCAGCTGCAGGGGGCCCTGCCTAAAGCTGTGTAAGGGGCCACCAAAATTTGAGATGGCTGCCCTGTCCTCTGTTAACACAACCCCCTTCAAACCCCCCAAATTCGTCCTCCTAGCACATAACACGCTCCAACCCCCCAGTTTCCCCTCTCCTAGCACAACCCCCTTAAATTCACCCCCCCAAATTCATCCCCCCTAGCTCCAACCCCTCCATCCCTTCTCCCAGCACAATCCCCTAAAACCCCCCTCAATCCCTCCTCTTCGCACAATCCCCCCACCCCAAATCCCCCCTCCAAGCACAAATGTGGGCTGTGCTCTCCTCCCACTCTCCCCCAACTCCTCTCACTCCTGGAATTAACACGGATTGATTTCAGATCCAATACCTGCCCCCCGTGTGCCCATCAATTGCAGCCAGTGTTCCCATCATTTGCTGCCAGTGTTCCCATCATTTGCTGCAAGTGTTCCCATCAAATGCTGCCAGTGTGCCCATCAATTGCTGCCAGTGTTCCCATCATTTGCTGCAAGTGTTCCCATCAAATGCTGCCAGTGTGCCCATCAATTGCTGCCAGTGTTCCCATCATTTGCTGCAAGTGTTCCCATCAAATGCTGCCAGTGTGCCCATCAAATGCTGCCAGTGTTCCCATCAAATGCTGCCAGTGTGCCCATCAATTGCTGCCAGTGTTCCCATCAAATGCTGCCAGTGTGCTCATTAAATGCTGCCAGCCTGCCACTGTGCCAGTGTGACCCCCTCCACCCGCTCGCCGTCTGCCTGGCACTTACTCTGTCTTGGTGGAGCAGCGGGTGACGGCGACGAGCGGGGTCCTTCAAGCCAGCGTCTCCTGCCGTCTTCATCTCACGACTCCCGCCCTCTCCTCCTGATAGGTATCCAATAGCAGCACCTGTTGTTTTAGCAAATCAGATGACAGGTAACAGACACGAGCAGCTGATTTGCGGGAGAGGCAGTTCAGTGTTAGGAAAGCGAATATTTATTCGCTTTCCTAACACAGCTGAGTGAACTGCGATCGGTAAGTATGTCACTCGCAGGACATTAGCCTATGGCTCTAATCAGGTGCTTCAAAAACACCCCCTACCGCTGTAATTCAGGCGCCCGGCACCGGGAAAAGGGGCAGGACGCCTGAATGGGGGGTGGGAGCAAGGGACATGGATAGATTCATGCAATGCATGAATCTATCCATAGTGCACAGAGGGGGTGGCTGGAGAGAGGGGGCGGTGCCGTGCACCCCCAATGTACGGGCCGCCACTGCCTTCTCATACAATTAAATAGAAGAAATGGCCGCACACCACTGTAGGGCAAAATCCTTTATTAGGACCTCTCAATACTACAAGAGTGCTGGGTAGAAGCGTTTCACACACTGCACGTGCGCTTAGTCATTTTACAAGACCCCAATGGACGGTGCCATGTAAAAATGTTGGATGAGAACCTTCTTCTCTCACCCGGAACACTGAAGATGGGTCTTGGATGGGTCTCCCGGCCTGAAAATTACCCAAAATATACCACCAAGGCAACAAAGGAGTAGCTCAAGAAGAAGCCCATCACGTCAGATCATGGGCAGTAATTCTATATACGGCACTTGGACGAATCACGTCTCAGGGTCTGATGAGGAAGCCGCAGCTGCTCACTGTGATTGGCTGCAGTGCAGTGCTGGTGCAAGTTTTTTTTGACACCCTAGGCAAAACGTAATTTTGGCGCCACTCCTTGGCTCCACCCCTGACTCCACCCCCTTTGCCCTGCCCATGTAAACCCCCCTTTTTAATGAAGCGCCCATCAAATGCAACTCCACCAGCGCCCATCAATGTAGCCTCACCAGCGCCCATCAATGCAGCCCCACCAGCACCCATCAATGCAGCCCCACCAGCACCCATCAATGCAGCCCCACCAGCGCCCATCAATGCAGCCTCACCAGCGTCCATCAATGCAGCCTCACCAGCGTCCATCAATGCAGCCTCATCAGTATCCGTCAATGCAGCCTCACCAGCGTCCATCAATGCAGCCTCACCAGCGTCCATCAATGCAGCCTCACCAGCACCCATCAATGCAGCCTCACCAGCACCCATCAATGAATGTTTGCTTGCTTCCATTCATTTGGGAGTTCGGACACAGGCACAGCCCTCCTCTGCCACTGCGCCTTTGACACTGTGTGTGAATGGAGCGGCAGCTGCTTGCTGATGATGAGACATAGGGCCAGATTCAGGTAGAAGTTATCTGTAGATAAGCCGCGTAACTTCTAACCTACGCCGTCGTATCTGTTTTCTGTATTCAGAAAACAAGATACGCCGGGATTGAGTTCAGATACGAGCGGCGTAATTGTATTTCGCCGTCGTATCGGAACTGCAATTTTAAAATGGCCGCTAGGGGCGTTCCCGCTGATTTACGCTGAGAATATGTAAATCAGCGAGATATGACAATTCACGATCGTACGCGGGCCCGACGCAGTGACTTAACAACGTTTCCGTAAGAGATACGCGGCGTAAAGAAAAACATGCCCCCTAGGTGGAGCATCCTATGTTAAGTATGGCCGTCGTTCCCGCGTCGAATTGAAAAAGTTTCACGTCGTTTGCGTAACTCGTCCGTGAATGGGGATTGACGTCATTGACGTTCACGTAGAAAACACTGTCCTAATGTGGAGCATGCGCACTGGGATACATTGACGGCCGGCGCATGCGCAGTTTGTTCGCCGCGGGATCGCGCCTAGTTTAAATACTACACGCCCCCTACCCGCCCAATTTGAATTCCGCCGGCCCATTTTCGCTACGCCGTCGCAACTTTAGGAGCAAGTGCTTTGTGAATACAGTACTTTCTCTTAAAGTTTCCGCGGAGTAACGTAAATGAGCAACGTTACGCCAGAATAAAGATTCGCCCATCTACCTGAATCTGGCCCTTAGTTGCTTGCTGCGGAGAGAAGAGAGTAGCAACACCAGTGGCCAGGCACCCTAGGTAGCAGGGCGCCCTAGGCAGCTGTCTAGTTTGCCTGGTGGTAGCACCGGCCCTGCTGAAGTGTCCTCATCAGACCCTGAGACAAGAACGGTATACCGCGACTGGGGAATACATGCACCTTCTCAGGAAATTGCTCTGCGATTTGTTTTATAAATACACCCCAAAGGGTTGCAATATAGACGTAATGAACATGATATCTGACAGCCCATTCTATATATTAATATTGGTTGCCTCACTTGTCTTTAGGTGTGGGAGAGCATGCTGTTCTGCTTTACTGGACAGTATAGGAAGAACACGATATTTCTGGCCATAGTTTGGTTCAGCATGTCATTAAGGTAAGTATTATTACTTCTATACTATTGTATTGTTGTATAGTCCTGTCTTATGTGGAGTATTACATCTACTCTATTGTCCCCGCAGTTATTATGGGCTCACCGTCTGGTTTCCAGACACAATCCGCTACCTACAAGAAGAAGACTATGCAAGCAGAGTGAAAAAATTTGAAGACGAACATGTGCGGAATTTTGTGTTCAATTTCACATTGGAAAACCAAATACATACCGACGGGACGTACTACAATGATAAGTAAGTTATTCTAAACGCTGAGATATTGGGCAGAATACAGAGGAGAAGACTGAGAGGCTGTTGTATAAATAGTTAACTGAACAAATGTGACACACATCTGCACAGTGCCTATGGTTGTAAGCGCCATCTAGTGGCCAAAATTCCCTTCTTTCCTGATTGAGGTACTTAAAAACAAATACTGCATTATGGCCACTAGGTGGCGCTTAGGATCACACCAGATAATCATATAACACAGAATACAGCAAGTTTTGTTAGAGTTGTGCATTGCTGTGTCACATTTATTTAACTAACTTTATCTACATACAAATCGTTTGTCCACTGTTAGACCAGTATTAAACCCAAAACTAAAGATGTAATCTGTTGCAGCTTACCAATCATTAGATGTGGCGGCTGCATTTGTTTTACTGGAGACTACACTGTCCTCTGTTAAAACAGTATTAAACCCAAAACCAAAATGGTAAAATACAGTATTGCAGCTTACCAGTCTTTAGATGTGGTGGCTGCATTTGTTTTCTTTTTTTTTTTGTCTTTTTTCTCCCACTGTTTTCACCCTTTCACAATGGGAAAAGGGAGAAAATGTATTTCAGAAAGGGGAATACCCCTCTTAGACACTTGTCACCAGGGCTGTCTTAATGAGAGGGCACACCTCGGCACTGCCCAGGGGCCCCAGCTGCATGGGGGCCCCTGCACTTTCCCCAAAGCAGCTGGTCCTTGAGCCCAGGCTGCCTTTGAAATTGGGGGCCCCATGATGGCACTGAGAGTGATAGATACACAGGGGAGGCAGTCTGCCTTCTACCTACTTGATGTCTGTTTACCTTCCCTGTCATCGTTGTAGGGGCCCCAGAGCATTACTTTGCCCAGGGGCCCATGATGCTATTAAGACGGCCCTGCTTGTCACCTGAACACTTTTTTAATTCTGCAGACAATGGTTACTAGAACACAGAGAGGGAACATTTTGACAGCAGGCATACAGACAGTAATAAAAAAAAAAACTGACACAAGTTCTAATTGTTTCCTATGATAAGTAGTAACCAATAGCAACCAATCAGTTAGCTGGAATGATGTGCAAAAACCTCTAGCAACCAATCAGTTAACAGTAATGATGTGCAGTAACCTCTAGCAACCAATCAGTTAGCAGTAATGATGTGCAAAAACCTCTAGCAACCAATCAGTGAGCAGTAATGATGTGCAGTAACCTCTAGCAACCAGTCAGTGAGCCTGGACCAATCAGTGAGTGTGGACAATTTCCTAATGTTTATAGTATTATTATTTTTTTTTGATAAGTCTATGTGTATTTGTATTTTGGGATGTTGGGGTGAAAGATGAAATTGCATGGGGGGGCAAAGAAAATGCTTGCCTAGGGTCCAATCAATTTAAAAAAAGGCCCTTCCCCCTATACAAATACACGCCCCCACCCCCCCATCCAAATCCTATCACGATCCAAACTATCCTCCCCAGCACCCAGCACTCCCCCTCAGCACTAATCCTTCCTTCCTCAAAACCCCCCTATTTTGCATAAATCACCCCCCTTCCTCCCTTAGCAGAAATGACCCCCCTCCCCCTCCTAGCACCGATCTTCTCCCACCCTTCCCAGCACAGACTACCCCAAAAGAAATTGTGTACCCCCCTTCCTAGCACTAATCCTCTTACCCCTATAAGTACTCCTCACCCCCCATCCGCCCTCTTAGCATATATCACCCCCCCCCTCCCTTAGCAGAAATTACCCCCTCCCCCTCCTAGCACTGATCTTCTCCCACCCTCCCCAGCACAAACTACCCCAAAAGAAATCGTGTACCCCCCCCCTCTTCCTAGCACTAATCCTCTTACCCCAATAAGTACTCCTCACCCGCCCATCCCCCCTCTTAGCACAAATCTCCCCCCCCCCCCGCACAATTTCCCCTCCTAGCACTGATCTTCTCCCACCCTCCCCAGCACAAACTACCCCAAAAGAAATCGTGTACCCCCCCTCTTCCTAGCACTAATCCTCTAACCCCTATAAGTACTCCTCACCCGCCCATCACCCCTCTTAGCACAAATCTCCCCCCCCGCACAATTTCCCCTCCTAGCACTAATCTTCTCCCACCCTTCCCAGCACAAACAACTCCAAAAAAATCCTCTCACCCAACACATGCCTCCCTCCTTCCCAGTAAAGTCTCCCCTCCCCAGTACAAATCATCTTGGGTGGGAATCACGGGATTGAGGAACTGGAGGGCACCCCAAGAGAGATGCCAGCATGTGCCCCGGGTGCTAGCGACTTCCCTGCTACCGCTACCAGAGAAGCGATCCACTGCAGATCGCTTTTTAAAGCCTGCCACTACTTGAATTTGTTCTCTGCACTGACCTGAAGACAAATTTAATGCAAATAAAATATATTAGCAATTTTAATAACTGGCACCATACTAATTAATTGAGGCCAATTAATTATTTTAAACGGAAATGGCAAATGTAAAAAAGTAACGTTGCCTAAATCGCTCCTGATAAAAGGCGGACCTAATCTAATATGTGTAGGGGCCTTCTTTTAGCAGGTACCCTAAGGGATTTATTGCATTTGATGTCCCATTAAAATGAACCCTACAAAGAAATGAATTATTAAAGTAGTTCATATCAGTAAATTACATTCTAAGTATAATGTGTCATTGCATGGATTCCTTTCACTATACTGACATCTAGTGGCAATAAAAGAGAATGCATACAGTACTATCAAATACAGCATATTGTATATCACCCATCGTAAGATAACAAAGGGATGTCTCTACTTTAAAAAAAAAATCACCAAAGGCCAAGTATGCAGCAGTGAGAGTGAAATAAAACTCTGTCAGATAAGAATAGAGCAATGGGCCAGCGTGAAACCAAGGTAAATAGAATTTTCAGAAGGAAAGGTCAGCATCAGCAGTGGCAGGAGATTAGAAATCACATCAGATTACAAAAAGCTGTGGGGTCCTAATATAAATAATATAAATATATATATATATATATATATATATATATATATATATATATATATATATATATATATATATATATATATATATTTGTGTGTTCTGCCATTTTCAGGTTCTACAAGATGAAACTCAAATATGTCACATTCGAGGACTGCCTCTTTGATGAGTGTTACTTTGAAGACGTCACCTCAACTGGAACCATCTTTAAGAACTGCACTATAAAATTCTCTTACTTCCATAACACAGGCAAGACAGCATGTTTTATTTTCTTGAGGACATCAGTCTGACAGATATCGCTTGTTAAAATCAAATATAAACAATGCAGCCCTAAGAATAATCATAATGCCCTGTACACACGATCGGTTCATCCGATGAAAACGGACCGATGGATTTTTTTCATCAGATATCCGATGAAGCTGACTTTCATCAGTCGTGCCTACACACCATCGGTCAAAAAAACGTTTGTGTCAGAACACAGTGACGGAAAACACATGGACGTGCAGAGAAAATTTAAGTTTAATGCTTCTGAGCATGCGTCGACTTGATTCTGAGCATGCGTGGATTTTTGGTCGATGGACTTGCCCACAGACCATCGTTTTTTTAACCATCAGATAATTTTAAAACAGGTTCTAAGTTTTTTCCACCATGGGAAAAAAAAACAATTGGGGCCCACACACAATCGGTTCGTCTGATGAAAACGGTCCATCGGACCGTGTGTACGCGGCATAATAAAAATTAACAAATTGATGCAAAGTAATTAATCTCATCCACCTTAACCTAGTGATGACACAACAAACCCCCCTCTATCAGAGTGTTATGTATCATAACTTAAAGCGGAGGTTCACCCAAAAATCAACTCTCTGACATTAGATCCAGCATACTGCTAACATCTGCAGTAAGCTGGGGTTTTAAATTTTTTTTTGTACTTATCGTTTTATGAGCCGTTGATATCCGGCTCCAAGCGGGGAATCCTGCGGGGAATGGGCATTCCTAAGCCAAGAGGAGTTGATTGACGGGCTGCTGAGGCGCGTCACGCCTTTCGAAAATACCCGAAGTGACTCTCGGGTATTTTCGGAAGGCGTGACTCGCCTTAGCAGCCCATCAATCGACTCCTCTTGGCTTAGTAACGCCCATTCCCCGCAGGATTCCCCGCTCAGAGCCGGATAACAACGGCTCATAAAACGATAAGTACAAAAAAATTTAAAAAAACCCCAGCATACTGCAGATGTTAGAAGTATGCTGGATCTAATGTCAGAGAGTTGATTTTTGGGTGAACCTCCGCTTTAAAGGGGTTGTAAAGGTAAAAAAAAAATCCCTAAATAACTTTATTTCCCTTAGTGCAGTCCTCCTTCACTTACCTCATCCTTCCATTTTGCTTTTAAATGTCCTTATTTCTTCTAAGGCGGTGTACACACGACCGAGTTTCTCGGCAGAATCCAGCGAGAACTTAGATGGGAGACGTATTCTGTCGAGGAAATCGGTCGTGTGTACACTTTTCGCCGAGCAAACTGTCGGGAAGCTCGTCGAGCCAAAAAGAGAGCATGTTCTCTATTTCCTCTTTGTTCTATGGGGAAATTTGGCTCAACGAGCTTTTCGACAGCTGAACGGGAAACTCGACGGGCGGAACGATGAGTTTCGCCCGACGAGTTTCTCGGTCGTGTGTACGCCGCCTGAGAAATAGTGTTGCTCAATGCTCACGAATATTCGCATTGCGAATATTCGTTACGAATATTGCATATTCGAGTATTCGCGAATAATTCAAATATCGCGGTGAATATTCGCTATTGCGAATATTCGTATTTTTTCAATTTTTTTTTTAAAACAGATCACATCCTAGTGATCTCCATCGATGTCTAAAAGCATTGCTGGTATGATTAGAGACCCTGGGCCGAGTAGCTGAGGCGATCCTTTTATGTTGCCGAATATTCGCAATGCGAATATTTGCGAATACTTTCTCTGCCCTTCTGTGTTTTGTGTATAAAAAAAAAAATTTGCTTTAGTTTAGTCATATAAGTTTGTGTAAGTAGAGTTAGTGTTTAGTGCATATTAGTTTAGTAATCCAGGAAATGATCTCCGTTTTCGCGTGTTGACGAGAATTTCGCAATCAATTTCGCATTCGCATTAGCGAAATTTCGCAAATTTTTTTTTTTTTATAAAATATCACGAATATTCGATATTAACGAATATTTCACGAATATTCTTCTATATATTCGTGAAATATCGCAAAATCGAATATGGTGTATTCCGCTCAACACTGCTGAGAAATCCTCATTTCCTGTTCTTCTGTCTGTAACTACACACCGTAATGCGAGGCATTCTCCCAGGTGTGGAGAAAGCCTCTTGAGGGGGGAGGGGGCGAGCAGGAGTGTCAGGACGCCCACTAACACACAGCTCCTTTCTCTATCTGCAAAGTAGAGAGTGTCCTGACTTGCCTGCTTGCCCCTCCCCCCTCAAAAGGGTTTCTCCACACCAGAAAGAAAGCCTCGCATTACTGTGCGGCCTCACAGACAGAAGAACAGGAAGTGAGGATTTCTCAGAAGAAATAAGGACATTTAAAAGCAAAATGGAAGGATGAGGTAAGTGAAGGAGGACTGTACTAATGTAAAGGAAGCTATTTAGGGATTTTTTTTTAAAGACTTTAAAGCGGTTGTATACCCATTTTTTTTTACACCTGTAAGGCAAAAGCCATAATGAGCTAGTATGCACCGCATATTAGCTCATTATGAAATACTTACCTTACAACGAGGTGTAGAGAACTTACCTGGTCCACGCCGAGCGAGATGTCATTTTGCCTGGCGTGTCTTCCGGGTATCGCCGCTACAGCGCTGTGATTGGCTGGAGCGGCGATGTCGCGGACGACTTCAAACCGGCAAGGTCCGGCAGCTGCAGTCAGTGGCGCATTGCGGGGGGAATATCTCCTAAACCTGTAGGTTTAGGAGATATTCTTTATACCTACAGGTAAGCCTTATTATAGGATTACCTGTAGGTAAAAGTAAAAAAAAAACGTATACAACCACTTTAATGCATTCACCACATAACAATGTATCATCTAATTCCAAAACAGCTAACATCAAACAAATATTTGCTCATAAACATTAACCACTTTTGCTCGGTTCACACTGGGAGCAGGACTTGCCGAGCGACTCAGCAAGGCGATCTGCACACGACTTCAGAGCGACTTGCAAAATTACTTTTGTATTAAAGTCAATGCAAGTTGCCCGAGTCGCTCCCAAACTCGTACAAGAACCTTTTTCTAAGTCGGAGCAAGTTGAGTCGCTCCTATTAAAACGGTTCCATAGTACAGAACGGAGCGCGACTTGTCAGGCGGCTAAGTCGCCTGACGAGTCGCCCCTGTGTAAACCGGGTCTAAAAGGGGTTGTGAACCTTTGTGTTTTTTCACCTCAATGCATCCTATGCATTAAGGTGAAAAAACACCTTGCACTGTCCGGCCCCCCAGCCCCCCATTTTACTTAAATGAGCCCTGAAATTCCGTGGGCGTGATCCCGCGTCGTTCTCTCCACTGCTTCTCGGGTCTTCATTGGATAGATTAAAAGCAGTGCAACCATTGGCTCCCGCTGCTGTCAATCAAATCCAATGACGCGGACACCGAGGGACAGGGCCGAGTCATACACTCGGCAGCTATGGCCGCCAAGTGTATGACACGTAAGTGCGCCTGCGAGGTGACCCCCCCGGGAGGGAGCTTCCCAGAGAGGGTTATCTATTGTGGGGAGGAGCCGCAAGAGCCACTGAGGGACCACTGAACAGGAGAATCGGGCCACTCTGTACAAAACTAACTGCACAGTGGAGGTAAGTATAACATGTTTGTTATTTAATCAAACAAAAAGGGAACCTTTATTATGACTTTAAGGACCAGAAGGATTTGCCCCCTTAATGACCAGGTAATTTTTTGCAATACAGCACTGCGTCGTTTTAACTGACAATTGCGCGGTCGTGCGACGTTGTAACCCAAACAAGATTGATATCCTTTTTTTCCCACAAATAGAGCTTTCTTTCGGTGGTATTTGATCACCTCTGCGTTTTTTATTTTATTTTTTTTGCGCTATAAACAAAAAAAAAGCAACAATATTTTTTACTTTTTGCTAGAATGAATATCCCCCCCCCCCCCCCCCCCAAAAAAGTAAAAAAAAAAAAAAGAATTTCTTCCTCGGTTTAACCCAATATGTATTCCGCTACATATTTCTGTTAATTATTTTTTGCAATAAGCATATATTGATTAGTTTGCGCAAAAGTTATAATGTCTACAAACTATGGGATAGATTTATGGCATTTTTATTATTATTATTTCTTTACTAGTAATGGTGGTGAGTAGCGATTTTTAGTGGGACTGCAACATTGCGGTCAACAGATCGGACACTTTTGACATTTTTTGAGACCAGTGACATTTATACAGTGATGAGAGCTAAAAATAGCCACTAATTACTGTATAAATGTCACTAGCAGAGAACGGGTAAACACTAGGGGGCGATCAAAGTGGTTAAGTGTGTTTCCTGGAAGGTATTTCTAACTGTATGGGGGCTGTGCTGACTGGAGGAGGAGAAAGATCACTAGGAACAGACTCTGGAGTGATTGCAAGTGGCTGGTGGACATTGAGTCCGCCAGACCCACTGGTTGGGTCCCCCAGTCGTGAATGTGCACACTGTGTACGAGCCCGACATTAAATGACGGCGATTCGTGCAGGGGAGCCAGCTTGCCGCAGTACTACTGCGGCAGGCGGTCGTTAACTAAAGTGATTGTAAAGACTGACTTTTTTTTACCTTTATGCATTCTATGCACAAAGGTAAAACACCTCCTCAACTCTCAGCCCCCCTAATACTTACCTAAGCCCCATCTCGATCCAGCGATGTGCATGAGAGCCGAGGCTCACCCAGGCCTCACCCTCCTGATTGGCTGAGATGCAGCAGAAGGGGCCATTGGCTCCCACTGCTCTGTCAATCACAGCCAGTAAGGCGAGAGTGGGGAGCGAGGCTGAACCACGCTCTTTGGGTCTTATGGATGCAGAGAAGTGAGCATGCACAAGTGCCATCAAAGCAATTGGCTCACTATGGGGGCACTCGGTAAGGGGAAGGGGGAAAAACAAAAACAAAAATATGCATGTTTGTGGTTGTGAACATTTGATAAAAAATTGCATTACTATAGAATAAAAAATGTATTCTGTCATTTTCGAAAACAGTTACTAAAATTATGGTATAAATCACTGCAGGTTATTTACAAATACAATAAAGTTTTATTTATTTTTTATTTTGGGGATTTGTTCAAATGTGACAAAAAAACAACAAAACCAATTTGGACATTTTCACTTAGAGGTGTACTCACTTTTTTTTGCCAGCGGTTTAGACGTGAATGGCTTTGTGTTGAGTTATTTTGAGGGAACAGCAAATTTACACAGTTATACAATCTGTACACTCACTACACAACATTGTAGCAAAGTGCAATTTCTTTAGTGTTGTCACATAAAAAGATAGAATAAAATATTAACAAAAATGTGAGGGGTGTACTTACTTTTTATAAAAAAAATAAAAAAAAAGACTTTTAAATATCCGAGCAACCATACAAATGCCATGAATAATTGCCATAATGTGTATGTGATGTGTGAAATGTCATTTTCTATGTATTTCCTGTGATCCTAGCTCCACCTAGTGGCAATATGCAATATTTTCCCCATTGCGGTATTTCAGAAAATGCCACATTAACAACTTACCTACAGGGCACTTTCACCCCCGTCCTGCTCAGACCAATTTTGTTTTAAAAAAGCCTCGATTATTTTCTAAATGTACATAATATAACTGGTTACTGACATTTATAGGTAAAGTTGATCCAGGGAAAATCTAACTGCCTCTCGGGGATCAGGAAGGAATTGTATCCCCTGCTGGAACCAATTTGATCATGCTTTGCTTTTTTTCCCCCCTCTGGATCAACCGTGGGCATAGCCAAACCTGGGGGGGGGGAGGGGGGCTGGGTGTGCATCTGCACCAGGCTCTGCATTAAAAAAGAGCGCCACTGGCCTTGTGTGCCGAGCTCTGTAACTCAAAACATGCAACCTGTAGAATTTTTTAAGCGTCACCTATGGAGATTTTTAAGGGTAAAAATGTATCGATTTACTCGGCGTAACATTATCTTTCACAATATAAAAAAATTGGTATAACTTTACTGTTGTCTTATTTTTTAATTCAAAAAAGTGTATTTTTTCCAAAAAAAAGTGCGCTTGTAAGACCGCTGCGCAAGTACAGTGTGACAGAAAGTATTGCAACATCCGCCATTTTATTCTCTAGGGTGTTAGAAAAAAAATAGATATAATGTTTTGGGGTTCTCTAGCAAAAAAAAAAAACGTTTTTAACTTGTAAACAACAAATCTCAGAAAGAGGCTCAGTCCTTAAGTGGTTACAAGTCAACAACTATATTATTTGTGGCTGTTGACTTTTTATTTATTTGTGGGAGACTGAAGCTCCTCTTTAACTGCTTGCCGACCAGCCACCGTATAACAGTTATGCGGCGGCAGGTCGGCTCTCCTGGGCGAGAGTCCGTAGCTCTAAGTTGACACTTCCGACGGCCACTAGGGGGCGCGTGCGCGCCGCCGGCGGCCCGCGCGCGCGCCCCCGAGTCCTGTGCGCATGCCTGGAGGGCACACGCGATCGCTCTTACAGAGCGGGGAATGGTAGCTTTGTGTGTAAACACATACCTCTCGTTCCTGTCAGCGGGGGAAACGCTGATCTTCTGGTCATACAATGTATGAACAGAAGATCAGTGATTTCCCCTAGTGAGGCCACCCCCCCATACAGTTAGAACACACCCAGGAACACACTTAACCCCTTCCCCGCCCCCTAGTGTTAACCCCTTCACTGCCAATTGCATTTTTATAGTAATCCAATGCATTTTTATAGCATTGATCGCTAAAAAAAATGCCAATGGCCCCAAAAATGTGTCAAAAGTGTCCGAAGTGTCCGCCATAATGTCGCAGTACTGAAAAAAAACACTGATCGCCGCCATTACTAGTAAAAAAAATAAAATAATAAAAATGCCATAAAACTACCCCCTATAT
This sequence comes from Rana kukunoris, assembly GCA_029574335.1. Lineage (NCBI taxonomy): Eukaryota > Metazoa > Chordata > Amphibia > Anura > Ranidae > Rana > Rana kukunoris. Next base: position 28,185,447 of record CM056051.1, on the reverse strand, counting down.
TGTAAACGCTATAAACCAATCAATAAACGCTTATTGCGATTTTTTTTTTACGAAAAATATGTAGAAGAATACGTATCGGCCTAACCTGAGTAAAAAATAGTTTTTTTTATATCTTTTTGGGGGATATTTATTACAGAAGAAAGTAAAAAATATTGAATTTTTTTCAAAATAGTCGCTCTATTTTTGTATATAGCACAAAAAATAAAAAACGCAGAGATGATCAAATACCACCAAAAGAAAGCTCTATTTGTGGGGAAAAAAGGATGCCAATTTTGTTTGGGAGCCACGTCGTACGACCACGCAATTGCCCGTAAAGCGACGCAGTGCCGAATCACAAAAAGTGCTCTGGTCATTGGGCAGCAATATGGTCCGGGGGTTAAGTGGTTAAAGCCACTAGATGGAGCTGATGATCATAGAAAATACCCATAGACATTTCACACTTATAACAAACATGACAGAGATTATTATCTGTGATGCTTGTGCAAATGCAACGACACTCGCACAGCAAAATTTAATTTTTTTCAAAATTCAAGTAATAATATACTTTTTGTATTTAGACATTATTTGTGTGTCCCACAGTTTAGCTCTACATTTGTCTTATAATACTGCTCAACCATGGTCTGAAATCTTTTCTACAATCTCCAGCACAGCAGAAATCAGACAAGTAGTGGGAGGTCACACACTGTAAGCTAATTGTACAACGGTCTCCATCTAATATCATGTCAGGCAGTGGGAGCCTAGGGGGGAGAGGTGTCTGGCTCCAAGCACACTGATGTAAAAATAAAATATTAAAGGGTTAATCTCCACTTTCATGGAAAGAAATATATAAATAATAATAATAAATATTGGGCCCGATTCAGATACCTTTTGCGTATCTGTCCGGCGGCGTAGCGTATAGTGTTTACACTACACCGCCGCAAATATTATGGGCAAGTGCCTTATTCAGAAAGCACTTGTACCATACTATGCGGCGGCGTAGTGTAAACTGCACAGCGTAAGGCCATGCAATTCAAATGAATGGAGTGGGGGCGTTATTCATGTAAATGAATCATGACCCCACGTCATTCACGTTTTTTTTGGACGGCGCATGCGCTTCCGTGGACGTTCCCAGTGCGCATGCGCGAAATCACGTCGATTTTTATCAATGTACGTGGAGCCCCATTCCCGACGTCCATACTTAACATTGGCTGCGCCTGCTATAGCAGGGGTAACCTTACGCCGTCTAACGCTTACGTAAACGACGTAAAAAATGACGCGCCGTCACAAGTCCGCTTGTGAATCTCCGTATCTTTCTCTTTTGCATAGGCAAATGAGAAATCGACGTAAACGCCACCTAGCGGCCAGCATAATAATGCAACTAAGATACGATGGTGTAAGCGAATTACGCCGCTCGTATCTTAGAAGAAAGCCGACGTATCTTCTTTTCAGAATAGCAAAAAAAGATACGGCGGCTATTCTTAGTATTTACTATAGATACGCTGCGTAAATAGCTTTCTGAATATGGCCCATTATATATAAATAAATAAATATATATATTATTATTATTATTATTTATTATTATTTTTTATATATATGGATATATCTATATCTATATAGATATATCTATATAGATATATCTATATCTATATAGATATAGATATATAGGCCCGGATTCACAAAGCACTTACGCCGACGTAAATCACTTTACGTCGATCTAGTGCAAATTTGCGCCTGGCGTATGTGTGTGCCAGACCCACAAAACCAACATATGTCTAAAAACAGGCCATCCTACCCCGACGTATCTTGCTTACGCCGGCGTAGCGTGGGCGCACTTTTCGTGTGGACGCATGTTGCTTCTCCCATTGATTAATATACACAAAACAAGTCCGCGCTCTTAAATGTCTGTAAAATATATATAAAATATATAAGCCCAATGTTGTTGGGATAAAAGAAAATAATCATATAAATATAGAGAAAAAAGAATCCATTTATTGCAGATCCACTTCTAAAAACAAGGGAGAAAACAGTCCATATAGGATAATATACAGGGCTGTAGAGTAGTAAGCAATGTGCATAAACAGTTCCACCAGCAGACACCAGCAATTCATGGGGTTAAACCTCAAAGGTTCCATGCACAGGCCATCATGAGGACAAAAACACACGCTGACAGTACCTTGATGGTAGATGGTATAAAGTGGTACACAGAGGACCGCCATCAGATCTTAGGGTGAGGACCTGACATCAAACAGTCCACAATGTTGGAGTGTCACCACGAAGAGAAGGGGATGTGCCAACAGCCGGAAATGCGGCGCAGTAGGCTCTGTGGGGACACACGCTCTTTCCGTTCGATAGCGTGGACGTCACACATCTGTGACGCCACTTCACGTTCAGACCAGTGGAGCTGAAGTATCCTGGACGCCCTCTGGTGGAAAATCCAAAAATGGCATGTGACTAGTATAGGATGGTAGAAGCTGTTAGCAAAAAAGACAGGATATAGTCTATCTTCTTTTAAAAGGTTTGTAATAAAATCCCATAAATAAGGGGATCAGGGGGGTCTTGACGACGCGTTTCGCGCTTCCAGGCGCTTTTTCAAAGTCAAGGGTATAGGGCTTATTGCCAGGATTAAATAGTCTAAAATAAGGGGAGGGATAATGATGAGAGGGGAAATGGAAAAAAATGGGCATGTCCACAGAACCGAAAGGTTTAACCCCTTACAGGGACTGAAACACCAGAAACACAACACACATGAATATATATGTTAAATAAAAAATTTAAAAAAAAAACCTAAAAAGCCTGCCACCTACTGGAGTATTAGGAATATGAAATAAAATAAAATAATTTTCTAAATATACCCACAAATATTTAAAATTAAAACTTAGTCGTTAGATCAAAATGCTAGTTTCAATTTCTTTGTTTAACCCCTTGGGAGCCAATGAATTGAGCATAAAAATCCAGAAGACTTCTCTTCTGCAAAGAAGGGAAAATCTCTCGTTATTAGTAAGGGTGCCTTTCGGGATGTGTTCAATCACAAACACTTCTAGATCTTTAAAATTTTTGTTATGACAGTAATTAAAATGGCGTGGCACACTATGTTCAGTGCACCCTTTTTTTATCAGACGGCGATGGTCACCTATTCTCGCACGTAGTGCTCTTATGGTACGGCCTACATAAAAGAACCCACAAGGGCAACGTAATACATAAATAACAAATTCCGTTGAGCAGGTAATAAATTGTTTGATAATAAACTCTTTCCCAGAGCGCATGGTTATTCTGTCAGTACCATGTGTAATAAACTGGCAGGTTAAGCACACTCTTTTTTTACACTGAAAAATGCCCTTTCTATCATTAAAATAGGTTCTTATGTCTAAGGGGGAACCTGAAGATTTATTTTTTTATTTTGCTAGGGGCCAAAATATTTTTAATGGTTCGAGCTTTCCGAAGTGACTTGGGGTATGGCCGGAAGTATTGGGGCCAGTCTCTGGTCCAAAAGAAGGATCTTAAAATGTTTTTTAATAATGTTAGTCACTGCCTTATATCTATTGTTAAAGGTGGACACAAATCTGATCGCATAGGCGTTATTTTGTTGTTCTTTTGGTGATTTCTTAGCATGACTTGGATCTAAGAAGAATGAAAACGCTTCATTTATAAGCTCTTTAGGATAACCCTTTTCTTCAAATTTTTTCTGCATTAGTCCACTAGATTCCACGTAGTCCTCTTTCTTGGTACAATTTCTCTTGAGTCTGTTAAACTGACCTTTAGGGATATTTTTCTTCCATACGGGGTGGTGACAGCTCTTGAAGTGGAGGTAAGAATTACCATTAGTGGGTTTAATATGGTTTTTGGTGATTATCTTCTCCGACTCGTGAGTTAAAACTAGATCTAAAAACACCAATTCCAGGGGGTCTAATACGTGTGTAAACGTTAGATTGAATGCATTGTTGTTGCAATGAGAAAGAAAGGAGAAAAAAGCCTCAGTAGTCCCACTCCAAATGAGTACCACGTCATCAATATAACGTCCATAATAAACTATATGCTCAGCATTATGGGCCTCCCTTGATGTGGCCTCTCTAGCCATACAACATTTTCTCAATAAAAGTGGAGACTTCAACTCTCTTCAATCACAATTTTTGGTTGAGGCAGTAGATTTTTGCCTAAAGCACAATTACTTTACTTTCTGTGAACAATTTTACGTACAACAGAAAGGGACTGCAATGGGAGCTAATTTTGCTCCAGTTTATGCCAACCTCACCATGGGTCTTTGGGGGGAAGAGAATATCTGGATGAACAATCCCTTTGCTGAGCATATAGTTTATTATGGACGTTATATTGATGACGTGGTTCTCATTAGGAGTGGGACCACTGAGGCTTTTTTCTCCTTTCTTTCTCATTGCAACAACAATGCATTCAATCTAACGTTTACACACGTATTAGACCCCCTGGAATTGGTGTTTTTAGATCTAGTTTTAACTCACGAGTCGGAGAAGATAATCACCAAAAACCATATTAAACCCACTAATGGTAATTCTTACCTCCACTTCAAGAGCTGTCACCACCCCGTATGGAAGAAAAATATCCCTAAAGGTCAGTTTAACAGACTCAAGAGAAATTGTACCAAGAAAGAGGACTACGTGGAATCTAGTGGACTAATGCAGAAAAAATTTGAAGAAAAGGGTTATCCTAAAGAGCTTATAAATGAAGCGTTTTCATTCTTCTTAGATCCAAGTCATGCTAAGAAATCACCAAAAGAACAACAAAATAACGCCTATGCGATCAAATTTGTGTCCACCTTTAACAATAGATATAAGGCAGTGACTAACATTATTAGAAAACATTTTAAGATCCTCCTTTTGGACCAGAGACTGGCCCCAGTACTTCCGGACATACCCCAAGTCACTTTTCGGAAAGCTCGAACCATTAAAAATATTTTGGCCCCTAGCAAAATAAAAAATAAATCTTCAGGTTCCCCCTTAGGCTTCGTACACACGAGGGGATATGTCCGCTGAAAACGGTCCGATGGACCGTTTCAGCAGACATCTCCGCTCGTGTGTATGGGCTAGCGGACAGATTTCTTCACCCGACAGATTTCAAAGCATGCTTTGAAATCTATCCGGTGGGAATCTGTCCGCCCGACATGTCTGCTGGTTAGTACACTTACCAGCAGACATGTCGTCCCCCACCACCGCCGCGCCACCGCCGAATGGATTTGGCGCATGCGCGGAAGTGTTTAACGTCACCGTGCCGTCCGGCGGCGGGGAATTTGATCCGATGGTGTGTACACGCCATCGGATCAAACTCCCGATCGGACATATCCGATGGAAATGGTCCGCGGACCGTTTTCATCGGATATGTCCGATCGTGTGTACGAGGCCTTAGACATAAGAACCTATTTTAATGATAGAAAGGGCATTTTTCAGTGTAAAAAAAGAGCGTGCTTAACCTGCCAGTTTATTACACATGGTACTGACAGAATAACCATGCGCTCTGGGAAAGAGTTTATTATCAAACAATTTATTACCAGCTCAACGGAATTTGTTATTTATGTATTACGTTGCCCTTGTGGGTTCTTTTATGTAGGCCGTACCATAAGAGCACTACGTGCGAGAATAGGTGACCATCACCGTCTGATAAAAAAAAGGGTGCACTGAACATAGTGTGCCACGCCATTTTAATTACTGTCATAACAAAAATTTTAAAGATCTAGAAGTGTTTGTGATTGAACACATCCCGAAAGGCACCCTTACTAATAACGAGAGATTTTCCCTTCTTTGCAGAAGAGAAGTCTTCTGGATTTTTATGCTCAATTCATTGGCTCCCAAGGGGTTAAACAAAGAAATTGAAACTAGCATTTTGATCTAACGACTAAGTTTTAATTTTAAATATTTGTGGGTATATTTAGAAAATGATTTTATTTTATTTCATATTCCTAATACTCCAGTAGGTGGCAGGCTTTTTAGGTTTTTTTTATTTTTTATTTTTATTTAACATATATATTCATGTGTGTTGTGTTTCTGGTGTTTCAGTCCCTGTAAGGGGTTAAACCTTTCGGTTCTGTGGACATGCCCATTTTTTTCCATTTTCCCTCTCATCATTATCCCTCCCCTTATTTTAGACTATTTAATCCTGGCAATAAGCCCTATACCCTTGACTTTGAAAAAGCGCCTGGAAGCGCGAAACGCGTCGTCAAGACCCCCCTGATCCCCTTATTTATGGGATTTTATTACAAACCTTTTAAAAGAAGATAGACTATATCCTGTCTTTTTTGCTTACAGCTTCCACCATCCTATACTAGTCACATGCCATTTTTGGATTTTCCACCAGAGGGCGTCCAGGATACTTCAGCTCCACTGGTCTGAACGTGAAGTGGCGTCTCAGACGTGTGACGTCCACGCTATCGGACGGAAAGAGCGCGTGTCCCCGCAGAGCCTACTGCGCCGCATTTCCGGCTGTAAGACCCGTCGGATGGTCCCGTCGAATGGCACCATCCCCTTCTCTTCGTGGTGACACTCCAACATTGTGGACTGTTTGATGTCAGGTCCTCACCCTAAGATCTGACGGCGGTCCTCTGTGTACCACTTTATACCATCTACCATCAAGGTACTGTCAGCGTGTGTTTTTGTCCTCATGATGGCCTGTGCATGGAACCTTTGAGGTTTAACCCCATGAATTGCTGGTGTCTGCTGGTGGAACTGTTTGTGCACATTGCTTACTACTCTACAGCCCTGTATATTATCCTATATGGACTGTTTCTCCCTTGTTTTTATAAGTGGATCTGCAATAAATGGATTCTTTTTTCTCTATATTTATATGATTATTTTCTTTTATCCCAACAACATTGGGCTTATATATTTTATATATATTTTACAGACATTTAAGAGCGCGGACTTGTTTTGTGTATATTACTTGTGTTGGGTACTTCCGGGTACCGTCATTCCCGCTGCACTGAACTGTCTATATGATACCCTCTACAGTAATCACTATAGGGTTTGTTTTTGCCTCATTGACCGGCCTATATCCCTCCTAGCGCCAGTGACCGTTTGTGTATTTTTCTCCCATTGATTAGGCATTCAAATATGCAAATGAGGGAAATACGGCGATTCACGAACGTACGTGTGCCCGACGCATGCTATGCGTTGTTTGCGTAAGTTGTATGTCCGGCGTAAAGTTATTCCCTATAGATGAGGCGCAACCCAGCAATAGACATGCAAAGGTCTGCCCCACAGAACACAGGCCGGCGTATTGGGCGTACGTTACGTTGAGTGAGTGTATTTTTTTTTTTTGTGTATTTTGTGCGTGTACTCGAGAGAGGAGCCGGACTGCAGGAGTTGGGAGTAGGCAGGCCTCCCCCAGAGGCAATCTGCCATCTTTCTCAATGCCCCCGGGTGGCAATGGCGGGTGTGAGGGGGTCCTCCCACACAGTCCGCCCTACCTGCTCCGCTTTGAAGCCCAACGGGGCAGAGGGACTCCCCTATGAGGGACTGAGAGGATCTAGCCCGCTCAGCCAGCCCCGTTAGTCCTATGCCTCTCTTTTTTAGAGACCGCGTGGCCAAAGTGCGTGCATGTTAACCCAATTTCGAGTGCGTGTAAGTGTGGTGGTTTTAAAAAAATAAAAAAAAAATAACAAAGAGCGAGTGAGTGAAAAACGTATAAAGCGCAACACATGCAAACTGAATCGCCTCTGGGCATTCACGGCGTACGTAGTTATCCGGCGTAGCTTAGGCAGTTGTGCTGACGTAGTTGTGAGCATGCGCATAAGGGTGCTGTTTCATGCGTCCACGTCACGGCGCATGCGCAGTTCGTGATACGCTGGGCGTAAAACACTGCACCATGCTGGGACTATCATTTGCATGGGGTCATGCCCACTTCCACTGGCCTGCGCCTTTGAAAATACGCTACGCTGGTATATCTTGGTGAGCAAAAGCTTGATGAATACAGTGCATGCCTCTCCGCGCTGTGCCGGCGTGGCGTACTGTGTGTGCGCTACGCCGGTGTAAATGTGCGCCCACTCTCTGTGAATCTGGGCCATATAATTTTTCTTGCCATGAAAGTGGAGCTACCCTTTAATATTTTATTTATATATATGTATAGGTTTTTTATTATTATTATTTATTTTTATTCCGTAAACTTTGATGTAATAAAAATGACCCCATTTTTTTTTATTATTGTGTTGTGATTCTCCAGATCTCCATGAGCACAGGTTCATTGACTGCACCTTAATAAACAACACTTTCTCCAATCACAAAGATGTTTGTGACATTGACTTTGAGGAAGATAACGATTTCCTGATTTATCTGGTCAGTTTTCTTGGAAGTTTATCCGTATTACCTGGAAATATTATCTCAGCTCTCCTTATGGATAAAATCGGACGGATAAGAATGATTGGTGAGTTATGCAGAGACAATGTAATGCATTCATGGTCTGGTTCATATTCCGTGTCACCACAGGCGGCTCTAGGCTTTGTGAGGCTTTAGGCAAAACTTGACATGGGGCCACACTCACACCCATGATGGGAAAAATAATTCAAGGACAAAAGCCTCTTCCCCACGACCCTGGCCAGTGGTTGCGGGGGTCTGCGGGCAGGGGGTTTATCGGAAACTGGAAATCCCCTTTAACAAGGCAGCCCACAGATCCTGCTCTTTAATAACTAAGGGGCAGGGGCCACCCAGTGATGTCACCTGGTGAACCCGCCCCCTTGTGATGTATTTGACTGAGGGCATGCTGGGTCATTGACGTCACAAGGGGTGCTGTCACCGATATTCACTGGTTGTTAGGGATGCTGTTGGCCCCGCTCCTGAGTCAGGGTTCTTAACGCTGCCTGAGCACAGCAGCGTTAAGGTCCCCTGTCCCTCAAAACTGGGGTAATGCATTGGGTATGTTAGGCGGCCGCGGGGCCCCTGTGAGTGCGAGGCCTTAGGCGACCACCTAATTAAAGAGCCGCCTCTGCGTGTTATGGTGGGATCTCCATAAAGATCAATGTATAGTACTGTGTGCCATTGCATTGAGTGAGTGAGTGAAAAACGTATAGAGCGCAACACTTGCGGACTGAATCGCCTCTGAGCGCTATTTCCATTCCTTGGATAAAGGAAGGCTCTGCCTTCAGAAGAGATGAGTTTTAATCATTGAGCTTCCTTTCTGTTACTGCTCCGGAGATGGGACTGAAATCTTGAGCTCTCTGATAACTCCTGGGTGTCTAATTATAAAAACATTTGTGAATGAACGAATGGCTTGGCATTTGCATAGCCATCACAAATATGTCAAATATGTTTGTTTTCTGTGATCATCAGCCCCGCCTAGTGGCCATAATGCTGTATTTTCCTGATTGAGGTGGTTCTGGGGAAATATCACATTATGGCCACTAGATGGAGTTGCTGATTATAGGAAATACACATATTAGACACATTACAGGGATCGTTTGTGATAGCTGTGTGATTGCTGAGGCAATTGCACAAACCACGTTTTTTGGAGCAGACCCCTTAGTGAAAACTGTTATTCTGATCATTTCTGGAGGGTGACTTTACTTTCAATAAACATTAGTATCTGGCAGAAATGGAAGAACACTTTATGAATGGAGCATGGACAAAAGGTCCACCTCCTCTATTCATAGGGCACCTTTTATTGTGGGAAGCAATAGCATAGCTTATATGATTGGGGGGGGGGGGGGGAGAAAGATTTCAAGGAACAGAGCAGCCACCAGCACAAGGGACACTTATGCTGATTTAAGAAAAAAAAATGAAACTTAATCTTTTTTTTTCCTTTATTTTCAATATTTTATATTACTTCATTTCAGGTGGATTTGATTGAAATCACGGTGGAAATCACTAGTAAAAATTCTTGATTTAAATCATAATTTTTAAAGAGCAACTGTTATCTCTCCTCCTCTGACCCGCTGTTGACTCACGACAGTCCCATTCACTTTAATGGGACGTCTGGTGATGCGGCAGTGACATAACAAGGTACGTGGCGGCAGCAGGTGAGTGGATGCCCGCTAATGGGCGCTGCCATGGTGGATCTGAAATGACAGGTGCTCTTTAAATGTAAAGACTTATTCTTGCTAAAAGTTAGAATCTTTAAAATTTGCAACCAAAATGAAGGTTTCCTATTTGGAATAATAAGCTGTCAGGTCAGTAAAACAGCGAATCAGAACCGATTCAGTCATACAGTTTGTAGCGTACATAGATTTGCAAAACAATGGGATAAAGAAATATTCCTGAACTTTGTTTTATATCATGGTTACTATGAAATTGTGTGAATCCAGCACTTGGATTCATTAAATGAGTTTACCAAAAATGTAAATATTGCAGAATATACAGCTTAATGCTACATAACTAAGCTCCATTTCATGCTGAATAAACTAAATTATTATTGTATCTTAAATACAAAACTACCTTAGATAGATCTTTACTCCAAAAGCATTTTAAAATAAATTTGATTAAAAAAAAATCGATTTAAATAAAAAAAAAAATGTATTTTTTTTATTTAAAAAATAAATAAAATTGATTTATATCCACCCTGGCTCATTTTATGTTTATGTCTTCCTTGTAGCTGGCTCCATGCTCATCTCAGCGGTGTGCTGCTTCTTCCTGTTCTTTGGGAACAGCGAGTCTGCGATGATTGGCTGGCAGTGTCTGTTCTGTGGGACCAGCATAGCGGCCTGGAATGCCTTGGATGTGATCACTGTAGAGCTCTATCCCACAAATAAAAGGTATTGTCTCCTCAGATATTTCTCAATTTTATTTAGAAGATTGTTATTATATTTTTGATCTGTCAAAGTTTATTGTAATATTGTAATATCAGTCTAAAACAATGTTATGAAATAGCTTTCTGGCCATGGGAAGTCAATGGTTTTCTGAAGGCAAATAAGCTGTTCATGTTTTGACATATATATGTTTTGTGGCCCCCAACGAATCCCCGTGCGCCCGGGGGCTACAAAAGATAGATATGCTGGCTGCCTTGGAGGGGACGGGACGAGTGCCGTGCATACAGGAGAGGAGTATTTGCTGTTTACGCGGCGTCCTGTGTAAAAGGAAGTCCCGTCTCCTGCGCTGCCATTTCACAACTACTCTGTCCATCATAGGAGGCGGGACTTTCAATTATAGAGCCTGCCAAGAAAACAGGAGTTTCTCCTGTATGTCTGTTGGCGCTCTTCCTGCCCCCTCCCTGTCTCCTTAAAGGCTGCAGATGGGCATGAATCAGGCTGCACTGACGGCAATGGTGAGTCTGCATTCATGGCAATACGGTGGGTGCTGCATTCATGGCACTTGTGAGCATAGGCGTGCGCACAGGGTGTGCCAGGTGTGCCGAGGCACACCCTAATCACCCTGTACAGCACACATTCCCCCTACTGCCCCGGCTCCCATCTTTCCCCCTGCAGAGCTGCCAGCTTCCCTCCTATCCTATCTGCTATTGCTCCTGGGATGTTTTAGGAGTGGGGAAGGGGCCAGTAAATATGTAATTTACCGGCCCCTTCCCTTTATGAATGAACATTGTGAGTGATTGGTAGTTTGTGTTTGGGCTTTGGGGTACACACACTAATGCAATAGGTGGCGCACACCTATGCTTGTGAGGCTGCAGATGGGCACTGATTAGGCTGCATTGATTGGCACTGACCCTTATTTTGCTTCACAGTTCTTAATTTAAAATGTAAGATTTTTTCCTGAAACTTGCTTTTTAAAGTGAAGGTGCGTGTTATACACCAATAAATACGGTATATCCAAATAACACGCCCAAGCTCATCTCTTCACCACACACAGCCACAAAGGCAAGAGAATTCTTGTCGGGCCGTGTATTGGTGCTAGAAACAAACACACTTAGACCAAAAATGGTTTAAAGAATGGTCGGCCCTCAAGCACGTTTACTTCATCTAATCTGGCCCTCTTTGAAAAAAGTTTGGACACCCCTGATGTAAACCAATGAACATACGCTTATTGGGATTTTTTTTTTTTTTTTACCAAAAACATGTTGCAGAATACATATAGGCCTAAATTTATGAAGAAATACGATTTTTACTTTTTTTTTATTGGATATGTTGCATAGCAAAAAGTAAAAGATATTATTTTATTTTTTTCAAAATTTGCGGTCTTTTTTTTATAGCGCAAAAAACAAAAACAAAAAATAAAACGCAGTGGTGATCAAATACCACCAAAATTCTTATATTTGGCAGAAATGTTATTTGGGTACAGTGTCACACGACCGCGTAATTTTCAGTTAAAGTAACTGCAACGAAATGGGACAGGGGTTAACGCCGTTTAAGATATTCCATTCCGAACCCAAGACAGCTTATCGACACTCCACAATCCGGCAAACACGACCCATACGAATTTCCCCCAGAAACGAGACACACAGCTTTGTTCTCTGGTTCAAAAAGAATAGACTCTTTAATGAGAAAATCAGGCTCTTTATATACAGTCAGTAACCAAGAATGAACAATGACTCAACTCCACCCACAACATTATACAATGGTTCCTAACGAGCCCCCTCAATACACATTCCTTTAGTAGACATAATTTACATGAACTAATTATCGAATCATTTACCCAGACAAGGTGACTCTGAGATATGACCCCTCAAGCTAGACATCCCGGCTCCTGTCACCTGCTATACAATACACATTTTTTTTAGTAGACACAATTGACATGAGCTAATTAACTACAGCTGATAAGTCAGACATCTGACCTTTAGACTGTGTTAACTCACAATACACATGTATCATCAATAGCCCTTCACACAATACAGTGTCCATTAGTACAACACAATGAAAGGTTCCTAGGAGCCATACTAAGATTCATTTACATCACAGTAGCAGACAACATTAACACCTTAACAGTATGTGTTCCCACATTGAATGAGTCCCTCTTTCAATTAACCTGTTGAGTTCAGAATCAACAACCTGTAAATAGGTCTTCCAGATTTGCTGGAATACATTGTGAATTACAGACCCATGTTAAAGCAGTCCAAGATATAATTTCTCAGTCATCCTATGCCCCTAGTGGATGATTTTAGTCATAAGAGTCATTGGTGAAGCTGAAACAGGAGTATCTCATACTTTTCAAAGGGCTTCTGGGTCCCACGCTAATTCTGTTACAGTAACGTAGTGCCGTATACCAAAAAATGACCTGGTGAGGAAGGGGAGTAAATCTTTCTGGAGGTCAAGTGGTTCATTAAAAAGTTAAAACCTTAAACGGCATCCAAACGAATGTAGATAGAAATATGTGTACTTACAAATGTTGAGTTATATTTTTTAAGTTCTGAACAAATCTGTATTTTTATACTTTTTAAATCCCCCAACAGAGCAACAGCATTCGGGATCTTGAATGGTCTGTGCAAGCTGGCCGCTATATTTGGAAACTCCATCTTTGCTTCTTTTGTCGGCATAACAAAGGTGGTTCCGATCCTCCTCGCATCCACAGCCCTCGTAGGCGGAGGCCTTATATCTCTTCGACTACCTGAAACACGAGAACTTGTCCTCATGTAAATACGCACAATGGAACACACTATTAAAACCTTTCAGTGAAAGCGCTATAGCGAGCGAAGGTTTGGGGCACGGAACTACTGAAAGTTGTTTGGTTAGAGCCAAGTCAATCATCGGACATAAAAGAACACACATCGTCTCGGTCATCATCACAGCTCAAGCCAATCTGAGAATCAAAGCAGATCGCCAATGCTGTCCTCTCTCCTGGATAAGGATACATTTGTGTTTTTAGTTTATTTTTATATTGTCTTTGATTTACCATAATGTATAGAATTGTATCTAGTTATAACAGGCTTTCAGAAATATCCTACTACTGGTATTTAAATATGAGAAAAATATTATCCTATATCGTCACCCTTGGGAAATGATTATAGATCTTTTCCAGTACGTTTCCTCGGACCATACGCCAACACTGAAAGATTGAAAGATGGGGACTGAATGTAAAGGAAAATATAATAACAAAGGATGGATTATATTCTATATCTTCATGTTAATAATGAAAGAAAAACATATTTTCTCCTTTCTGCTGGAGGGGGACTAGAAAGAGTGTCAGCAGAGATATTACTTATACTGCATGGTGACCTCATCAGGCTATCCTTGATGGTGTAATTGCGTATAATTTATTTATTTTATTTATTACAGGTATTTATATAGGACCAACAATTTATGCAGTATAATGTGACATACTGTACATTCATATCCATCCCCGCCAGGGCCGATCCGCCCTATAGGCTCACTAAGCAAGCTGCTTAGGGCCCCCCCCAAATTATTAGAGGCCCGCCTGGTGAGAAGTCGTTTTCGGCCCCCCATCCCGCTTCTCAACTCGTTGGCTGCATGGGAGAAGAGATAAGAAGGCATCACCCCCCGCTTGTCACTTTAATGTAAGATTTCATTTCCAACCGCATAACACCCCCCACTTCTCAACTTTAATCTTTAATGTGGCATGTCACTGTCGGCAGCGCCCCCCGCTTCTCAACTTTAACGTGACATGTAATTTTGCTTAGGGCCCCAGGGAGGTCAGGATCGGCACTGATTCCCGCCCTCAATGAGCCTACAGTCTAAGGTCCCTATACATACATGCAAGCACACATAATAGGGCCAAGTTACCTACCAGCACACAAGCACAGGGAGAACATGCAAACTCCATGCACATAAGTGTCTTGGGTGAGATTAGAATTTTAATCAGCTTTTACATGTTGCTCCTATGATCTAGGGGCTTCTACTGATGCCTACTCAAATGAGAGGTCACCATAAACCCTCTGTATACACAACTATATCTAGAGCAGGCTTTCTTAACTAGGGTTCCTCCAGAGGATGCTAGGGGTTCCATGAGCAATGAGCAATTTCTGCCTTTTAGATAAGTACACCATTGATATTTTTAGCTATCTGTAAGGGCTTAGTCTTCCCACTGACCATCACACTTATGAGTTGTAGATATACTCATTGTTAGCAGGGGTTCCCTGAGATCGGAAAGCTATTTTAAAGGGTTCCTCTGTGTTAAAAAGGTTTAGAAACTTTGCTTCTAGAGCAGGGGTGTCAAACTCAAATTTCATCGTGGGCCGCATCAGCATTATGATTGTTTTCAAAAGGGCCTGTTGTATTTGTAAGATTAGTTGTCCAGCACATCGCCTCCCCTTAGATTAGATGTCAAGAGCCACCCCACCACCAGAAGTTGAGTCTCCCACTCTCCCTTACATCACAGTGCACCCCCCTTACCTTATGCTTCTTCTGGAAAGAAGCCAGATGCATTGCTTGAAAGCAGAAAGTAAGGGTCTGGAGGAGGACCTGAGGGGGGCTGGAGCTCTCCTGCAGCTGCAGGAGAGGTGCTAGTACCACATGAAATGGCCTGGAGGGCCGGATTCGGCCCACGGGCCTTGTGTTTCACACCTATGCTCTAGAGGTTCATCCTCTCTTGATTAAGACAGTAGAGGTTAGGGCCCCGTGTGGTCTAGATCAGGGGTCTCCAAACTCTTCAGTACAAGGGCCAATTCCAAAATTTTACAAATATTCGCAGGTCGAAGAAAAACAAGTTTTATAGAGTTTTCCCTTCTGACAACCAGGAGAGTGCCCAGAAAAATCCCCCCTTACATCCAGGAGTGCCCATCAGAGTCCCCCCATGTGTGCCCATCACAGTACCCCCTACATCCATGCAGGGCTTTTTTCTCAAAAAAAAAGATGCAGGAACTCAATCAGGACCCCCCTGAACACCCCCCCCCCCCACACACACCCTTCAAACCTCATAACATAGTGGGTTAATAGTTTGGTTAAATTTCACTATCAGTGTGAGGGTCTTAAGGGGCATGCAAGAGTGCAGAGTTCAGGGGTGCACTACAAAGAGGGTGCAGAGTTCAGTCTTCTTCCACAGCTGCTTAGCTCTGCATCCCCCATCCACTTTTCACCAATCTTGAGGTCTAGCCTCTCCATGCAACCCTCCCTTCCTTCAAAAGCTCCACTATCGTCCACATATCTTACTTTTGTTGCTATAATAAGCTGAAGCACCCGGCAGGCCCTAGTTCTTCCACTGTAGGTGACTTCTGTGTTTATAGGCGATCGTGGTAGGCAGAGAGGCTGAGCCAGAGGTGGTGGAACTGAGTTCCACCAAGTTCCAGCTGAAAAAAATCCCTGCATCCATGTGTGCCCAGCATAGTCCCCCCCTACATCCATGTGTGCCCAGCAGAGTCCCCCCTTACATCCATGTGTACTCAGCAGAGTCCCCCCCCCTAAATCTATGTGTGCCCAGCCACCTCCCCACATCCATATGTGCCCAGCAGAGTCCCCCCTACATCTATATGTGCCCAGCAGCATCCCCCCTTACCTTTCAACAAGCAGCAGGAAGGTGGAGCAGGTCGGGAGAGAGGAAGTCTGGTTGCTGGAGGCATATCATTGGCTGCTAAGCACTGGTGGTCCTAGAATCCAACCACAGTGGAGCGCAAGATTTTGTAGCCAGATGTTTGGAGACCCCGGTATTAAATAATCAGAATACTGTTACATCCCTTACATACAGTAAATAGGTCCATTCCAACTCTGAGGGCTGTTGTTATTTTGAAGGACATTCTTGGATTCTTCTGTCACCCTATTTTTTGTCCTGAGTGGGGCAGTCCCTTATCCATCTTTCCATTCACTTTTCTGTGCAGATCAGAATACTGTGCAGACCAGAGATTTTCTAACATTGGGGTGTAAGCAGGCATGTATTGGCCATCGGGACTACCCTGTCCACTCACCTCCCCCCCCCCCCCCAGTTTCCTCCAGCCCTAGTTACCCAGCTCTGTGGTGCCCAGGAGAAAGGGAGAGGACCAAATGTACCATCAGTGCACAGCTGGTCCTAGGCTCCCATCTCCAGAGGAACCAACTGCAGGACAGGCACTGCACCCAGGATCTAGGTAGAAGAAGCTGAGCAGACCAGGTACTGGGGGGACTAACATTGATGGGCACTGATCAGGCTGCGCTGATGGGCACTGATCAGGCTGCATTAAAGGGCACTGGTTTGGCTGCATTAATGGGCACTGGTGTGGCTTCGCTGATAGGCACTGATGTGGTTGCGCTGATGGGCACTGATCAGGCTGCATTAATGGCCACTGGTTTGGCTGCATTAATGGCCACTGGTGTGGCTGCATTAATGGCCACTGGTGTGGCTGCGCTAATAGGCACTGATGTGGTGGCACTGATCAGGCTGCATTAATGTGCACTGGTTTGGCTGCGCTGATGGGCACTGATGTGGCTACACTAATGGGCACAGATCAGGCTCCATTAATGGGCACTGGTGTGGCTGTGCAGATAGACACTGGTGTGGCTACACTGATGTGGCTGCACTGATTAGGCTGCATTAATGGGTACTAGTTAGGCTGCATTAATGGGCACTGGTGTGGCTGCGTTGATAAGCACTGATGTGGCTGCACTGATGGGCACAAATCAGGCTGCATTAATGGGCACTGATGTGGCCGCATTAATGGGCATTGTTGTGGCTGTCCTATGCCCAACAGTGGAATGTTTGTACTTATATTTTTTTGCGCAATTGCGTATAGTTTATATACTGTGTTTTTGTACGTGTTTGAAAAATTTAAGTGGGCCGGTTTGGATGAAGTCCAGGGCCACATTTTTGTCCCAGTCCAGCCCTGGGCGTAAGTACCCATAATATTCATCTCTTTCTCATCCAGTCCCCCGCCACCAAAAAGATCATGATTAACATATTGCCACAATGATTTTTATTCTCTATACATGATCTAGTGTTTGGAATTCTATGATTTCAGGTGTAATATAGATCTCTCCCTTTGGCAAAAATATAAGCACAACATTTCTAATTGCCAAATACTTCATTTTGGTTTTGAGTCAAACGATTATTTTTGTTCACTGATGAAGCCTCTTGACCTCTTAAATCTGGAGAGGCGCAATTAACTTTTCAGGTTCTGCTTAAAGATTTCACTGTGTGCCCTTTTCCTATTCATTACACACATCCTGTATTTCATGAAGGGACTTCAATTCCAGACTATTTAAAGAAAATCATAAAAATGTAAAGTGGCAGTAAACCAAAAAGCAAAACATTTATTATATTGCAGCCTATTAATTCTTAGATGTGATTGCTGCATTGTATTTTCTTAGGCTTTCTTTATTCTATTTTCATCTGGTGGTCCAGCCAGTAAGTCTGTTCAAAAGAACAAGCTCTCCAGCAGAATGTATCAGTTTACATGTATAAGACAAACCATTTACCACAGGGGTGTCTACATTGGTCAGCTTTTATTTATTCATGGAAACCTTTATCCCAAAAGGAAAAAAATAACAGTTTGCTGTAAATGCTTATAAGTATTAGCCCGGGTTCACACTGCCCGGACCCCAGCGTGACTTCTGCACGTCTTGCATGTGATTTCAATGCAAGTGCCAAAGTCACACCAAAAGTAGGGCAGGAACCTTTTTCTAAGTATGAGAAACATTCAAAGTTTTATTGCACAGAATGGGGACCGACTTCTGATGTGACCCGTGCTTCGGAGCCATAGGCGTGCGCACAGGGTGTGCCGGCTTGTGCCTGGGCACACCCTAATCACCCCATGTACATTAGCATTATCCAGGGGCAGCACCAGGTGGGTGGTTGGGGTGCCAGTGGCCAGTGTAAATGCCCCTATTAAATTAAAGGCTAGGTTCAACCTTAGGAACACATTACTTGTATTTAGGGTGTAATATAATATGGCCCCAATCAACTGTCTCCCACCACCAGAGCCTCCTCTCTGTGACTGCAGGTGGCATTCATGTGTGTTTAAACTTTGGGGTGCACACCCTAATGCAATAGGCCAGGGGTCTCCAAACATTCTAACCAAAGGGCGGGTTTATTGTCCTTCAGACTTTGGCAAGCGGAGGGTGGAAATTTTCCTGGCATCAGTGGGACATAACCAAGGCCGTTTGAAGGAATTTGGGGGCCCCAAGCAAAAAAGTACCCCCCCGCACACAAAGCCTACGTTAGCGCTACACTAATTTTTTACACCGATGTTCTTACTCCCCCCTCCCTAGTCCCTATGTTTTTCTATTCTCACCTCCACTTCTTCCCTGTAGGCTGCCGCTGTAGCGCGGCCAAGCTCCTCTTCCTCCTGTCAGTCTGGTGTTCTAATATTATTTGTCCCCAGTCCCCTATCAGATAGTACCCGGGCCAGGTACCGCGCGGTACAGGAGATTCAGTTTCCTGTGTTCCCGGCCGGACTGAAAGGAAGTGAGCACTCAGTGTACACTTCCTGTCAGTCCTGGCCGGGAACAGGAAACTGAATTGCGGTACCCGGCCGGACTGACAGGACTCCAGGAGGAAGGAAGAGGAGTTCGGCCACGCTACAGCCTGGGAAGGGGAGGTTGGGGGCCCCAGGCCAGCTCGGGCCCCAAGCATTTGTTTGTTTTGCCTGTCCTGTAGCGACTGGCCTGGACTTAACATCTGGTATTTGGGGGAGAAATAGTGCCCCATTGTTTGTATCATAGGGAGGAAAAGTGGCACTCCACTGTCGGTGTTAGATGTCAGAATAGTGTCTCGTATCAGTGGGAGGGATACTGACCCAAGGGTCAGATAAAGGCAAGCAAAGGGTCGCAGTTTGGAGACCACTGCAATAGGCTGTGCACACCTATGAATCGGAGCGATTGTCACATCAATGTGAACCGGGCCTTAGCTGGAGTTTGGCTTCAATTTGTTAGTTTATTTAAATCTGCTAGTTCATCCAACACTCCCCTCCCATCAGACTGACAACAATGCTGCTGTTCAAAGGAACCCCCGTGCCCCTTCATCCAGAGTGGGGGCACTCTTATACAGGAGCCGTGTTACTGGCCAGCTCACAAGGTAAAAACAGTGGGGGGAAAAAAATTAAATAAAAAACGAATGCAGGCACCACATCTAATGATTGGTAAGCTGCAATACATTAAGTTTTTGGTTTTGGGTTTAATACTGCTTTAATATATTGCAGCTTTCTAAGCCTTAAATGGGGTGACAGCATTACTTTCTATTTTTCAGGATTTTTTTTTTCCCCTTTACTTTCACCTTGTGATCTGGCCAGTAACACACTTCCTGTCTTAGGGTGTCTCAAATCGGGATGGAGGGGCCAAGGAGACACGTTAGGACAGCGGCAACAGGTGTTAGATAGATATGTGCAATTTGTTTTGTCTTTCCAAATTATTATTTTTTGGACGAATTTCAACATATTCATTAATTCGAAAATATCCAAATTAACGAAGACCCGTTTAGCAAATTTTTCAGAATATTCGAAAATTCGGAAACCCGAAAATGTGAAAATCTGAAATAATAACTGTAACAGAACCCCAAATGGGACAGGGGTTAAAGCCATTTAGGATATTCCATTCCCAAACACAAGGCAGCTATCGACACTCCACAATCCTGCGAACACGACCCATACGAATTCCCCCATTAACGAGACACAGCTCTGTTTGAGGTTCAACAGGAATAGACCCTTTATTGAGAAATACAGCTCTTTATATACAGTTTAGGATACTGCAGTAACCAAATGAACAATGACCCAACTCCACCCACAACATCTCACAATAGTTCCTAACGAGCCCCAATACACATCTTTTAGTAGACATCCTGACTCCGGCTCTGACCTAATTTACATAAGCAAATTAACTACAGCTGATGATTCATACACCTGACTTGTAGGCTGTCTGTTAACTCACAATACACATTATCATCAATAGACCTTCACACAATACAGGGTCAATTGGCACAAGCCACAATGAAAGATCCTTAGAGGTTAGTCTGGATTCAAGCTTTATAGTACACTACAGCCAACACACAATATATATACAATGTATACCGCATTAAATGTGACTAGCACAGATCATAGTGGGGTTCTCATTCACCCTGTGCCCCTATTAGAGACACAGGGTGATCTACGCATAAGAGTCATCGGGGAAGCTGAAACAGGAGTATCTCATACATTCTAAGAACTTCTGGGTCCCACAGGCCCTTCCGTTACAATAACTAACTAATAATAACTTAACTATTACTAACTTTTAAATTATAGGTATTGGAATTGGCTTTAAAATTTGGCTGTTAGTAAACTATCAGACGTTACAAATTATCCGGAATAACGAATGCCATATCTAAACGGATAGAACGTAACAAATTCATAATAATAAATAACAATAATAATAATTAAAGCTTTTTATTATTATTATTTATAATTGATAGGAAATTCCAATACCTATGATTTAATTAGTTATTAGTTTGTTTGTTTTTCCTTCAAATTTTCTGATTTTCTTTCTTATTTTTGGATTTTCTAATTTATGTATTAACGAGTTTACAAATTTTTTAATTTACAAATTTAAAAGTTGCAATCATAGTGAATGACCCGAAAACCAAAAAAAAAAAGAAAAAAGGATGAAATGAAAACGAACACATTTTTCGTCGGTGCACATGTTAGATGTATTAGCAGATTTAGATGAACTTGACTAATAAATTAAAGCTGAACTCCAGAAAACGCTTTTATTAAAATTCCTATATTTGGAATTATTTTATGGGCATACATGTTAGAATTAAGAGGTACTAAAGGTTCGATAAAAAAAATAAAAATAACAAACATGTCATACTTACCTCCGCTGTGCAGCTCGTTTTGCACAGAGTGCCCCCGAACCTCGTCTTCTGGGATCCCCCAGCAGCTGTCTTGGCTCCTCTCCGCATCAGCTAACCCCCATTGGAAGATCTTTCCCAAGGGGGTTACCTTGCGGGCATGCTCCTGAGTCCAGCATTTGCGTTCATAGATACGAATGCCAGACTTGGCCCCGGCACCCACGTCATTGGATTTGATTGACAGCTGCATGTGCCAATGGCTGCGCTGCTATCAATCTATCCAATGAAGAGCCTAGAAGACCGGTCCAAATTTGAGCGCGTCCTTGACTTGTGACTTTCAAGGGCTGAGGTAAGTAAACAGGGGGGGGAGGGAGCAGTAAGCATCAGATGTTTTTTCATCTTAAAGCAGAGCTCCACCCTAAAGTGGAACTCCCGCTGATCGGAACCCTCCGGCCACACAGTCTGAGGGTAGACTGCGGGCAGAACGTCAGTCTCTCCCCCCTCCCCCCGTTGTGTTCTGGGAAACACTCGGCTCCCAGAACACAGCGGGAGCCAGTCAAACGGCGCAGCGCGACTCGCGCATGTGCCGTAGGGAACCGGGCAGTGAAGCCGGAGCGCTTCACTTCCTGGTTTCCTCACCGAGGATGGCTGGGGGGGGGGGCAGCAGAGTGACGAGCGATCGCTCGTCCTCTGCTGCGGACGGCGCTGGACTCCAGGACAGGTAAGTGTGCAGATATTAAAAGTCAGCAGCTGCAGTATTTGTAGCTACTGGCTTTTAATATTTTCTTTTTCAGTGGACATCGGATGCATTAAAGTGAAAAAAACATGAACCCCTTTAACCACTTGTCATCTGCCCACCGTCAAATGACGGCGGGCAGACGACTCCATTATCCTGACATCACGTCATATGACGTGATGTCCCTTTAAAGCCGCGGGCGCGCGCGCGTCGCCGGCGGCGCGCGCGCGCGCACCCGCCGCTTCGCGGGGATCCCGTGCGAGTGCCCGGCGGCAACGATCGCCGCCGGGCACACGCGATTGCTCAGTAAGTGAGCTGGGACGTGCAGCTCTGTATGTAAACACAGAGCTGCACGTCCCTGTCAGGGAGAGAGGAGATCGATTGTGTCCCTTGTACATAGGGACACAATCGGTCACCTCCCCCAGTCACCCCCCCTCCCCCCACAGTTACAACACTCATAGGACACACATTTAACCCCTTCCCCGCCCCCTAGTGGTTAACCCCTTCACTGCCAGTCACATTTATACAGTAATCAATGCATATTTCTAGCATTGTTCACTGTATAAATGTAAATGGTCCCAAAAATGTCAGAAAAATGTCCGAAATGTCCGCCATAACATCGCAGTCCCAATAAAAAAATCGCAGATCGCCGCCATTAATAGTAAAAAAAAAAAAAATGCCATAAACTATCCCCTATTTTGTAAACGCTATAAATTTTGCGCAAACCAATCGATAAACGCTTATTGCATTTTTTTTTTACCAAAAATATGTAGAAGAATACGTATCGGCCTAAACTGAGGGAAAAAATATTTTTTTTATATATTTTTTGGGTTATTTATTATAGCAAAAAGGAAAAAATATTGCATTTTTTTAAAAATTGACGCTCTATTTTTGTTTATAGCGAAAAAATAAAAACCGCAGAGGTGATCAAATACCACCAAAAGAAAGCTCTATTTGTGGGGAAAAAAAGGATGCCAATTTTGTTTGAGAGCCACGTCGCACGACCGCGCAATTGTCAGTTAAAGCGACGCAGTGCCGGAAGCTTATATTTTCTCTGGGCAGGAAGGGGGTGTAGGTGCACAGTAGGCAAGTGGTTAACAAGAACATAGTAGAGAATAACCAAAACATTGCATTTAGCAGCCATATCTATCATGACAGTGTTGCATTGGACCAACATATACAAACTATTAAAAGTATAGGCCTAAATGACAAAAAAAAAAAAAAGATCAACAAGGAAAGGAAAACAGACCAAAGCAATCGACTTCAGCAGCATATCTGGTGAATCTGCACTGCACAGCTAGTGACTGTAAACGATCACCTTGTAAAACAACCCATTCAGCTTAAAATAGAAATGAAAGGCAAAATATTTTTGTATTGATATAAAAAAATAATAATAATAAAAAAAAAAAACATTATACATTTCCCTTTTTCCCCCTTTTTTTTTTAAATAAATGATCACATTCCCTCTATTCACATCCTCGTAAGAGCTGGGGGGGGGTGGGGAGAGAAGCAGCAGCACACTGAGCTGTTCTGTAAAGGCATTTGAAAAATAACAGACTTACTGGCAGGTTCACCAGGTGACAATATAAAAAGAAAAAACAAACAAAAAAAAAAACGAATACAGCCATCACACCTAAAAATTGGTAAGCTGCAATATAATAAATGTTTGTATTTTTTAACCAGTGTTTTTGCTGTTAATCAGACTAGTTTGCAGGTTAGGTAATGTACAGAAATGTTAAAAAGACCAGCTTCTTATTGATAATTTCCAAAAATATGCATACCGGGTATGATAAGTACTAATCCCATGCCCTTAGCTGCATGCTGCAATGTAATATATCTTGACAATTAATAATTGCAGAGACATAGAAAATATCAAAAATCTGCTGTAATAAAGAACAACTTTATTTGTGATCCATCTAGACCAGGGTTTCTCAACCAGGGCTCCATGGAACTCTCTCTTGGGTTTCCTCCAGAGGTTGCCAGCAGGGCAGTTTTAATAGCATCATGGGCCCCTGGGCAAAGTAATGTTCTGGGGCCCCTACAATGATGACAGTGCAGGTAAACAGACATCAAGTAGGTAGGAGGCAGACTGCCTCCCCTGTGCATCTATCTTTCCCTGTGCCATTATCATGCCCCAAATTTCGGGGCAGCGTGGGCTCAAGGACAAGCTGCTTTGGGGAAAGTGCAGGGGGTCCCCATGCAGCTGGGGCCCCTGGACAGTGCCCAGGTGTGCCCTCTCATTAAGACAGCCCTGGTTGCCAGGGGTTCCTCGAGTAATTTCTGACTCCTAGATAAGTTTCCACTGACACCATTGATCCTTTTAGCCATCTGTAAGGAGGTAATTCTTTCCAATGACCACAAGTGTAAGGAGCATTCTTCCGTCTGACCATCACACTAATGTATCATGAGTTGAAGATATAACCATTTTTAGCAGGGGTTCCCTGAAACTGAAAAGCTTTTTCAGGGGTTCCTCTGCGTCTAAAAGGTTGAGAAAGGCTGATCTAGACATATTTAATCTTTGGTAGATGTTTCCTATACTTGACTTTCCAACCATCCAGCAGTACTATTGGACAATTCCAGAACGACGTTCTTAATTTTCAGAATGTTGTCATTTAGCTTTTAATCGTTGCTACATTTAAGGAATGCATTTTGTGATGTCTGTGTATTCAGTATTTATGTTTTAAAAACACATGTGACTCAGTTGATAACTATAAATCAAGGTACTTCCTTACTTCCTTATTACAAATAAATGTTTTCATTCTATATACCAACTCATGTACCGAAGAATCATGCACTGGCTTTGTATGTCTCCTGGGGGGACTCACCCCCTGAAGTGCCACTAAACTCTGCTTTGGGGGAAAAATAATTTTATATATATATATATATATATATATATATATATATATATATATATATACACCGGTATGTATATATATATATATATATATATATATATATATATATATATATATATATATATATATATATATACACAGTCATGGCCTGAAATTGTTGTCACCCCAGAAATTTTTCCTGAAAATCAAGTATTTCTTATATACACATGTTTATTCCCTTTGTGTGTATTGGGGGAAAAAAGGAGGAAAAAAGCAAATTGGACATAATGTCACACAAGCAATAATGACAGCAGCTCCAAAAATGGGCTGATCAAAATTCTTGGCACCCTTCACTTAACCACTTGCCTACTGTGCACCTGCCCAGATGAAATTTTAGCTTCCGGCACTGCGTCACTTTAACTGACAATTGTGCGGTTGTACGACATGGTTTTCCAAACAAAATTGATGTCCATTTTTCCCCACAAATAGAGCTTTCTTTTGGTGGTATTTGATCGCCTGTGCGGTTTTTATTTTTTGGGCTATAAACAAAAAAAAAGAGCGTACATTTTGAAAAAAAAAAAAACACAATATTTTTTGCTTTTTGCTATAATAAATATCCCATTTAAAAAAAAAAAAAAATGTTATCTCAGTTTAGGCCGATACGTATTCTACATATTTTTGTTAAAAAAAAAAAAAAAAAATTTAATCGCAATAACCGTATAGTGACTGGTTTGAGCAAAAGTTATATTGCCTACAAAATAGGGGACATAATTATGTTTTTTTTTTTTTTTTTACTAAGAATGTCAGCGATCTGCAATTTTTCTGGACTGCGACATTATAGCGGACACATCGGACACTTTTTGGGACCATTTACATTTATACAGTGAACAGTTCTATAAATATGCATTGATTACTGTATAAATGTGACTGGCAGGAAAGGGGTTAACCACTAGGGGCGAGGAAGGTGTTAAATGTGTAGCCTAGTGAGTGTTCTAACTGTAGGGGGAGGGGGGTGACTGGGGGAGGTGACCGATCTGTGTCCCTATGTACAAGGGACACAGCATCGGTCTCCTCTCTCCCTGACAGGATGTGGAGCTCTGTGTTTACACACAGAGCTCCACGTCCCTGCTCAGTTACTGGGCAATCGTAGGTGCCCGGCGGACATCACGGCGGCCGGGCACGCGCATTGTGTTCCCAGTAATGAGATGGGTGTGTGCGTGCATGCGCCGCTGGCGGTGCGAGCACGCCCCCTATTGGCTTTAAATGACAGAACGTCATTTGGCGTCCTGTCAGAATAATAGGGTACTCCGCCCGCCATCATTTGACGGTGTGCGGTTCCCTAGTGGTTAATATTTGGTTGCACACCCTTTGGAAAAAATAACAAAAATCAGTCACTTCATATAAACATCAATAAGCTTCTAACACCTCTCACCCAAAATGTTGGACCACTCTTCCTTTGCAAACTGCTCCAGGTCTCTCTTATTGGAAGGGCGCCTTTTCCCAACAGCAATTTTAAGATCTCTCCACAGGTGTTCAATGGGATTTAGATCTGGACTCATTGCTGGCCACTTTAGAACTCTCCAGCACTTTCTTGCCTTCCATTTCTGGGTGCTTTTTGACGTGTTTGGGGTCATTGTCCTGCTGGAAGATCCAAGATCTCGGACGCAAACCCAGCTTTCTGACACTGGGCTCTATAGTGCAACCCAAAATCCTTTGGTAATCCTAGCACACATTCAAGGCACCCAGTACCAGAGGCAGCAAAACAACCCCAAAACAACCCCAACCCCAAAACATCATTGAACCTCCACCATATTTCATTGTAGGTACTGTGTTCTTTTCTTTGTAGGCCTCATTCCATTTTCGGTAAACAGTAGAATGATGTGCTTTACAAAAAAGCTCTCTCTCTTGGTCTTATCTGTCCACAAGACATTTTCCCAGAAGGATTTTGGCTTACTAGAGTACATTTTGGCAAACTGTAGTCTTGCTTTTTTATGTCTCTGTGTCAGCAGTGGGGTCCTCCTGGGTCTCCTGCCATAGCGTTTCATTTCATTTAAAGCTCCCTGAGCCTGCAGGACAGCTTGAATTTCTTTGGAACTTGTTTGGGGCTGCTTATCTAACATCCGGACTATCCTGCGTTACAACCTTTCATCAATTTTTCTCTTCCGTCCACGCCCAGATAGATTAGCTACAGTGCCATGGGTTGTAAACGTCTTGATAATGTTGCGCACTGTGGACAAAGGCAAATCTAGATCTCTGGAGATGGACTTGTAACCTTGAGATTGTTGATATTTTTCCACAATTTTGGTTCTCAAGTCCTCAGACAGTTCTCTTCTCCTCTTTCTATTGTCAATGCTAAGTGTGGCACATACAGACACACAATGCAAAGACTAAGTGAACTTCTCTCCTTTTTATCTGCTTTCAGGTGTGATATTTATATTGCCCACACCTGTTACTTGCCCCGGGTGAGTTTAAAGGCACATCTCATTCTTGAAACAATATTATGTATCCACAATTTTGAAAGGGTGCCAAGAATTTCGACCAGACCATTTTTGGAGTTTTGTGTGACATTATGTCCAATTAGCTTTTTTTCCTCCCTTTTTTTGTTTTGTTCCAATACACACAAAGGGAATAAACATGTGTATAGCAAAACATGCGTTACTGCAATACTTTTCTGTGAGAAATACTTGATACATGATACCATGACTGTATATATATATATATATGCACACAGTATTTTACAAAAGTTCGTACACCCCTCACATTTTTGAAAATATTTTATTATTTCTTTTCATGTGACAACACTGAAGAAATTACACTTTGCTACAATGTAAAGTAGTGAGTGTACAGCTTGCATAACAGCTTGTATAACAGTGTAAATTTGCTGTCCCCTCAAAATAACATTAGACACTTGCCGACCACTGGACGTCTAAAGACGTCCTCGGCTTTGTGGTGATATATCCAGATATATATCCGATATTGCCTTTTTCAGCCGGAAATTCCCTACACCATAAGAATGATCATAGTGGCTGTTCCGCCGATTGATCGTTCTTACGGGATTGGCAGGAGAGGGACGTCCCCTGCTCCTGCCGCCATCCGGTGCTTCTACCGACTGCTGCGATCGGTGAGTCGGAGAAGGAATCCGCCGGCCCCTGATGTCCACGATAGAGATTTCCAGCAGATCAGCTGGTCACCGGAGTGTCTATGATCGTCGGAGGCCGGGCGCGATGTTATGATGTCACGCCCGGCCTCTGTATTAAAAAAAAACGGCACCGCTTTGGCTGGGAAGCAGTGATAATTTTTTTTGGGGGGGGGGATTTCAGAATTCCCAGCCTAGAGGTGAGATGTGGGGTCTTATTGACCCCATATCTCACTGTAAAGAGTACCTGTCATGCCATATTCCTTCTACAAGGGATGTTTACATTCCTTGTAATAGGAATAAAAGTGATCAAACATTTTTTTTTAAAGTGTCAAATTTTTTTTTTTACGTAAAATTAACAATAAAAAAAAAGAAGTGCCCCTGTCCCGTGTGTTCGCACGCAGAAGCGAATGCATACATAAGTCCCGCCCAAAAAGGTGTTGAAACCACACGTGTGAGGTGTCTCCGTGAACATTAGAGCAAGAGCAATAATTCTAGCCCTGGATCTCCTCTGTAACTAAACAAATGTAACCAGTAAAACATTTTAAAGTATCGCCTATGTGGATTTTTAAGTACCAAAGTTTGACGCCATTAAATGGGCATGTGCAATTTTGAAGCGTGACATGTTAGGTATCTATTTACTCAGCGCAACTTCATCTTTCACATTGTGGAAAAAAATTGTCATAACTTTCTTTTTCTTTGAAGCACAAACCTGTTTTTTCTTTTTAAAACGCGTTTGAAAAATTGTTGTGCTAATACAATGCAAGGATAATGGCTGAGGAAGGTGCTGAAATCTCTATCCATTAAAATGTGAAGTTTTTTTTTGTGTGAACCCAATGCTCTGCAGGTAAGAGCTACACAGTAATTTGATCTGATAAAGACACAAACAGGCGGAGCAATTAAGAGATGAGTACCGTTCTCTGGTGAATAGGGACAAGCTATATGAATACATGGACATAGGAGAATCCATCAGCCACGACACTACAAACTGTAGCCACAATATGCGTGCCCATCATTACAAGGTAAGGCAAACAAACAACACATGGAATATAACATCACTAATATCTAGTTAAAACAAAGAAAACATTTGGAAGTGTACAATGCCTTCAAGTTTCACCCAATGTTAGTATCATGCAAATGTTTTATTACACATTGTACCATATAGAGCTAAAAGCCTAATATGTCCAGGAGCAAAGAGAACAATGTAATAACCCAAAGTGTCCAATCAGGAGTTATCTTTCACTGAATACTAAATCATGATTCTTGGCCTTTATTTGTACTTATTTAACCCCTTCACATGTAAGAGTAAAACAAATCTAAATGGCTAAGCACAATTTTGCCATGTGTTAGTAAAATAGTACATTTTATCACAACTACTTTGTGCATCCAGGTGGATTATACCTCTTTTCTTTATATGACAACTTGGGCTTTCATTTGGTAGTAAATAGTTGTGGATTTCTCCTGACTTTTTTTTATTATAAAAAGGAAAACTGGCCCCAAATAGTAAACAATTTTTTTTTTTAAATGTAGCTGTAAATTTTTTGTAACTACCATAACCTTCCACCAAAGAGAAATCTAGAATCAATTCTCCTGCTCCTGACGATCGCTGCGATACCATATATGTGTATGTTATTTGTTGTTTGTACCCGTGGTACAGCCCAGAAGCAATAGTGCACATTTTGCTTTTTTCTTGTCCTACCTAAACCACACAGGCACTAATGCTAATTAATACGACCCTGACCTTTGACTCTTACTTAACCCTAAACCCTGGCACTGACCTAGATCAAATTTTGATCTAAGTATTTTTTCTTTATTTTTTATTATTTATTTATTTTAAAAAAGAATACACACACTTTTTTTTTCTTCAAGGAACGAGAAAGATACATTGGAGGTTATTTACGAAAGGCAAATCCACTTTGCGCTACAAGTGCAAAATACAAGTGCAAAGTGCAGATTGAAATTGCACTGAAAGTGCACTTGGAAGTGCAGTCGCTGTAAATCTGAGGGGTAGATCTGAAATGAGGGGAAGCTCTGCTGATTTTATCATCCAATCATGTGCAAACTAAAATGCTGTTTTTTATTTTCCTTGCATGTTCCCCCTCGGATCTACAGCGACTGCACTTCCAAGTGCACTTTCAGTGCAATTTCAAGTGCACTTTGCTCTTGTAGTTTACATCTGAATGTGCATGGTTCCCCAATCCCCAAAGTGCAAAGGAGGAACTCTGCAGATTCAGATATAAAGGGGAACTCTGTTCATCCAGATTTTAAGGGGAATTCTGC
Organism: Rana kukunoris; assembly: GCA_029574335.1. NCBI lineage: Eukaryota > Metazoa > Chordata > Amphibia > Anura > Ranidae > Rana > Rana kukunoris. Next base: position 28,154,973 of record CM056051.1, on the reverse strand, counting down.
GGATTCAGATGTAAAGGAGAAACTCTATGGGCCAGATTCAGGTAGATGGGAGCATCTTTGCTCCGGAGTAACGCTTCTCATTTGCGTTACGCTGCAGAAATTTTAGGAGCAAGTGCTGTCATTCACGAAGCACTTGCTCCTTAAGTTGCGGCAGCGCATCGCAAATGAGCCGGCGGAATTCAAATTGGGCGGGTACGGGGCGTGTAGTATTTAAACGAAGCGCGTTCCCGCCGCGAACGTACTGCGCATGCGTCGAGTGTTAAAACATCCCCGTGTGCATGCTCCAAATTTTGTGAATGAACGTCAATGACGTCACATTTCCATTCATGAACGTTTTACGCAAGCGACGTTTTTTTTTTTTTTCCGACGCGATGACGACGCCTATACCTAACATAGGATAATCCAACCCCATGTAGGTATAACTATGCGCCGCGTATCCCGTCCGGAAACGTCGTAACGTCACTGCGTCGCGCCGGAATGCGATCGTGAATTGCCGATTTCCGCTCATTAACATATTTTTTGAGCGGAAATCGGCGGGAACGCCCCCGGCGCCATTTTTAAGTTGAAGTAACGATGCGATGGCGAAACTCAGTTACGCTGCTCGCATCGGAGCTTCAACCCGGCGTTTCTTGTTTTCTGGTTACAGAAAACAGAAACGCCGGCTTAAAGTCACAGTTAGGCTGGCGGATCACTGGATCCGCCAGCCTAACTGTTCCTGAATCTGGCCCTATGGATTCAGATATAAGGAAAACTGCAGATTCAGATGTAAAGAGAGAAACTCTGATGTAAGGGTAGACATGTTTAAAAAATGTTATTTAATTAAAAAGTATATGTATAGTGTATATTGCAAAAAAATAATTGCCATGCACTGCTAAGGTGTTTGGTTAGAGAAAAGGTGGCAACCCTATCCAAGACAGCAGGAAGAGGGCCAGCTGCAGAACATGTCAAATAGTACCCCTGTGGGACCATAATAAAGGACCCCACAACAGAAGTAAAGGGCCAGGGATTATGCCTAATAAAGAGCTACATTATTACAATACTGACAAATGTAATTGTACGTTGCTTCATTATATTAGTATTAGTATTACATTTATCTTTGGAAATCAATTAAATTGTTTATAAAAATTGATAAAGTCTTCTGGTTTAACAAGAAGACATGCAACTACATACAGTTTGGAATGATATGGATTTCTGCACAAATTGGTCATAAAATGTAATCTGATCTTCATCTAAGTCACAACAATATACAATCACAGTCTGCTTCAACTAATAACACACAAAGAATTAAATGTCACCATGTTTTTATTGAACACACCATGTAAACATTCACAGTGCAGGCGGAAAAAGTATGTGAACCCCTAGACTAATGACATCTCCAAGAGCTAATTGGAGTGAGGTGTCAGCCAACTGGAGTCCAATCAATGGGAGGAGATTGGAGGTGTTGGTTACGGCTGCCCTGCCCTAAAAATACACACAGACCAGTTATGGGTTTGCTTTTCACAAGAAGCATTGCCTGATCTGAATGATGCCTCGCACAAAAGAGCTCTCAGAAGACCTACGATTAAGAATTGTTGACTTGCATAAAGGGTTATAAAAGTATCTCCAAAAGCCTTGCTGTTCATCAGTCTATGGTAAGACAAATTGTTTATAAATGGAGAAAGTTCAGCACTGCTGCTACTCTCCCTAGGAGTGGACGTCCTGTAAAGATGACTGCAAGAGCACAGCGCAGACTGCTCAATGAGGTGAAGAAGAATCCTAGAGTGTCAGGTAAAGACTTACAAAAGTCTCTGGCATATTCTAACATCCCTGTTAGTGAGTCTACGATGAGTAAAACACTAAACAAGAATGGATTTCATGGGAGGATACCACAGAGGAAGCCACTGCTGTCCAAAAAAAAAACATTGCTGCACGTTTACAGTTTGCATGAGAGCACCTGGATGTTCCACAGCAGTACTGGCAAAATATTCTGTGGACAGATGAAACCAAAGTTGAGTTGTTTGGAAGAAACACACAACACTATGTGTAGAGAAAATGTCGCACAGCACACCAACCTCAAAACTTCATCCCAACTGTGAAGTATGGTGGTGGGGACATCATGGTTTGGGGCTGCTTTGCTGCGTCAGGGCCTGGACGGATTCCTATCATCAAAGGAAAAATGATTTCCCAAGTTTATCAAGACATTTTGCAGGAGAACTTAAGGTCATCTGTCCACCAGCTGAAGCTCAACAGAAGATGGGTGTTGCAACAGGACAACGACCCAAAGCATGGAAGTAACAACAGAATAGCTTAAACAGAAGAAAATATGAGTCCTGACCTCAACCCAATTGAGATGCTGTGGCATGACCTCAAGAAAGCGATTCACACCAGACATCCCAAGAATATTGCTGAACTGAAACAGTTCTGTAAAGATTAATGGTCAAGAATTACTGCTGACTGTTGTGCACGTCTGATCTGCAACTACAGGAAACGTTTGGTTGAAGTTATTGCTGCAAAAGGAGGTTCAACCAGTTATTAAATCCAAGGGTTCACATACTTTTCCCACCTGCACTGTGAATGTTTACATGGTGTGTTCAATAAAAACATGGTAACATTTAATTCTTTGTGTGTTATTAGTTTAAGCAGACTGTGATTGTCTATTGTTGTGACTTAGGCGGCGTACACATGACCGAGAAACTCGTCGGGCGAAGCTCATCGTTCCGCCCGTCGAGTTCCTAGTTCAGCAGTCAAAAAGCTTGTCGAGCCAAATTTTCCCATTGAACAACGAGGAAATAGAGAACATGCTCTCTTTTTGGCTCGACGAGCTTCCCGACGGGTTGCTCGCCGAAAAGTGTACACACGACCGGTTTTCTCGGCAGAATAGGTCTCCCATCGAGGTTCTCGCTGGATTCTGCCGAGAAACTCGGTCGTGTGTACGCCGCCTTAGATGAAGATCAGATGACATTTTATGACCAATATACATACTTTTTATTGCAACTGTAAATGTTTTTTTTCCGCTTTTCTATCTACTCCATCCTATGGAACTGAACATTAGCAAATTGAAAGTATGGAGCTGTGCAGTGTCTTGCTCGCAGTCATTCACAGATATCACAGCATGATTGATGAGGTCTATAGATGTTCGTTAGCTGAGCTGCAATGAATTTTGCACGGATCGAGTAGCTGACAGGGAATATTGGACCTTTGCCTGATCTGGCTCTGTAGGACTCCGTCTAAGTGATGGAGCACCAGAGATAGTGTTTCCCAATCTATTTACTGCATATGAAATGACTAATGATACGAAGGCAATGAGAAGCACATGCATTTCCTGGTCTGCTTCATTCTTATGAGAGTGAACCTCTGGCAAAGAAAAAAATAAAATAATGCAATTATGTATTCATTAAAGATAGCATTAAAATTGTTCTAAGGACAAATTGTTATTCATTGTGGATAAATTAGGAAGGGTTATAACCGCTGTCTGTACGTCCCTGCCTAGTACGTCCCTGCCTAGATGTGGGTCGGGGTCTGATCGGACCCCCCCCCCCCCGTAGCTTCAGGAGCGATCCGGGATGAGGGGGCAGCTGTTCGTTTTTGTCCACCCCCTCCGGATCGCTTCTAGCCAATGCCCGTCCTCCCCGCCCTCCTCTGCCTGCACTGTAAACACAGGCAGAGGAGGAAGTGATGTAACCGCTCCTCCCACCAGTATTTTCATCCGGCGGAGGAGAGGAGACATCACAACAGTGAGTACACAAGCACTACACTGACACCAGTACACATAGGCCCCCCAACCCCCCCGGTCACCCCCCGATCACCCCCCCAGCCCCCTGTCACAGTGTCACTAAATAGCAGTGATCATTTATTTACTGATCACTGCATTTAGTGTCAGTGTGACAGTTAGTGTGTCAGGCAGTTAGTGTTAGGTCCAGGGTAGCCCCCTACCCCCCCAATAAAGGTTTTAACCCCTTGATCACCCCCTAGTTAACCCTTTCACCCCCCTTTTGCCAGCGTCACTAAGCGATCGTTTTTCTGATCGCTGTATTAGTGTCGCTAGTGCCGCTAGGTAGCTAGTTATTTTTTGAGGTTCGCCACCATGTTTTTATAGCATCAGAAAATTTATGGGGGTACCTAACGCTATAAAAACATGGTGGCGAACCTCAAAAAATAACTAGCTACCTAGCGGCACCAGCGACACTAATACAGCGATCAGAAAAACGATTGCTTAGTGACGCTGGCAATAGGGGGTGAAAGGGTTAACTCTAGGGGCAATCAGGGGTTACAACCTTTATTAGGTACCCCCATATATTTTCTAATAAAGGTTTTAACCCCTGCTTGCCCCTAAAGTTAACCCTTTCACCCCCTATTGCCAGCGTCACTTAGCGATCGTTTTTCTGATCGCTGTATTAGTGTCGCTAGTGCCGCTAGGTAGCTAGTTATTTTTTTGAGGTTCGCCCGCTAGGTTTTTGCGCCCTTAGAAATGCTGAAGGCAGTGCTTGGTTTTCGGGGTCCCGTACGCGGCTAGGCTCCCAAAAAGTCCCAAACATGTGGTATCCCCGTACTCAGAAGAAGCAGCAGAATGTATTTTGGGGTGCAACTCCACATATAACCATGGCATGTGTGAGCAATATATCATTTAGTGACAACTTTTTGTATTTTTTTATATTTTTTGTCATTATTCAATCACTTAGGACAAAAAAGAAAAAAATATTCAATGGACTCAACATGCCTCTCAGAAGTTTCCTTGGGGTGTCTACTTTCCAAAATGGGGTCATTTGGGGAGGTTTTGTACTGCCCTGCCATTTTAGCACCTCAAGAATTGAGATAGGCAGTCATAAAATAAAAGCTGTGTAAATTCCAGAAAATGTACCCTAGTTTGTAGACGCTATAACTTTTGTAAAAACCAATAAATATAAGCTTATTGCAATTTTTTTTACTAAAGACATGTGGCTGAATACATTTTGGCCTAAATGTTTGACTAAAATTTAGTTTATTCGATATTTTTTACTTTTTGTTATAAAAAAAAATCTTTTTCCGTTTATATTGCAAAAAATAAAAATCGCAGAGGCAATCAAAAAGAAAGCTCTATTTGTGGAAAGAAAAGGATGCAAATTTCTTTTCGGTACAATATTGCATGATCGCGCAATTACCAGTTAAAGCAGCGCAGTGCCAAATTGTAAAAACACCTTGGGTCTTTTAGCAGCATATTGGTTCGGTCCTTAAGTGGTTAAAGGAGAATTGTACAAAAAAAAAGATTGGTTAAACCACAAGTGCTTTTTTACCACTACTATTCTTTTATATTGGCTATTGGAATTTACAAATGCAGCACTTTAGAAATCAAATGGAAGGTTTAGCACTGGAAAACACCCTTTGATAGATAAAAAGTGCATTTTTTTTCTATAGATGAGATCAAAATGAAGGACAAATGAGGAGGACTGAGGGACAGAGGGACATTGCTCCAAATCAGGGTCAGTCCCTTGCAATCAGGGACAGTTGGGAGCTTTGCTGTAGCACCCTCTAGTTGGTGTGCTAGAGAGAGATAGCATTTTGTTCATAGTGTAGGTAAATTGTCAGGCTTGGCTGGCAGCCAAGCCTGGGTATGTTTTAATCTGGGTTGGGAGTGACTCAGGGCAGAGCTGAGTGACTCACTGGCAGCATTACTCAGACCTCCCACTTCTTTCCAGAATGTTCCGGTGTCTTCTGGAAAGGAAGGAGAGGAAAGGTAGCGATGCCTGGGGTATTCTGAGGATCTCTGACCAATCCCCAACTTGGTTTGGCAGGGGGGCAGACCTCCTTAAATACCCAGGGGGGAGTTGTTTGGGTGGAAGCTGGAGATGGAGTGCTAGACTGTCGTGGCCTTTAAGGGAGCTCCCCAGTTTGAGGGAGTTTACCTTGGGCCTGAACTCGGGTGGGGACGGAACCCTCTTACAACACACAGAGGTGTCCTGGACTTATGGCACAGGAGCAAGGAGAGGACAGTGGGAGAGCACTGCCAGGCACAGCCTCCAGGAGGAACTACAAGTCACAGCTAAGAGGGCTGGTGAGTGTCACACAGTCGGGAGGTCTAGGAGGCACGCCTGAGAAGACTGGGGGATTGCAGTCTGAGATGGGTGCAAAGCCAGTGGGGAGGACTGTAGTGGGATTGGGCAGTAGAGAGAGCGGCAGCTGCAGCCAGGATGGCTAGCAAGGCCTGAAGAGGTGGTCCTGGGAGCAGTAGCCACATGTAGGACAGCTAGCACCAAGGACTACCATATTTTTGCTACACTATAGGGGCCCACGGTCACTGCCTGCAAAGGGCATTTACTCTAGACCTGGTTGACCCAGTGTCAGGCCTGCAAATCCGTGCTAGATGGTCATAGAAGAGAAAGCAAGTGATGTGCTGGAGGTGTTAAGGAGAGATAGTCTGCAAGCAAGTGTTGTGCTTGAGCGCTGGGCTGTCGAGGGGCCGCGATCTTGCCTGAGATTGGACCGGCTCTGTGATGTCAGCCAACAGCAGGCTACAGCTTAAATTGGTTTGCAGAGTGCAGATGTATCTGCGCTCCTTTGATTCACAGGAGTAGTACAGCCAAACAAGCTTTATCAAGGGTTAAAAGCACCCTGCTAGCAGCCCTTTACTGCCAAGTGCCGACGCACCCACCGCCCCAGTGTGAAAAGGACCTAAACCAGTTTTAGATTTATATGGACGTCTTTGTGAGTAAAGCACCTGGGCATTTAATTCAAGCATTGGGTGCCATGGCTACCCTTGGAATATATACAGTATATATCAATATTTGTATTGGCCTGGAGCAAATGCCCTCCTGTCCTCCAGCCCAGTCTTTCAATGACACCCACTGACCATACAGCTGTGCTTGAGATCACAATCGTTGACGCTGGGTTGGCATCAAAATATCCACCTCATCCAATCAGAGAACACATCAATGTTCTCTAATCAACGCAAATGCTGATTAAGCAACTCCTTGTGTTTAACCACTTAACCCCCGGACCATATTGCTGCCCAATGACCAGAGCACTTTTTGTGATTCTGCACTGCGTTGCTTTAACTGATAATTGCGCGGTCGTGCGACGTGGCTCCCAAACAAAATTGGCGTCCTTTTTTTTACCACAAATAGAGCTTTCTTTTGGTGGTATTTGATCATCTCTGCGGTTTTTATTTTTTGCGCTATAAAAAAAAAAGAGCGACTATTTTGAAAAAAAAATCAATAATTTACTTTAACCACTTAAGGACCGCCTACTGCACATTTACGTCGGCAGAATGGCACGGCTGGGCACATCAACGTATATATACGTTGATTTTAGTACCCAGCCGTGGGTCGCGGGCGCGCTCCCGCGACCCGGTCCGAAGCTCCAGGACCGGGACCGCGGGATTCGCGGACCCGATCGCCGCTGCAGTGCGGCGATCCGTCCCTGGAGCGGAAGAACGGGGAGAGCCGTGTGTACACACGGCTTCCCCGTGCTTCTCTGTGGCTGCAGCATCGATCGCGTCATCCCTGTGATAGGGGGACGCGATCGATGACGTCACACCTACAGCCACACCCCCCTACAGTAGTAAACAACACACATAGGCACACATCCCCTACAGCGCCACCTGTGGTTAACTCCCAAACTGCAACTGTCATTTCCACAGTAAACAATGCAAATTTAAATGCATTTTTTTCTGTGAAAATGACAATTGTCCCAAAAATGTGTCAAAATTGTCCGAAGTGTCCGCCATAATGTCGCAGTCACGAAAAAAAAATCGCTGATCGCCGCTATTAGTAGTAAAAAAAATAATAATAATAAAAATGCAATAAAACTATTCCTTATTTTGTAAACGCTATAAATTTTGCGAAAACCAACCGATAAACGCTTATTGTGATTTTTTTTACCAAAAATAGGTAGAAGAATACGTATCGGCCTAAACTGAGGAAAAAAAATGTTTTTTATATATTTTTGGGGGATTTTTATTATAGCAAAAAGTAAAAAATATTGAATTTTTTTTAAAATTGTCGCTCTATTTTTGTTTATAGCGCAAAAAATAAAAACCGCAGAGGTGATCAAATACCACCAAAAGAAAGCTCTATTTGTGGGGAAAAAAGGACGCCAATTTTGTTTGGGAGCCACGTCGCACGACCGCGCAATTGTCAGTTAAAGCGACGCAGTGCCGAATCGCAAAAAGGGGCAAGGTCCTTTGCCTGCATTTTGGTCCGGGTCTTAAGTGGATAATAAATATCCCCAAAAAATATATAAAAACATTTTTTTTCCTCAGTTTAGGCCGATACGTATTCTTCTACATATTTTTCGTTAAAAAAAAAAAAATCGCAATTAGCGTTTATTGATTGGTTTGCGCAAAAGTTATAGCGTTTACAAAATAGGGGGTAGTTTTATGGCATTGTTATTAATATTTTTTTTACTAGTATCAGCGTTTTTTTTTTTTCAGCACTGCGACATTATGGCGGACACTTCGGACACTTTTGACACAGTTTTGGGACCATTGGCATTTTTATAGCGATCAGTGCTATAAAAATGCATTGGATAACTATAAAAATGCCATTGGCAGTAAAGGGGTTAACACTAGGGGGCGGGGAAGGGGTAAGTATGTTCCTGGGTGTGTTCTAACTGTATGGGGGGGTGGCCTCACTAGGGGAAATCACTGATCTTTTGTTCATACATTGTATGAACAGAAGATCAGGCATTTCTCTCCCTGACAGGACCGGGAGCTTTGTGTTTATACACAAAGCTCCCGGTCCTCGCTCTGTACTGAGCTCTTTTTGCGGCGCGGGACCCAGGGGGGACCCCTAGTGGCCGCAAAAAGAGCCAGCGTAGAGCTATGGGCTCTCACCCAGGAGTGCCGACCTGCCGCAGTAAAATGACAGCGGCAGGTCGGCAAGCAGTTAATAAGCAGCATGGCAGCCACTTAACATGGGTTCTGGAAGCTAGTGAAAATCACCAGAGTAGTGGTGTCTACTACAGTGATTTCCAGCTTCCAAGGAGATCCTACAGGTATGATACATGTAAATATACATAACACAAATGTGAATAATACTTACCCAAGCAAATTTTAAAAAGTGATAGCGATACACGTTTGAGTTTATACATATATATTGCTCTTGATATCAGTTTGTGGATATTAGTGATAGCTGCTATCATTATTGCTTCTTGGAGTCCTGCAAACCTTTGTCTGCTTCTGTTTGTTCAGCACACGACTGTGTCCAAGTCCTTTGTTTCTTCCCACTACTCCCTGCCAACATAATTTCCTGTAGCATGAACCCATGAACCATTTCAACAAGTTTATTAGCCGTGCATAAGGGGAAGCTTCTACTTATATTTATGCTATATAAATTACTATAATAGCCATAGCAACACAGGGAAACATTGGCTGCTGGGTGGGTGCAAAGCTTTTAAACGAGTCGTGTTTCCTCCCACTTCTCCCTACCAACATCATTTCCTGTTGCATGAGCCTGTGAACCAGTCCAATAAGTTCATTAGCATATGAATAGGGGATGTTTCTACTTATATTTATCCTATAAAAAATAATTGCCATAGCAACATATGGAGCCATTGGTCACTGGATGGGTGCAAAGCTTTAAACACTGATCTGTACAGGGTTTTAAATGTGTGACAAACAGCAGGTAATTGTTAAAAAAATACAAGAAGAACACAAATGAATGACTGCATATGAAGGATGTCATGCCTGATAATAAAAAAAAGGTTTATATAAATCCATATGGCATTGTGAGTAACCTTTTAGTATGGCATCCCTCCAATCAGTGGTGATAGCAATACCAAGGTAAGGGACCCTAAACATAGACCATAAATCTAAAGCCTCGTACACACGCTCGGTTTACTCGGCAATAACCAGCAAGAAAACTGCTGGCAGAACTTTCTTGCCTAGTATACCGTGCGTGTGTACGAGGCTTTCAGGATTCTCGTCAAGAAAACAGCCTAAAATCTCGGCGAGAAAAATAGAGAATCTGCTCTCTATTTTCTCGTCGTGATTTCCTGCCGAGAAACCTGAGAGTGTGTATACTTACCTGTTGCCGTGGAAACCCGCGCATGCTCGAAATGACTTTGACGCATGCGCAGTAGCTTCCTAGGCATAGGTAGGGTGCAGCAACATGCTCGTCGTATGTGATGACGTCACCGCGTTCTTGCCATTCAAAAGGAACGCGGTTCTTTTGAATGTAGTGTCTACACTCAGGCGGAAACGTTTTTTTTCCTGACGAGATTCTGGCCCGTGTGTGCAGGGCTTAAGGCCCCATACACACGAGCGGACAGATTTGTTCAAATCTGTCCGTCCGACAGATTTGAACAAATCTGTCTGCTGGGATTTTGGTTTGCTCGCGTGTACACACGAGCAAACCAAAATCCCCGCCAGCAGAGAGCGCGCTGACGTGTCGGTGACGTGGCGGTGATGTTGACGCCGCCACGTCACCGCACCAGGAAGTAAAACACTTCCGCGCATGCGCCGAATCCATTCGGCGGCGGTGCGGCGGCGGTGCGGGACGACATGTCTGCTGGTAAGTGTACTAACCAGCAGACATGTCGGGCGGACAGATTCCCACCCGATAGATTTCAAAGGATGCTTTGAAATCTGTCGGGTGGACAAATCTGTCTGCTCGGCCGTACACACGATCGAATCTGTCTGCTGAAACAGTCCAGCGGACCGTTTCCAGCGGACAGATTTGATCGTGTGTACGAGGCCTTACTGTCCAAATCCTTGTTTTTCTACATTATTCTTATTTTTATACTGTGCATCAACCATCAAAATAAAATGTATGTTCTGGTATATGCAGGACACTGCAATAACTTTCTTTAGATATATTCAGGAAATTGATAGGTTTTGGGCAGCTTTAATTCTGCTAGAAAGCCTAATTCAGCTTCTTTGTCCTTGCTGCATGACTGGATGTAACCGACACACTGAATATATGTATGGTCATAAATACAGGTAGCAGTAAAGAAAATGCTCAGCGGTTTTAGAAGCAAAGGTTGAGTAGAAACTAAATTGTAAAAATCTTCATCCTGCAAAAGCCATACATTGGTGATTTGTACCTTCATCATAGAGCTAATAAAAAAATATTGCTAGTCCTTTATCTTACAAGCAATATATAAAGTTGTGTAGCAGTTTGGTTTAAAAAAGGAAAAAAATTATAATTGGTCTAATTTTTTTGTTGTCCGTTGTAACTGTGCATCTGCTTTTTGGTCTTCAAAGGAAGCTTATATCATAGACATAAACTGGTTTTAAAAGGCTAAGTTACATTTTTCCCAAAACACAACCTAAGTAGTCAAGGAGTCCCGGTTAGAAAACTGTACAGCTTTGTAAAATTTTAATAATTTTTTTTGTCATAACTGTGGGCCATTTGGGTCACCCCGGAAGCCTGGGTGACAAACTCCCAGCTAGGAACCCCCATGTCCTGCCTTGGTTTGCACTCCTGTAATGATGGGAGTGAGTGTCCATCCCATATTCAAAGCAAACGCATGCATCCATCCATGTCTCCCTGCCTTATTTTGTTGAGAAATCACTTGAAAAAAGACCCCCCTAGCATTTCCAGCCACAGCCATCTTAACCACTATACTACCGGCTGCCGTCATTTGACGGCTGCACGATAGATCTATTGCTCTGACATGACGTCATATGACATCCTCGTCTTTCACAGCCACCAGGGGGCGCGCCGCGTTACTAGGAACACGATGTGCATGCCCGGCGGCCGCCGGGCACCCGCTATTGCTCATTAGCTGAGCAGGACCGTGGATCTCTGTGTGTCCTGTCAGGGAGAGGAGACCGATGCTGTGTCCCTTGTACATAGGGACACAGATCGGTCACCTCCCCAAGTCAGTCCCCTCTTCCCACAGTAGGAATCACTCCCAGGGTACACATTTAACCCCTTCCTCGCCCCCTAGTGTTAACTCCTTCCCTGCCAGACACATTTATACAGCGATCAGTGCATATTTATAGCACTGATCGTTGTATAAATGGGAATGATCCCAAAAATGTGTCAAAAGCGTCCGCCATAATGTCTCAGATCGCCGCCATTACTAGTAAAAAAATTCATAATTATGTCCCCTTTTTAGTAGGCGCTGCACTAGCTGGACGGTAAAAAAAATCTTGCTAGCCGCATCTTTGGAGCAGTGAAGGAGTGGTGTGTATATCACTCCACCGCTCCTGCCCATTGAAATGAATGGGCACCGCAGCTATAAAGCGCCGCTGCAGTGGCAATTTTTGGTGGTTTTGACCCTTTCTCGGGCACTAGCGGGGGGTAAGAGAACGTATGTTAGAACACCCCTAGGGAACACAGTTAACCCCTTGATCGCCCCCTAGTGTTTAACTCTTCCCTGCCAGTGACATTTATACAGTAACCAGTGCATTTTTATAGCACTGATCGCTGTATAATTGTCAACGATCCCAAAAATGTGTCAGAAGTGTCCGATGAAGTGGTTAAACGAGTGAATATAATATACCTTCCTATCAATTTACTAATGCTACCAGAATAAGGATTTAAATAGTAATGATGAATGAAAGAGTTTGGCTCAACTTTAATGCCCTGGTAACAGGGCAAGAACATGGGTATTACTTACTGTCAGTTTTTTAGCCTGACCACGGGGAGGGGGTCCAAATGACCAATGGATATAACAAAATTTCACTTTTTGAAAAGCTGCACAGTTCTTTCATTTCTGCAGGGGATCGTCACTCCATCGCCATTTTTCTGCAAAAAGTTTAACATGGCCTTTAACCAAATGCCAACCAGCGAAGTACCTGTACATCGCTCTGGACTTAAAGTGGTTATACTGAGATGATGCCTGCGGCCCCAGGCATCACCCGGTACCATATTTTAGAGCTGGCTCATTTATAAAAGCAACCCTATCGGCTAACTAGCCAATGGATTGCTATTACAAGCAGTAGGAGGGGATATTCCCCTCTCTTGCCAGTTTCCACAGCTTTACTGGGCTCTCCTGTCCCACCGGAGTCCCAATCGACCATCATAGAGGCGATCAAAGACCAGAATAGCTTTGATCGCCTCTGTAATATAGGAACCTGAAGAGGTGAGCTTACATCACTTCCAGTTTCCCTGTAAATCTTGGTGTTATCAAATGCTTTTAGGGGCAGAGGAGGTATCTGGGGTCTTATAGACCCAACATCCCTCCATAAAGAGTACCTGCCTCATGCTGTCACAAGTGATGTTTACATTCCTTATGCCACGTACACACGATCATTTTTCGGGTTCTAAAAAATTACGTTTTTCAGGCTCTAGAAAAAACAATGTTTTTTTCAACTTGATCATTAAAACAGCCTTGCCTACACACATTGTGAAAAAAAAAATGCTCTAGCAAAGCGCGGTGACGTACAACGCGTTCGACAGCACTATAAAGGGAGAGTTTCATACGGATGGCGCCACCCTTGGGGCTGCTTCAGCCGATTTTGTGTTAGTAAAAGACGATTCGCGCTTTTCTGTCTGTTACAGCGTGATGAATGTGCTTACTCCATTACGAACGGTAGTTTTACCAGAATGAGCGCTCCTGTGTCATAACTTGCTTTTGAGCAAGCACAGATTTTTCACATCATTAACCACTTAAGGACCGCCGCACGCCTATGTACGTCCACAACATGGCTCGTACATGCACAAGGGCGTATATTTACGTCCTCGCCTTTGTGCGGTTCGGGGGTCCGATCGGGACCCCCTCCGCGGCGTGCGGCGGTCCCCCTGGCTCTGGGAGCGATCGCCGACGAGCGGGCGGATGTCCGTTTTTTTCGCCCCCCCGCGATCGCTCGCAGCCAATGGGAGCGCTCCCCCTTCGTGTCACTTCCTCCTCCTGTGTTTACACAGGAGGAGGAAATGATGTCATCTCTCATCGCAGCAGTGTTTCCCCCCGCTGCTGATGAGAGAAGACATCCACAGTAAGTGTGCACCAACACAACACTGACACACACACACACACATAGGCACATTAACCCCTTGTGATCACCCCCCTGTCACAGTGTCACTGAATGCAGTGATCTAATCACTGCATTTAGTGTCAGTGTGACAGGCAGTGTTAAAGTTAGTTAGTGTTAGGTTCAGGATAGCCCCCGTACCCCCCTTATTAAAGTTTTAACCACTTGATCACTGCCCTAGTTAACCCTTTCACTCCCTATTGCCAGCATCACTAAGCGATCATTTTTCTGATCGCTGTATTAGTGTCGCTGTTCCCGCTAGGTAGCTTTTTTTTTCTTTTTTTTTTTTATTGCGATTTTTTTTTTTTACTAAAGACATGTGGCTGAATTAATTTTGGCCTAAATGTTTTACTAAAATTTAGTTTATTTGATTTTTTTTATAACAAAAAGTAAAAAATAGTGATTTTTTTCAAAATTGTCGCTCTATTTTAGTTTATAGCGCAAAAAAGTAAAATTTTGCAGCGGCGATCAAATACCACCAAAAGAAAGCTCTATTTGTGGGAAGAAAAGGACGCAAATTTTGTTTGGGAGCCACGTTGCACGACCGCGCAATTGTCTGTTAAAGCGACGCAGCGCCGAATTGTAAAAACACCTTGGGTCATTTAGCAGCATATGTGTCCGGGTCTTAAGTGGTTAAAGCCCACACACGACCATTTTTTATAATCCGAAAAACGACAACGTTAAAAAAAAAGCATGTTCGAATTTTTTTTTTGCCCATTTTTCAGAACCCAAAAAATGCTCTGAAGCCCACACACGATCGTTTTTAATGACATAAAAAAGAAACCTCATTTTTTACAACCCGAAAAATGGTTGTGTGTACGTTGCATAATGACAGCAAAAAAAAGTGATAAAAGAAAATTAAAACGGCAGTGTAAAAAATAACATACATTATTTTATTTTTTTTAAGTGTTGAACACATGCACGCAAACAGCGTTCGTCAAACGAATGAGAGGTATCACCGCGGATGTCCGTTTATAGACATAGGCTCAGATTCACAGAGCAATTACGCCTGTCTAACTGGTGTTAGACAGGAGTAATTTCAAATTTCGCGCGCCGTATCACTAGTTTGAATCCTCAAACCATGATACGGCGGCTTCGGGCTTCGATCCGAGAGGCTTACGTCTTCGTAAGCCTTCGGATCTACGCTGCGATATTTTTGCGGCCGCTGGGAGGAGTTGGTGTCGTTTTCATGCGTCGGGATATGCAAATTAGTTTTTACGGCGATCCACGAAGGTACGAGTGTCCCTCGCAATCGCCTACGTCATTTTTTGGCTACGTAATGTTAGAGGAGCTTTTTGCTGGTCTAACAGTGCGTAACCCATGTAAAGTATGGCCGTCGTTCCCGCGTCGATTTGAATTTTTTTTTTTTTTTTAACGTAACTCGTTCGGGAATAGGAATGTACGTAAACGACGCTACTACGACGTAACGACGTGATTTCGCGCAATGCACGGCGGGAAATTTGCAAACGGAGCATGCGCAGTTCGTTCGCCGCGGGAACGCGCCTATTTTAAATGCTTCACGCCCCCTACTCGCGCAGATGGATTGCGACGGGAGAAATACACTACGCCGCCGTCGTTTACTGGACAAAATCTACCTGGATTCCACGTAGAGCCAGGTAAAAAACGGCGGCGTAGTGTATTTCTGATACGCTACGATAATCTAATTCTCTCTGAATCTGGCCCATAGATTCTAGCACCAGCCCTTCTGTGTAAATCTAAAGTGGAAACCTCTAAAGGCTTTTAAAGCGTCGCCTATGGATAGTAAAATTTACATCAATTGTCGCCATTGGATGGGCATGCACAGTTTTAAAGCGTGACATGTTTGGTATCTATTTACTCAACGGGAAAGAATCAATTCCTTTTGTGCTAACGAATGGTACGCAAAAAACAAGCAAAGGAGCTGCTACACGACACATGCAATAACCAGGGCTTTTTTTCAGGGGGAACTTGGGGGAACTCAGTTCCACCACCTTTGCCTCAGACCCTTTGGTGCCTGCTCACCACAATGACTTGTAAACACATAAGTCTGGTTTCTGTGTTTACAAGTGACAGCTCTGCATTCTGTGTGTAACCCCCTGAACTCTGCACTCTGTATGTAATGCAATCCAGATATTTAATGCCCCTTTAAGACCCTTCTACTGTTTTTGAAATCTGAACGGGGTCGTGGTTGAGTTCCTGCACCTATTTTCTGAAACAAAAAAAAAGCTCTGGTGATAACAATAAATAAAAATGTATAATGTGCCGCTCACTCAAAATCAATAATTGGAAAATCCTCTTAACTCACCAACACGGATTAAATGCCTAATAAAGTGGTAAAGCCGAAAAGGGCTCTAATACATACAATAATAAAGATGTGCAAACTCAAATAAATAAATCAATAAATCAATCAAATCATCAAAATGTGGTAATTAGCCAGTAGGATTACCACATTGTGATGACTTGATTTATTGATTTATTTATTTGCTGGGGCTTTAACCCCTTAACGCTGACTATACGCAAATATGTGGACTCTAGGCGGGTGGGCCGATCAGATGCATATTTGAGTACCACACTGCAGATACAGTACAGTTAGGAAAGCGATGCGATCGGGAGCTTTCCGAACATGTGACCGCTGTGACAGACAATCACAACGGTCACATGATCATAAACCCTGCCTTCCGGCATCAGAAACCCCTTATAGGGCCAGGAGGCGCTGGCTCAAAGAGGTTAATGCATGTATTGTGTGAATGAGGCCTAAAGCAGAACTAAGCCCATCATTATAACGGTTTGCCAAAACAGTTGCATTCATGGCTGGTGTCATAACTGATGACATGTCCATCACCATGGCAACTGCAGATCAGAGACTATAGTGGTTGTGAAGGAGAGGTGGTGGGCTTAGTTCCGCTTTAAGCCAAGCCTTACATTAAATTAGATCTAGGAATCAGTCCAGCTGTGTTAGGTTGCTCCTGACAACGGCCGCGGTTACATTGACACCGAACCCCAAAGACATGAAGAAAAAGATGAATGTACTCTTCATTTTACTGATTTCAGTCATCTTTTCGGCAGTCAAAGGTGAGATAAATCATATTATATTTATGTTTTAAATGTAATGTTATATATTGTTTTAGGGTCTCTATTTTGGATGCCCAGAACATTTTTGAAAACTAAAAAAAATAATAATAAAAAAGCCATCCACTTTGAAATTCTATTTTAGTTTGGTTTTAAAGTAGTTTTATTGTGGATAATTCAGTAAAGGATTTCTTAAAGGGTTAGTTCACCTTTTAACCACTTGACCTCCGGAAGATTTACCCCCTTCATAACCAGGCCATTTTATGCAATGTGTTACTGTGCACTGTGTTACTTTAATTGACAATTGCACAGTCATGAGACACTGTACCCAAACAAAAATCTATGTCCTTTTTTCCTACAAATAGAGCTTTCTTTTGGTGGTATTTTTTTTTGTGTGCTATAAACAGAAAAAAAGCGTCAATTTTGAAAAATAAAAACACTGGCCCAGATTCACAGAGCGATTACGCCTGCGCAACTGGTGTTGCGCGTGCGTAAGTCTAAATGTGCGCGTGCGTTTAGATGCGCGCGATTCAGAAAACGAATTACGCCAGAAATCTACTTTTTTTTGTCCGGCGTAATTTCGTTAGACAGACGCATCCGTCCGCGCAAAAATGCGCTAGACACACCATTGATTTGCTAGTCAAATATGCTAATAAGGGAGTTGCGGGGATCCACAAAAAAACGCAGTTGCTGCGCAGGCTACGCGATGTGCGCAACAGCAAAATGTCCTGTCTAAAGTTAGAGCACCTAAAAGCTGGTCTAAATTTTGAAAAAAAGTCTACTTGTCAGATAAAGCAACACTGTTAGTGAGGAGTTCAGCAGTCACACGTGTTGCCCAACAATCTGTATGCCAACATGCCAGGGGCATCGTCGCGCATAGCTATACTACTGACTTTAGATGAACAAAGAAGGAGGAGGGCACGGAGGATGGCACTAAGGAGGGCACGGGAGATGTTTTTTTTATTTTTTTATTTGCTTATATAAAATTTACAATTTAAATTAATCTAATACAATATTCTTATCTGATACAAGCCCCTCACTCTTCACTTGATATATCACACACGCATAGACATCTTTGGCATGAGTGATTCTGAGGTGTCTCGCATCTTCAGATTCACCCCTCATGCCATCATGGAATTACCACAACCTTGCAGGAGGACATCACCAGCCCAACACATGGCACCACCCATGACACCCATGACAGCTACATATACAATCAGAGCCCCATCCCCACAGATTTCGAACAGAACATGTATGGGGACAGCTGGCTGGTTGGTGAGTGACATGGGAGTCAGGCATGACTATCCCCTCCCGTGATGCACACCTCACAAGTGGCACATGCATGACTAACATCCTCCTGTCTTTTCCCTTCAAGGTGACTCTGCATATGCACTGGTACCCCATCTCATGACCCCATCTCATGCCAGCTCACATTATGCATCTTTGCACGTTAAACACACACATTAATCATGGCACAATGAGAATGCATGCATGCACACCACTGTGGTCCCTAGCACAGACACCCCACATCCTCATCACATTGGATTGGCACCAGTCCACCATGCAGGACTTGTGAGCTGCAACGCCATGCCACGGCTCCAATTATGTCACTGTACATTCATACACCATTCACACAGACCTGGGGATCACTTCTCCACCACAAATGAGGGTGACACCCCTTTTCCCGCAGGAATATCACCCCCACATTCCAAAATCATACACAAACAGAACCAAAAAAATTAAATAAGTGACGAGCAAAAATAAAAAATGCCCAGCAAAAATATAATTTAAACAAAATAACAACAAA
Source organism: Rana kukunoris (assembly GCA_029574335.1). NCBI lineage: Eukaryota > Metazoa > Chordata > Amphibia > Anura > Ranidae > Rana > Rana kukunoris. The sequence goes on along the minus strand of CM056051.1, from coordinate 28,136,245 downwards.
GAAAACACATAAAAGACAAAAATCACTCTGCAAAACAGTCCTCAAATATCTCAAAGACACGTCACAAACAAACAAAAGCACCTTGCTGTAGAGGGAGGGATACAAAGGGATGTATTTTTGCAAAGGAAGTGCATTTGTGTCTGTCTATTTATGCTGTCTGCGTAGTTCATAAAGTTGCCCTAGTCCATTTCCAATTTCACTGATTGCGCCGCTCCCGAGTTGTGAGCATGCGCACATCGGAGCTGACCATGGTCTCCTTCAAGCGCGCATGCGCGAGCCGGCCGGCCCTTCATTTGCATGGGGTCACGGCTCATTTCAATGTAACACGCCCACGTCCCTCCCAATTTGTATTACTCCTCCTTACGCCTCTGGAAAAAATCTTACGCTTGCGCAATTTCCTGCGCAAAAGCTACGTGAATCGGGGGATTACGCAGCTAGATGGCGCAAGTCTAACGTAATGGCGGTGCGCTACGCCGGACCGATAATGCGCCGATGTACGTGAATCTGGGCCACTATTTTTTACTTTCTGCTATAAAGCAAATAAAAAAAAATCTTAATAAATTTAGGCCAATATTTATTTTGCTATGTTTTTGGAAAAACAAAAATCCAATTTAAAGTGGAGTTTCCATCCCAAATTATTTTTTTCATTATTGTACTCATTAGACCTAAATTTTTTATTTTTTTTTACTCATCTGGAAATGCCTGTTGCTATGCGGTCCCACAAAATCTGCCCTTGGAATCACCTAGGATCCTGACATCATCTCCCTCTAATGCTCCTGGGAAATGTGTGTCATCATTTCCCAGGATGCAGTGCGCTACCCAATTATCACTCCCCATCCAAGACTTCCAGGAAGTAAGTGCTTGTGGGCTTCACAATGCCCACAAGCAAAATGACAACCGTGTGGACATAGTTATTCAAAAAAGATAGTTTATAAAACTACGTGGAGCGGCGGCGGATTGTAAAATAGTAAGTGACCGGATTTATATTATAAAAACGCATGATGAAAGGACATACATTTAAAAAATGTAAAAAATGCTAATTGTGGTTGGAACCCCGCTTTAAGTGTATATTTATTTTCTATTGAAAAGCCTATGGCGTGCAAAACACACCTAAAAATCTCCACCTGGTGCAGAAAAAATGTGCACACACATAAAGAGTGAAACACAAAAACGTGCATACGGGTGCTATGTCAAGTGGTCCTCCTGTGAGGAAGGACCTGACCCTGATCCCCCAGGGCGTTAGGCTCCAGATGGGGACTGAGGTACTCAAATGGTCCGACATGGACCCCATTCCTTGGAGGGTCTGCCGAAACAAAACCCTCCCAGTACTAGGTTGGGTTCCCCACTTCTCTCTCTCCCTGGTCTGCTCTGCCTCAGTGTCCCCATTGGAGAGATTTGCCACTCTATTTGTTCTTTGTGACCACTGTCACTGAGAAAGTGAGGAAAAATCAACATTTTTGGAGCTGTCCCTGGAACTAATTGTAGGAGGGAATCTTCCAATGGGGACAACTGTCTAATGCCCCGTAAAAACGATCGGTTTTCCTGTTGGAAAAAGTCTGATGAGAGCTTTTGGTCAGGAATCCCGACCATGTGTATGCTCTATCAGACGGAAAAAACTGCTGGAAAAAGATAGAGAGCAGGATCTCGTTTTTCCCATCAGGAAAAAAAATTATTGAAATTTCCGATCGTGTGTACAAATCCCAACATGCAAAATTCCGACGCATGCTCGTAAACAAATCGACACATGCTCAGAAGTATAGAACTTTATTTTCTCGGCTCTTCGTAGTCTTTTACGTCACCGCATTCTTGGCAGTCAAAGGTTTGCCAAACTTGAGGCAGGCTTGAGCGGAAAAAGCATCTATTTTTTTTTACGACGGGAAAAATGCTTGTGTGTACGTGCCCGGGCATAAGAGGGAAATTTACTTCACTTTGTGATATTTCTGCTGCATCTCTGGGACAGAAAGCAGAAATAGGTACACAAACGGCAAAAAGATAAACTGTCCGGGGTTCTCCATCCTCTACAGCTTTAGTGTGCACTGAGACAGATTTTTCACATTTTACTAATAAATCCTTGTACTTCCTAGCATGCTGTGCCAGTGCTAATCAGATTATAGGGTGTTGTATTAGTCTCCTGCTTTCTCTGGTCAGGTATGAAGCTGCCGGAGAGATTTTCAGTGACCTCTCCGAATGAGACGGTGACTAGTGACAGCCAAGTACCTGAACGTATGAAAGGTAATGTGACGAAAAGCTGGATGCTGCAACATCTAAATCCGCTGCTACAAAAAGGGAAAGGTAAGCTGAAATGTTACTCTATAGCAGGGGTGGCCAACCAGTGGCCCCACGGAGCCCTCTGATGTGGCCAACGACCACCTGCTCTGAAATGGTGGGTTGGCAAGCCCAGACCTCAGATTGCCGACCCGCCATACCACAGAATGAAGCTGGTGGTAGAGGAAGAAAGTGGCTACGGAGCAGAGCACCATAAGCCAATGCTTTTTCTACAGCGCCGGCTTTTACCACAGGTGGAATCTATGGCAAAGTTCAGCTAACCCGCAGGATACACACAGGTGCACTAGGCTGCAACCATGGTGTGGGTAAACTGCAGCACATCAGTGTGAAATCAGTATTAGGTAGGGTGACCAGACATCCCCGGTTTTAGGGGACAGTCCCCAGTTCTAGACACTGTCCCCGGACCAAGTCTGTCCCTGGTTTTGTCCCCAGATTGGATTTGAACAGGGGCTGGGGCAATTTCAAAAACAGTCAGTTCAGAATTAAAAAAGAAAAATCTGAATTACAGACCCCCACTCTGCCGCTCCCACTAGCTATGGGGGTGTATTTTTTTCCATTATCTGTGCTCCTTTCTGATGATCTTGAGCTGGTCGGAGCGGAGGGAATATTTCTTCAGTTCTTCTTGCCTTAGCTCAAGTCCCAGCCAGCTGCCTACCTGCTTATCTCCTTACCTTCCCCGGCAGCGGAGTGATCTTCTTCCGCTCTCCACCCGGTAGTAGCCCGGAGGCCCGGAGTGTAATACTTGACAGACTGTGAGGTGGGCAGCGACGGGCAGATAGTCGCTGATTGCCGCCATTACTAGTAAAAAAATGTCCCCGGATTTCATTTTAAAAATCACCTTAGTCTTAGGCCCTTTTCACACGATCATCCCAACCAAAATTGAACCCTCAATTCATCTCTATAGAGCGACAGATGTCTGTTTACACCCGCCTACCTCCAATCCGAAAAACAGAAAGGAATTTGTCCCCTTCCATCTGGGCAGATCAGATTGGAGGGCCTATAGAGTAGCCGTGACCTGTCATCCGCCAGCTCCACTCATTGTGGCCCTCCACTGGTTACCAAGTTGCATAAGTGGCCCTCACTCTTCAAAAGGTTGGGCACCCCTGCTGTATAGCCTCATACACAGGGTTGGATTTTCCGACGGGAATTGTGTGCTGATAGCCGGTTGGCGGAAAATCTCACCGTTTGTAAGCTAACAAATGTTGTGAACAAGGCTTTTGGCAAAGCAAAGCTTTTGAACTGCTTATGAATTCCATGCATTGAGCCATCTGTAAGTTTTCTTTCAGGGTTATTTAGTAAAGTGTCCAAAGATCAATTCTTTAGGTTTATCCGGCAAACAAACACATTGGGGTTGATTTACTAAAGGCAAATAGACTGTGCATTTTGCAAAGTGCAGTTGCTCCAGACATTCATCATTCAATCATGTGCAAGCAAAAATGCATTTTTTTTTAATATACCTTGAACGTGATTGGGTATTCTTTCTACAGTGAAGCTTTGGCTCATTTACCAAGCTCTGGAGCAACTGCACTTTGCAAAGCGCACAGTCTATTTGTCTTTAGTAAAACAGCCCCATTGTCACTGTAGTTGCAGAATAAAACATCCTTTTAATATGTTCCACTGTATTTAATTGGTTTGCCCCACTTGGACTTGAGCATTATCATCATCCAAATCCAATTTGCATCAAGATGGACAAATGTAAGAGAGAAAACTCAACAAAATGCTCCCTCCTATGTCTCCGCTTTGCTAAGGTCCTCTCTCCCATCCGTTCTGCCTCAGTGCCCCCTATTGGATGATTCACCACTCTATGTGTATTTTGTGAACACTGTCACTAGGGTGACCACGTGTCCCGGATTGCCCGGGACAGTCTCGCATTTTGCAGGTCTGTCCCGGGCACCTTCATTCCAGGACAATACAGTGTCCCAGAAAGAAACTGACACAGCCACCCCCCAGGCCAATCTGATGCCCCCAAAAATGGCCGCCACATCACCGCTTTACTCACTGACAGTACTTGTCCTGGCCGGGAATGCCTGGAGAGATACACAATTCCCGCCCTATGCTTGTGATTGGAGAAATCATAAATCCCGCCTCTTGTGTCCAATCACTGTGCTGTGATTCGTTACAGCACAAGCTGATTTTTGGGAAGGGAGGGTGTCCCTGAATGGTAGTTTGGACATGTGGTCACCCTAACTGTCACTGAGAAAGAAAGTGAGGGAAAATCCAACATTTTACAGTTTTCCCTAGAACAATAGGTAAGGGGAAATCCTCCAATAGGGACAACTGTCTAATGCCGCGTACACACGGTCGTTTTTTGCGATGAAAAAAAAAACGACGTTTTCTGTGAAGCAAAAAACGACGTTTTTGAAACGTCACTTTTCAAAGACAATTTTGCATACACACCATCGTTTTTCACAAAAAGCGAGGTTACGTTCACCACTCTTTTCCATTGAAGCTCGCTTCATAACTAGCTTCTGGGCATGCGCGGGTTGAAAAACGTCGTTTTGAACGACGTTTTTGCTACACACGGTGACTTTTTGTGAAACAAAAAACGACGTTTTGAAAAACGACACAAAAAATTCAAACATGTTGGAATTTTTTTTTGGTCGTTTTTTTTAAGACAAAAAACGACGTTTTGCCCACACACGATCAATTTAAATGACGTTTTAAAAAACGACCGTGTGTACGCGGCATAAGAGAGGAATTGCCCTCCCTTTGGGGGATTTTTTCTTCTAACTTCCTGCTATATTTCTAGGACAGGAAGTGGAGATTGCTTTCCCAAATGGTGCACAGAATGGTACAACAGTTTTTCTGGAGGGTTAATTCTCCTTTAACCTCCCTGGCGGTATGATTATTTTAGGTGCTGAAAGCGGTACCATTATTTTGCATGGAAATTTGGCGTTTTACATTGTAGGCCTGTAATTCTTAGGAATAACTCACTTAAATCTGTCCAAACAAGAGTCTAATAGACATCCCAAGTATGATAAAGTTTGAAAAACAAAATGATAAATTATAATATAATAAGTAACTATAAATAATTATAACAAATAATAATGTAATTATAATAAAAATTATTCAATAAATTAATCAAATCAAATACACTGAAATTTGCTCAGTTACAGAATTGTCGCTGTCATTATTTTTATTGTTTGATGATGAATTTCCACACAAATCACTATCGCTCAATTCTGCAAGTGATTCTAATTTATTATCGCTGTTTTCTACCTGGTCTAAAATCATCTTTGAAAAAGGGACACTTTTTGGTTGCTATGGACAATCTCCAGTTTCCAGGCAGAAAGAACAGTTTTTATTTGATAAAAGTGCATGTAGGACACTGGGCAGACCACTGGGGACAAGGGGTGTGTGTAATTATTTCATACAGTACTGTAATCTATAAGATTACAGTATACTGTATGTATTGTGTGTATTTACTTTTTTGAATTTGGCACCAATCTCCACCCCCGTGCGTCATAACGTCACAGGGAACAGAGCTCGGCGGCACACAGGATCCAGGGACAAGGTAAGTAAAACATGCCTGTGGACACTGCAAGGCGATCCCGAGTCTGGCTCGGGGTTACTGCTTTTGGTTTTGAAATTCCACCCCGAGCCTGACTCTGGAATACCGCTGAGGGGGTTGAGGGGTGTGGCAGGGGGCGTGTCTTATGCCTACTTATTGCTAGTAGGTGTCCCTCATTCCCATCTCAAAATGTTGGGAGGTATGCTAGAGGCAGAGGCATATTGGGACTTGTAGTTTCACCACAGCTGGAGTGCCAGGGTTGACTACCCCTGCTCTACAGCTTAAGTGTGCACTGAGACTGATTTTACTCCATTTACCAATAAATCCTTGTACTTCCTAGCATGCTGTGCCAGTGATAATCAGATCATAGGGTGTTGTTTTAGTCTCCTGCTTTCCCTGGTCAGGTATGAAGCTGCCTAGAAGATTTTCTGCGACAGCTCCAAATGAGATGATGACTAGTGACAGCCAAGAACCTGAACATATTGAACTGAATGTGAAGAAAAACTGGATGCTGCAACATCTGCAGTCACTGCTACAAAAAGGCAAAGGTGAGCTGAAATGTCAGTCTATGGCAAAGAAAAGTGCATTCAATGATCAGTCAGGTGTACGTATTCACTGACAAAAAAAAACGAATTTGCCTCGATCTACTCAATGATAGAAGGGTTGATTTACTAAAAGTAAAAAGGGGGTTGTTTGCAAAGCACAGTTGCATGCTGCCAGGGATTTTTCGTTTTAGCGGCGCTTTACCGCTGTTTATCCACTTCAGGCCCGGAGGATTTGGCTGTCAAATGACCGGGCCACTTTTTGCAATTCAGCACTGCGTCGCTTTAACTGACAATTGCGTGGTTGGGCGACGTGGTTACCAAACAAAATTGACGTCCTTTTTTTTCCCACAGATTTCTTTTGGTGGTATTTGATCACCTCTGCGGTTTATTTCTTTGCGCTATAAACAAAAAAAGAGCAGCAATAATATTTTTTTATATTTTGCTATAATAAATATCCCCCAAAAATATATATATAAAAAATTTTTTAAGGTAAAAAGAGATGAATCTGCGCCACAGACAACTTAAATAAAAAAGTGGTGTAATAAAATAGTGGCGTGATAAAAATAAAAAGTGATTAAGTTTGAAGTGGCTGCCCCTACATAAAAACCCACCTAGGTGGGAGTGAATATTAAGTAAAAAATAGCAGGTAATGGCGCCTACTAGAAATAAAGTGCATAAAGGAATGTGCAAATATAAATATAAATATGAATGGTGTCTGTCCAAAAAAGTGCTGGTCCTAGTCAAAGTATAACATATATATAACACAAAATAAATGAATATTAATTGATAATTAAGTGATTGAATTAATATAAATATAAAAATAATTCATAAAAGTCCAATTCCTAGTGATAAAAATTTCCAAAATAGGTGTTGCAAAATTAAATGATGATAATAATAATAATCCAAGAAAAGTCCAGTTTTATAAAAATATATATTTTCAGGATTGCTTCCAAAAATTGTGATATAAAGTGATATGTGCTTCATGCAGGTATAGCCGTCAGTGGATCACTCAGTGCTCTCCCCCAATGGTCCCGCACTCACCGGATCCAACTACCCCTGCAGGGGTAATAGGCTTTCTCAATAAGTCTCCACACTTCAGTAAAATCTGCCTGGTTTCCTCACATGGGGTCTATCCAACCATTCAGCCGCTCATAGAGAAGATAGGATGAAACGAAAATGCCCAATAGCGTGATACCGTTTTGTAACAAGTAAAATTTATTCTTGATAAACAATGGGTACTCACAATTTACATGCAGTTAAAAAGCCTTTAGAAAATATGTGCTGTAGCTCTAAGGAACGTTCGCTCGACCGGTTTCGTCGTTCTGACGTCATCTGGATTTTTATTGTGACTGCGACCTTATGGTGGACACTTCAGATACTTTTGATAGTATTTTGAGACCATTCACATTTATACAGCGATCAGTGCTATAAAAATGCACTGATTACTGTATAAATGTGACTGGCAGGGAAGGGGTTACCCCTAGGGGAGGAGGAAGGGGTTAAGTGTATCCTAGGGAGTGATTCTAACTGTGGGGGGGCTGGGCTTACTGTGACATGACACTGATCACTGCTCCCGATTGCAGGGAGCAGACGATCAATATCCTGTCACTAGGCAGAACAGAGAGATGCCTTGTTTACACAGGCATCCCCCTGTTCTGCCACTTCGTGACACGTTTGCAGGACACCCACACAAGAAAATTTAAGGGGATGTACCTGTACGCTCATTTGCCTGTCCGTGCCATTCTGCCAATGTAAAACTGCGTGCGCTGGTCGGCAATTGGTTAAGCGGTGCTTTTCAGCCACTAGTGGATCGCTTTTAACCCCAAAGATTGGGTTAAAATGCCTGTGTTGCAGCGCTTCCGAAACGCTTTTCAGGCGCTTTGGAAGCGCTGCTCATTCATTTCAATGGGGAGGGTGTTTTGGGAGCGCTGTATTCAGCGCTCCCAAATCGCCCCAAAAATGCTGCTTGCAGGACTTTTCCTAACGTCCCGCAAGCGTACCGCTCCAGTGTGAAAGCGTTTGGGGTTTTCACACTCGGGCAGCATGGGAGGTCATTTTTTTAGGTGCTATTTCTTGTGCTAAAACACCTAAAAACTTAGTCAGTGTGAAAGGGGTCTTAGTGAATGAGGTGAAGCTCTGCTTTTTGTTTTGTTTTTGTTTTTTTGCACATGATTGGGTATTCTATTCAAAGTCAAATTTCTCTCTATTCATAAGGCTGCATTCACACCTGAGCATAGCGTTTTTGGTCGTTTTTTTTGGCGTTTTGTCGCACATATTCACGCGTATTTGCGCGTTTGCATACAGCGTTGTCCGACGTTTTATTTTTTATATTTTAGCCAATAGGAAAAATTATCATCTCTTTCATCACTTGTTGCTACAATATGTTTGTAAATTTTTTTATCTTCTGCCTAGGTGAAATGTTCTATTGACTAAAGTGGCAAAATGCCCGTAGAAATGCTCGTTGTCGCGCTAGACGCTTGAATCGAGCGCTTCCATTACTTTCTATGGGAATACAAACGTTCTAAAACACCCAAGCCGCCCGATTTGCGCAGCAAAAAAGGGTCCAGAACTTGTTTGAGCTTCAGGCGTTCGGCGTCAGGCGTTTTGGAGTGGAGATGTGAACCATCTCCATTGAGAATAATGGATTTTTTCCCCTCTGGCGTTTTATAGCTTCATGCTTCAGGCGACAAAACGCTCAGGTGTGAATGCAGCCTTAAAGTGGTTCTAATAAAGACTAAGGCCGGGTTCACACCTATGCGAATTGAGTGCGGCTTAAACCATATCCAATATGCAGAACATTTCTAAATACAATGGGCCAGATTCAGATACAATTACATTGGCGCAGAGTATCAGAGATACACTACGCTGCCGTATTTTACCAGGCTGTACGACGAATCCTGGTAGATTTTGTCCCTTACGGTACGGCGGCGTAGTGTATTTCTCGCCGCTTAATCGGAATACGCGATTAGGGGGCGTGAAGCATTTAAATTAGGCGCGTCCCCGCGGCGGTCGAACTGCGCATGCTCCGTTCAGAAATTTCCCGCCGTGCATTGCGCGAAATAACGTCGTTACGTCATTTTTTGTTTGAGTAGCGCCGTTTACGGACATTCCTATTCCCGGACGTTGTACGTCAAAAATAAAAAAAGACGTTGGAAAACGCTGAAATTCGACGCGGGAACGACGGCCATACTTAACATGGGCTGTCTAATATTAGACCAGCAAAAAGCTGGTATAACTTTACGAGGCAAAAAGATGACTAAAGATGCCGTAAGAGATTGCGATTGACGTTCGTAACTTCGTGGATCGTCGGCAAAAGCTCATTAGCATACCCCGACGTGGAAAACGACGGAAACTCCACCCATTGCAGCGTAGATCCGAAGGCGTACGAACACGTAAACCAGTCGGATTGAAGCCCGCAGCCGTATTTTCATGGTTTGAGGTTTCAGAGTAGTGAAAAAACGCACGTAATTCCAAAGTACTCCAGTCTAACGCAAGATAGACAGGAGTAATCGCTCTGTGAATCTGGCCCAATGTTTTCATTGTGGCTGGTTCACATATGTGTGATGCATTCGCACTGCGCATTGCCGAAAAAACGTGTGCGGATTTTATGACTTGCCCATTATCTTCTATGGGTACGCAGCTGATTTGAAAATGTGTTCATTTCTCTTCAGGATTTCTTTCTCATTCAGCTCAATACATTTCCCCCCTCCTCTCTCCCAGGTCTCCTCCAAATTCGCAGCTAATCTGCAGTTAAAACGCAGTGGATCTGCTGAACAGTTGTCTTATCTCTCTGCAGAGATTAGAGAGCTGAAATTTGCACCGCACTAGTTTGAATCTGGCCTAAAGGTTTTTACTTTCATGCATTCTATGCATAAACGTGAAAAGCCTTCAGTATTCGGCTTTCCCCAGTCCACCTAAATTAGTACCTGAGCCTGATCTTGATCCAGTGATGTGAACAGCCAGTGAGGTGGCGGTGCTGACCCCCCGCTTTGTGGTTTTGTGGACAAACAGAGCAGGGCTTGGGAGCGAGCATGCACGAGTGCCCCCATAGCAAACGGCTTGCTATGGGGGCACTAAGCGAGGGGTAGGAGTCAGAAGCTCTGACAGGGGACCAGAGAAGAGGATGATCGGGGCTCTTCAGTGCAAAACCACTGCACAGAGCAGGTAAGTGTGACATGTTTGTTATTTAACACTTTCCCTACCGAGTCATTGTAAAATGACGTCGGCGGGAACCCTCCCTCAGGGTGGAAGTCATATGATGTCCTTGCATTCCTGGTCGGCTAGGGGGCGCGTGCTGCATTGTTCGGGTCCCGTTGCACGTGCCCGGTGGCCGCGAGGTACGCTGGGCACACATGATTGCCCGCAATCACACCAGGACCAAGGATCTGTGGGTGTAAACCCACAGATCCACGTCCTGTCAGAGGTGAGGAGACCGATGTGTGTTCCCAGTACAGAGGAACACACATCGGTCTCCTCCCCTTGTGAGTCCCCCTCCCCCTACAGTTAGAATACACTTTAGGGAACATATTAACCCCTTCCCTGCCAGTCACATTTACACAGTAATCAGTGCAGTTTTATAGCACTAATCGCTGTATAAATGTGAATGGTCCCAAAAATGTTTTAAAAGTGTCCGATATGTCCGCCACAATGTCATGGTCACAATAAAAATTGCAGATCGCCGCCATTACTAGTAAAAAAATAAAATTAAATAAAAATGCCATAATTCTATTACCTATTTTGTAGATGCTAGAACTTTTGCACAAACCGATCAAATACGCTTATTGCGATTTTTTTTTACCAAAAATATGTAGAAGAATACGTATCGGTCTAAACTGAGGAAAAAATTATTATTATTTTTTTTAATTATGATATTTATTAAATCAAAAAGTAAAAGATAGTGTTTTTTTTTTTTCAAAATTGTCGCTTTTTTTTTGTTTATAACGCAAAAAATAAAAACTGCAGAGATGATCAAACACCACCAAAAGAAAATTCTATTTGTGGGAAAAATGGCATCAATTTTGTTTGGGAGCCACGCCGCACGACCGCGCAATTGTCATTCAAAATGCGACAGCGCTGAAAACTAAAAATTGTTATGGGCAGGAAGGGAGCGAAAATGCCCTGTATGGAAGGGGTTAAATAACAAAATAAAAACTGAGCCCTTAGTATCACCTAAATCCATGAGGAAAATTTCCAGGCTATTTACCTCCAGTAAATCTGCCTCAATGTGAACTTATTCAGAAATGCTTGCAGTCTGCCATGACACCTTCTCCTAAGATGCATCTAAAGTAAGAAATATTGTTTGAAACATATTTTTAGGTATACTGTGTAGTTGAGAACACATAAACATATGGTGGAGTTTTCTCAAATTTGACTGCAAAAGGGGAAATGCACTTAAAGTGGATGTAAACCCTCCATACACCCAGTGAAGTGAACAGCCTCAGATGATACACAGAAATGAACCAAATCTCCCTACATAGGTTTTATATGTATATCTGCTGTCTTCACATTTATATACTGTTTAGAAAGTTCAGATCGTGTTAGGAAATGTTCTCTTCCTGGTTAACACAGAGTGTGATGTCTGGGCATACAGCCAAGATTGGTAAAATTGCTGATTGGAGGAAAGGCACATACCCCCCTCTCCTCATATGCAGAGACTCTCAGAGGTGTTTTGTAATGGGGCCAGCTCCCTGCTAATCTATTTTAGCAACCTCCCCTGACAGAAATTTCAGGCTGCTTTTATCTGATGTGTCCGAGAATTTGTCAGGAGTTATCAGGCTGATAACAGAGGAATGGGTCAGGAGAGAGCTATGGGACTTGGCTTTTTGAAGAGAGATAAGTAAACGCTGCAGATATATGTGCCCAGCTCAAATTTCATGAATTGGGTTTACATCCACTTTCATTTAAAACTGAATTAAATGTAACTGTGAACATTCCCCCCCCCCCCTAGACCTATGGAACTCCAAAAGCCGTCCGATCACCAAGGCGCCATATCCGTCAAAGAGTACAGCATTGTTCTTTGATTACGATGACACCGATACTGATAGACTTGCTCAAATTTCACGCTTCATAGGTGAAACACCAAAACTAAAGCTGAAAGGTAATTTATGTTTTTACTTTTAGTCTAAAGTTTTGTACAAAGGATCTGTTTTGAACAGCCATTGGTCACTCTGGGTGTGCAGCATTGCTTCAGATTTCGGCACTCAGAGTCATGCTAATCAATACCATAGCTCCCAACTGTCCCTGATTTTGAGGGACTGTCCATGATTTGGAGCAATGTCCCTCTTCCTCCTCATTTGTCCCTCATTTTGGTCTAATCTATATAGTTGTATATAAAATGCACTTTTTTATCTTTCAAAAAGTGTTTCCCAGTGCAAGACCTTTCATTAGAATTCTAAATTGCTGCATTTGTAATTTTAAAAGCCAATATAAAGGAATGAGAAAAATATAAATTGCGCTACCTCTAAACCATGTGAAACTAATTTTTGAATCACAAAACACACAAAACTATGTGATATATGTTGATATAAATCATAAACTATGTGATATATGATGGTATATATAAATCACTAATATACCAAAAAACAAGAGAGGTTGATAGCCACTAGAGGGCACTATATAGCACTCTCAAGTCCCTCAATAACAGTGAAACAGTGATACATGAACATCAGATAATTTTTTTTAGATCATATCATTAGATCAATAAATATTAACCAAATAAAAATATATATAGACATATAAATAAAACAAATATTGTAGCAATAAAGTCCATAAATGTTTAACACATGAAATGAAAAAAAAAAACGTGCTCTGTGCCAAGTTCCAAAATCAGTTGAAAACGTGTCCAAAGAAAAGTGATGTATCCTCCACCAAACTATAGATTGGCTCCTCACCAAATCGCCATTATCCCTTATGACAGGGGATCATGAACAGCATATAATAGGTAGTCACTCCCAGTCTTGCAGTTCAGACAGATATGATGCTTAACATTGGGTCTCATCCACAAGTGATTAAACTTCACCAATATCAATGCCCACCATGTAAAAAACAATAACAGCTCCACATAGCGCATTAAATGTGTAAAAAAGATTAATTAAAAGTTGTATTGCACTTACAAACATGCAGTAAAAAAATGCCTCTAATCTGATGTGCCGGCCGGTACACAAATTCCCAGACACCCGTCCACTGGGGAAACGTTTGGAGCTCTTGGGTGATGACAGTTTAGATTTGTCATCCATGTGACAAAATGAAAAGTATGCCATTTGCAATAAACTTTTCATAAAATAGTTCATTTCCATTTAATTTTAATGGTTCAAAGAATTGAGGCAAAATGTTCGTCCCTCATGCATGTTCACCTCATCGAATCTGGCCCTCTTAAAAAAAAAGTTTGGACCCCCTGCTCTAAAAATAGGCATGTGCACAGAATGTACAATGAATTCCCTTAATTTACATGGATTTCCTGTTTGGCTATGGGGCAGGAAGTGAAGGAAATCTTTGCAATGGGACAAGGATGGTAAAAAAAAAAAACTGACAGGGGCTATAACCCTCCCTTACTCTATCCAAAATGAAAAAAAAAAGTCTTGCATATAGTTCTACTTTAAGCCCAAGTTTCTGATAATTTTATGGAGAGGACTAAAAAGATATAACCATGCCAATGATATGGCATAAACCATATAGCATAGTGGGGAAGGTTTGTGGTCCAAGATGATAGGACAGTCAAAATTAGAGTTGTGGAATGCCGGCCGCCTGCATACTGTAAGCAGTGCGACCGCTTTATGGGGGCTGGACTAATTTGCCTCTCAGCCCAGTCCGCCCCATAAGACTGGCACTACACTAACAGTGTATCGCAAGCCGATGGGGGCTCTTTCCATGCTGCCGTCCTGCAAAGGGCTGCCCTAGGCCTGGGCCTTGTTGGCCTAGGCCAGGATACAGTGTTGATTGCAGCTTACCGGTCCTTTTTTTTAGCAAGTACAGAAAATATATCTGTTGATCTTGCCACAAATTCAGTTCCCTTGCCACTTATTGTGAGCTGAAAAGACAGAATCTCCTCCTCCATGTAATGTAGATGAGCAAAGGCAGACATGTTTGTAGTCTAGCCTATGGCAGCGGTGATACACAGTCGCATTTAACCCTTTCTTCAAACGCTAGCGGGGGTTAAAATCGCTTTACCGATAACGCGGCTAGCTGGCAGCTGGCAGTGTGAAATAGCTCTTGAGATAATTCAGCTTCACGCCATGCCCATATACATATAGCCTAGAAAATGTACAGACCACCCTTCAGCTCAAATGGACCTCCCTTCAACACAGACCCATCCATTCAGCACATATGGACCCCCCCCCTTCAGCACAGACCTCCCCATTCTGCACAGACCCCTTCATTCAGCACAGGTGGACCCCCTTTAAGCACAGACCCACTTCAGCACATATGGACCCCTCCCTTCAGCACATATCCCCCCTTCAGTACAGACCCCCCTTTAGTCCAGACCCCCTACAGCACAGATGGACCCACTCATTCAGCACAAACCCCCCCCCCCCTTTAGCACAGACGGACCCACCCTCCCCCACCTCATTCAGTACCTCAGATCAGCCATTAGCGCGGCACAGGCAGTGTGACATCCGGCCCGGGACTGCTCAGACAGGCCGAGGTCGCGAGACTCTTCAACACCTTCTCGATTTTCCAGGGGGGATCAATTGCCCCCCCCCCCCTTGCCCTATGGAGCAGATGCCCACACATGGAACGGAAGTGGATTATCACGTTAAAAATTATACAAAAAAAGGGCACAAAAAGAAAAGAAAATGAATGTGGCCACTACATACTGTATGCAATATGTTACATTTTTGTTTTGGGATTTAGACTTTAAAGCTATAATTGAAAGAAGATATACATTATAACTGGTGATAAGCAAGCTAGTTTTTATGAGTGTGAATATATGAAATGGGCTGGAATTCACCTACTTACCCAAGGAAAGAATTAAATATGAAATTTGATCAGATTTAAAAAGAATCTTTATTAAATCCATGCATAACTGAAATATGCTTTTTAGGGTGGACAAGTATGTGATGAGTTTTAAAGCAGTTGGACAGATTACATTCTATTTTGTGCGTACATATTTAACTTTTATTTTTCTGTCTTTTAGTTCCCCTGAACGTCATAATAAGGACTATTCAGATCAGTGCTGTGGTCTTACTTATACTCTTTTTGATATTTCAAATATTCTTCTGGAGGTATTTATTAGTGCATCCTCTGTATATCCTACAATTAATGTCTTGCAGGACTATATTTTGACACTATATTGTCCTGGGGCACATATAAATGATTATACCCTTTTGTAAAAGTTATGCCCCTTCTGTCATGAAAGATAAATACAGCACCTCATAGGTGCACATGGTGTGCCAGACACACCCTAATCACCCTGTACTGCGCAGATTCCCCCTGCTGCTTGGTCCCTTTCTCTGTGTCAAAAGTGAGACATCAGGGGTCTGTTTAGATCCCTGATAGTTCACCAAATGGGGCTCCTAAAAAATTAAAAATAAAAGGATTCAAATAAATGATTGTAAAAAAATATTGCAAAAGAGAATAATACAAAAATAAAAAATAATACAAAAATATTGTAAAAGAGTAAAAATAAACAAATAATTAAAATAAACTACTGACACCAATCTCTGCTCTACTGAGACTGTAACGTTCACCACCGTTTACGACCTTCCATCATCCCAAGACAGCTTATCTGACACAACTACTGACACCAATCTCTGCTCTACTGACACTGTAACGGTCACCACCGTTTACGACCTTCCATCAACCTAAGATAACTTATCCGACACACCGATAAACCAGCAGACACGATCCATATAAATTCCCCAGAATAACCGAGACACACAGCTCTAGGTTCTGGTTTCAAATGTATGACCAAACTCTTTAATGGTTAGCTCTCTTATATACAGTACAAGGCATGTTTCAGTAATCACAGGAACAATCAACCTCTCCACCCCCTACTTCACACCATGGGGGGCTTCAATCACATTCTTTTAGTTAATGACATCCAGTTGAGCTAATCATTAGTCATCCCCCAGACGTCCCGTCTCCGCAATTAGAGGAGGTAATTACTACAGCTTGACAAGTCGCATTCCTTTACTAAACATAATTGACATGCTAATTCAATACACCTGAAGAGAGACGTCTGACCTTTAGAGTCACAACACATCTATACACAATGAAAGGTCTTAGGAGCAGACCTGAATTAACACCTCTACAGCCTTACACAATGGACAATGGAATATCTTAAGAGTCTATTGACCTAATGTGGGTCAACATTAACCAACAACTTGTAATATCTCAAGATATCCTGCAATACATGAATTATTATTTATCAGCCACCCTATGCCCAAAAGGGGCACAGGGTGACCTTAGACCCAAGAGTCCTTAGTGCTGGCACAGGAGTATCCCTCATCCCTCAAAAGTCTCTGGGCGTCAGGGGTCATAGCGTTACAAGACCTATGTAAGTTTGAGCTTTGGGGTGCATACCCTTATGCAATAGGCTGCGCACACCTATGCAGCACCTCAACCCAACCACTCTTACTGCCTAAGGCCCCTTGCAGATGGGGTGGACTCTGTCCTTATCAGCTGGGGATCGACTCACATATCCCTTGCTAAGCAGAGCAGAACGGGCATATGACAGGTCTATGTCTGCTCTATGGGCAACTACCCTCGGAACAGATGCGCCTAAATGGAAGGGGACAGTGGCTTTTAGTGGTTCGGACTCAGTGGTAGCCAGGTGTAGATGTACACAAGTCCTATCTGTTAGGATAAATGAACCTTCCAATCAGGTCTGCCTAAAAATCTGACAGGTGGACCTGATTGGATCTCCCGTGTCGAAGGGACCGAATTAAAAAAAATATATATATACAAACAACTTTGTTACATTTAAAATGTATAAATAAACTTAGGTACAGTTGTAATGGCTGGTAATTATGTAATGGTGATCTTCAAAAACAAACAAACTGCACTTTTCCACCCAGTGCAACTCAAATTCGCCAAAATCAAGAAACCCATATCTCTAGATCAGTGTTTCCCTAACCTTTTAACCTTGAGTTTTTTTTCAGGATTCAAAGCATCCTGCTAAAACCAATTCAGAGATCAGTGGGAAAATGCCCCTTACATTGGTCGCAAGTGGGAAGAGATATCACCTTAGAGTGGTGGTTAGAATGATCCACAAATCAAAACCTACTACACATCCCAAAAGCAAGATACAAATCCAAAGGAGATCAGAGATTTGCTGTCCAGGGACCGCGACTGTGGAATGCACTACCAACCACCATCCGACTGGAATCAGACCACTTGGCCTTCAGGAGAATGATAAAAACTCATCTCTTCTAAAGGCAGAGCCTTCCTTTATCTAAGGAATGGAAATAGCGCCCAGAGGCGATTCAGTTCGCAAGTGTTGCGCTCTATACGTTTTTTCACTCACTCACTCACTCTTAGGCCTCGTACACACGATCAAATCTGTCTGCTGGAAACAGTCTGCTAGACCGTCCCAGCAGACAGATTTGATCGTGTGTACGGGCGAGCCGACGGATTTGGCCACCCGACAGATTTCAAAGCATGCTTTGAAATCTATCGGGTGGGAATCCGTCCGCCCGAAATGTCTGCTGGTTAGTACACTTACCAGCAGACATGTCGTCCCGCACCGCCGCCGAATGGATTCGGCGCATGCGCAGAAGTGTTTTACTTCCTGGTGCGGTGACGTGGCGGCGTCAACGTCACCGCCACGTCACCGACACGTCAGCGCGCCGTCTGCTGGCGGGGATTTTGGTTTGCTCGTGTGTACACGCGAGCAAACCAAAATCCTATCAGACAGATTTGTTCAACCGACCGATTTGAACAAATAGATTGCCTTGTGTGTACGAGGCCTTACAAATAGCTAAAAAGATCATTGATGTCATGTAGCTGGCCCTTCCAGGTGTCGTTGATCTGGATCTATCCACAAAATGGTAGGTCAGTTAGCCACAACTCAAGCAACCCCTAGCAACCTCTAAAACAGTTCTCAACCTTCTAGTGTTGTGACCCCTTGATAAAATTTCCCAAGTCGTTGGGACCCCTAGCAGTAAAATTATTTTTGTAGCGTGGGTTGTCAGCACCCAAGGCAAGACAAGTAATTTGTGCCCCTAACCCACGGACATTTAGCGCTCCTCGAGTCCCTTCTACTTGTACAGTATTAAAACCCCTTATGGTTTTTTTTTCCCCATCCCTCTCTCTAGCCGCCTCTCTTGTTCTTTTTCCTATTCTTTCTCTCCCTTTTTCTTTGTTCCTCCCCCTTTTTTCCTCTCCCATGTGTTCTCTCTTTTTTTTTAACAGAAGGATGTATTCTCTATTTTTACTCATTCCCTTACTCCTTGGTGGGGTGGGATCAGTGACAGTGCTGGTGGGGGGCTGGGATGAGTGGCAGTGCTGGGGGGAGTTCTGACCACCCAAATTAGGCGTCCTTAAAGTGGAGTTCCACCCATTTTTTTATGTTTGTCTGTGCTGCATGCCCTAATCTCATAGTGTTCAGATTTTTTTTTATTTATTTTGTTGCTTGTAAATACCTTTATTTTGTAGTCCTTCATTACTTCCTCCTCCTTATTAGCCTAGGCTATTAAGTCACATGGCTATTCGCAAGGGTTTCTGGGATAGGCATCATGTTTCCCAGAAGTCCTTGAAAACCTGACTGAAACCTATTACATTGCTTGTGCAGCACTGAGCATGTGCGAGATATGCAAAGCTGAAATCCAGGAAGTCATACAGTCTGGCTTCATGATGCCCACACTTAAGATGGCCACGGTCTATTTCTAGATTATAAACAATCTAATTGCTGTAACAACCTAACAAAACGGACCTTAGTTTACAGACTAACTTTACTAGAATACATTAAGCTTGTGTATTACAGGGGTATTTACATTTAAAAAGTGAAATTGTGGGTGGAACTCCCCTTTAATTAAGGTCATCTACTGATCTGAGAACTGTAGTAGGGACTTTTAATAGCAACTATAATCACAGATATTGTTACTCACTGTGTCTCCGGCTTCACTGTGTTTCCGAGTTTGTGGAGTCCCGCAGCAGTGACACCTATGCCGAAATCAGGAGATACGGTCTCCTCCAGCCCCTCCCACTTCACATTCCTCACCAGCCAGCTGATATCTAGTCTCTGCCCCCCAGCCATACCGTGAACTGAATGGGTGGCTGCAAAGAGGCTGAGTGGGTGGCCGCAGGCTCCAGGGACAGCCCTGCTGGGCAGCAATGAAAGGGCTGGGAGAGCGGTGCTTTTTGGAACTCTCCCCCCTCCAGTGTCACATTTTGCACCTTTCAGGGGGGAGCAGATAACTGTTTAATACATGTATTTTCTCTCACTTCCGGGCATAGATATCCGCATTATCTGTGAGTATCTACACCACATGCAGCCCCTTCTCCATTACCCCCCCCCACTGTCTTCTGGGAGACACACAGATCCGAAACAGCAGGAACCATTCGGATCGCGCATGTGCAGTAGGGAGCCAGGAAGTGAAGCCACAAGGTTTCACTTCCTGATTCCCTTACCGAAGATGTCGGCGGCAGCACCTGAGAGCTGAGGTAGAGATCGGCTTCAGGTGCCGACATCGCGAGCGCTCTGGACAGGTAAGTGTCCTTTTTTAAAAGTCAGCATCTGCAGTATTTGTAGCTGCTGACTTTAAAAAAAAAAATTTCAACGGACCTCCACTTTAAGTTCGAGGAAAATATGAAAGCTTCATGCAGGTTGTGTCCTAGTTGGAATGCCAACGGAGGACCCAAGTGGTGAAAGGCATCCACTAAGCCACTATTGTTTCTATTTGATGGAGGTGAAAAAATACAGGAGGAAAGGGAAAAATGTGGACTTCTGATGGGTTTTCATTGCTATCTAGGTCTCTTCTTTTCTATAACCCAACAGTTTCTTGTCTCCCCGTCCATTAATTGTAGTTTCTATCTCCCGTTCCCAAATGGTACAGTTTCTGCCATCTCTCCGTTGTACCTCTATTCTCCCATTCTTTAGTGTATGCAAACTGTGGCCGGGGCAAGAAGTGGC
The DNA here is from genome assembly GCA_029574335.1 of Rana kukunoris. NCBI lineage: Eukaryota > Metazoa > Chordata > Amphibia > Anura > Ranidae > Rana > Rana kukunoris. Next base: position 28,115,832 of record CM056051.1, on the reverse strand, counting down.
CCTTTGCTTGCCTTTATTCAGCCCTTGAGACACTATTGCTCTCACTGATATGAGGCACCAATCCTCCCACTGACACAAACATGGGACATGATTTCTCGCATTGATACTAATTATGGTGACCCTGTGTCGTAACGCGTAGGGAAGGGAAGGACGGGCAGATGAGTGACGTGCTGCAAGCGCTACGATCCCGCTGTTTGATGCGTATTTTATCTTCATTATTTGTAAGTGCAATTTTTTATTAAAACTCCCTGGTTACAAAGATAACGCACTATTGGAGGTTTCTCTGTTTCCTCTTTGATTTCCCATTTTTGTGGCACTTGAAAACACCTGAGTATACAGACACCCATCGTTTCATTGATCCGTGGGGATTAACAGGAATATTGAGGGAGGCTGCCTACACAAAGGATTATCCTATATGCTGGTTGTGTCTTGCTGGAGGTGAGAGTTCTGTGAGACTAGACGTGCTGTGTGGTGGGGCTTTCTCCTTTCCTCACTCCTCTTCAACCGGTGGACACCCCCTTTTTTACACTATCCACATCAAGGACTATAGTGCACTTTCTAGTGTTTTGTTGATTCAGCACTTTTTTGGACTGTTTTTCCTCCTCTTTGTTTTTGTCACTGATATCACCGATATAGCACACATTTGTGCATTTTGCGTTTATCTAATATTGTACATCCTATGTTATGCTTTATCACTTGCGCTAGCACCATATATTTTTATTTAATTATAGGACACTGTTTCTACACTTACTGGCCACAGGCGCTATGTGATTGTTTTACTTCAACTAACCAGTAAGAGACATTGGGCCAGATTCAGGTAGAGCAGAGCATCTTTGCTCTGGAGTAACGCATCTCATTTGCGTTACGCTGCTGAAATTTTAGGAGCAAGTGCTGTTATTCAGGAAGCACTTGCTCCTAAAGTTGCGGCAGCGCATCGCAAATGAGCCGGCGGAATTCAAATTGGGCGGGTACGGGGCGTGTAGTATTCTAACTAAGCGCGATCCCGCCGCCAACGTACTGCGCATGCGTCGAGTGTCCAAACATCCCCGTGCGCATGCTCCAAATTCTGTGAATGAACGTCAATGACGTCACATTCCCATTCATGAACTTTTTACGCAAGCGACGTGATTTTTTTTTTTCCCGACGCGATGACGATGCCTATACCTAACATAGGATACTCCAACCCCATGTAGGTATATCTATGCACCGCGTATCCCGTCCGGAAACGTCGTACCGTCATAGCGTCGCGCCGGAATTCGATCGTGAATTGCCGATTTCCGCTCATTAACATATTTTTTGAGCGTAAATCGGCGGGAACGCCCCCGGCGCCATTTTTAAGTTGAAGTAACGATGCGATGGCGAAACTCAGTTACGCTGCTCGCATCGGAGCTTCAACCCGGCGTTTCTTGTTTCTTGATCACTGGATCCGCCAGCCTAACTGTTCCTGAATCTGGCCCATTATTTACATTGACTCTGGGGCAGAGCCGTCTCTTTAATTAGGCAAATTAGGCAGTCGCCTAAGCCCTGACACTCACAGGGGCCTCCTAACTTACCAGTTTTGAGAGACAGGGAACCGTAACGTTGCTGTGCTCAGGCAGCAATAATAGCCCTGACTCAGGAGCAGCATCCTTAACAACCAGTGAGCAGTCAATGTTCAGCATAGTTAAATGCTTAAATGCTTAAAGAGGGCCACATTGTTAAAGGGGACTTCCAGATTCCGATAAGCCCCCTGCCCGGCCAGGGTTGTGGGGAAGAGGCTCTTGTCCTTGAATTATTTTCCCTATCATGGCCCCATGTCAAGTTTTGCCTAAGGCCTCACAAAGCCTAGAGCCGCCTCTGCTCTGGGGTATTTTCTACTCCCAATGACCACAGTCTGGCCCTCCTGATATCTGAAGGACAGTAAACTGGCCCTTTGTTTAGGGAGTTTGGAGACCCCTGCTCTAGTTCTCCTATTCTCTTTTTTTTTTTAAGTGTATTTTTTTTTTTAAGTGTATTTTTGTGCGTGAACTCGAGAGAGGAGCCGGACTGCAGGAGTTGGGAGTAGGCAGACCCTCCCCCCAGAGGAAATCTGCCATCCTTCTCCATGCCCCCAGGTGGCAATGGCGGGTGTGAGGGAGGACCTCCCACTCACCGCGCCCTACCTGCTCCGCTTGGGAGCCCAACGGGCAGAGGGACTCCCCCTATGAGGAAGTGAGGGGGTCTAGCCCGCTCAGCCAGCCCCGTAGGTCCTTCGCCTTTCTTTTTTAGGAGACTGCATGGCCAAAGTGCGTGCGTGTTAAACCAATTTCGTATGCGTGCAAGTGTGGTGGTTTTTGTGGGGGTGGGGGGGGGGTGGGCGTACTAAGCACAGGCTTACCTTGCATAGCACACCCACCAGGAGCCGGGCTGAGACCACCAAACTCAATTCACATGTAGCCGAGACCGGGATCCGAACCCTTGGCTGCAGAGGTGAACGGCTTATCAGCGCAGTGCCAATCACGTTGAGCCACCACAGCTCCCTCTCCTATTCTCTTTTTATTGTATCTGCTATCCCAACTTTATCTTTCCTTTTCTATTGCTTTACTACAGTATAAATTTTCATGCAATTTCTCTGTTGAATTTCTTTTTTATTCACAGATGTTGTCATTACTACCTAATAAAGCAAAACAAAAGGAGCCTCCGTTATCTGTCATGGAGATAACAATCCGGTGCTGGAGACTGCCCAATCCGACTGGCTTAAGTGGTTCTATTTCCAGGGCACAGACCTCTGCAAAATGGATGGTAGACAATACTTAATAGGATCCTCAGCTGTGTGTTTCTGGTGTTATGTATGAGGGTCTTTACAATAAAAAGTTTGTGGATTTAAAATTTCTACTGCTTATATTTAGATTTTGTTGTGAGCTTTGATGATCTACAATTGCAAGGTTTGTGTACTCCGATGCAAGGATTTTTGACAACCCTATGCAAAACCTCTATTTGCCGCCCCTGGCTCTGCCCTTGACCTCACACCCTTTGCCAGGGTTAAATGGTTTGATTCAACCCTCTAACTTCTATATCTGCAAGACAGCTTGTTCTTTTTAAAAACAACAGACTTACTAGCAGGATCACCTAGTGAAAATAAAAGAGAGAAAACTTAAAAACAATACTAATTTAGCCACCCATCTAAGAATTGGTAAGCTGAAGGGAGAAAGAGAGCAGAGAGAGAGAGAGAGAGAGAGAGAGAGAGAGAGAGAGAGAGAAAAGGGGAGCAGAGAGAGGGGGCAGAAAGAGTGTTAGCAGAGAGAGAGAGGGGGCGGGGAGGTAGAGAGGGGTCAGCAGGGAGGGAGAGAGAGAGAGAAATTGTTAGGAAGAAAGAGAATCAAGAAGATAGAGAGAGGGTCGGGGGAGAGAGAGGGGGGTCAGGAGAGAGAGAGGGAGGAGGGAGAGAGGGGGGCAGAGAGAGAGGGAGGAGGGAGAGAGGGGGGCAGAGAGAGAGAGAGAGGGGGCAGGGAGGGAGAGAGAGAGAGGTAATTAGGAAGAAAGGGAGGGGAATCAAGTAGATAGAGAGGAGGGTCAGTGGGCAGAGAGAGAGGGCCAGGGAGGGAGAGAGGGGAGAGCAGAGTGGGAGAGAGCGAGAGAGAGGGGGGGGGTTAGGGAGCAAGAGAATCAGGGAGAGAGAGAGAAGGCAATCAAGCTGAGATAGAGGGGGATAAGGAGAGAGAGGGAGGTTGGGGGAGAGAGGGGGTCAAAGAGAGAGGGGGGGTTCAGGGAGAGAGGGGCACCAGGGAGAGAAAGAGGGGGCATAAGGGAGAGAGAGAGTGGGGAAGTCAGGGAGAGAGAGAGGGAAAGTCAGGGAGAGAGAGAGGGGGAGTCAGAGAGAGAGAGTCTGGGTCTGGGAGAGAAAGAAATAGAGAGGGGGTCAGGGAGAGAGAGGTGGAGGAGAGCAGACATGAAGCTCTGGGCAATCTGTAGGCATGCTGGAGGTGGAGTGATCAGAGATGTGTGGAGAATGGATCCTTTCCACCTAGGACAAATGCTCGGAAACTTACACTTTCTGAGCCATCGCCCGCACTGTCTGCACACAGAAAGCAGAGGATGAAGTGGCCATCGGAAGAGGGAGGGGGAGGATAGGAGCAAGTGGATGGGTTTCCTGGGGGACGGGAACAAATTTCTGCACTGCTCACTTGCTTCTCCCATCAGCTTGTCACTTTTTGCCAGATGGTTTCCCATCTCCTCCCTTTCAGGGTCCGTGGCTGCGTCCTAGGTGGCAGTGCGCCTTAGGCGACTGCCTATTTCGCCTAGTGGTAGCGGCGTAGAATTATGAGGAAAATAATGAATTTAATCCATTTTAGAATAAGGCTGTAACATAAAAAAATGTGGAAAAAGTGAAGCACTGTGAATACTTTCTAGATGCACTGTAGGTCTAGTAGAACCATGTCTGACAAAAATGACTCCTCGGGGTGGGGGGGGGGGGGTGAGGTCCTTCATATGCATGATGTTAATCATCAATTTTATCAACTGTTGCCGTTTGGGGGGGGGTTGAGCTGGTGACAGGGACTTCCAAATGCTGAGATAGATTCCCTGGCTGGATTGATAAAATATATATATTATTCTTATTAGATTATACTGTTAGTATGAAGAGTCATTTCATTAACACAGCCAGCAGAGGGCATGAGGAGCACAGTTAACAAATCTACTGAAACAAGAAAACCCTGAAGAACTTGGCCAATTTACCGTTATCACACAGCAGCATTGAAAAAAAAATGCCATTAAATGTCCCAAAACTGAAGCCACTATACAGCAAAATCTCTCCACATACAATAACGATTAATTATTTACTAGCAGAGTAAAAAAGTGGAACCCCAGAAAATATTTTTTTCTTATACATTTGGATTGATTTGGTAGGTAGGGATCAAAAACACAGATTCTCATTCTTTTTTTTTTAATTAGTGTGCAAAGGTGTAGGAAATTTTCCTTAATTTTGTATGCTGTAAATAGTGGTCACAGGAATAGAAAGAGACAGATACAACCTTCTAATGGTGACAGAGAAAACAAAAACACGTATTTTGGTCTAACTCTTCTCGCTTTATCAAATACATTTTGTCAGGAGTGACATTTAAAGCCCTACATTGGGAAATGTGAAAATTCTTCCTTGCACTGGAGCTGTGCCCACACTGCAAGGCTTAACTGCTTGTTCAGTCTGGGGCAGAGTAAGAACACTTTTACTTACCCGATCCTCCGCTTTCCCAGCGGACGGTGCTCCCCCATGGTACACTGTCCCATGGCATCATTACATCCAGCACAGGGCAATGGACTCGGCATTGGGTGTCATTCTGGCAGGACCTTATAAACCGCTGAAGCATGAAGAAGAAGACTAGTCTAGAAGCACAGAGGAGCAGAGATCAGGAAAAAAAAAAAAAAAACTTCCTGTTCTATCCTCTAGAACAGGGGTGTCAAACTCAATTTCATCATGGGCCGCATCAGCATTATGATGGCCCTCGAAAGGGCCGGTTGTATCTGTAAGATTAGATTGTCCAGTGCATCCCCTTCCCTTACATTAGATGTCAAGAGCCACCCCACCATCAGAAAATGAGTCCCCCACTCTCCCTTACATTACAGTGCACCCCCCTTTCCTTATGCTGCTGCTGGGAAGAAGCTGGATGCATTGCTTGAAAGTAAGGGTCTGGAGTAGGACCAGAGGAGGGCTGGAGCTCTCCTGCAGCTGCAGGAGAGGTACGAGGGCCACATGAAATGGCCTGGAGGGCCGCATTCGGCCCGTAGGCCTTGTGTTTGACACCTTTGCTCTAGACTTAAATAAGCAGTTAATCCTTTCAGCGTGGGTGGGGCCCCAATACAAGGAAGAATGTGTTCATTTTTGGACCTGTGACTTTTTTTAAATGTACGTACCTGCTTCTGCTCACAATCGTCTATGCTTTGTCCCTTTTAGGCATGTGCAGAACAAAAAAACAGTTTTGCTTTGTTTTGATTTGTTATTTACAATAATTTGTTTAGTTAAACTACCGTATTTATCGGGGTATTGCGCGCTCTGGCGTATAGCGCGCACCCCTTACAGTTTTGGTGTCTTGTGCGGCGTCCATCGGCGGCCTCGTCGGGTCCAGCGTCTGTCTGCGGCTTCGGGTGTCCTCTTTGTCGGGTCCGGCGTCCTTCTGCGGCGTCCTCCCCGCTCGATCCCCGCTTTCCCGCGCCGAGTTTGAATACTGCGCCTGCATATACCGAGCGCAGTACACTCGTGTATAGTCGGGCAGGCTCGGCTACTCTCGCGCTCACGTCCTGTACGTCCAGGGCGTTCAGGGCAAAAAAGTGCGCGGTATACGCCGATAAATACGGTAGTTTAATTTAGGGCTGTTACTGATCAACATTTTTGTGTTCGATTAATCATTTTTTTTTTAATCGATTAATCGACTAATTTCGATTAATTATAACACACATACAGATCCAACTACTTTTAGCTGACCTCCTGGCAGGCTGATTCCCAGTGCAGCTCCCAACCACTGGAAAAATGGATAGCAGGATACAAAAAACACACAAAGGCAGCACTCGATGGGAAGAGCATTAAAACTTTTATAGACTTCAAGTAGGTAACAAAATAAATATTGCACTGGAGATAAAATCTATGTAGCTACATAAACTGTAAAAATGGTGCGAGTAATACCAAACGGTAGCAAAAGCAGTCATAAAAACCTGTAGCTAAGTATGATACTGGTATAAAAATGTGTACAACGATACCACTGCTGAATCCAGATGAGGAGGGGTTAACATCAGTCTGTCGGGATGTAAATGTCCCATGAAGGGAACTATCACAACTCCCAGTGGATGGTTGTAGAATCCCAGGTTGATAGAGGGAAGTGATAGAGGGAAGTGTAACAGCCCTTGCGTGTGGCAGATAGTAAGGTCCCGCCGGCATGCAGATATAAAGGCACAGCAAAGGAGCCCTTCAGATGGACACAGCAAGCCGGCGTGACATTACCGGATCTCCGACGGAACTCCCTGAAGGTCCAGAAGTCGGGCAGAGAGGTGAGTACCAATCAAAAGAATTTTAATCGATCAAAAAGATTTTGATTAATCAAAAAAATGAAAGATTAATCGATTATTAAAAGTTAATTTGCACAGCCCTAGTTTAATTCATTCTTGGAATTAGTTTTGTGACAGACTCACCTGGGACATCCCCAGACCCTCTTATGTTTAAAATCATCCTATGTCCACTAGGGGCATAGGATGACTGAGGAATGATATCTTGGACTACCTGGGATGGGATATGTAATTATTATCCACAAGATTCCAGGATATCTGTAAGGCCCTTTTCACACTGGGGCGTTTTTCGAGCGCTATTCGAGCGTTATTACAGTGTTATTCAAGCAATCCCAATGTGTTGGTAAAGCACCGATAAGACCCTAAAGTTTTAGGGCATTTTTGCAGTGCCTCGGTGTGAAAGGGTAAGGCGTTTTTAAGATGCTGCTCGCAGGACTTTTCTCAACGCCCCACCAGTTCAACGCCTCAGTGTGAAAGGGTAAGGCGCTTTTACAGCGCTTTCAATTCATTTCAATGGAGAGGAGCATTTTTGGAGCGTTTTTTTTTTTTTGCGCTCAAAAGCTGCTCCAAAGATGCTGCTTGCAGAACTCAGTGTGAAAAGGTCTATTGAAATGCATGGAGAGCGTTTTATGTGCATTTTAAGAGCGCTATTTTTAACGCTAAAATGCTGTAAAAACGCTTCAGTGTGAAAGGGGTCTAAAGTACTATATACTGTTTGTTGATTCTGAACTCAACGGGTTAATTGTAAGAGTGACTCATTCATAATGTTGGGACACATAGGGCCAGATTCAGGTAGTCCAGAGCATCTTTGCTCTGGAGTAACGCTTCTCATTTGCGTTGCGCTGCAGAAATTTTAGGAGCAAGTGCTGTCATTCACGAAGCACTTGCTCCTAAAGTTGCGGCAGCGCATCGCAAATGAGCCGGCGGAATTCAAATTGGGCGGGTACGGGGCGTGTAGTATGCTAACTACGCGCGATCCCGCCGCCAACGTACTGCGCATGCGTCGAGTGTCAAAACATCCCCGTGCGCATGCTCCAAAATCTGTGAATGAACGTAAATGACGTCACATTCCCATTCATGACCGTTTTACGCAAGCGACGTTTTTTTTTTTTTTCCCGACGCGATGACGACGCCTATACCTAACATAGGATACTCCAACCCCATGTAGGTATATCTATGCGCCGCGTATCCCGTCCGGAAACGTCGTATCGTCATTGCGTCGCGCCGGAATTCGATCGTGAATTGCCGATTTCCGCTCATTAACATATTTTTGGAGCGTAAATCGGCGGGAACGCCCCCGGCGCCATTTTTAAGTTGAAGTAACGATGCGATGGCGAAACTCAGTTACGCTGCTCGCATCGGAACTTCAACCCGGCGTTTCTTGTTTTCTGGTTACAGAAAACAGAAACGCCGGCTCAAAGTCACAGTTAGGCTGGCGGATCACTCGATCCGCCAGCCTAACTGTTCGTGAATCTGGCCCATACTGTTAGATGCTAATTTCACCAGCTCCAGCCATCTGTCTGTTCTCTGTGCTAATTGACCCTGCTATTGTGTGATAATGTGTATTGTATAGCAGGTGAGCGAGGAGACGTGACGTCTACCCTGAAAGACCATATCTATGAGTCACCTTATTTGGGTAAATGATTAGTTAATTAGCTCATGTTAATTTATGTTCTGGTTACCTCCTCTAACTGTATATAAGGTTGTATTTTTGGTTCTATTAAAAACTCCATGTTCAGCAGACAAACAAGTCTTGTCTCGCTGTGTGCTTATGAGCAGCTGAAATATCTGATATCCAGACTGATAGGAAGCGGTATATGACGGAATTTATTAAAATTCAAATTCATTACAATTTTCAGGTGCTTATCTACTAGTTTTTAAAATTATCGATGGTCCCCGTTGAGACCACCGCCTGTGGAAGGGAATTCCACATTCTTACCGCCCATACAGTAAAGAACCCTCTACCTAGTTTAAAGGGGTGTTCCAGCCAAATTTTATGTTTATTAAAAGTCAGCAGCTACAAAAAGTGTGGCTGCTGGCTTTAAATAAACATTCACTTACCTGCTCCAGCGTTCCAGCGACGCGCCGGCCGGGGCTCCGCTCCGTTCCCCCCCTCCCCAGCCGGCATCCTCATTGCTACTGTGGCCTTCGGCTTCACGTCCGGGCACCCACTGCACATGTGCGAGCGGCACTGCACATGCACGCGCGGCTCGGCGCTGCGCCGTCCTATTGGACAGGCGATCGCCTAGGACCTGTCAGTGTCCTAGGCCATCGCCTACAGGGAGGGGCTGCAATAAGGCGATTAAGCTTAATCGCTTTACCAGCCCCTCGGAGGAAGTGGGACAGGAAGTCCCACTCCTCCTGAAGCCCCCACTCCCTCCCCCCCAAAAAAAATTACATGCCAAATGTGGCATGTAAGGGGATGAGGAGTGGGATAAGCGGAAGTTCCGTTTTTTGGTGGAACTCCGCTTTAAGGTTAAACAGCTTTTCTTCTAATTTTAGTGAATGGCCGCGTTCTTATTAAATTCCCTTTCGCGAAAAAGTTTTATCCCTATTGTGGGGTCACCGGTATGGTATTTGTAAATTAAAATCATATACCCTCTCAATCGTCTCTTCTCCAGAGAGAATAAGTTCAGTGCTCGCAACCTTTCCTCTTAACTAATATCCTCCAGACCCTTTATTAGCTTTGTTGCCCTTCTCTGGACTCTCTCCAGTTCCAGCACATCCCTCCTGAGGACTGGTGCCCAGAACTGGACGGCATACTCCAGGTGCGGCTGGACCAGAGTCTTGTAGAGTGGGAGAATTATCATTTTATCTCTAGAGTTAATCTTCTTTTTAATGCATGCCAATATTCTGTTGGCTTTCTTGCAGTAGCTTGGCATTGCATGCCATTGCTGAGCCTATCATAAACTAGGACCCCTAGGTCCTTATCCATCCTAGATTCCCCCAGACGTTCTCCCTCCAGTGTATAGATTGCATTCATATTTTTGCCACCCAAATGCATTATTTAAAATTTTCTACAATAAACCTCATTTGCCATGTAGTTGCCCACCCTATTAATTTGTTCAGATCTTCTTGCAAGGTTTCCACATCCTGCGGAGAAGTTATTGCCCTGCTTAGCTTAGTATCGTCTGCAAATACGGAGATTGAACTGAACTGAAATTAAATAGGATTGGTCCCAGCGAAGAACCCTGGGGGACCCCACTACCCACCCCTGGCCATTTATCACCACTCTCTGAATTCGTCCTTGTAGCCAGTTTTCAATCCATGTACTCACCCTATGGTACATGCCAACGAACCTTATTTTGTACAGTAAATGTTTATGGGGAACTGTGTCAAATGCTTTTGCAAAATCCAGATACACCACGTCTACAGGCCTTCCTTTATCTAGATAGCAGCTCACTTCCTCATAGAAGGTTAATAGATTGGTTTGGCAAGAACGATTCTTCATGAATCCATGCTGATTACTGCTAATAATACCGTTCTCATTACTAAAATCTTGTATATAGTCCTTTATCATCCCCTCCAAGAGTTTGCATACTATTGATGTTAGGCTAACTGGTCTGTAATTCCCAGGAATGTATCTTGGACCTTTTTTAAATATTGGTGCTACATTGGCTTTTCTCCAATAAGCTTTTCTATTATTTTCTATTGTTTTTTTTCTATTCGATTGTTTTAAATTCTATTCTATTCTTTTCTATTTTATTCAAATTCAAATTTATTCTATTTGAAATTCAAATTTCAGAAAACGGTTCTATTCTTTCTATTCTATCCTTTTGTTTTTTAATTCTATTCTGAACAGCGCCTGCACAACGCTGAGACAGCTGACACCTTCCCCGGAAATTCTTCCAGGTTGGTGGGGTCTGGCGCTGTAGGTGGCTGGAGCCGCAATGACATCACTCCTGCGCATGCTCTGACGGTCCAGCATGGTAAGCTGGACCTTTAGAGCGCATGCGCTGATTCCGTCATCGGCTGCATGCAGTATGAATATCTCTCCTTGTACCTACAGGTAAGCCATATTATAGGTTTACCTTAAAAAATAAGACTTTATTTCCACTTTAATAATGGGCCTAGAATTATTGCTCTCATTCCAGCGTGCATTGCGATATGTAACGTGTGTTCACAAGCAACATTTTCCTAAATAGGTCCCCCCTAATGAGTGCATTTATGTTCATGTGTGTGTGTTCGTTTGTGGGGAAAGGCCTGGCTAAAGATTCATATTGGCTAAAAGGCGCTGAGGCTTTACTGTGCCATTGCGACGCTAAATCCGCCCGAGATACCAACGAAGGGACTGAGCCATCAGTGGATGGCTGCCGGATTATCCCCCTATTAACACAAATGTTGAACACACCAGGTCCCGGGATTTAGGCACCAGCACACATGAGTGCACCTACAGTATGTTTTTTAATTTTTTTATTTTAAAATAAACAGTTTTACGCTATGGGCCCCCCATCTGTGGAGGATTATCTGCAGTGCAGCTGACCTCTAAAGTTACCATCTAGGGGCCAGATTCAGGTACAGTTAGGCTGGCGGATCCAGTGATCCGCCAGCCTAACTGTCACTTTAAGCTGGCGTTTCTGTTTTCTGTAACCAGAAAACAAGAAACGCCGGGTTGAAGTTCCGATGCGAGCAGCGTAAATGAATTTCGCCATCGCATCGTTACTTCAACTTAAAAATGGCGCCGGGGGCGTTCCCGCCAATTTACGCTCAAAAAATATGTTAATGAGCGGAAATCGGCAATTCACGAGCGAATTCGGGCGCGACGCAGTGACGTTACGACGTTTCCGGAAGCGATACGCGGCGCATAGATAAAGCAGCCCCCTAGTGGAGTATCCTATGTTAGGTATAGGCGTCGTCATCGTGTCGGAAAAAAAAGAAAAAACGTCGCTTGCGTAAAAAGTTCATGAATGGGAATGTGACGTCATTGACGTTCATTCACAGAATTTGGAGCATGCGCACGGGGATGCTTTGACACTCGACGCATGCGCAGTACGTTCGCCGCGGGATCGCGCTTAGTTTAAATACTACACGCCCCGTACCCACCCAATTTGAATTCCGCCGGCTCATTTGCGATGCGCTGCCGCAACTTTAGGAGCAAGTGCTTCTTGAATAACAGCACTTGCTTCTAAAATTTCGGCAGAGTAACTTAAATGAGAAGCGTAAGGGCTCTTTCACACGTCCGTTCAGTTTTCCCCTTCAGTTTTTTCCCCTTCAGTTGATCAGTTTTTCATCCGTTTTTCGTCCGTTCCGTTTTTTTTGATGGAAGAAAAATAGGGTTTTCTTCCGTCCAAAAAAACGGAGCTTACCGCAGACGGATGTTAACGGACGTTTAGCGGATGCTCATCCGCTAACGGATGCTAACCCATAGGGAAGCATTGAGGTCCGTTAACGGACGTCCAAAAAAAACGGACGAACTGAACGGACGTGTGAAAGGGCCCTTACTCTGGAGCAAAGATGCTCCCATCTACCTGAATCTGGCCCTAGGGGTATTTATCAAAACAAAGCGTAAATGACCACTCTAGAGATAGGTGGTCAATGTCCACGGTGAGTTTACAGCCATGTGGGGCACCTTATCTGCACACCAATTTTTTTTTTTTTTGGAGCACAAGCACTTTATTCACTATTGTGGGACTGTATAATTATTCAAATTATATATTTTTTTCTTTTTGTTACAATTCAATCATCTTGCACTAGCCAAGCGTGAAGTTTGTTTATTATATTTAAAAACATTTTTTTGCAAGGGTTTTAAGTAGGGCTGGTGAAATGAACTATGAATTCCCAGTGACGTCACGGACACCGCCGGGGCTTTCCACGTCCATCTGAAGGGCTCCTTTGCTGTGCCTTTATATCTGCATGCCAGCGGGACCTTACTATCTGCCACACGCAAGGGCTGTTACACTTCCCTCTATCAACCTGGGATTCTACAGCCATCCACTGGGAGTTGTGATAGTTCCCTTCATGGGACATCTACATCCCGACAGACTGATGTTAACCCCTCCTCATCTGGATTCAGCAGTTGTATCGTTGTACACATTTTTATACCAGTATCATACTTAGCTACATGTTTTTATGACTGCTTTTGCTACCGTTTGTTATTACTCTCACCATTCTTACAGTTTATGTAGCTACATCGATTTTATCTCCAGTGCAATATTTATTTTGTTACCTACTTGAAGACTACAAAAGTTTTAATGCTATTCCCATTGAGCCCTGCCTTTGTGTGTTTTTTGTATCCTGCTATCCATTTTTCCAGTGGTTGGTAGCTGCACTGGGAATCAGCCTGCAAGGAGATCAGCTAAAAGTAGTTGGATCTGTATGTGTGTTATAATTAATCGAAATTAGTTGATTAATCGATTTCAAGATTAGGCAAATGCAGTCCTCCTCAGACTGGGTAATCCGAGTCTCATAAGTTCTGCTGGAGCTTTGGGGCTAAGGGTCGGTTCATAGAAAACAAACAAAGAAGGAAGGTGCACACACCTGGTGCATGACCAAACAATATTTATTTGTATGATAAAAAGGATAAAAATGGGTACTCACAAAGTGCAACTGACAATTAGCCATAGGACCACACAATGCTAAGCAGTACGGACACACATGTGCCATACACATGGAGTAGTTTGAAGCTGATGCGTTATGGGGGCGATCGTCAGCCTAGTTTAGAGGAAGAGGGTGCGCCCCAGGGCTGGATTCCAGACAAGGCCACCGAGGCCAGGCCTCGGGGTGGCAGTTGGTGCAGGGGCGGTGCCGGTTGTAACACACAGTGGGAGACTGCTGTGTCACGGAGCTCACTGTGAAAAGTTTGGGCGCGCTGTAAAAAAAGGCCCTCCCTCCTCCTAGACCAGCTCCTGTGATAGAGGCAGTGTTATGTCTATCACACAAACTGGTCTAGGAGGAGGGCGGGACTTTTATCACAGCGTGCCTGAACGTTTAACAGTGAGCTCTGTGACACAGCAGGAGCAGGAGATGCCCGATGTGCGTAATGCACACACTGATTGGTGAGGCTACATTGTTTGGCACAGTGAGTGAGTGAGTGAATAACTTGTATAGCGCTACAAATGCAAATCGCCTCAAGGCGCTTGGCATCAATTTTTCCTATTCTGTAGACCTTCACAATAGGTCAGTCTTGAGTTTTTTTCTGAAGGCCAGGTGATCAATTTCCGTTCGGATGTTGGTTATGCTTTCAATAATCATGGCCCTTGGACTGCAAATCATCGTTCTCCTTTGGTTTTGTAGTGGGCTTTTGGAATTTGTAGTAGTTTTTGATTAGTTGATCGCAGAATGCGATTGGCGTTTTATTTTTTTTATTTTCTCTCTTAAATATTGTGGGGCGGTTCTGTATACACATTGTGCGTCAGGCAAAGGGCCTTGAATATGACTCTGTCCTTTATGGGCAGCCAATGGAGGGATCTCAGGGATGGGCTGATTGGTTCCCAGGTTTTTTTCCTCTTACCAGTAAGGCTGCAATGACGGTGAGGGGGGCTGCAATGATGGTGAGGGGGGCTGTAATGATGTGAGAGCGGCTCTAATGATGGTGAGGGGGGCTGTAATGATAGTGAGGGGGGCTGTAATGATGGCGAGGGGGGCTGCAATGAGGGCACAGTAAGGCAGCAATGAAAAACGCATCAGTTTCATACTTCTTGATGTGAACGGCACATGGAAGTCCTTACTGCTTAGCATTGTGTGGCTAATATATGTTGCACTTTGTGAGTACCCATTTTTAGTGAGTGCATTTTTATCCTTTTTAATATACAAATAAATGGTGGTTGGTAATGCACCATATGTGTGTGCGCCTTCCTTCTTTGTTTGTTTGTTTTCTATGGACTGACCCTTATGCCACGTACACACGGTCGTTTTTTGTGATGAAATAAAACAACGTTTTAAAAAACGTCATTTAAAATGATCATGTGTGGGCAAAACGTCGTTTTATGTCTTCTGAAAAACGACCAAAAAAAAATTCGAACATGCTTCATTTTTTTTATGTCGTTTTTCAGAATGTCGTCTTTTGTTTCACAAAAAATGATCGTGTGTGGGCAAAACAACGTTTAAAACGACGTTTTTAAACCCGCGCATGCTCAGAAGCAAGTTATGAGACGGGAGCTTCAATGGAACAGAGTGCCGTCGTACGTGGTGTACGTAACCTCGCTTTGCAAGAGCATTTTCAGAAAACGATGGTGTGTAGGCAATGTCGTTTTTTAAAATGAAGTTTAAAAAAGGTTGTTTTGTTTCGTGAAATAAAACAATGTTTTTTTACATCACAGAAAGTGATTGTGTGTACGCGGCATTAGCCCCAAAGCTCCAGCAGAACTTATGAGACTCGATGGTGGGAGAAGTCATAGGGCCAGATCCACATACCTTTGCCGCCGGCGCGGCATGACCCATTTACACTACGCCACTGTAAGGCCTCGTACACACGAGGAGATATGTCCGCTGAAAACGGTCCGATGGACCGTTTCAGCAGACATCTCCGCTCGTGTGTATGGGCCAGCGGACAGATTTCTCCACCCGACAGATTTCAAAGCATGCTTTGAAATCCATCCGGTGGAATCTGTCCGCCCGACATGTCTGCTGGTTAGTACACTTACCAGCCGACATGTCGTCCCCCACCGCCGCCGCCGAATGGATTCGGCGCATCCGCGGAAGTGTTTAACTTCCTGGTGCGGTGACATGGCGGCGTCAACGTCACCGCGCCGTCCGGCGGCGGGGAATTTGATCCGATGGTGTGTACACGCCATCGGATCAAACTCCCGATCGGACATATCCGATGGAAATGGTCCGCGGACCGTTTTCATCGGATATGTCCGATCATGTGTACGAGGCCTTAGTCACAGCGGCGTATCCTTACCCTCAAAGAAATGCCGCTGTAACTTATGGCGGCGTAGTGTAAATGGGCCGGCGTATGCGGGTGTAATTCAAATTTACTAGGGGGGGGGCGTGTTTTATTATAATTATGAATGACCCGATGCAAACAACGCTTTTTTTAACTGCGCATGCGCCGGCCGTGGACGTATCCTAGTGCGCAATCGTGAAATCACGTCGCAAATAGTCAATGAAAACGACGTGAGCGTAACTTACGCCCAGGCCATTCTGGATCGGCATACGCAAACGACGTAAACGACGTCCAATACGACGCTGTCCCGACATCCATACTTAACATTGGCTGCGCCTCACTATAGCAGATTTATCTTTAAGCCGGAGATACGCATACGCAAACGACGTAAAGGGAATGTGCCGGCCGCTCGTAACTCGCTCATTTGCATATTTTACACTGGAAATAGACGGAAGCGCCCCTAGCGTCCAGCATAAATATGCATCTAAGATAGGATGGTGTAAGAAACTAACGCCAGTCGTATCTTAGTGTAATAAATTAAATAATAAATAAATGGTACATTATAAGGTGCATCCTGAATATTAAGGATATATGGAGTGAATATTCATCAAAATATAGATGCAATAAATGTGATTGAATGTCCAATATATACGTATAAGTGTCCAAAATCCAAGATATTATGTGAAATATCCGATCGTGAACTCCACCAAGTGATAAATTAGCACAAACTTGGAGTGATCCCACCACCAGAAGGATTAAATGCTATTACCTCCAAGATAGACCTCTGTTTCACCAGCAAGTCTAATGAGCATAGGAATTAGCCAGGTTTCCCAGGAAGTTAGATGACATCACCTCTCCTCAAATAACAATCATGATGGACCCACCATGACAGAGAAAATAAAAGACAACGATCTAAGAGCTTCCATATGCTTAAAAGATTTAATATAAAATGTAGCTCACAGCTTACTCACATTTGTTAAGATTAAAAAGGCATCAAAAGTATGGTAGGACGTAAGAATGTTCACAGGAGGTTCAGATGATAGCGAGCGACAAAAGTAGGTGCATTCCTGTCCCCGGACGCGTTGCGTAATAAATACTTCTTCAGCAGGGCAGGAATGCTACTCGTCGCACCCTGTTTATAAAGCCGCTTATCCCGGAAGTAATCCCCACGTATGACGCGATGACGTAAATGAGTGCGTCCCCCGTCACATCGTGTTTTATACGGCTGTATAGTGATCCTATTGTCGTTCCCAAATGTACAATGACGCGGAGAGGCACGTCCCGCGTCATATCCTGCTTCAACAACTTAAATGTTCCACTATCAAGTGGACAGAACGACTTAGAGACCCAAACAGGGATTGGCCATCTAGTGGGCAAAACTATAATCACATGTAAATTTACTATGTTAAACGCTCGGTACCATCTAAACCTCCCCTGTATAACACATCAATTATACATTTATGACAAAATAAAATAAAACATTAAAATAAAAACAATGGGCCAGATTCAAATACACTTAATTTTGCGCTGCGTAATCGAAATATTCTACGCTGCCGTATTTTACCAGGCTCTAAATGGAATTCTGGTAGATTTTTGCCCGTACGCTACGGCGGAGTAGTCTATTTCTCGCCGCGTAACCGAAATACGCGATTAGGGGGCGTGAAGCATTTAAATTAGGCGCGTCCCCGCGGCGATCGAACTGCGCATGCTCCGTTCAGAAATTTCCCGCCGTGCATTGTGCGAAATCACGTTGTTACGTCATTCATTGTTTGAGTAGCGTCGTTTATGAACATTCCTATTCGCGGACGACTTACGTAAAAAATAATAAAAGACGTCGGAAAACGTAGAAATTCGACGCGGGAACGACGGCCATACTTAACATGGGCTGTCTAATATTAGAGCAGCAAAAAGCTGGTATAGTGTTACGCAAAAAAAAGATGACTAAAGATGCCGTAAGAGATTGCGATTGAAGATCGTAATTTCGGGGATCGCCGGCAAAAGCTCATTAGCATACCCCGACACGGAAAACGACGGGAAGTCCACCCAGTGGCCGCAATTTTATTGCAGCGTAGATCCGAAGGCGTATGAACACGTAATCCAGTCGAATTGAAGCCCGCAGCCGTCTATTCATGGTTTGAGATTTCCGACTAGCTAAAAAACGCGCGTAATTTGAAATTACTCCAGTCTAACACCAGTTAGACAGGCGTAATGGCTCTCTGAATCTGATCCAATATCTCTAAATTAATCACACAAAAAATAACAAATAACATGAAATTTGCATATATTAAAATTAGCCCTATAATAACAAATATAGATTACACAACGTGACACTGGCATAATCTTAACACCAGCACCATATATAATAATTTTTGTCCATCAGCCTAATATTGGACTCCTAAATATTATAACATTTGAATAACTAAAGAGGATATTCAGAAAAAAACATTATAAAATTGTTTAAAATATTATGATTAAAATAACTAAAATGGTATGTATAAGCCCTACTTATTCGATATAAAGCAATTGAGGTCGAAATCGACGTTGAGTCCTTCTGGAGTAAGCACCTTAACCTCTTAAATCCAGAAGGACTCTCTCTGGCTTATCTGATGGATATAATTACCACCCCTCCAGTGTTTGTCCACCCTTTCCAGGCCCCAGAATTTTAGATGTTTAGGATTTCTATCATGAACCCTCGGGGAGCATTAGGGTCCATGCGCCGGCGTAATTCCTTTGTGGATCTGGCCCATAGTCTAGAAATGTGGAGCATCTTTCTACTCAAGTCTCTCAGGGATACAAGAAGCCAAATAGTGATTCGTCCCACCAGAGGTTACCCAATAGAAATTCACTTCTTCTTGGACTGACCCGTCACCTCCTGCTATCAGATGTCAGCAGTTTTTACTTTAAGAATACTTTTTTTTTTTTTTTTTACACATCAGACTTGACCGGGAGGTTTATAAAGAGTTCATTTTTGTCCGCCCTTCTTCTCTTCATATTTCCTCTTCGGTTTCGCATCATTTGTGTTTTATTTATCATTTTTTATCTTTTGTTTATTCTTTCTTTCCCACTGTCTCTTGTATTTATATATATATATATATTTTTTTTCTCGTGTTTTATCGTGGGGAAGGGATACAATGTTACAAGTTACACATTGAGAGGGGTCACATAACAATTTTTAGACCTTTCATATACAATAAACATTTCTCGTTGCTCCCCTCTATCTCTATATCCCTAACTTCCCCATTTTTAAATGTATTTCTTCCCCCCAGCTCCCCCCCTTTTTTTTTTTGTTTGTTTTTTTCCCCCTTTCCTGCCCCCCCTCTCTACCCCCCCCCTGTTGTTCCCACCCCCCTCCCTGCTTCTCAGGCGTTTACATTTTCGGGTCAACCAGCCTGTTTTTTTTGAGAATTTACTTGTCTGTCTCTGATGTTACACGAACAAAACTTTCAGTTGTTTTAAAAGATCTCCAATGGTCCCAGGTCTTTTCTCCCCTCCCCTCCTCTTCTTCCCCCAAGCCGGCCCTTCTCAGATACTCCATCTCCGAGATATGGTCGACCCGGTGTATCAGTTATTTTATGGGGGGCTTCTGCGGGTGTAACCAAAATTTCGGGATTAAACCCTTTGCTGCATTTAGCAATACTGGGACCAGTGTCGAACTATATTTCTTTTCTCCTTTTACCATCCCTTGTCCGTGAAACAGACAAGTCTGGGGGTCTAGAGGGATCTTATCTTTTGTAATTTCTTTTATTAGATCGAGAACTTCTTTCCAGTATTCCTGTACTCTCGGACATTCCCACCAAATATGCAACGTAGTCCCCTCTTGATTACACTTCCTCCAACACAAAGGGGAATTAGTCGAATGTATTTTGTTTAATTTAACCGGGGTCAGATGCCATCTCATCAAGCATTTATAATTAGCTTCTATTATTGTAATATCTTTAGCATAACTAAAAGTAGCTTTAATCATTTGTGTGTCTTCAATCTTTTCCCTAATGTCTTTCCCCCATTCCTCTATGCTTCGTATTGCTCCCTTTAGCCCTAATTCTATCAATATTTTATAGATCGCCGCAATTCCATGCTGTAATGGTTTTCCGGTGGAACAGAGTTTTTCTATTGGGTTCCGTGCTGTGTCATCTCTTACTGGTGCTGGCAGTGTACTAACAAAGTGCTTCAATTGTAGATATTCCCAGTCGGTTATGTGTTGAGCCCTTTCTACTGTGGGTATTAGTGTTGAGCAGAATATGCCATATTCGAATTTGCGATATATCTCGAATATATAGTCGAATATTCGACAGATATTCGCTAAATACGAATATTCGTGATATATTTTCGAAATGAAATGACTGCGAATTTTCGCTATCGCGAATGCGAATGCGATTGCGAATTGCGAATGCGAATGCGCATATTCGAGAAATGCGGAATGGAGCACTCTGATTGGCACAGAATATTCGTGATATATTACAATACACAATAATTGCGAATATTCGAGAAATGCGGAAGGAGCACTCTGATTGGCTCAGAATATTCGTGATATATTACAATACACAATAATTGCGAATATTCGGCAAATGCGGAAGGAGCACTCTGATTGGCTCAGAATATTCGTGATATATTACAATACACAATAATTGCGAATATTCGAGAAATGCGGAAGGAGCACTCTGATTGGCTCAGAATATTCGTGATATATTACAATACACAATAATTGCGAATATTCGAGAAATGCGGAAGGAGCACTCTGATTGGCTCAGAATATTCGTGATATATTACAATACACAATAATTGCGAATATTCGAGAAATGCGGAAGGAGCACTCTGATTGGCTCAGAATATTCGTGATATATTACAATACACGATAATTGCGAATATTCGAGAAATGCGGAATGGAGCACTCTGATTGGCTCAGAATATTCGTGATATATTACAATACAAAATAATTTCGAAATTTCGAGAAATGCGGAATGGAGTACTCTGATTGGCTCAGAATATTCGTGATATATTACAATATAAAATAATCGCGCGATATCGCTATTTGCCGAATAATCGCATTGCGATTTTTCGGCAATATAAAATGAGCGCTGCAGCTACCCGGCCCAAGGTCTCTAATCATACCAGCAATGCTTTTAGACGTCGATGGGGATCTCTAGGATGTGATCTGTTCTAAAAAAAAAATTTAAACATTCGAATATTCGAAATAGCGAATATTCGCCGCGATATTCGCGTTATTCGCGAATACTCGAATATGCAATATTCCTAGCGAATATTCGCAATGCGAATATTCGTGAGCAACACTAGTGGGTATATCTTCTTTTTTTTTTTTTTTCCTTGTGTGACTATTTCCCCCAACCTTAGACTACCTAATTTATTTCCCAATTTGGTCCTATTTCCTGGTGCAAAAAAATCTGTGTTAGCTAATGGAATTAATGGGGAGTTATATTCCCATTTTTCCTGTTTACACATTAAGTCCCATATCTTAAGGACCTGCTTTGTGATGCTATGAGTGTCTGTGTTACTTATCCTAAATTTTGGTGGAATCCAAACTATTGTATTTAATTGTTGCTTACTTATTTTTTTTTTTCATTTGTGCCCATTTTTTTAGCGTGTTCCTATTTGTCCATTCCACGAGTCTTGCTAGAATTACAGCCTGGTAATATCTTTTTGTATCAGGGAGGGCTAATCCTCCTCTTTTTTTTTCTCGGGTAAGGGTTGCATAACTTACTCTTGTTTTTTTATCTTGCCAAATATATTTTATAATTATGGTTTTTAGTATCTTAAAAAAACTTTGTGGGATGTTGATTGGGAGCATTTGATAAATATATATAATCTTAGGTAACAACATCATTTTAAACGCGTTAATCCTCCCCATCCAGGAGATCTGTCTTTTATTTAATTTTTTTACGTCTCGTCTTATTTCGTTTAGTAAAGGAATATAATTGGCCTCATAGAGGTCTTCTACTTTGGGGCTTATTTTTATGCCTAGATAGGTAAATGATTTTTGTTCCCACGTAAAGGGGAATGCTTTATGTAAATCCGCCTCTTCCTCTGTCTTTATTCCTATATTCATGATTACGGTTTTTACTGGATTTATTTTAAAATTTGAAAGATCCCTGTATCTTCTTATTTCCTCTAATATTTTAGGTATAGATATTTTTGGTTTGGTCACGTATAGGAGCACATCATCGGCATATGCTGCCACCTTTTGTTCCTCCTCTCCCACTCTCACCCCCCCTATGTCTGGGTTGTTCCTTATCTTGCACAATAATGGTTCCAGAGCTATTATATATAGGAGAGGTGAGAGTGGGCAACCCTGCCTTGTTCCGTTCATCATATCTAGCACCGACGATACGCTCCCGTTGACCTTTACTCTTGCCGTTGGGGATTTGTATAGGTTACCCACCCATTTCATATATCTGGGACCCAGTCCTACGCTTCTCAGGGTATCCATCATAAACCCCCAGTCGACTCTGTCAAATGCTTTTTCAGCATCTAATGACATGAGTACGACTGGGGGTTTCTTCTTTTTCCCTTCCTGTAGTAGAAGGATCGTTCTTAGACTATTGTCCCGACCTTCCCTGCCTGTTACAAATCCCGTCTGATCGGAGTTTATTAATTCAGGCATAAACGGCTTAATTCTTGTTGCCAGTATCTTTGCAAAAAATGTTATGTCGGCATTTAATAGTGCGATTGGACGGTAATTAGAGCAAAGGGTGTTATCCTTTCCTATTTTGGCTATGATTGAAATATTAGCAAGAAGTGATTCTTTCCTTACTTCTTCTGTTTCACCTATTTTATTAAAATAGATGTACATCTCTGGGGTCAATTGATCTTTAAATTTTTTATAATATTTGATTGGCAGTCCATCTGGGCCTGGACTTTTCCCCCCGGGTGTTTCTTGAATCGCTTGATTTATTTCTTCCTGCGTAATTGGGTCTTCCAGAGTTTCCACTGTTTCTTGCATTAATTTTGGTAAGTTTGCTTCCTTTAGGTACTCACTTATTTTCCTTTCTCTCTTTAAGAATACTTAACAAAAATAAACTAGGTACCTGTCAGTGGAGACACTTAGCATCTTTGACTACATTTAGCTCTTAGCAAAGCTTTTCTGAATGTTTCGCACACGGTACGGTTTGGATAGATTTGCTGATCTTTGAGCGGCGTCCAGGTCAGTTGCATTTGCTGTTCTTGTTTTGAGCTATATTTATCCACAGTCCTTCACAGCACCACACAATGCTTGGGTTGGATTGGCAGCAGAGGCAGGAACGCATCCATGTGCAAATGTGTTTTGTTAAAATAAGCTGACAAGAATGACTTGATGTTTAAATGACCTTGTTCTTTTTCCAGACATGACCACCATGCCATTTCCATCACTGTAATTATTTGTGTACTTTGAATAGAAAATGGTTGAAATAAAACTTCTACCGTGACAAGCAAAGTCATTTGCTTTGTACTTTCTTTGCAATGGAATATTTTAACAGTTTTGTGACAATCAGATTAATGTCAAGATCAGCCTAAAAGTATTGAAGACATCAGAACCGTCCTAGAACATTCCAAGTGCCGGTATACAGGTGCACTGAGCTTTTTATTATTATTTTTGCCTATTGTGGTTAACAGGTAACATTATTCAATTGAAATATGCTGGCAATTCAACCACTTGACATGGTATAAGCTTTAAAGTGGATGTAAACCCACTCACATCCTTACCTTACTGTCATAGTGCTGATCTATAAGGATATACAGTGGGGATCGAAAGTTTGGGCACCCCAGGTAAAAATTTGTATTAATGTGCATAACGAAGCCAAGGAAAGATGGAAAAATCTCCAAAAGGCATCAAATTACAGATTAGACATTCTTACATCATGTACACTTTCAACATTACAGAAAACAAAAAAATTGTGTCTGCAAAAGTTTGGGCACCCTGCAGAGTTAATATCTTGTACTGCCCCCTTTGGCAAGTATCACAGCTTGTAAACGCTTTTTGTAGCCAGCCAAGAGTCTTTCAATTCTTTTTTGAGGTATCTTTGCCCATTCTTCCTTACAAAAGTCTAGTTCTTTGAGATTTCTGGGCTGTCTGTCACACACTGCCCTTTTAAGGTCTCTCCATAGATTTTCAATTATGTTGAGGTCAGGAGATTGTGAAGGCCATGGCAAAACCTTTAGTTTACGCCTCTTGATGTAATCCCCTGTGGATTTTGAGGTGTGTTTAAGATCATTATCCATTTGTAGAAGCCATCCTCTCTTTAACTTCAGCGTTTTCACAGATGGAATCAAGTTACCATCCAAAATTTGCTGAAATTTTATTTAATCAATTTTCCCCTCTACTCGTGAAATGTTCCCTGTGCCACTGGCTGCAATACAACCCCAAAGCATGATTGATCCACCCCCATGCCTAAAAGTTGGACAGAGGTTCTTTTCATTAAATTCTGTGCCCTTTCTTCTCCATACGTACCTTTGCTCATTCCGGCCAAAAAGTTCTATTTTAACCTCATCGGTCCACAGAACTTGTTTCCAAAATGCATAAATATATAGGAAGTTATATTTACTTTAAACATATTTATTTTATTTTATTTCTTCAGTTGTTTTCTTATTTCTGACCAAGGCCAAAATGATGTCATACATCCCAGGAGTCTTCATGGGCATTTTTTTTCTTTCATCTGGAGGCAGGAAGGAGGGTCTTTCTTAGCCCCTGCGCCTTCTTTGATGGTGCCCTGAACAGCACATTTTTGCATGGTGCGTTGGGGTGCCATTCATCATAAACGGCACTGCATTTCGGAATCACATGTAGCAGGTGGTGTCTCGTGTTGCAGTAATGTGAATGGGAATCGCTCTTATGATAATGCCAAGAACACGATAATGCGAACAGGGCTTAAATTACTTCTTTAACAACTTAAGACCCGGACCTTTAGTCAGCTAAAGGATCCGGCCAGGTTTTGTGATTCGGCACTGCGTCGCTTTAACTGACAATTGCGCGGTCGTGCAACGTGGCTCCCAAACAAAAATAGAGCTTTCTTTTGGTGGTATTTGATCACCTCTGCGGTCTTTATTTTTTGCGCTGTAAACAAAAATAGAGCGTCAATTAAAAAAAAAAAAATGCAATAATTTTTACTTTTTGCTATAATAAATATCCCCAAAAAATATATAACATTTTATTTTTTCCTCAGTTTAGGTCGATACGTATTCTTCTACTTATTTTTGGTAAAAAAAAAAATCTCAATAAGCGTTTATTGATTGGTTTGCACAAAAGTTATAGCGTTTACAAAATAGGGGATAGTTTTATGGCATTTTTATTAATATATATTTTTTTTTTACTAGTAATAGTGACTGCGACATTATGGCAGACACATCAGACACTTTTGACACATTTTTGGGACCATTGTCATTTTCACAGCGAAAAGTGCTATAAAAATACACTGATTACTGTGAAAATGACATCGGCAGTGAAGGGGTTAACCACTAGGGGGCGCTAAGGGGTTAAATCGGAGCTCCATCCTAAAGTGGAACTTCCGCTGATCAGAACCCCCCCCCCCACCCCTCCGGTGTCACATTTGACACCTTTCAGGGGGATGGGGGTGCAGATACCTGGCTAAAGACAGGTATTTGCACCCACTACCGGCAACACAGTCTGTGGGTAGACTGCAGGTAGGACATCAGATCCTGTCCTCACGTTGTGTTCTGGGAAACACTCGGCTTCCAGAACACAGCAGGAGCCAGTCAGCACGGCGCAGCGCGACTCGCGTATGCGCTAGGGAACTGAGGATGGCGGGGGGCAGCAGAGTGACGAGCGATTGCTCGTCCTCTGCTGCGGACGGCGCTGGACTCCAGGACAGGTAAGTGTACTGATATTAAAAGTCAGCAGCTGCAGTATTTGTAGCTGCTGGCTTTAAAAAAAAAATAATTTCAGCGGACATCCACTTTAAGTGTGCCCATAGGGAGTGATTACTGTAGGGGGGCGTGGCTGTAGGTGTGACGTCACTGATCGTCGTTCCCTATAACAGGGAAAAGACGATCAGTGACACTGCTACAGAGAAGAATGGGAAAGATGTGTTTACACTCACCTCTCCTCGTTCTTTAGCTCCTGTGACCCGATCGCGGGACACCGGCGACGATCGGGTCCGCAGGTCCCGCAGGCGCGGCCACGGAGCTTTGGACAGGGTTGTGAGTGCGCCGCCGGCAGCTCGCGAACCACGGCTGGACACTTAAAGGGCAATGTAACTGTATGTGCCTGTGCCCAGCTGTGTCATTCTGCCAATCTGACAATTTTGAAAAACATGCAATATTTTTTACTTTTTGCTATAATAAATATCCCCAAAAAATATATATAAAAAATATTTTTTCCTCAGTTTAGGCCGATACGTATTCTTCTACATATTTTTGGTAAAAAAAAATCGTAATAAGCGTTTATCGGTTGGTTTGTGCAAAATTTATAGCGTTTACAAAATAGGGCATAGTTTTATTGCATTTTTATAATTTTTTTACTACTAATGGCGGCGATCAGCGATTTTTTTCGTGACTGCGACATTATGGCGGACACTTCGGACAATTTTGACACATTTTTGGGACAATTGTCATTTTCACAGCAAAAAATGCATTTATAATGCATTGTTTATTGTGGAAATTACATTTGCAGTTTTGTAGTTTAACCACAAGGGGGCGCTGTAGGGGTTATGTGTTCCCTAATGTGTTATTTAAAACAGTAGGGGGGTGTGGCTGTAGGTGTGACGTCATCGATGTGTATCCCTATAAAAGGGATCACGCGATCGATGGCGCCGCCACAGTGAAGAACGGGGAAGCCGTGTTTACATCTACATCTGATGTCCTGCCGGCAGTCTACCCACAGACTGTGTTGCCGGAAGTGGGTGCAAATACCTGTCTTTAGCCAGGTATCTGCACCCCCATCCCCCTGAAAGGTGTCAAATGTGACATCGGAGGGGTGGGGTGGGGTTCTGATCAGCGGCAGTTCCACTATAGGATGGAGCTCCGCTTTAACCCCTTAGCGCCCCCTAGTGGTTAACCCCTTCACTGCCGATGTCATTTTCATCAGTGTATTTTTATAGCACTTTTCGCTGTGAAAATGACAATGGTCCCAAAAATGTGTCAAAAGTGTCCGATGTGTCCGCCATAATGTCGCAGTCACTATTACTAGTAAAAAAAAAAAAAATATTAATAAAAATGCCATAAAACTATCCCCTATTTTGTAAACGCTATAACTTTTGTGCAAACCAATCAATAAACGCTTATTGAGATTTTTTTTTTTTTACCAAAAATAAGTAGAAGAATACGTATCGACCTAAACTGAGGAAAAAATAAAATGTTATATATTTTTTGGGGATATTTATTATTAGTGTTGCTCACGAATATTCGCATTGCGAATATTCGCTACGAATATTGCATATTCGAGTATTCGCGAATAACGCGAATATCGCGGCGAATATTCGCTATTTCGAATATTCATATTTTTTAATTTTTTTTTTAGAACAGATCACATCCTAGAGATCCCCATCGACGTGTAAAAGCATTGCTGGTATGATTAGAGACCTTGGGCCGAGTAGCTGCAGCGCTCATTTTATATTGCCGAAAAATCGCAATGCGATTATTCGGCAATAGCGATATCGCGCGATTATTTTGTATTGTAATATATCACGAATATTCTGAGCCAATCAGAGTGCTCCATTCCGCATTTCTCGAAATTTCGCAATTATTTTATATTGTAATATATCACGAATATTCTGAGCCAATCAGAGTGCTCCTTCCGCATTTCTCGAATATTCGCAATTATTGTGTATTGTAATATATCACGAATATTCTGAGCCAATCAGAGTGCTCCTTCCGCATTTGCCGAATATTCGCAATTATTGTGTATTGTAATATATCACGAATATTCTGAGCCAATTAGAGTGCTCCTTCCGCATTTGCCGAATATTCGCAATTATTGTGTATTGTAATATATCACGAATATTCTGAGCCAATTAGAGTGCTCCTTCCGCATTTGCCGAATATTCGCAATTATTGTGTATTGTAATATATCACAAATATTCTGAGCCAATCAGAGTGCTCCATTCCTCATTCCTCGAATATTCGCAATTATTTTATATTGTAATATATCACGAATATTCTGAGCCAATCAGAGTGCTCCATTCCGCATTTCTCGAATATTCGCATTCGCATTCGCAATTCGCATTCGCATTCGCATTCGCATTCGCGATAGCGAAAATTCGCAATGATTTCATTTCCAAAATATATCACGAATATTCGTATTTAGCGAATATATCACGAATATTCGACTATTTATTCGTGATATATCGCGAAATCGAATATGGCATATTCTGCTCAACACTATTTATTATAGCAAAAAGTAAAAAATATTGCATTTTTTTTTTTAATTGACGCTCTATTTTTGTTTACAGCGCAAAAAATAAAAACCGCAGAGGTGATCAAATACCACCAAAATAAAGCTCTATTTGTGGGAAAAAAAAGAAGGTCAATTTTGTTTGGGAGCAACGTCGCACAACCGCGCAATTGTCAGTTAAAGCGACGCAGTGCCGAATCGCAAAAAGGGGCAAGGTCCTTAACCTGCATATTGGTCCGGGTCTTAGGTGGTTAAAGTCCTGTTTCAAATCTGGAACATGAAAATAGTGGGGTGTTTACCGAGCAACATCCCTCCTTGAAAAAAACTGTTGCACTCATGGTGGCTGCCCCTCCTACCACCCCTCCTGCTTGTGCCAGCGCTGGGTGTCTAACAGGAATAGTAATGCTGCAATCACTACTATTGGGGTCCCGTTATGATCTGTCAATGGGTAGATCACAAATCAACCTGTTGGACAACCTGGACCAATGTAACTATGTATAAAATATCCATACCCATACATCACCCATAATTCATCCACCCTATTCATTCACCCTAAGTAATGGTAGTGAAATAGGAATTCCACCAACATAGGCCCGGATTCACAAAGCACTTACGCCAACGTAAATCACTTTACGCCGACGTAGTGCAAATGTGCGCCTGGCGTATGTGTGCGCCAGAGTCATAAACCAACATACGTCTAAAAACAGGCCATCCTACCACGACGTATCTTGCTAACACCGACATAGTGTGGGCGCAAATATGGTTTGGACGCATGTTGCTTTTTGTTGCCATTGATTAGGCATTCAAATATGCGCCCACTCTCTGTAAATCCGGGCCATAGTCTGCATTTATTATACAGTGGAACCACGGATTACGAGCATAATCTGTTCTGATATCTGATATATGTCGGCAGAATGGCACGGCTGGGCACAGACACGTACAGGTACGTTGCTCTTTAAGTGTCCAGCCTTGGGTCGTGCGAAGCTAAAGAATGGGGAGAGGTGAGTGTAAACACACCTTCCCCGTTCTTCTCTGCGACAGTGTCACTGATCATCTGTTCCCTGTTATATGGAACGACGATCAGTGACGTCACATCTAAAGCCACGCCCCCTACAGTAATAATCACTCCCTATGGGCACACTTAACCCCTTAGCGCCCGCTAGTGGTTAACCCCTTCAGTGCCATTGTCATTTTCACAGTAATCAGTGCATTTATATAGGTAGCCCTTTTCACTGTGAAAATGACAATGGTCCCAAAAATGTGTCAAAAGTGTCCGATGTGTAATGTCGCAGTCACGAAAAAAATCACTTTTTGCCACCATTACTAGTAAAAAAAAATATTAATAATAATGCCATATAACTATCCCATATTTTGTAAACGCTATAACTTTTGCGCAAACCACTCAATAAACGCTTATTGCGTTTTTTTTTAATACCAAAAATAAGTAGAAGAATACGTATCGGCCTAAACTGAGGAGGAAAAAAACAATGGGCCAGATTCACGAACACTTGCGCTGGAGTATTTGGATATGCGCCGCGTAACTGTGATGATGCGCCGTCGTTTCTATGTGCCCGTACCCACCAAACTAGATGCGCCCAATAACGGGTCATTTGCTACCGGCGGAACGTTCCGACGCCAGAGTATCGTCAGCGCTTATTTTCGCTGGGCGCATCAGTCGCGCCCATTGATTTCCCCTGCAAATATGCAAATGAGGGAGATTTCCCAATTCACGAACGGATTAGCACCATACGCTGGCTACATGCGCCGCGCGTATCTGGTCCGTCCGGCGCAAAGTTATTTCTACAAAAGGCTGCTTTATCTTTACTCCAGACGGTCACAGGTCAGCAGGAGAGCAGCTACAGCAGCGTTACTGACGATAGGAGCTTGCTGAACAACAACACTTGCAAGGACAACACCTCTGTGTGCCAACATGCCAGGGGCAATTGTGGTCCTAGAACTACTGATGGGTCCCCTGGAACCAAGAAGGCGGCCACGTGAGAGGATATACCGCACTCGTATGAACCTCTTTGGCATGGGGGATGAGGAGGTGTATCGCCTCTTCAGATTCAGCCCTGATACAATACTTGAACTAACCACAACCCTGCAGGATGACATCACCAGCCCAACACACCGCTCACAAGCAGTGCAGCCACTGGTGAAGGTCCTGGCAACACTCCATTTCCTAGCAAGTGGATCATTCCAGCGTACAAGTGGAGTGGTGGCTGGGATGTCACAGTCCTCCATGAGCAGATGTGTGCACCAGGTTGTCCCTGCAATCCTCAGACGCATGTCCAACCAGTTCATCAGACCCACCACTGAGGAGCTGCGGCAGAAAGCAATGACAGATTTCTACAACATTGCCAGATTCCCTCGCACTGTGGGGGCCATTGATTGCACACATGTGGCCCTACAGCCCCCCAGTGCCACAGAGCACATATACCGCAATCGGAAGCATTGGCACTCCATCAATGTACAGGTGATAGCCGATGCCCAACGCCTCATATGGCACGTCCGTGCCAAACACCCCGGGTCCAGCCATGACAGCTACATATACAATCAGAGCCCCATCCCAGCAGAATTTCAACAGAACATGTATGGGGACAGCTGGCTGGTTGGTGAGTGACATGGGAGTCAGGCATGACTATCCCCTCCCGTGATGCACAACAGAAGTCGCACATGCATGACTAACATTCTCCTGTCTTTTACCTTACAGGTGACTCTGCATATGCACTGGGACCCCATCTAATGACTCCTTTCCGGAACCCCCAAACCAGAGGAGAGAGAAAATACAATGAAGCACACATCAAAACCCGTGCAGTGGTGGAGCAAACATTTGGGCTCCTGAAGTCCCGTTTCCGCTGCCTGGATAAGTCCGGGGGGACCCTATTGTATTCCCCTACCTTTGTGTGTCAGATCATCGGTGCATGTTGCATACTACATAACTTTGCTATGAAAAAAGGCCTGCATATTGACATACGTGATGACCTGACCCCCGACCCACACAGTCCCCACCTGCCAGAGGACACCCAGTCTGCTGATGGAAGAGCAGTCAGGAGGGTCCTCGCCGTAGGCATCTTTGGACACTAAACCAAAACATTAATAACACAGACAATGCACGCGTGTACACCACTGATGTCCCTAGATCACACACACCACATGCACATCGCATTGGATTAGCCCAAGTCCAGCATGTAGGAGTTGGGAGCAGTAACGCCAGCGTCAAGGCCCCAATGATGTCACTGTCCATTCACACACCTTTCACACGTCATTCATACAGCCATGGGGTTAACTTCACCACCACGGCCGAGGGTGACACCCCTTACTTTCAGGAGTGCCACCCCCTCACTTTCACACACCATTCACACTGTCCCCTGCACTCCTGACCGTGTGCAGTACAAAAATAAATTAAAAATATCATATCCTGAGAAATAAAATAAACAAAATCTCATAACCTGAGAAAAAGAAAAAAAAAACTCATGACCTGAGTATGTCCAAACAAAAAATATAAAACAAGAAAAAAAAAAAAGGCCTCATCGGGGATGCCGTGGGCTTCTTCTGGGGGCCCCTCTCTGGCTCCTCAGCTGCCTGGATGGAGTGGGTGGGGGTGGGGGGGCATCTGGAGGTGGCTGATCCCCAGGTGGGCCACTCCTGGCAGGTGTGGCCTGCATGCCCTCCAAGGCCCTGGCTATCCGTCCAAGGTAGGAGTTCGTCTGGGCCTGCATCCGGAGCTGATGGGTGACCTGATAATGCTGGGCCCGCCGACTCAGCCTCCCTGGTCCCGGATGGCAGTACTGTTGGCCTGGACGGCTGCAGTAAGGTGCCGAATATCCCCCTGCACCTCCCCCAAAGTGGTGACCACTGCAGCGCAGTTTCAGCTTACATCCTGCACTGCGTTGCTGAGGTTGGCAACGGAGCCCAGGCTGTCAGACACTTTCTGTAAGTGCCCAACTATGGCCCCCATCTGTTCCGTCTGCCTGGCGTGATCCCTCGCCAACTGGTCCTGGACACCATCAGACACCCCCCTGGTCTTCTGGGTCGCCTTCCTGGGGCCAGAAGATGGTTGTCCTCGGGGGGAAGGAGTCGCCCTTGAGGGGCTTCCAAGGATGGGGGAGGGGACGACAGACGGCCCAGGAGAAGGGGAGGAGACAGACAAAACTAAGGTAAAGTCCTGCTCTGCCACAGCAGGATCCTCCACAACCACCTCGGCAGGTGTGGTGTGGCCACTCTCCTCCTCCACAACCTCTTCACCACCCAGTGGCTCGGGCACACGATGGCGTGGGGGGGATGGGGTGGAATGCAGGCTGACAGATGATGGCCCAGCTCCGTCATCTGTGGATGACACAAAGCAGACACATGTTGGTGGTCCCACACACTTGGCACATGTATCCCCCCCCCCCCCAAATGCAAAACAACAAATAGGGGATTATAAAACATTTACCTGTCCTTGAGCCTTCCTCCACGGAGTCATAGCCTGGGACCCCCTCTACCTGCTCCCTCTCCAGGCAGCGAGCAACCACCTCCTCCTCTGCGGTTAGGGTGACAGGACATGGGGGACCACCACCTGTGCCCCTCTCATACCTCCTGATGGAGGCCACCTTGTCCCTCACCTTGCGCCGCAGATCATTAATTTTTTTTTGTATGTCCCCAGCAGTCCGGGTGGAGTAGCCCAAGGCATTGACCCTGGCAGCAATGGACTCCAGGATGCCCTGCTTCCTCTCCCGGCTGGTCTTCCGGCTTTTTTTGCCATGGAGAAAAGCATTATCAGTCTCCATTGCCGAAATGATGAGCGAGACCTCCTGGGCATTAAAATTGAGGTTCCTCCTCTCTCTGGGGGTAGCGGGAGCAGCCATCACCAAACAAAAGTATCTTCCCTGGGGTGGGGGGAAGCGGAAATACTTTTGCGCCGGAATGGCGTTTCCGCCAGCGATTTTAAGCGCCCAGCGGAACGCATTGCGCTGACGTTTCCCAGGAAGTGGTGCCAACGGAAGTTGTGAGCATGCGCACAAGGGGGCGAGTGGAGCCGCACTCACTGCGCATGCTCCGTGGATGATGCGCTGAACGTAAGCCTCTGCGCTGGGCTCCGCCCATCATTTACATATGATCACACCCACTTCCACTTGCGTCGGGTTACGCCAGCGCATTATCGTTACTCTGGCGCAAGTTTACGCGCAACTGCTATGTGAATTACAGGACTTGCGCTGAAAGGGTCTTCAGAGTAACGAAAATGAGAAGCGTTACTCCAGAGGAAAGATACTCTCATCTACCTGAATCTGGCCCAATGTTTTTTTACATCTTTTTTGGGGAAATTTATTATAGGAAAAAGTAAAAAATAATGATTTTTTTTTTCAAAATTGTCGCTCTATTTTTGTTTATAGCGCAAAAAATAAAAACTGCAGAGGTGATCAAATACCACCAAAATAAAGCTCTATTTGTGGGGAAAAAAAGGACGCCAATTTTGTTTGGGAGCCACATCGCATGACCGCGCAATTGTCAGTTAAAACGACAACACGCAAGTAGCGCGCACATATGAAAACGGCGTTGAAACCACACAAATGAGGTATCGCCGTGATCGTTAGAGCGAGAGCAATAATTTTAGCCCTAGACCTCTTCTGTATCTCAAAAAATGCAACCTATAGAATTTTTTAAACGTCGCCTATTGAGATTTTTAAGGTTAAAGTTTGACGCCATGCCACGAGCCGGCGCAATTTTTAAGCGTGACATGTTGGGTATCATTTTACTCGGCGTAACATTATCTTTCACAATATGTAAAAAAATTGGGCCAAATTTATTGTTGTCTTATTTTTTAATTCAAAAAAGTGATTTTTTTCCAAAAAAAGTGCGCTTGTAAGACCGCTGCGCAAATACGGTGTAACAAAAAGTATTGCAATGACTGCCATTTTATTCTCTAAGGTGTTAGGAAAAAATATATATAATGTTTGGGGGTTTTAAGTAATTTTCTAGCAAAAAAAATGTTTTAGTCTCGTAAACACGAAATCTGAAAAACACCCTCGGTCCTTAAGTGGTTAACCTGCATAATGGTCCGGGTCTTAAGTGGTTAAGCAAAGGGAGCTCATCACTGAATTCCCAGATAGATTTGCGAATTTGTCAGGTTATTTATTTTGCTGATATCCAAACCTGCGTTGAAACTTTTATACTGTTGCATATTTTCCCAAAATAACCATCCATACCATTTTTTTCCTCCTCTGCCTTTGCTAACATCTGGTGTTACATTCTGTTTCTGCATCATTCTAATTCATTGGTGATGCAATCCCGTTAATGCACAGTGCTCTACAATATACTGGGAATTTATAACAAAAAGTAAT
This sequence comes from Rana kukunoris, assembly GCA_029574335.1. NCBI lineage: Eukaryota > Metazoa > Chordata > Amphibia > Anura > Ranidae > Rana > Rana kukunoris. The sequence continues at coordinate 28,081,337 of CM056051.1, read as the reverse complement.
AAGAATAAAATAATAAGCCATTAGGACTGAGTGGGTTAACGTTACACATATTATTCTAGACTACACTGCAGGATACCCAGAGCTAATTAATTATAGAAAGGAAATCACTGCTGAGGTACCCAAGGAAGGGGGGGGGGGGGGGTTTGCAAGCATTTTATATTAATGATGCTTCATAAAGAACCATGAATGGAACAAATGCATTGTCCTAGGTGACTGATTATATAATTGCTCATCATCGATAGGATCTATTCATCCATACTGTGTAGATGTCACGTTTTGCTTGAAAAAGTCTTTGTCATCTGGTAGCATAAACATAAAAGATTGCCCAATAATCAAAGGCATAATAACAGCTATCGTTTATCTCTATAGCTGGAATAAAGAGTTTTAAAGGAAAAGCAACAGTAATTACATCCTCAGTGTATATATACAGTATCTCACAAAAGTGAGTGCACCCCTCACATTTTTGTAAATATTTTATTCTATCTTTTCATGTGACAACACTGAAGAGACGACACTTTGCTACAATGTAAAGTAGTGAGTGTACAGCTTGTATAACAGTGTACATTTGCTGTTCCCTTCAAAATAACTCAACACACAGCCATTAATGTCTAAACCGCTGGCAACAAAAATGAGTACACCCCTAAGTGAAAATGTGTCCCAAAGTGTCCATTTTTTGTGTGACCATAAAGGGGGCCGTATTTAAGGCAGGGCCCTGTGATTGTTGTGGGGCCCAAAGCAGCTGCCTCATACTTACCAACTATTCCAGTTTAAATTCCCTTGTCTCTTGAAGTTTTAGTCCTGTGCTGTGTCCTGATATCTCAGTGTGAAGTGCTGCTACTAATGCAGCCCAGCTCTGCCCTATTGTTGTGTACAGGTGACTTACCTGCAGACCCTGTGTTTACATGTAAGCAATCGTCATTCATATGTAAATAACAGGAGCACATCCTGCTTCATTTGTGCCTTTGGTTCATTAGCAGTGAGGCTGACGGATTAGTAACAGGAGCTCTACAGCGGCGCACGTCTCCTAGGAGTAGGAGCGTGTGTGTCATAGCTCCAGGCAGGCGTAGGAGGCAGACAGGCAGACAGGCAGTGTCTTTTCCCAGCCCTGCTAGCCCAGCTCCTGTGTAAACCTGTGTCCCAACCTGACCTCTCCTCCAGCCTTTCTCTGAACCATACTGGATCAGCTCCCTGGCTCTCCTGCCTCCCCTGGTTAGAGGCTAACAGGTAAGAGCCTTCCACCGAAAGCTGCTGACGGCCGTCCTTTTCAGGATAAGCCGCAGCACACATCCCCCGCAATACGGATCTCCCCTACTCCTTTTCGGCTCCTTTCCTCTGTGCCCTGTGCTCCCACACCTCCATCGCCATTAGGGGCCCCCTCCTGCCACCTCCCCGTGGCAATTCCGCCATCCTAGGGCTATTTTAGAAACCCGCGCCAGACTGCACTGAATCGCGGGGCCGCGATCTAGGAAAGACCGCGGCTTCACCTGCGGCCTAACGGCGCGCCGCTTCTCACGCCCTAAAATCCTCACCCAGCCTCCAGGAAACCCCCCTCACCCCAGAAGGACAGCCACTCCTCCTAGTTCTTACCTTCTCAGCCCCCCCCCCGCCTTACAGATCCACCTTATCTGTCAGCCCTTGGCTATATCCCACTGCCTGATCAGGCAGCCATCCTACTACACCAGCAACACGCTCACCTCTCATCCCCAGCCCCCCCCCTCGTCTCAACAACAAACACAAGCTTGATCCAGGGGTCACCCAATCGCCTCTCTCGGGTTCAGGAAGGAATTTTTTTCCCCTACCGGAGCATATTGGCCTAGTGCCGCCAGGGTTTTTTTTGCCTTCCTCTGGACCAAGCCAGGAGAGAAGAATTAGCCAATTCCTCTCCCCATCGCCCTTGAAAACTCCCCCCCCCCCGGGTGTATTGGCGATCATGGCATGTCGGCAATATTCTGCCAAAACCATTTGGAGTTTGAGGCAATTCGCCGCAATACTGCCAGCCATCACCAAAAAAGCCTTAAGAATTGAGCGACTATTAAGAATCGGTCAACAATCGACTGGCAGGTATTTCAGCCATTTACCCCAGCTTAAGCACATATCATGTGCTCTGATCAACACAAGATCGTCAGTAAAACACTGACTGGAAATCCGTGACTTCATTCTACAAAATGATCTAGACTGCCTCTTTATTACAGAGAGCTGGCTCACAGCCGACTGTAACACTATTCTAGGAGAACTGGTGCCAGAAAATTACCGTATTATAACGGAAAACAGAATAGGGCAAAGAGGAGGAGACCTTACGATCACTAAACCAGTCCTTCAAAACCCTCTTCCATTCATGGAAACCCTTACTCTGCAACTGCAAAATAATTCTAAGGAGACCGTCCACATTCTTCTCTGCTATAGACCACCTGGCCCAAAATCACAGCTGCTATCATCATTGACGGAGTTCGTCACCACTTACACCCTCAACAGCAAACATCTTTTGCTGCTCAATGCCTGTATTGACCACCTGGAAGGTTTAGGGTTACAGCAACTAGTATGTGGGCCCACACATGCTTCAGGTCACACACTCGATCTTATTTTCAGACAAGATCTGGAAATAAAATGGACAGACCACCATGCAATTAAATTAATTATTTCCACAATCCCCCCCGCAACAAAAACATCATATCCAGTGACAACACACTGGACTAGATGTCAGAAGAAGCTCCACTCGGAACTCTTCAAAACCACTTTAAGGAAAAAAATAGAAACAACTCAGCCACGTCAAACGGCCGTAGAAACACTGGATGCCATAAATTCAGCCCTGCTACAGTCAGCCGACTTAGTAGCGCCAAAACGTAAAACCTGCATCCGAAAAAACAACTGCAGCTGGTTTAACAACCAGCTGTCGTTATTGAAGCAGGAACGCAGAAGGGCGGAATCCGCCTGGAAAATAAGTCTTGGGGTCATCTTTGACTCCTACATGACATTGGACGCACAAATAGGGGCAGTAGTCAGCGGATCCCACCATCTGCTGCGCCTACTACGCAGACTTACTCCTTTCATCCCCAAAGAAGATTTAGCGGTCGTGGTGGGAGCAATTGTTAATTCCAGACTGGACTATGCAAATGCCCTCTACCTCGGACTCCCCAAGTACCAAATCGCTCGTCTGCAAGTCGTTCAGAATACGGCCGCCAGACTTGTGACTGGGAAAAAACCCTGGGAATCAATCTCACCTTCACTGAGAGCCCTTCACTGGCTGCCAGTTAAAGACAGAATTGCTTTTAAAGCTCTCTGTCTTACGCATAGATGTGTCCATGGGAATGCCCCCCATTATTTATGCGAAAAAATAAAAGCTCATAACCCCAATCATGTTTTGCGATCCACCAATCAAAACCTGCTCCAGGTTCCGAAAGCCAACTACAAGTCCAAAGGAGAAAGAAGATTGGCGATCCAAGGTCCCAGACTATGGAACGCTTTACCAACCAGCATTCAGTTGGAGGAGGATCACTTAGCATTCAGGAGAAAGGTCAAGACTCATCTCTTTTGATATCAAAGGAGACAGGAACGACAAGCGCCCAGAGGCGATTCAGTTTGCATGTGCCGCGCTATACAAGTTATCATTCATTCATTCAATCATATGTAAATAGCGACAGCTTTCATATGTAAATAGCGGCATCATTCATATGTTAATAGCTGAGGTCGGTAGCATTCATATATAAATAAAGGCAGCATTCATATGTATATAATGCCCCTCTGCAGTGAAGAGATGATGTGATGTAACCTCTAGCAACCAATCAGTGAGCAGTATTATTGTATAGTAATCTCTAGCAACCAATCGACAAGAAGAAATCATGTGCTGTAACCTCTAGCAACTGATCAGTGAGCCGTAATATGTGCTGTAACCTCTAGCAACCAGTCAGTAAGTGGTAATGATATGTTGTAACCTCTGGCAACCAATCGCAATCACTGCCTGATCTGATACAGTAAACAGATTTTAGGTCTAGCTAATATTTATTGTATGTTTTAGAGCAGGTGGAGAGCAAAATTGCATGGGAGGGACCCCAAGAAAATTTTTGCCCAGGGTTCAATCAATATTAAAGACGGCAGTGACCATAATTATTTTCCAGCACTGCCTTAACCCTCTTTGGCATGGAGTTCACCAGAGCTTTACAGGTTGCCACTGGAGTCCTTTTCCACTCCTCCATGACGACATCACCGGACCTTGCGCTCCTCCACCTTCTATTTGAGGATGCCCCACAAATGCTCATTTGGGTTTAGGTCTGGAGACATGCTTGGCCAGTCCATCACCTAGCAAGGCAGTGGTCATCTTGGAGGTGTGTTTGGGGTCGCTATCATGTTGGAATACTGCCCTGCAGCCCATTCTCCGAAGGGAGGGGATCATGCTCTGTTTCAGTATGTCACAGTACATGTTGGCATTCATGGTTCCCTCAGTGAACTGTAGCTCCCCAGTGCCGGCAGCACTCATGCAGGCCCAGACCATGACACTCCCACCACCATGCTTGACTGTAGGCAAGACACACTTGTCTTTGTACTCCTCACCTGGTTGCCGCCACACACACTTGACACCATCTGAACCAAATAAGTTTATCTTGGTCTCATCAGACCACAGGACATGGTTCCAGTAATCCATGTCCTTAGTCTGCTTGTCTTCAGCAAACTGTTTGCAGGCTTTCTTGTGCGTCATCTTTAGAAGAGGCTTCCTTCTAGGACGACAGTCATGCAGAACATTTTGATGCAGTGTGCGGCGTATGGTCTGAGCAGTGACAGGCTGACCCCCCACCCCTTCAACCTCTACAGCAATGCTGGCAGCACTCATACGTCTATTTCCCAAAGACAACCTCTGGATATGAAGCTGAGAACGTGCACTCAACTTCTTTGGTCGACCATAGCGAGGCCTGTTCTGAGTGGAATCTGGAAAAAAGGGAATCACTGCGCTAAAAATTTACATAGGAAAGAAAAGGGAGCTAAAACATAATAAAATGTGCTACCCCAGGTGCTGCAATCTACATGTAAACAATAAATACAAGAAAAGAACATAAGAAAAAATTAAATCGCGCTACCACAAATCGAATAAAATATAAATATATAAATGACCACAAATCAATAAGTGAGTAAACACAAATTGAAGAAGGGTGACCTATGATGGCCGCTGGACAATAAACGATCACCTAATAGATATTGTTAATGACGAAAAACATATGGTGATAAAAATAAATGTCCCTCTGCTGAATTTCCAATTAATATATAAAAGAAAAAAAAGTCAGTGAAAAAGTAAACACCAGTGCTCCTGAGTCACAACAAGTTGATAGAAGTGGTCAAAAACAAAACAAGTGTATCCTCCACCAAGCTTATAGAATAGCAGTATGGATGCCCACCATGCAAAAACAATCAAATGCTCCACATAGTGTATTAAACTTAATAAAATTTATTAAAAAAGGGAATAAAATGCACTTACAATTATGCAATGAAAAAACGCCTTAAGAATTAATGTGCCGGCCGGAACACAAGAAAAAACTTCAGGCACTCGTCCACTGGTGGAACATATGAGAACTGGGTGACAACAGCGCGTCGCTCGCCCAGCGACGCGCTGTTGTCACCCAGTTCCCATATGTTCCACCAGTGGACGCATTTTATTCCCTTTTTTAATAAATTTTATTAAGTTTAATACACTATGTGGAGCATTTGATTGTTTTTGCATGGTGGGCATCCATACTGCTGCATGTTCCTGGCTACCAGCCCTTACCGAGAGTGACGGTCTGACATCACACGAGTGAAACTCCGTATATGCTGAGTGGAATCTGTCCTGTTAAATCGCTGTATGGTCTTGGTCACCGTGCTGCAGCTCAGTTTAGGGTCTTGGCAATCTTCTTATAGCCTAGACCAGGGGTAGGCAACCTTGGCTCTCCAGCTGTGGTGAAACTACAAATCCCATCATGCCTCTGCCTCTAGGAGTCATGCCTGTGATTGTCAGGGTCTTGCAATGTCTCATGGGACTTGTAGTTGCAAAACAGCTGGAGAGCCGAGGTTCCCTACCCCTGGCCTAGACCATCTTTATGTACAGCAACAATTATTATTTTTTCAGACCCTCAGAGAGTTCTTTGCCATGAGGTGCCATGTTGAACTTCTAGTGACCAGTATGAGAGAGTGAGAGCGATAACATCAAATTTAACACATACACAAACTGACATGGAACACCACCTCATAAGCAATTATGAAGACATAATCTTTCAGATAGTCACTCCTCCTGTGTGGAGGTCACCACCTTAACCAAAAAACATGCGCCTAAAAAAGGGGTTTGGATCCTCAAGAGAGCACTAAGACAGTGTGCCACTATGGACCTAGCGGTTATCAAGGTAGTGACGGACAATAACTGAGTATGAAAATAGTAAATTTTATTATATAGTCAAAAAATAAATGTATATAAATATTATAAACAATATCTAACATTAAAAGGTACAAATTCTTGGACCTGTGTATGTTGAGATTATCAACTGGTGATGGCCGGCCAAAGCTGCACCCGTGAAAAATTAGGTTATTATTCACTAGCTGGTGCTGACAAAAAACGCACAAGACAAAACCAGGGACAGACAAAGACCAACAAAATTAAATAAAAGACAGCTGTCCGGATGCTTAAGTAAGGTAACCCCGTAAGCATTCCCAAAGATATTACCATATGGATGTGAGGCAATATCGTAGAAGTATTGGGAAATATTAACGGGGGGACCCCCTAGGGAGATGCTAAAAATTATACTATTCAAAGGATGGACTACCGGTCATACTATCTGATACTGATACTGGTGGGGGTGGGGGTATAAAGTTGTACCCCAGGAATACATAATAAATTAATAAATAGAGTCCACCTGTCCAGAAAGACCAATGTCCAAATGCTGTTTTGAAAATGTATGTTGCGATATAGAGAGGCTTGTGGTAGTCTAAATTGGCCTAGATGTGGCCAGGTTCTCCCAAGGAAAAAACAATAGTTTTATTGTCCAGTCCCAATGCTGTAAAAACAGCTGATAGCTTATGGGCACACGTGTGTAAGACTTCAATATTGAGTAAAACAGACACTGCAGTCTTAAGTGTCCGTCTGCTCAAAGGTAGAGCCTAATGAGGACATGGCAATGGAGCAACCCTCAACCAAGCTGTGAAAGTTTGTTGGTAAAATGTGGAAAGATCTTACCAGAGTCCACCAGGTAAAGGGTGCCGTTGTTCTCAAACACCGGGCAGTCTGCCGTGTAGCACAGTATGAGATGGTAACGACCTTCTACTGCTGCTATTCACATAAGATGGATGTAGCCAAACAGTCAGATCTTCAGTCCGCACAGTGTATACAGTGTGTGCTGATTGCAGGTGCTGGTGCGTCCCTATGGGTTGCTGGTGTGAGATGGATCCTTGGGTCCTTGAAAGGCAAGTCTCTTAGCCTCAATAGGCTCCCGGATAGAATTGTAATCTCCCGCTATGGTGCGGGGTCTGTTACTGTGGCGTCCGTTAGCGTCTGACGTCAACGCATTTCGCAATTGCAAGTTGCGTAGCTTCGTCCGGACAGCTGTCTTTTATTTAATTTTGTTGGTCTTTGTCTGTCCCTGTTTTTGTCTTGTGCGTTTTTTGTCAGCACCAGCTAGTGAATAATAACCTAATTTTTCATGGGTGCAGCTTTGGCCGGCCATTACCAGTTGATAATCTCAACATACACAGGTCCAAGAATTTGTACCTTTTAATGTTAGATATTGTTTATAATATTTATATACATTTATTTTTTGACTATATAATAAAATTTACTATTTTGATACTCAGTTATTGTCCGTCACTACCTTGATAACCGCTAGGTCCATAGAGGCACACTGTCTTAGTGCTCTCTTGAGGATCCAAACCCCTTTTTTATGCGACCAAATTTAACACACCTACTCCTTATTCACACCTGAGACATTGTAACACTAACGAGTCACATGACACTAGGGAGGGAAAATGGCTAATTGGGCCCAATTTGGACATTTTCACTTAGGGGTGTACAGTAAAACCTTTGTTTGCGAGCATAATTCGTTCCAGAAACATGCTTGTAATCAAAAGTACTTTTATATCAAAGCATTTCTTTTACAGGGTATACAAGAGAAGAGAGGCACCTCTATGTTTAGCAATAAGTTGCTAAATGTTGTACCTTCATGAAATGTAACCACATTGCTACACTTTGAGGCTCCTCTCTTCTTTTTTATACTCAGTTGTGACATGACACTACTCTTAAATCAAGACATCGCTTGTATACCAAAGCAAAATGTATTAAAACGCTCTCAAACCAAGTTACTCTCAAACCAAGGTTTTACTGTACTCATTTTTGTTGCCAGCGGTTTAGACATTATTGGCTGTGTGTTGAGTTATTTTGAGGGGACAGCAAATTTACACTGTTATACACGCTGCACACTCACTACTATTTTTTCAGTATTGTCACATGAAAAGATAGAATAAAATATTTACATGTGAGCTGTGTACTCATTTTTGTTATATATATATATATATATGAGCTGATAAAAAGGATTCTTAACCACTTCAGCCCCGGCAGATTTTACCCCCTTAATGACCAGAGCATTTTTTGTGATACAGCACTGCATCGTTTTAACTGACAGTTGTGCGGTCGTGCGACGCTGTACCCAAGCAAGATTGACATCCTTTTTTTCCCACGAATAGAGCTTTCTTTCTTTCGGTGGCATTTGATCACTTCTGCTGTTTTTATTGTTTGCGCTATAAACAAAAAAACAAATGACAATTTAGAAAAAAAGCTATATTTTTTACTTTTTGCTATAATAATAAATATTCCCCAAAAATATATAAAAAAAAAACAATTTCATCCTCAGTTTAGACCGATATGTATTCTTCTACATATTTTTGGAAAACAAAAATCGCAGTAAGAGTATACTGATTGGTTTGAACAAAAGTTATAGCGTCTACAAAATAGGGGATATATTTATGGCATTTTTATTATAATTTTTTTTAAATTAGTTTTTTAGTAATGGCAACGATCTGTGATTTTTATCAGGACTGCAACATTGCGGCGGACAGATCGGACACTTTTGACACTATTTTGCGACCATTAACATTTATACAGCAATCAGAGCTAAAAATTGCCACTGTATAAATGTCACTGTCAGAGAAGGGGTTCAACACTAGGAAGCAATCAAGGGGTTTTATCAGCATGTTCTAACTGTAGGGGGGATGACATGACAGCGATCACTGCTCCTGATGACAGGGAACAGAAGATCCCTGTAATTTCACTACGCAGAACACGGAAATTCCACTCTCCTGCTTTTGCGGACAGGTACGCCAGATTGCGCAGGAATGCAATTCTACTGATGTATATCGGCTTGAGCCAGTCAGTAAGTGGTTAAGCTATTCTATAAACAAGTAAAATAAATTAAACTTTTATTACAATGCATATGTAGCACCTGGCTACTTTCATAGCAGGTGCTGCTGTAAATTTAGAGGGGGTCAGAGAGTTAGTTGCCTCTGACCATGTTTATTTGGTTAAATTTAAGGGCCTCTGCTCCAGCTCTGGCTGTACTGTGTGCCCATGCTTGTTGTCTGGGGACTCTAACCCCCCCAGACAACAGGTGAGGTCAGGGTTGTGTGGATGCTTCCCCCTCGGCGGCCAATCAGGAGGGTTGGTCACCTCCCTGTGCATGCTGGGAGAGGTATTTAGGGGGCAGACGCCATTGGTTCAGGTCGTCTTCCCCGCCACCATCCACCTGGGCAGTCGTCCCACCACCCCAGTGTGTGGCCCTCCTGGCCGGGGGGGGGGGGGTGTTAGAGTGTTCCTGGCTCCGGGACTACGTTGGTCCAGAGCAACTAATCTACCTCTAGGCCCGGTGGGTAGACTGGGCCTGCAATTTGCAAGTGGTCCTGTGCTGTCCATCCCGAGGGAGGAAGCCAACCAATGAGGAACCTGTCAGGAGGAATACCGAGCACAAGGCTGGTATTTCAGAAGTGACACTCTGGCTGCTAGGCTGGTGAGAGAGGCCTATCCAGGTGCACTGTACCCACTCTGGCTAGAGTGGCGAAGAAAGTTGTCGATGGAAGCAGGACTATTTCCAGTAACCAGTTAACCCTGAATCCGCCCTCTTTCATTTCTTCTAATTCTTCACCTAGTACTACTTTTTATCATTTTACCCCATTGGGTAATAAAGCACAGAAAAGACATGGACAGTGTGGACATTAACTTTATTACAGCTCTCATCCAATACTCTAGACAGCAAAAAGATAGAGGTAACGTGCCAACCAAATCAAACCAGCAGCTCCTTCGGGGGTAGTGCTACACGTGGGGGCTCATCCGGGATTGGCTGTTACCTCTAGCAACAAGACTGAGTATTTTATTCCACCATTTAGAGTCTAAAATTGTCACGTGTTGGACTGTGCTGGTGAAGAAGGAGTTAAGTTCACGTATTTGAAAGTTCTGAGTGCACGTGCAGTGGAGTGACATGTTCCAACAGCATGCTCAAAAAATAACTCAAGGTGGGAGGAGTTACCCACCCCTGCGTGAGACGAAAGAACAGAGTGTTTTGCCTGCCCCAAGAGAGAGGATCGTGCAAGCATGTCTGCGTACCCAACGCCAAGTGAGCGACTGAGGCCTATTAGGTCTCTCACCAAAGTCAACCTGATTCCAGTCCCCATCGGAGCTTCCCTGATGGACACTGGAATCTGCATTAAGACGCAGGGGCGGTTCGTGCTGTACATGAGCGGTGGTGTGGAGGCACTCGGTGTGTCTTGCCCCAGATGCACAGGTCCCTGCGAATGCGCGAAATCGCGGCATTAACCCCCTTAATGCCATTTACAAAAACTGCACTTTCAGTGCGCCTGCGCCGTTGTCTGTGGTGCGCATGCGCCGTAGACATCGGTGCCTGTCATTTCTGCAAATATCTTCTAAACCTTTTTAGGTTTGGGAGATATTTGTTGCACCTACAGGTAAGCCTTAATCTAGGCTTACCTGTAGCTTAATGTGGGTTAAAGGGGTTTATAACCACTTTAAATACTCAATAAATCCAATCCTAAACCATAGAAAAACACAATAGTCAAAAATAATATACACCATCTTAATTAAATATTTAAATTAAAAAATGAATTAAATACAAACTTGTGCTAAAATAATGTAAAAAAAAATTGAATAAAAAAACAGCGTCCAACGAGGAAAACAACATTTTATGAATGGGATGTTCAATTACGTCAACTATTATTATTAAAGCTATTGACATCCCAGTCAACATTCAAGCCATATGGTTTATAGTTCTTTAGATCATATATCCATTGAGTCTCCAATATTGATATTTCTATCCTGATGGAACTTCCTCTCCATTGGGGTAGGTATTTATCAATTGCCATAAACAAAGTTCCAGTCCCCATTATGGTATTTGGCATAATGTTTGGACAAATTATGTCTTCAAAACACAAGTTTTATATTTTCCACATGTTCATTGAAGCGCAATGGCAACATACGTACAGTGCATCCCGCATATTGCATGCTGCAAGGGCACTGGATTAAATATTTAGTGGAGCACTTCATAAAGGTTTGAATATTATAACATCTTTTAGTCTGCTGAGAAAGTTGTAAATTTCCTTCATACAGCAGAGTTATTATTACAGATAGTGCACTTGTAGAAAGTATAAGAGCCAGTCAAAGTGGTCTCGTGTAAGCGCCCAATTGTTATCAGTTGGTGGAGGTGGCGTCGCACAGAAATCTGATTTTCATCACAGGGTTTCTTCATCTCCTTCTGCCTGGGACTCGTACTTCCTTTGTGAACATTGTATTTATGGACATTTTTTTATTGCGCTGCACTTACTTCTATTTTGTATATTCTGCGAGGTGATGTGGATAACCTAAAGTGTTCAGCTTGCAACATTTCTGATATAACTGTGTTTGCACTGATTGTTCCATATTGCAATATGGGATTATTCCCCCAAGGGTTTTTTTTTTAGCAGCCAAGTAAATTAATAAAAAATTGTAACTGTTTGTAAAATCTTTAAAAATCTTAAAGATATTACAAACAGTTACCATTTGTGGATCACCTCACTTTCTGTCCCTGTGACAATTAGATATTAACAATTTTGGGTTGTCATGGAAACAGGGATTGGTGATAAAGCTTCAATGGAGACACCTTTTTCCCATGAGAACTCTTATGCCCTGTACACACGATTAGTGTTGCTCACGAATATTCGTATTGCGAATATTCGGCTCGAATATGGCATATTCGAGTATTCACGATATATTGCGAATTTCGCTGTGAATATTCGCTATTTCGAATATTCGTATTTTTTTAATTTTTTTTTTAGAACAGATCACATCCTAGAGATCCCCATCGACGTATAAAAGCATTGCTGGTATGATTAGAGACCTTGGGCCGAGTAGCTGCAGCGATCAATTTATATTGCCGAAAAATCGCAATGCGATTATTCGGCAATAGCGATATCGCGCGATTATTTTCGAGAAATTCGCAATATTGTTTTTAGCTAAAATAACACATATATTCGATTTCAGAGTGTTACTGTCGAAATTCCGCAATAAATTTCTCATTCGCATTTTTGCGAAATTACGATAAAATATCAAGAATATTCTGAGCCAATCAGAGTGCTCCTTCCGCATTTCTCGAATATTCGCAATTATTTTGTATTGTAATATATCAAGAATATTCTGAGCCAATCAGAGTGCTCCTTCCGCATTTGCCGAATATTCGCAATTATTTTGTATTGTAATATATCACGAATATTCTGAGCCAATCAGAGTGCTCCTTCCGCATTTGCCGAATATTTGCAATTATTTTGTATTGTAATATATCACGAATATTCTGAGCCAATCAGAGTGCTCCATTCCGCATTTCTCGAATATTCGCAATTATTTTGTATTATAAAATATCACGAATATTCTGAGCCAATCAGAGTGCTCCATTCCGCATTTCTCGAAAATCGCAATAGCGAAAATTCGCAATCATTTCATTTTCAAAAAATATCACGAATATTCGTATTTAGCGAATATATCTCGAATATTCGACTATATATTCGAGATATATCGCAAAATCCAATATGGCATATTCTGCTCAACACTACACACGATCGGATATCTGATTGAATCTAATCCGATGGATTTTTTCTTCCTATATCTAACGCGGTTACGTAAAACACTACGACGTGCTGAGAAAAATGAAGTTCAATGCTTCCGAGCCTGCGTCGACTTGATTCTGAACATGCATGGATTTTTCTCTGGAGTTCCACACAGAAGATCGTTGTTTTCTATCAGTTTTTTATCCATAGGAACATTTTAAAACATGTTGTATTTCTTTTCACCGATGGAAAACAAACCGATGGGGCCCACACACAATAATTTTTTCCGATGAAAAAGGTCTATTGGTAGGTTTTCATCAGACAAACCGATCATGTGTAAAGGGCTTGACTGGAGTGAATTTCCCTTCCTAGGGGCAAATTTCCTCTCACTTCCTGTTGTCTCCCTCCGTTTGTAAGTATGAGTAGTATGTAAGTCGGATGTTTGTAACTTCGGGACTGCCTGTAACTAGTTTGTGCAGGAGGAATAGTACCACATTGCTGGTATCAGTTGGAGGATAAGTGCCCCATTGATTGTGTTAGTAAGAGAAATGGTGTCTCGTCATTGGTGTTAGTTGGAGGAACAGTGCCCCAAGGGCAGGATAACGACAGGCAAAGGGCCACTTCCTGGCCCTGAGATGCAGTTTGGAGACCACTGCCTTTGATTATCCATCTACAGTGCATCGGGAAAGTATTCATAGTGATTTACTTTTTCCACATTTTATTATGTTACAGCGTTATTCCACAATGGATTCAATTCATAATTTTCCTCAAAATTCTACAAAACATTACCCCATAATGACAATATGAAAGAAGTGTGTTTCAAATCTTTGCAAAAAGAATAACATGTAAGTATTCACAGCCTTTTGCTCAATACTTTGTTAAAGCACCTTTGTCACCAATTACAGCCTCAAGTCTTTTTGAGTATGATACTAGAAGCTTGGCAAACTGATTTTTGGCCAGTTTCTCCCATTCTTCTTTGCAGGACCTCTCAAGCTCCATCAGGTTGGATGGGGAGTGTCAGTGTACAGCCATTTTCAGATCTATCCAGAGATGTTCAATCGGGTTCAAGTCGGAGCTCTGGCTTGGCCACTCAAGGACAATCACCTCCATGGCACCTCAACCCCCCCCCCATGTCTGCCGGTCCACTGGCACCCCATCAGCAGTGGGGATCAACGAGCACATCAGGGATTTGTGGGCACACAGCAGCAGGGATTGGCGGGCACACAGCAGCAGGGATCAGCGGGCACATCAGACAGGGGATCAGGCTGCAGAAAATATAAATTTTCTTTTTTAAAACACCTGAGTGGGCTCCGAGCGCAACATTGCTCTGTACATTGCTGCATTCAATCCACCCAGTTCTTGCCATTGAAAAACATCCCCACGTCTCCACGCTTCACTGTAGGGGTGGTGTTGGCCAGGTGATGAGTGGTGCCTGGTTTCCTCCAAACAAGATGGCCAATGAGCCAATGATGAGTTTAATCTTTGTTTCATTAGACCAGAGAAATTTGTTTTTCATGGACTGAGAGTCCTTCAGGTGCCTTTTGGCAAATTCCAGGAAGGCTGTAATGTGCCTTTTACTGAGGAGAGCTTCCACATGGCCACTTTACCATACAGGCCTGATTGGTGGAGTGCTGCAGAGATGGTTGTTCTTATGGAAGGTTCTCCTCTCTCCACAGAGAAATGCTGAAGCTCTGTCAGAGTGACCATCGGGTTCTTGGTCACCTCCCTGACTAAGGTTCTTCTCCCACGATCCTGGCGGTTCCAAACTTCTTCCATTTTTGAATGATGGAGGCCAGTCCACTTTGCTCATTGGGACCATCAATGCTGTAGAATTTTTTTTGTACCCTTCCCCATATCTGTGCCTTGATACAATTCTGTCTCGGAAGTCTATCGTCAATTCCTTGGACTGCATGGCTTGGTTTGTGCTCTGACATGCACTGTTAACTATGGGACCTTATATAGACAGGTGTGGGCCTTTCCAAATCATGTCCAGTCAACTGAATTAACCACAGGTGGACTCCAATCAAGTTGAAGAAACATTTTAAGGATGATCAGTGGCAGCAGGATGCATCTGAGCTCAATTTTGAGAGTTGTGGCAAAGGGTGTGAATATGTACATGTGATTTTGTCTATTTTTAATAAATTTACAAAGATTTTGAGGTTGCCATTATGGGGTATTGTTTGTAGAATTTTGAGGAAAATACTGGGGCAGATTCACATAGAAATAGATTATCATAGCGTATCAGAAATACACTACGCCGACGTTTTTTACCTGGCTCTACGTGGAATTCAGGTAGATTTTGTCCAGTAAACGACGGCGGCGTAGTGTATTTCTCCCGTCGCAATCCATCTGCGCGAGTAGGGGGCGTGAATCATTTAAAATAGGCGCGTTCCCGCGGCGATCGATCTGCGCATGCTCCGTTCGCAGATTTCCCGCCGTGCATTGCGTGAAATCACGTCGTGATGTCATTCGTTGTTTATGTAGCGTCGTTTACGGGCGATCCTAGTCCCGAACGAGTTACGTAAACAAAAATAAAAAATAAAAAAATTCGAAGCGGGAACGACGGCCATACTTAACATGGGCTACGTAACGTTAGAGCAGCAAAAAGCTGCTCTAACATTACGTACAAAAAAATAGACAAAAGCGATTGCGAAGACCACTCGTATCTTCGGGAATCGCCGTAAAAAAACATTTGCATATCCCGACGCATCAAAACGACGCGAACTCCTCCCAGCGGCCGCAAATAGATGGCAGCGTAGACCTGAAGGCTTACGAAGACGTAAGCCTCTCGGATCGAAGCCCGAAGCCGCCGTATCATGGTTTGAGGATTCAAACTAGTGATACGGCGCGCGAAATTTGAAATTACTCCTGTCTAACACCAGTTAGACAGGCGTAATTGCTCTATGAATCTGGGCCACTGAATTTAATCCATTTTGGAATAAGGCTGTGAATTCCTTCCCGGATGCACTCTATCTATCTACCTGTATCCTATCCTATAATTTATTCTATCATTTATTAATTTATTTTAAATGATATTGGCTTTGTATTATGATTCTGCCCGCAATCTACCATGGACCTGTTCCAGCTTGGTCAACGTCTTTAGAAATAATAATAAATGCATCCATATATTAGAATGAGCTGTAGGCAGGTAAGATCAGGGTCGCCATCAGGGGGTACAGGCAGTACACCTGTAAGGGGCCCGGAGGTCCCCAGTGGCCCGGATGGCAACCCTCCCTTTTTTTATTAAATTTTTTTATAGAATTTTTTATTTATATATATTTTTTTGTATTTATTTTTGTTTTTTTATTAAAGGGCCCAGAGGTCCCCAGGGCCCGGATGGCAACCCCCCTTTAATAAAAAATAAATATTTTTTTTTATAAAACATAATTTTTTTATATATATTTTTTTTTAATTAAATATGTATATATATATATATATATTAATATACAGTATATATTAGAGGTCCCCAGAGCCCCAGATGGCAGCCCCACTCTTTTGAATTTGTTTTTGTATATTTGTTTTGTTTTTATTAAAGGGCCCAGAGGTCCCCAGGGCCCCGGATGGCAACCCCTCTTTTTTTTTATAAAAAAAATGTAATTGTTTTTATATCTTTTATCTTTTTATTAAAGGACCCGGAGGTCCCCATGGCCTCAGATGGCTACCCCCCCCTTTTTTTCTATATTTTTTCTTTATATTTCTTTTTTTTGCAAGGGCCCCAGAGGTCCTCAGGGCAAACCCCCCCCCCCTGGCGGCACTCTCCCCCCGTTTCTTAAACCGTGGCACCCCCACGCTTCTCAATTCACGGCCCCCCGCTTCTCAATTTGCGGTAGACCTCCAGGGGGCCAATGCCTGAAGCTGTCTAAGGGTCGTCATAATTCCTGATGGCGGCCCTGGGTAAGATGCACACATTTTTATTGTTCTTTTTGAATGGCTGTACTGGATAATAAGTACTGAGTTTGTCGCATGCAGCAACCAAGCCCACAACAGGTGCTTTCACTCTGTTCTCTCTACATGACATTTTATGCTAAGTATGACAAATGTGCATGTTATTCAAGCCATGGCAACTGAGCTCTTGCTTTGATGCCCAGCAAAAGCTAATAGTGCCACTTGAAAACGGCTTATGCATTCATCTTTTGAGCTGACTTAACATATTTCAAAGTTTCATCATGAGAAAATGTCATTTTTTTTGTGATTTGTAGGGGCTTTTTCCCCCAGTCTGGCTCGCAGCGCTTAGTAGTATTGGAGTTCCTATTCTTAGGCACCTGCTGCTGTGATAATTAATCTGAGCTTGCTGTTTATCACTTCATTCCGCAGCTATGTTAGCTTTCTCTTCGGCTGAAGAAAGCACATAAGTGCCAAATTAAGCAGGCAGCTAGAAACAAGGCCAATAAATGTATGTCTAGAGAAAAGACCACACACAGAAATCAGAGTTTAAAGTAAAAATCTAGGTTTAATATTACTTTAGATAGTTGATTTGGGCCAAGCTGGCCCTAATGAACTGTTTACATTACTTAAGTATGCGGCCTTTACGTGCTCTGTAATATACTGCAGTAGCGCTAGCTACATACAGTACATGTAGGTAGGTGCAGGTATTCTTTCTGCCTGTAGATGGCAGTGTGTCGTTTCTACAGAGGAAGAAAAATCTGCTAAGGGAATTGTACCTTTATGGATTGGTTCTCTCTGGGTAAGCAGATATCTGGTTTCACACCCAATTTCCGCAAGAGTTCAGGCAGTCATCTTAATGTGGGAACCTTTCAAACAGGGACCCCAAATCCTTTGGATACACTTCTGTGCAAGTGGTAGGTCAGAAAGGGGGATCCATCTGATAGGGACAGCATAAACCAATGGGAAAGGTTCTTGGCAAGAACGGACGCGAGGGGCACTGTCTGGGTCATCTAACCTTTCTGAGGATCTCTTTCAGTGGGATATTGCAGATCAGTTGTACAGCATACCTACCGCCACACCTCCAACAGAAGCCATCCTCCAGTAATGTTACAGTGTAAACTGACTATTCTACAGTATGCAAATCAGCTGTATACATTTTTCATCAACAGCAATTACAGTTGAACCTTGGATTACGAGCATAATCCTCTCCAGGAGTTTGCTTGTAATCCAAAGTACTCGCATATCAAATCAAGTTTTCGAGTTTTCAGATTGAAGTCAATGGAAACGAAAATAATTTGTTCCGCATTGACTTTAATGGGATGCAATACTGAATGTGGCCAGAGGTGGGGGGCACCAGAGAGCGCCGAAAACGTCAGAAAAGGCCCGAGGACACATTGGCTTGTTTCATGCGCCCCTGTACCTCAGGCCAAATGAGTTACTGCAGGCCAATGTTTGGCTTTTCTTGGCTCCTGCGCCCCTGTACCCCAGGCCAAATGAGGTACTGCAGCCCTATTTAGCTTGAATTCTGTTTGTCTTGTGAGTCAACACTTGCAAACAGAGTCAGAATTTTAAAAAAAAAAGCTCTTTGATGCCCGCTGGCCATGGGATCTCCCCAGGGGCTAGTAGTTCTCTTCCCAAGTGTATACAGGGAAGAGGGGAGGGGCCTCTGACCTGGGCATGTATCAACAAGAGTGTACAAGCAGGGAGACTCACTTGTATACTGAATAGTGAAGTGGATACACGCCCGAGTCAGAAGCCATTCCCCTCTCCACTGTATACACTATGAAAGAAAACTACTAGCTCAGAGAGATCCCACGGCCTGTGGGCACCATAGGGCTGTCGATTGCCACCTCACCCCACTGCATACTAAACTGGCAGCCAGAGGTGTAGGGGCAGATGCCAGGTCTTGCCCCCCCCCCCCCACAGTGGCAGAACACCAGGGCCAAGTTGCAAGTGCGACTGCTGCGACCTTGATAGTTCAGGCTCTGCCATTGGTGACTTAGAAATGTAGTGTCAATCTAAAGGGCTTTGGGCAATACTAGGCAAGTCTATTCACTCACTCATTTTATGGGGCTATCAACCTTGACAAGATCCAAGGAGCAAGGGTGATAACCCCACCAATTTCATTGCATAAAAAAGAGCACTACTACCTTTTCAAAGGAAGTACCTATTCAATGGCTGTACTGCTAGGATCAGTGGGTATTTACAAAATGCTCCAAGGGGAGCCCAGTCCTAATGCTACAGGCAGCCTACTGTTGTCCCACCAACACCAATGATGGGGCGCTATTCCTCTTACTGACAGCAATGATGCGGCATTGTTACCAATGCCAGGATATTTTCTTCTCCTACAGTCCATAGTACAGCCCCTCTAAAGTCTGAAGGATAACAAACTGGCCCTTTGTTTTGAAAGTTTAGAGACCCCTATCCTAGATCATAGTATACATTGGAGAGGGGTTGGCTGGTGCATTGGCTCCAGTGGTAACGATCATGTAACTGCTCACCAGTGCTTATTGATGAAAGTTGCACATAAAGCCTTAAAACCATAAAACCTGCAATGCTTAGACCTTAGTGTATAGTCAGGCGAAAGCAGTTGGAATGTGAAATTGCAGTTTTAACCCATCATTACTACACTAGCATTTAGAGTCACTCCATTTAGGCAACAGTCTGTAATTTCTTCATGTCACCGAGCAATGCTAGTAATAAAACCATCATGTTTTAAAAAGAATTGTTCACTTTTATAGCAAAACCCCTGATAAGCAATGTGGCTGGATGACAGTTGAAGGTGCTTTGTGCATTTCAGAATGCAGAAGTACAAACAAAATTTTAGTCTTAAGGACACTGATGTCCTCAAGCAAAGACTTTGTCAGGTTGTCAGAAGATGTAAACTTGCAGCAAAGAGATGGACTAAGCACACTTGAAAGAACACGTGTGTTCCAAAATGATGTGCTAGCAGAAAACCAAGGAGACTTTGGCTTTTGAAATGTTGAATTTCGGTGTCATCTCACTGCTAGAGATAAAACAAGCGGTTGGTATACAAGCAATTTAAATAAAATGTAAAAAAATACTCTGTGCTGACATGACTATATCAGTTAGGCGGCGTACACACGAGGGGATATATCCGATGAAAACGGTCCGCGGACCATTTCCATCGGATATGTCCGATCGGGAGTTTGATCCGATGGCGTGTACACACCATCGGATCAAATTCCTCGCCGCCGGACGGCGCGGTGACGTAGTGGTGACGCGGCGGTGACGTTGACGCCGCCGCGTCACCGCCACGTCACCGCGCCAGGAAGTAAAACACTTCCGCGCATGCGCCGAATCCATTCGGCAGCGGCGCGGCGGCGGTGGGGGCCGACATGTCTGCTGGTAAGTGTACTAACCAGCAGACATGTCGGGCGGACAGATTCCCACCGGATAGATTTCAAAGCTTGCTTTGAAATCTGTCGGGTGGAGAAATCTGTCCGCTAGCCCATACACACGAGCGGAGATGTCTGCTGAAACGGTCCATCGGACCGTTTTCAGCGGACATATCCCCTCGTGTGTACGCGGCCTAACACTGGTTGGATATAGGCCTCTTTCACGTGGCCACCAAGGCCTGCACACCACGAACAGACAAATTGTATAGCCGGCAGGTGTTGCGTACAGGCAGTCCATTCATGTCTATGAGAAATTGAAAAAGGGATACAACTAGAAGTACATGGGAAACTTTACTTTCCAATACCTCTGTTGATGGCCTTATGCTTTCCTCGTTTTTGTAATATACTTTTAACAAATGATCACCAGCCAATGGATAATGAGCCACATGTGTTTCTTAGTTAGACTGATGTTGCTCTGGGCAGCCTTTTAGCACTCACTCAGCAGCCATTACCTACCTGAACACCAGCTGTAGTAAGAATCTCTGAGAAGTGGTAAACTAAGCTGAGGTTGAATAATTTATAAGATTTAATTGAAATAATTCCCATTATGTTTAGAAAAAGTTTATCATTCACATTTCTGCTCATGCTTTAAGTGGGTCACTTTCATCTGTTATATGAATGCTGAAAACTAGTGCCAGGAAAAGGTCCTCCAGCTCTATGCCTATATCCCCCACCCCACCCCTCATTGGAGAGAAAAAGTGATCAGACAAGTTGGAAAACTCTGTGCAGTATTTTCTCTGTTATAACCAGTCATCTGTCCTACTGCCCCCTCCTGTGAAACTGGCCAGAGAATTGGCCTATGGTCATGTCTTTTGAGAGCTTCAGCAGCAGATGAGGCCCTACCCGATTCTTCGAAAGTTTTTAGGAAAGTGTGTAAAAGGTAGCAATGTTGGAGGTCTCTATGTCTTGACATTCACACAGTGGGGAGGTTCAGGCTAAAACATCAATCCATAAAATCAAAGGGGACAACAGGCAGGACATTGCTCAGCTGCCTGATGCAGAAAGGACACTCCCTTCAATAGGCACGTCCCCTTGAAGACGCTGCAACATTTCGGGGCATTTGCCTGATGAAGGGGTTCTGCATGGCCCCAAAATTTGAAATTTACTTCTGTGATACCGTATGATCATTTTTATTTTGTTTTGGACGTTATTTTGAAGATCCATTGTGTGCTGTGCTTTGACTTGTGATGGATGGGAGTTTCTGAAAGGGACAAGCATTTGCAATCCAGATGCAATGTAAGTGTGTCTATGTCCTTTTTCAATTTTTATCTACTGGGTTTTATGGTGCTTTAAGATTTTTCTAAAGTAACAATGTCATTTTACATACTATTGTGATAATCGTATACTTGAGACTACGAAATTGCTGCCAGTAACAAAAGGATACAAATATGTGCACCTGTTTGCAATAAGATTGTTTTTGACAGTACAAAATCTGTATGTACTGTATTTTCCGGCGTATAAGATGACCTTTTGGACTTAAAAACTTGCCTCAAAACTCGGGGGTCGTTTGATATGCTGGTACCAGACCTCGGGCATCCATTATTCAAAAGCCATGCCTCCTCCTTGTGCTGTTCCGTGATAGGCGGAACACTTGGTTTCCCAGCAGAGCCCCTGTTTGGTGTTCCACCTATCACGGATGTCTTCTCTTCCTTGGCTTCGAACGAGAGGACCTTCGTGATAGGCGGAGCACAGGCGCCTATAGCTGAACAGCATGAGGAGGAGGCGCGGCTTTTGAATAATGGACACCCGCAGTACAGGAATAAGGTATGGCAGAGTGAGGCATATTGATGGCACAGTGAGGCATGTTGATGGCACAGTGAGGCATGGGATGGCACAGTGAGGCATGTTGATGGCACAGTGAGGCATGTAATGGGCACAGTGGGGCATGTAATGGGCACAGTGAGGCATGTAATGGGCACAGTGAGGCATGTAATGGGCACAGTGGGGCATGTAATGGCACAGTGAAGCTTGTAATGGGCACAGTGAGGCATGTAATGGGCACAGTGGGGCATGTAATGGCACAGTGAGGCATGTAATGGGCACAGTGAGATTTGAAAAAAAGCTGAATAAAGCCTGTTCCTGTCAGCATTTTTTCCTGTCAGCGGTTGTTCTGGCTACCCCAGACTAGTAGGGAGGGGGTCGTCTTATACGGCGAGTATATCCCAAAAGCAAAATTTTAGCTGGAAACTTAGGGGGTCGTCTTACACGCCCAGTCGCCTTATACGCCGGCAAATACGGTATGTTGCTAATTTCATAATTGCAAAATGTCACATTCTACTTAGAACTGGGTCTTCTTCACTAACGGCAGTAAAAATCCTAAAGGCATCGGCACTTTGCCAGAAGGCTCGGAGCTGTAATTAAAAGATTTACTCTTAATCCTGGTTTATTTCAGGCAGTCGAGCCAACAACTACTTTAAACCTCTTTGATCATTAATTCATATTTTATACACAATTTTATTTTAAGGACAATGAAGAAGTTTACCATTTCAGTCAGTAAATCAAGAGAGAGCTGTGAATGAAAATGATAGACCGAAGCGCCGCAGGTTTACCAGTTTCAGTCATTGCTCTTCCCATCACAAAGAACCCATTCACACCAAATGAAGTGGGATGCGTGAACAGATGTCCTCAATCCACTCACCAACAGATACCTCTATGCCCCCCAACCCTGTTACTCCATATGCCTGATGATCAGACTGACACCATTTGGAGAAAAAAGAAGCCATAGTGGCCATGTATTAACAAATACCCAACATATAAAAAATTCCTTTAGACACATGTGGCGGTACCCTCGTAAGGGCTGCTGAGTGTTGTAGTCGGTCCGTCACCCTGCCCAGGCGGCACACAATTTTAAGCATCCAGGAACATGAAAAAATCCTTGCACTTGGTTTTCTTTTGAGGTATAGAGAAATCATGAGATGCCCAGATGATTGAAAGTCAATGTTGGGACTGAACTATATATTAGACATGTGCATTAGTTTTCGTCCAAATGCATTTACATCCAAATTTCTGGGATTTTCTCATTCGTTTTACCCAACGACAACGAACGCACAGAATAAAAAAATCCGAAAGATCCAACATAAAAAATGCTTTATTTTAGTTTCTTTGCAACAGTTCGATATAGATAGAAGATTCAACATGATGGTGACAATAGCGATCCGTGTCTATCGAACCTGCGGTTGAATGTTCCTAACTTAACTCTATTAGTCTGAGATTATTCGACATAGAGAGGAAAGATTTGACATTATAGAGACATGAAGATTCGATGAAGCAGCTAAAAACATACGATCGCTGCGAGCAGAAATTTATGGTCAAATGCTCGGCCCATAGATTATATAGGAATTCTAATGTTGGTTGACTAGTAATAATAATTATTAAATATAATTATTACTAGTCATACAACATTACAATTCTTCTATAGCTTGTACTATACCTGTAGGTGGAGAATTCGACAAATTTACAATTGCAGCATCGTATAGTTTAGTTGCTTCGTCGAATCTTCTTAGAACATCCGACAGACACCATGAGCCTTCAATTGACAGATTGGACCTTAATTCATTTGGATTTTCAGACGAATGCATTTTTTAATGAAACAAAATAAATAAAAACGAATTTCGGGAGTAACTAAATAAATGTATTTTTTGGACGAAACTAAATATTTCAGTGTACACATGTCTACTATATACACTCACAGTATATACAATCTCCTCTCTTCCTCCAGCACATCACTTGCTTGCAGACTATCTCTCCTCAACACCCCCCAGCACATCACTTGCTTGCACTTCCAAGACTAGCTAGCACTGGTTTGTAGTCCTGACACTAGCTCAGCCAGGCCTAAAGCAGATGCTCTTTGCAGGCAGGGACCGCAGGCCCCTTTAGTGTAGCAAAATTGTAGGTAGTCCCAGTGCTAGCTGTCCATGTGGCTACTGCTCTCAGCACCACCTATTTAGGCACTGCCAGCCCTCATGGCTGTAGCTGCCCCACTGCCATGCCACCACAAAACTCTTGACTGGCACTGCACCCATTCCAAACTGCTCTTCCCAGTCCTCTCCTTCCCTGTTAGCCCAGTCATGTCTGGCCTTCGCCTATTTTTTAAAAAAAATGTAATTCCTCATTCATTTCTTTACAGGAGAGTACAAAGGAAGCCAACAGAAAGCAAATTAATTTCTTAAGGGCACCCTACTTGCGGTGAAGCCCTATACATATCCTATACATATATATATATGTATATATATATACATATATATATATATATATATATATATATATATATATATATATATATATATATATAAAAATAAAAAAAATCTGTTATTTCTCTTTTTGCTTATTTCTCCTAGGGTGTGTTTCTATCTCGTTGTTTCCCCTTACATTTTCAGTTCTCCTGTTATTTTTAGTCCTATTATACATACACTTACCGACTTCCCCCCCGCTAAAAAAAAAAAAGAACATTTTTAATCAGCCCTCACTCCCGACACCCAGGAGGGAGGTGGGAGACCCCTGTCCAGATTCCTTCTTTGCTACCAAAGGAGGTCTCAGACTAGGGTGACCAGACATCCCCGGTTTCCGGGGACAGTCCTCGGATTTAGGACACTGTCCCCGGACCAAGTCTGTCCCCGGTTTTGTCCCCGGATTGGATTTGAACAGGGGCTGGGGCAATTTGAAAGACAGTCAGTGCAGAATAAAAAAAAGAATCTGAATTACACACCCCCGTTTCGCCGCTCCTACTAGCTTAGGGGTGTATTTTTTTCCTTTATGTGCCTGCCTTCTTACCTCTGCTCCCCACCCAGTAGTAGCCAGGGCCCTTAGAGTAATGCCGTGTACACACGATCATTTTTCGGCATGAAAAAAAACATAGTTTTTCAAAAACGTCATTAAAAATGATCGTGAGTGGGCTTCACATAATTTTTCAGGTTTACGACGTAAAAAACCCACGCATGCTCAGAAGCAAGTTATGAGACGGGAGCGTTCTGGTAAAACTACCGTTCATAATGGAGTAAGCACATTCATCACGCTGTAACTGAAAAGCGCGAATCGTCTTTTACTAACACGGAATCAGCTAAAGCAGCCCAAAGGGTGGCGCCATCCGAATGGAACTTCCTCTTTACAGTGCCGTTGTACGTGTTATACGTCACCGCGCTTTGCTAGATAATTTTTTTAAAACAATGGTGTGTGGGCAACGTCGTTTTTAATGATGAAGTTGGAAAAACGTTGTTTTTTGGATATGCTGAAAAATAACGTTTTTTTTTTATGCCAAAAGATGATCGTGTGTATGCGGCATAAGGCTTGACAGGCTGTGAGGCGGACGGTGGAGGCGACGGGCATTGAGTCGCTGATTGCCGCCATTACTAGTAAAAAAAAAAATATGTCCCCAGATTTAATTAAAAAAATCTGGTCACCTTATCTCAGACCCCTCCCCCGTCTCCAAGTAATCTCTTCCCTTCTTCCGACTGTACGAAAGCTGCTCACGGTGTGTACGCGGCATAAGATTATCTAATATCAAATAAGGTAATTTCAACTAGAAACTGGAAAAGTTGCAACCTGGTAGACAAAAGCATAAACTCTTGCTGACTGGATATGGCATACAGTATATGCGGCAGCAAGCAAGGTTGGCTTTAACGCCCAGGTGCCACACATACAGTATGCATCCATGGCAGCATGAGGTTGTGTGCTAAGAGCATGCTCACTGCATATTCCCTTCACACTAAATGAGCAGTCATGGCTTCTGGAAAGGAACCAGCCATACAGGATCCAGATCTCATGACCACTGTGAGAGCCAGAACAGGGGTCAGAAGACATCCTCCTGTATGTGGTGGGTTGTGAGGCAAAGTGGGTGCAAGGTGGACAAAGTTATTGGGCGCCAGACACTTTGCGCTCCTAGCACACAGACAGACACGCATATATGCAGCCCCACGGAAAAAAGTCCAGTCCAATGGGGCTGCATATATGCATACTGTCCGTGTGAAGGGGTTAAAATAAAAAACATGTTATACTTACCTGTTCTGCCCAATGATACTGCACAGAGAGGTCCCCTAACTCCTCTTCTGGCAGCCGGCTGCTGATGCTGACAGTTTCTTTCTGTTGTGGGTGCCTTCTAGAAAAAGCTAGGAAGCACCCTATTCTGTATACTCCAAAGCTGGAATATGCGCATCCATAGACACATTCAGCACTGGTATACCACGCCCCTTCTCCCTCCCAGGGCTGGACTGGGACAGAAATTTTTCCCTGGACTTCATCCAGACTGGCCCACTTTGACACTAGGTCTCTCCCATGGTGGCTGGACAACTCCCGCACCCCCCCCCCCTCCCTGGCCACCCAAGCTCCCTCTCCCCCTTCACTAGCCACTAGCCATTCTACTTTATTAGAGTAGAACATCTGGGACAAGATTAGGCAGAAGGGAGAAACTCCCAGGCGATAGCTGTTGAGTCAGCTGTCTGTCCCCTCCCCCATACTCCTCTGTCGTCCCCCCTGCTCCTCTGGTCCTCCCCCTGCTTCTTTGTTCCCCCTAGGTGAGCGCTGCAGGGAGGGAGAGGTGGTGAGCGCTGCAGAAAGGGAGAGACAGAGGAACGGAGGGGGGCGGCAGTCCACTGTCACTGAAGCTGGCCCACTGAGCCATCGGCCCACCGGGAAACTCCCTGTAGTCCCAATGGCCAGTCCATCCCTGCTCCCTCCTGAAAGGAGTTTGACTGAGGGCAGAAAAAGCCTATGGCTCCTGTGACAGCAGGAAGTGAGTGGAGTGGTGCTGCAGCCAGGACAGAGCTGGAACAGTGATATGGAGCCAGATAAGTGTTTAGGGACTGGGGGGGTTAGACATGTAGTGGGGCATTTTTTACCTTAATGCAGACTTTGGAACTACTTTAAAGTACAATGCAAGACAAGAGGGTTAGGAGGACCGTGCTCATGAGTTTCATTGACTCATAACTAGTTCTGCTGCTGCCAGACTAATACACCTTACTAACCGATCTGTGTCTGCTGCCCCTCTCTGCAAATCTCTCCACTGGCTTCCTCTACCCCACTGTATAAAATACAACATACTACCACAACATACAAGGCCATCCACAACATCGCCCCCAGCTACATCACCAAACTCATATGCAGATATTGCCCAAATCGTCCCCTCCGCTCCTACCAGGACCTCCTGCTCTCTAGCTCCCTTGTTACCTCTCCCATGCTCGCCAGTGTTGCCAACCTACCAGATTGAAATTCACTGGCACGACACCAGAAATTTACTGGCGCAGCCACGTTTTTACTGGTATTTCACAAAAGTTATTAAATTAAATTTTTAGGTGCAAATTTCAATATTTAGGCTACATAAAAAGTACGCTAGGCAAATAGCAATGTGATTTAAGGTAAATTTTAAGGTAAAAAAACATATTTTTGTTATTTCCGATATAATAAGGGCAAATTATTTAGTCACATCACCCCCTGCCTCCATCCCCCTCTGCAGTGCCACAATCTCCCCCTGCCTCCAATCTCCCCTGCCTCCAATCTCCCCCTGCCTCCAATCTCCCCCAGGCCCCCTACCTCCATCGTCCCCTGCCCCAATCCCCCCTCTGTGGTGCCACCAACAACCCCTGTCTCCAATCACACCCTGCCATTAACACCCCCTGCCTCCAATCTCCTCCTGCCTCCATTGCCCCCTGCTTCCATCCCCCTCTGTGGTGCCACTGCAGCCACCATCACCCATCACCCCCTGCCTCCAATCTCCATGCGCAGTTCCAAGCCGAACCGATCTCGGCTATTTTTACTGGCACATTCCCGCAACCACGGACCTTTACGAACGGGGGAAAAAAGTGCCTGTTTTTATGAGCTGTCCGTAAAAATACGGACGGTTGGCAACACTGATGCTCGCCTACAGGACTTCTCCAGTGCCTCTCACATCCCCTGGAACTCCCTGACCCAGTATGTCTGGTCAGCCCCTTTAGGCGGATCCTTGAAAACTCACTTATTCAGGGAAGCCTTTCCCACCTCCATCTAAGAACTGTACCCGAGTCACCTCCATCAGATTATCCCCCACAGCTATTACCTTTTGTACCATCTACCACCTCCCTTTAGATTGTAAGCTCCACGAGCAGGGCCCTCCTGTACCTTTTGTATTGAACTGTATTGTATTTGTACTGTTCCCCCTTTTTATTGTAAAGCACTGCGTAAACTGCTGGTGCTGTATAAATTCTGTATTATAATAATAATAATAATAGTTCTGCTAGCTACTAGTGCATTCATTCCCATTTATTGTGCATCAGCTTGCAAAAGCTTATCTCAGTTCTGCTAACTTGGCAGGTTCACTTTTTATATAAACACATCTCTATTAAAAAAATAAAAAAATAAGGGCTGTTGTTTATAGACGGTACAAAGATCCGGCACTATGTATGCGTTCAAATCTAGACGTTACGGAAATACTTTCAAACCTCCAAATGGCAACATCAATATACATTCCTACAAAAAAAAGAAGCTGTTTGTTGTCCGGTTTATGTATGCAAATAGCCCTTTTGCATCGTTCTGGAAGAAAAGTAAACAGACTCGCGTCCCTGTGCCGCGTTCTCCCAGTTCGCATTCTCAGTTGAAAGCGGAAGAAACCGATTTTCTTAAATAAGTTTTCTCAGACGCTGTGAATTCGAGCAGCTACTCTACAAAGGCAAAGCTGCGGGCTGCATGCTAGAGATAAGGCTTTTACAGTGCTTCTAGATGGCGGCAGTTAGAAAATATAATCACAAAGAGCTATTTGATTAAGTCTTTCATTTTCCTGTTGTTGAAATTCACGAGGAGCTCTGCTCCAGGCCACCAAAGCTGCTTTGTGAGAGATAATCAATGTATATGGTACGTTAAAATATATAAACTGGAGGAGTCATCAGAACCATGGCGTGTTATAGACAACCTGGCCGTTACTTGAGAGTGAAGGAATTACATAGCTTCAAGGACAAGTGCCCAAAGAGGACCATGGGACTGAGCTGCTTTCCCGCATTTGATAACATAACAATACACCGGCTCATTTGTAAATAGCAACACTAAAGGATATAAAAGTAATTGCTGACTGATAGGCAATACCTATATATTCCCCTTGTTCCAAGATTCCCAAGTAACCTGACTGTCTGGGTTTTTATTCAGTATCTGATTGCTTGGGCTCTGTTAACCACTTAAAATGGAGGTTCACCCTCCAAACTAATTTCAGGCATGCCATGGAGCCCACCCACTCGACCGGCAGTATGCCGGTGTTTATTTTTTTTCTATACATACCTTTTTACAGGCTCTCGTCCCCTCCGGCGATCCCGCGTGACTGGGCGTTTCCAATCACAGGCTGTGATTGATGTCCCTCAGCCCGGCGCATACAGCGCGTCACGAAATGCCGAAGGAACCCGAACGTCTGTGCGGCCCTATACGGCGCCTGCGCACCGACGTTCGGGTTCCTTCGGCATCTCGTGACGCGCTGTATGCGCCGGGCTGAGGGACGTCAATCACAGCCTGTGATTGTAAACGCCAAGTCCCGCGGGATCGCCGGAGGGGACGAGAGCCCGTAAAAAGGTATGTATATATAAAAAAAAAAACACCGGCATACTGTCCGTCGGGTGGGTGGGCTCCATGGCATGCCTGAAATTTGTTTGGAGGGTGAACCTCCCCTTTAAGACCCGGACCTTTAGGCAGGTAAAGTACCTGGCCAGTTTTTGCGATTCGGCACTGACAATTGCGCGGTCGTGCGACGTGGCTTCTCAACAAAATTGGCGTCCTTTTTTCCCCACAAATAGAGCTTTCTTTTGGTGGTATTTGATTACCTTTGCGGTTTTTATTTTTGCGCTATAAACAAAAATAGAGTGACAATTTTGAATAAAATGCAATATTTTTTTTTTTTGCTATAATAAATATCCCTCAAAAATATATATTATTATTTTTTTCCTCAGTTTAGGCCGATACGTATTCTTCTACCTATTTTTGCTAAAAAAAATTGCAATAAGCGTTTATCGATTGGTTTGCGCAAAATTTATAGCGTTTACAAAATAGGGGATAGTTTTATTGCATTTTTATAAAAATATTATTTTTTTACTACTAATGGCGGTGATCAGCATTTTTTTTTCATGACTGCAACATTGTGGCGGACACTTCGGATAATTTTGACACATTTTTGGGACCATTGTCATTTTCACAGCAAAAAATGCTATAAAAATGCACTGTTTACTGTGAAAATGACAATTGCAGTTTGGGAGTTAACCACTAGGGGGCGCTGAAGTGGTTATGTGTGACCTCATATGTGTTTCTAACTGTAGGGGGCGGGGCTGGATGTGTGACGTTATTGATCGTGTTTTCCTATATTAGGGAACACACGATCAATGACAGCGCCACAGTGAAGAACGGGGAAGCTGTGTTTACACACATCTCTCCCTGTTCTTCAGCTTTGGGGACCGATCACAGGACTCCAGCGGCGATCGGGTCCACGGCTGGGCACTTAAAGAGGACGTACATGTACGTGCTTGTGCTTAGCCATGCCATTCTGCCAACGTATATCTGCAGGAGGCGGTCCTTAAGTGGTTATTAAATAAAAAAATGAACAAAGCATATTCTTCTATAGTGTGTACTTGCCTTGATCCAAAGCACCTAGTGTGTAGTCTGAGTGGCAGGCACAGCACTATAAAGTGCCTCATGCGCTGTGGCATTAGAAGAATTGTGATATCTCTGACTTTTCAGTCCAACAAGACTGTCTATTACTCTGAAATTCCTCTAGCGCCGTTCTATGGAAGCAGTAGGTTTAAAGAGCACACCAAATGCTTAAAATAACTTCTTTATTAACTTCACTTTAATTCATATATAATACTGCTGCTTTGCAACAGACAGTCCATGTACAAAAACACATGTTGAATAAAGTATAACAGAAAATGGCTGTTCAAATATTCAATCTTGTCATTTAACATAAGATGGTGGATATATTTCTTTCTTCAGTATTTATACTCTCTCTCTGTAAGTTATTAAAGCATTCTCTAATTTCTCTGAAAGGTATAACTCTGTGGTTTGCAACTTGGTGCGGTTTAGTTTGGTTAGGTGAGTTTGCAGGGTTTGTTAGGTTTGCAGGGTTTGGTGAGGTTGATTTAGTTTGTGAATTAGTTTGGTGGAACTACAAGTGAACATATAACTAGTTCAGTATACACTTCTAATCACATTATTTACAATAGGAACATATATATAACTGTGTGACATACCTATTTGGCCCCTTTGCTTCCATAAAACTGGACTGGTTCTGTGTGTCTGTTCCGTTCTCTGTCTGTGGTGGAATACGTTCTAGCAGCTCTGCTGGGAACTTTCCAGACAAAATGAGTGTAAAGCTGGCTGTGATTGGCCAAGACTCCTGCTCAATGTGAGATTTGCTGTGATTGGCCAAGACTCCAGATGAGTCACAAAAGCTTAACTCTATGCTTTCTGGTTTCTTACCTTACAGTCACACAACAAATCTTAAAATGCATATTCTCTCTTTTTGCTTCTTTGAACACCACATACAACTGTTATATGACATCCAAGCATAAAAACACAGTGAATAACTCTGATTTTGTCTCTCACATATACACATGTGCAATACATTTAGGTTCTTAGCAGGTTTAGCTGTATATACATGTAGGTTATATTAGCAACCGAGGACAGGTTCTAACTGGCCAGCTATAGTCTGCTCTCTCTTTTCTCTACAATCTGCTTGTGGGTAAGTGCAGTGCAGTGCGGTGGCAGCAAACACTCAGAATACAGCTGCAGAGAACAGAACTTGTATTAATATAAAGTTCAGCAATTCACAAAAAGCCCAGCGAGAAGTCACCCGACTGTGAACACTCACAGTATACAACAGCAATGTTTAGCAGAGCAGGTCTCTGGCATGCCGACAGGGTCTGTCTTAAGGGCCGGAATGTGGCCTGGCCAGCACCTACTCAAATGGGAAGGGTTCCAGGAAGGATGGTGTGTCCCTATCTTTTCCCTACTCATCTGAGAGTCAGGAGCTTAAATAGGCATGGCCCAAGATGGCTGCCAGAGTCACATGGAGAGGCAACATCTAATCGGCTAGCTTCCCCAGAAAACGTAGGAAACCATAAAGGAGTTCCACTTGACTTCCCCTCCAACTGAAATGACGCTAAGGCAAGCACCACCTACAGTGTAGAAAGTAGACTGCACCTTCCTACAAGATGGCAGTGGCAGCACCCGAGAGCCCAGGGACAGATTGGCTTTGGGTGCCGACATCGCAGGTGCCCAGGACATTTTAAAAGTCAGCAGCTGCGGTATTTGTTGCTGCTGACTTAAAAAAATAATTGGCAGAACTCCACTTTAAGGGGCAGGCTGTAAGGCAATTGACTAGCTATAAGTAAGGTCATCTTTTGACTGAAATGCATTAGTGTTGGTTGGACTGTGGAATATTTTACTCTTTGAAAATAATAAAGAAGAAGCTTTTATACTTACATTGTAGCTGACATGTACTGATTTGGATATCAGTGGCGGCAACCACCTCCCTGATCTGTCAGCGGCACCCCCGACCTCCTCCCTGTAAGAGGACGGTTGTACGGGGTAAGCCTGGCACTTACCCCATCTAGGTAGTGGGTGGGCTTGCAGGCAGCGTGTCCTACCAGCGGTGTGTCCTATAAGCGGCGGCAGCGTGTCTTACGGGCAGCGGCAGCTTGTCCTAGCGTGATCCTCCACCCTCCTTCTAGGCATCCGACAGGATCGTCTGTCCTTTCAGCCAATCGGGTAACAGGTCTCAGACCTGCTTCCTGATTGTCTGGGAGGAGGATCAGTGTGGCGATTGCAAATATTAATTCGCTATGTCACACAGCTGGTTGGGCTCGGAGCGCAATGCTCTGCGCCCCAAGCCCACCCTTTTTTGAAGCCTAATAGAGCCTCTTGCTCTAATCACATGTTTCAAAAAAGTACACCCCGCGATAGGAATCCATAGTCTGACGCCCCTGCACATAGATCAGGGGGCTGGATGCATGGATAGAGGGGGGCGCCTGTGAGCGCCCTTAATGGACGAGACATCACTGACTGCTAGTCTGGCACAGTGATGTTTGAGTCTTAGCCTGAGAGCTGTTTGATCAGGTTGTAGCACCTTATTCCTCGTTTGAACAGGTTGTTCGTGATCATATACAGTAAGGCAGAATCAGTAGGTTAGAGTAATCAAGAACAAGCTAAAGACCACTCAGCAACTTCTTTCTGCAGTGCTTCAGTTGATATTGGCTACTGGGTGCCAATACTAGTGTGGAGTGTGCATAGTAATGTACATCCAGCTTGGGAAGTGTTATGCACATACGCCCACACTGATTTCCTTCTACCGACGTGAATCCGTCCTTCAAAAGACGATACTGCCATGCACGCCAGTGGATCGATAGACCCCAAAAATACATTATTTTAGGAATGCCAGCTCTTGGATGGCACACGTTTGGATACCAACAAAATACACTTTCAGTAAAGTCACTATATGTACAATGTGGCTCAGGGCTGCTGATAAGGGAGGACCACCAATCCTCTTGAAGGGGGCCCGGGCACACAGGGGGCCCAAACAGCAGGAGGATTTAGTGTGGTTTGGCGGAGGGGCAGTAAGATGCCCTGTGCAGCTCTCTGCAGCAGCTGAAGCCGATTTCTCCCCCTCC
Organism: Rana kukunoris; assembly: GCA_029574335.1. NCBI lineage: Eukaryota > Metazoa > Chordata > Amphibia > Anura > Ranidae > Rana > Rana kukunoris. The sequence goes on along the minus strand of CM056051.1, from coordinate 28,047,355 downwards.
TGATGGCTTTCAGCTGCTGCAGGGGGAGACACAGGGCATCATTCCTGTATTTGCTCCCCCGACACTGATTCCCCTCCCTGTTCTGCCTGCTTCTGACCCCCCCCCCCCGTGTGCCCCCTTGTCACTGTGAATATAACTTTTTTTATGCAAAAAAGCTAATTAAAGAGGACTAATTCACACAGGTTCTCTGTTACGTTTGTGTCCACTAATAATGTTTTTAGTGTATTTTTTGTGAAAATATGGTCTTGATATATTGGGGGGCCCTGCCATGTAGGCTTACGGGGCCCCATGAACAGCAGCCCTGATGTGGCTTGCGTGTGTGTGTAAAGTCGCACATCCTGGGTGCATAATAACCACAGTAAGGATACAATTTGTGTTTTCCTACATTATCAATGCTCTGTGATAAACTAATAAGCTTTAGTAAATCAGGCCCAGTATGCTCATTTGTTACAAGAGTTATTTTGCTACTAAGTGACATGTTTTTCAGTAAAGAACCGCTCTCGTGTGTTTCTTTTTATACATTTAATTGACTGACTAGTAAAACAAATGGACTGTTTCTGTGTGGAAGCCAGCTGAAATGGCTCAGTAAGCCGCCTGCGTTGTTCCAAATTTTGAGCAGCACAGATGGTACCAAAGCTTGGCAGAATTTAGCTTTGTTGACCAATAAATTGTTGAACAGTCCAAACTAGAAGTGTTTCTCCTTCCACTACTTATCTGCGAAAACCGCCTCATGTGTTATTTTGTTAGGTTAACAGCATGAGCAAGTATTTGTGTTATTTGTAAAGCATCTATTGTACTTCATATGAAAATGAAAAGGAAAAAATATGTAGTTGACAAATGCTAAACAATAGAATGTTTTATTTATTCCATCTGTTTATCTTCTAATTGGACAATCAGTTACTGTCGCATTGCATTTAGCTTGAATTATCATGTATTTTTTTTTTAAATTGCTGTGTCCTGAGCAACCACAATCTTCATGGGCCGAATATTGATGCATCATAAAAGCATTAGAGTACAGTGAATACTAGTAAAGTGAAAGATACCAGATAATCATAGACAGGGTTCGACAAATTTGCTTGGAATCTAGGAGCCAGCTAAAAAAGTTAGGAGCCAGAAAACGTGCCCGTCCCGACGAGCTCGCACGCAGAAGCGAACACATACGCGAGCCACGCCCGCATACGTAAACGGTATTCAAACCACACATGTGAGGTATCGCCGCGATCGTTAGAGCGAGAGCAATAATTCTAGCTCTAGACCTCCTCTGTAACTCAAAACATGCAACCTGTAGAATTTTTTAAACGTCGCCTATGGAGATTTTAAAGGGTAAAAGTTTGTCGGCATTCCACGAGCGGACACAATTTTGAATAGTGACATGTTGGGTATCAATTTACTCAGCGTAACATTAGCTTTCACAATATGAAAAAAAATTGGGATAACTTTACTGTTGTCTTATTTTTTTATTAGAAATAGTGTGCTTGTAAGACCGCTGCGCAAATACGGCATGACAGAAAGTATTGCAACGATCGCCATTTTTCTCTCTGGGTGTTAGAATAACAAATATATATAATGTTTGGGGGTTCTAATTAGAGGGAAGGAGATGGCAGTGAAAACAGTAAAAGATTACACATTAGAACTGCTGTTTTACTTGTAATGCCAACGGCCACCACCAGATGATGCCAGGTCACAGAAGGAAGCTTGGGACTTCACAAGGCCGCGGCCTCAATTACTAGTCGTCGCGAGCCCACCGCGATCGCGTGGCGGGGGAGGTGGGGGCGCACAAAGACACAGGCCGGGAACCGAAGAGGGTGACGTGGACGCGCCCGGGAGTTTCGAAGGGTAAGGTAAGTAAAACGGGGACTCCGGGGGGGGGGGGGGGGGGGCGGTCGTTGCTGTGAGATGTTTTTTTACCTTAATGCATAGGATGCATTAAGGTAAAAAAACTTTTACCTTTACAACCCCTTTAAGGGAAAAGTCTCTGCCACAGACCCTCCTTAGGATTGATATAGCGGAGATAATCCTCCTCAATAGAACTCACACCTGGATCTCCTTCAGGAAGTTGCAGTTAGGTTACTGACTGATAGGTGACCGACGTCTAGCCTCTCAGTACCCCATTACCTTGATCCCCGGTGGATGGTTGAGACCCTATTGGATTGCCAGCCGCTTTTGGTTCTCCTCAGACTCCCCACTGAACAGCTTCCTCTCAAAGGAACAACGCTTGGGATCTTCTCAAGATTGAGGACCCAGTTGACCACTGGGTCCCAGCCACAGCTCAAATGTTCCGGACCAACGTGGTCTTCGGAACCAGGAACACCGCGCGGCACGTGCACCCCGGCCTGGAAGGCCATTTTGCTGGGGCGTCGTGGTGTGGTCACCCTGAAGGTGGGTGCCGCACTGGAAGAAGACCCAAACCAATGGCGTCTGTCCCATAAACCCCCTTCCCCAGCATGCACAGCAAGGAATACCCCTCCTGATAGGGTGCTTGGGAAAAGCACCCAACCCCGACTACACTGCTGCCACCTGGGGTGAGATCAGCACCCCAGAAACGACAGAATGCCTTAATTCTTCCCACAAATAGAGCTTTCTTTTGGTGGTATTTGGTCACCTCAGTGATTTTTATCGTGACTGCGACATTACGGCAGACACATCGGACACTTTTGACACTATTTTGTGACCAGTGTCATTTTTACAGCGAACAGTGCTATAAAAATGCACTGGTTGCTGTGAAAATGACACTGTCAGTGAAGGGGTTAACCAGGAGGGGGCGCTGTAGGTGTTAAGTTTGCCCTAATGTGTGATTCTTACTGTGGGGGCATGGCTAGGCGTATCCCTATGATAGGGAACAGATGATCAGCAACAGGCTCACTAGGAAACACGGGAGAGGTTTGTTTACACTTACCTCTCCCCCATTCTTCCTCTCTGTGACCCGATTGTGGAACACCAGCGGGGATCGGGTCCGCTGTTCCCGCGGGGACGGTCACTGAGAAGAGAACTGGGTCACGAGAGTGCTGCCGGCGGTGTGCTCGCAACCCATGGCTGGGATCTTAAAGGGGATGTACATGTACGTCCTTGTGCCCAGCCGTGCCATTTTGTCGACGTATATCGTTGTGCGGCGGTCCTTAAGCAGTTAATGCACTATACAAATGTAAATGTGCCCTTCCTTGTAGGCATGTTTGTTAAGCAATTTTTATTTTATTTTTTTAAATCCAGTGCAAAGTGTATTACCTTGAGATTTTGCCAGACCAGCACTTCCTGTTGCAGGACCTGATAGTCAACACAACAGCCAATGACCTTCAGTCATTTTTTCCATTTATTATTATACAGGATTTATATAGCGCCAACAGTTTTTAAGCAGCACTTTACAATATAAGAAAGAGACAATACAGTTACAATACAATAAAATACAAGAGGATTAAGAGGGTCCTGCTCAGAAGAGATTACAATCTAATATGGTGGGGCAGGTGGTACAAAAGGTTGTAACTGTTGGGAATGAGCTGACAGAAGTGGTAAAAGATTAGCTGGAGGTGTGATAGAGTTGAGAGATGAGTTTTCAGGGATTGCCTGAAGGTAGCTAGAGTAAGGCCTCGTACACACGATCGGACATATCCGATGAAAACGGTCCGCGGACCATTTCCATCGGATATGTCCGATCGGGAGTTTGATCCGATGGAGTGTACACACCATCGGATCAAATTCCCCGCCGCCGGACGACGCGGTGACGTGGCGGTGACGCGGCGGTGACGTTGACGCCGCCACGTCACCGCACCAGGAAGTAAAACACTTCCACGCATGCGCCGAATCCATTCGGCGGCGGCGCAGCGGCGGTGGGGGACGACATGTCTGCTGGTAAGTGTACTAACCAGCAGACATGTCGGGCGGACAGATTCCCACCGGATAGATTTCAAAGCATGCTTTGAAATCTGTCGGGTGGACAAATCTGTCCGCTAGCCCATACACACGAGCGGAGATGTCTGCTGAAACGGTCCATCGGACTGTTTTCAGCAGACATATCCCCTCGTGTGTACGAGGCCTAAGAGATAGCCGAACAGGTTGAGGTAGAGGTAAAAATGCTGTACTTACCTAGGCAGGGTTGTAAGAAGCCAACCTGGTTGGTTCCAGAATTTGATGGGTGATCGCACTCGATACTTCTGGGACGTTCTAGCTGATCATATACTGATGAATATTAGCTTACATAACTAGTCGTGAAGCAAAAAATAATCTCCTAAAAGCGGAGGTCCACCCTAAAAAAAAAAAAAAAAATTGCCAAAAAGGCTCAACATTTTTATTTATTTTTTTATAATTTTTATACTTACCAGAAATGGCTGTTGCTGGGCAGATCGTCCTAATCTGCCACTTCCTTGTCCGCGGTGATCCTCTCTCTTCTCCTCCTCACGTTGCCTCCTGGGAAATGGTGTGCTGTCTTCTGGGAACTGTGTGTCTCCCAGAGGACAGCCGCTCATTCACAAAGCGGCGCGTGACTCGCGCATGCGCAGTAGGAAATGGTGGCGACGGCACACGATCCGGAGGATGGATCGCCTCGGGCTGCACGCAAGACAGGTAAGCGTACTTATTAAATGCCAGCAGTTACAGTGACTTTTACATTTTTTTTCCCAGCCGGACCTCCGCTTTTAAGTAGGAATAAACTGTAGTTGAGCACCACAAACTGAAAATTCTATTCACTTTATTTTTAATAATCAAAGCAAACTCACCCATCCATCCATGTCTCCACGCTTTATTTTTTTGAGAAATTACATTGAAAACACCCCTATGGCATTCAGTGGTGGCCTCTCTATACGGGGCGCCAGCCCCCCCCCCCCCCCCCATACATGCACTGGTTTGATAATCTACATGCAGGGCGCATGGATTTAAATTTTTTATTAAAAAATTTTAAGCACGTGATTAGAGCTTGAGGCTCTTATTGGCTTAAAAATGGGTGGGCGCAGGAGGCAGAGCACTGCGGTCTTGAGCCCACACAGTTGTGTGACAGTAGCGAAATAATATTCTCTATTGTCTTCTCCTGGCCAATCAGGAAGTGGGTCCCGAAACCCGATTGGCCAGGGAGTCTTAGGACCTACTTCTTGTTTGGCCAGGAGTAGAAACAATGGCTCGGTGTCACAGCAAGCTGCAGCAGGTGAAGGGACAGCTTCCAGGAGCCTAATCCTGGATCACCAGCACCACCTTCTAAGGTAAGGATATGGATGGTGTCCAAACTGTCTGCGTGGGAGGCTAGTGCAAATGAGGATGCCAGGGGCAGCTTCCCATCCATCTCAAGTGGGGGGGGTGTTGGCTGAACATGGATGGAGTCTGACCTATCTGGGCGAGGGGAGGGGCCATGTGCTAATGCGAGTGAGGGGGCCAGGGGCATCTTCCAAGAGCCTTCACCACCTCCAATTCCCATCTGTCGCGCATGCGTGGGGGGGTTGGGGGAATCGGATGGCGGTGCAAGTGAGGGGGGCAGGTTTGTGGTTTTTCTAACTGTGGCCATCTTGAGTAAGGGCAGATGATTCATGTAGCATTTTCCCCCTGGAATACATTTGCCCTTAGCTCAGACATGCATGTGCAATTTGTTTAGTTCCAAATTAGTTTTTTTAACAAATTTTGACAAATTAGTTCATTCCGAAATTTCTGAATTTTTGAATTTCCGAATCTCAGAATTTCCGAATCTCAGAATTTTTGTATTTCAGAATTTTTGAATTTCAGAATTTTCGAATTTCAGAATTTTTGTATTTCAGAATTTCAGAATTTCAGAATTTTTGAATTTCAGAATTTTTGAATTTCAGAATTTTTGAATTTCTGAATTTCTGAATTTCAGAATTTCAGAATTTTCGAATTTCAGAATTTTCGAATTTCAGAACTTTCGAATTTCAGAATTTTCGAATTTCAGAATTTCAGAATTTTTGAATTTCAGAATTTTTGAATTTCTGAATTTCAGAATTTTCGAATTTCAGAATTTTCGAATTTCAGAACTTTCGAATTTCAGAACTTTCGAATTTCAGAACTTTCGAATTTCAGAATTTTCGAATTTTCGAATTTCAGAATTTCAAAAATTCGAAAAATCTAAATTGCAAAATTCGAAAATCTAAAATGGGAAATTTGAAAATGGGAAATTTGGAAAATTTAATTTTAGAATTTTCCGAATTCCGAATTTTTTGAATTTCCACATTTTTTAATTCAGAATTTTCAAATTTCCTGAATTTCCGAAAATAGCAAAAAGAACGATTAAAAAAAAAAAAAAAAAGCAGTGCCTTGAAGACTCCTGAGGTGTAGATGGAGAAATCCATGACATTTTTTTTTCTTCAGCCGTAAACTGCCTAACTTATAATATTAATACATTCTACTCAGTTTTTATGGTATTCATCCACAATCTTAAGAAGGAAGGGATGCTACCAGATTTATTTGTCAGTATCGAAAGCAACGGCAAATGCCTGAACAATTGGCTTATGTGTTTGAGGTTTAAAGTGAAACTTTTCAGAGGGAGTAAATGTGACATTTCCATTGTGCTTCTCAGCAAAGACATTTTATTTCATGGCTCAGCAAACACAGCGAAAGAACCACCTATAGATTTTCTATTAAGTTCCTAAGATCACAGAACAGCTGATTAGTTTTACCTGTAATCTCCGTGGAGGATTCTTTTCAAGCTGCATCAAGTGGCGTTGAATAATCCAAAGACATTCTAAGAAAATAAGTATATATTTGAAGTGGCTGCCCTTTTTATTATATTATGTATATATATATTATATTATGTATATATTAAAATATTTCGAAACCTTTAACTAAATGCCATTTTCCTTTAAAGGTCATCAAACCAGTCCCTGGGGGAAATTAGCACATGTTGAAGCGTGCACTAAGACACGTGCTGCATCTTACTGAATAATACACGTAGTAGAACGCGTGGTCAGTGAGAGGTGACCGAGTTGGGTGAGTTTTCTACACATAGGGGTTGATTTACAAAAGGCAAATGACTCTTTGCCAGGGAAGTTACCAGTGTTGTCAATTTACCAGATTGAAATTTACTGGCGCGACACCCAAAATTTACTGGCGCAGCCAAGTTTTTACTGGCATTTCACAAAAGTTACTAAATTACATTTTAGGTGCAAATTTCAGTATTTAGGCTACAAACAAGTATGCTAGGCAAATATATAAATGGAGACCATATAAAGAACAAAAAAAGTTCAAAATGATAAACAGCGCTGAAATATTGGTTTGAATGTCCAACTTCATATACGCATTCATAACCAACTAGTTACATCTGTGATTAATTGGTTTATATACAGAAGTTACTCTGCACTGAGGCGCTGAGCTGTGACACTAGACCTGGTGTTACAATATTTTTCTAACACTAGGCAAATAGCAATGTGATTTAACCACTTGCTTACTGGGCACATACACCCCCCTCCTGCCCAGGTGAAATTTTAGCTTCCGGCACTGCGTCGCTTTAACTGACAATTGCACGGTCGTTCGACGTGGCTCCCAAATAAAATTGACGTCCTTTTTTCCCCACAAGTAGAGCTTTCTTTTGGTGGTATTTGATCGCCTGTGCGGTTTTTATTTTTTGCGCTATAAACAAAAAAGAGCGACAATTTTGAAGAAAAATACAATATTTTTTACTGGTTCCTATAATAAATATCCCAATTTTTAAAAAAAAAACAATTTTTTTTCTCAGTTTAGGGCGATACGTATTCTTCTACATATTTTTGGTAAAAAAATAAAAAAAAACGTAATAAGCGACTGGTTTGCGCAAAATGGCGGCGATCTGCGATTTTAATTGGTACTGCGATGTTATGGCGGACACATTGGACACTTTTGACACATTTTTGGCCCCATTCACATTTATACTGCGATCAGTGCTATAAATATGCACTAATTACTGTAAAAATGTGACTGGCATTGAAGGTATTAACACTAGGGGGTGAGGAAGGGGTTAAATGTGTATCCTAGGTTTGTTCTAACTGTGGGGGGAGGGGGGGTGACTGGGGGGGGGTGACCGATCTGTGTCCCTATGTACAAGGAACACAGATCGGTCTCCTCCTCTCCAGAGACCTGAGCTTCAGAAGACAGATAAAAACTCTGCTCTTTTGATGACCAGAGAGACAGAAACAACAAGCGCCCAGAGGCGATTCAATTCGCATGCGCCGCGCTATATAAGTTTTTAATTCATTCATTCATTCAGAGACAGGACGCTGTATCTGTGTAAAAACGGCAATGAGATCAACACCCCCTGCCTTCACCCCCCCCCCCCTGTGGTGCCACAATCTCCCCCTGCCTCCAATCGTCCCCTGCCTCCATCCCCATCCCCATCCCCATCTGCGGTGCCACCAACAACCTCTGTCTCTATCTAGACCCTCTGCGATGCCGCCATCCCCCTCTGCAGTGCCACCAACACCCCCTGCCTCCAATCTCCCTCTGCCTCCAATCTCCCCCAGGTCCCCTGCCTCCACTCACAGTCTGCGGTGCCACAATCTCCCCCTGCCTCCAATCGTCCCCTGCCTCCATCCCCCTCTGTGGTGCTACCAACAACCCCTGTCTCCATCCCCCACCCTCTGCGGTGCCACCGCAGCCACCATCACCCACTGCCTCCAATCTCAATGCGCAGTTCCAAGCGGAACCAATCTCGGCTATTTTTACTGACACATTTCCGCAACAACAGACATTTACGAACGGGGGATAAAAAGTGCCTGTTTTTACGAACTGTTCGTAAAAATACGGACGGATAGCAACACTGGAAGTTACATCTATGCAAACAAATTTAGCCCAGAGCTTGGTGAATGAGGTGAAAGTTCATTTTGCAAAGCATACATACAGTAAAACCTTGGTTAGAAAGTAACTTGGTTTGAGAGTGTTTTGCAAGTCAAGCAAAATGTTTTAATACATTTTGCCTTGATATACAAGTGATGCCTTGATATAGAGGTGCAAAGTGAGTGACCCCCTGTGTACAGTGTGCAGAGGGGAAGCCGCACACACAAAGCTTGGAAAGTCTCAGTTCTCAATGTATGTAGGGCAGACTATTACAGCAATTTTCAGCATCCCCAGTGACCTTCCAGATATCAGATATTGATACTTCCAACCAAGCTGGCCCTATGTAAGCAGGAAAAATATATAATTTCTGGAATTCAGATTTGAGAATCCTTTTACATGCTCACTCACATATCCGTACCATACTTTGTGGTAGAGGTAGGAAAAAGGACGTTTACATCTAGGGTAACATTAGTGTATATAGTATAGCATGGTGTTATAGTATATTTGCAGTCACTTCATATTTAGATTTTTTTGTTTTGTTTACAAACTTTTATTAAAGAAATAAATGATGGTACAAATCCATGTATTTTATACTACTTACCAAAGAGGACTTTTTTTAAACCCTTCCCGACCAGTTATACTGCGGCAGGTTGACTCCCCTGTGCGAACCGTCGTAGCTGTACTTCGGTTCGCCTTTTGACCACTAGGGGGCACGCGCCTGCGGCACGCCACCAGAGCCGGTGCGCGCGCTTGGAGGTCGTGATGACCACCGGGCACCCGTGATCGCTCCACACAGAGACAGAACGGAGATCTGTTAATGTAAACAGACAGATCTCCGTGCTGTCAGGGGTGAGGAGAGCCATCTGTTGTTCATACTAAGTATGAACAACGATGGCTCTCCTCACCCAGGCAGTCCCACCCCCCACAGTTAGAATCACTCCCTAGGGAACACAGTTAACCCCTTGATCGCCCCCCTAGTGTTAACGCCTTCCCTGCCAGTGACATTTACACAGTAATAAGTGTATTTTTATAGCACTGATCGCTGTATAAATGCCAATTCTCCCAAAAAAGTGTCAAAAATGTCCGATCTGTCTGTTGGAATGTTGTAGTCACGATAAAAATCGTTGATCACCGCCATTACTAGTAAAAAATAATAATAATAATAATAATGCCATAAAACTTTCCCCTATTTTTTTAGACGCTATAACCTTTGCGCAAACCAATCAATATACACTTATTGTAAAATACATATGGGTTTAAACTGTGGAAAAATGTTGCTTTTTTTTTTTTAATTGTGGATATTTATTATAGCAAAAAGTACAAAATATAGTATTTTTTTTTTTCAAAATTGTCTGTCTTTTTTCTTTGTCTAAAGCACGAAAAAATAGAAAAAATAAAACCGTGGAGATGATCAAATACCACCAAAAGAAAGCTCTATTGGGAAAAAAAGGACATCAATTTTGTTTGGGTACAACGTTGCATGACCGCGCAATTGTCAGTTAAAGTGAGGCAGTGGCGTATCGCAAAAAGTGGCCTGGTCATTGAGCAGCCAAATCTTCCAGGGCTGAAGTGGTTAAATAGCTTACTCATTTTTAATGACTTTCTATTTCACATGTTAATGATTGTATTTTATATATAGATATGGAGATTCTCTCTTTGTAGTAGCTGTTTGTACATCAGGGAGTTTAATTAGCATCATTGTAGAACCGCTGATGAGATAAAATGAATAAGAAATATACGCAGATCAATTGACTCACATTGAGATTAGAAGCAATAAAGAACTACTACAGAGGAGACACAGCCTGCATATGTAATAAGTTAGGATGACTGCCTGCATTAACATATCTGCATACAAGCTATCCTAAAATATTACGGCTCAATCACACGGTGTATTTTCTGCATCAAATGCACATTCTTGCTGGCAGAGGCATCAGAAGATCCTGGGCAAAATATGCACCCAAAGTACAGTATATACTCGAGTATAAGCCAAGTTTTTCAGCCCTTTTTTAGGGCTGAAAATACCCCCCTCGGCTTATACTCAAGGCAGTGTACCTGCATTCTTGACAGGCGTCCATTTTTTTAAAAGTCCTGGTGTTCCCTTCCGTGATATGAAAGAATGTCCGTGATTGGCGGAACACTGAACACAGTGTCTGCTGGGAAACTGAGTCAGAGGATGAGAGGACCTCGGTGATAGGCGGAACACAGTGTCAAATGGCTATCACGGAACGGAACGCCAGGAGGAAGCCGCGACTTTAAAAAAAATGGGCGACTGTCAAGAATGCAGGTACACTGCCTCAAGTATAAGCCAAGGGGGGTATTTTCAGCCCTAACAAATGGGCGCCTGTCAAGAACTTATGTACTTGGGCACAGTGAGACTACAATGGGCACAGTGATTACCGTATGGCAAAGTTAGACTGCAATGGGCACAGTATGACTGCAATGGGCAGAGTGAGGTATGGCACAGTGAGACTGCAATGGGCACAGTATGACTGCAATGGGCACAGTGAGGTATGGCACAGTGAGACTGACTGCAATGGGCACAGTGAGGTATGGCACAGTGAGACTGCAATGGGCACAGTGAGACTGCAATGAGCACAGTGAGGTATGGCACAGTGAGACTGCAATGGGCACAGTGAGGTATGGCACAGTGAGACCACAATGTGCACAGTGAGGTATGGCACAGTGAGACTACAATGGGCACAGTGAGGTATGTCAAGAACTTATGTACTTGGGCACAGTGAGACTACAATGGGAACAGTGAGTACCGTATGGCAAAGTTAGAATGCAATGGGCACAGTATGACTGCAATAGGCAAAGTGAGGTATGAAACAGTGAGACTGCAATGGGCACTGTGAGATATGGCACAGTGAGACTGACTGCAATGGGCACAGTGAGGTATGGCACAGTGAGACTGCAATGGGCACAGTGAGATATGGCACAGTGAGACTGCAATGGGCGCAGTATGGTATGGCACAGTGAGACTGCAATGGGCACAGTGAGGTATGGCACAGTGAGACTGCAATGGGCACAGTGAGGTATGGCACAGTGAGACCACAATGTGCACAGTGAGGTATGGCACAGTGAGACTACAATGGGCACAGTGAGGTATGGCACAGTGAGACTGCAATGGGCACAGTCAGGTATGGCACAGTGAGGTTGCAATGGGCACAGTGAGGTATGGCACATTGAGGCGTGCAAATGGGCTTTGTTGGTCCTCTTTGTGCTTACAGTAGCTGCTGCATTCTCACCCTAGGCTCATACTCGAGTCAATAAGATTTCCCAGTCTTTCTTGTGGTAAAATTAGGTCCTCGGCTTATATTCAGGTCGGCTTCTACTCAATTATATACGGTACTCGAGTTTAGATGCTTTTAGACGCATACAGTGTTTAGAAATGTACAATATTTTTTTGTGAATTTAATCTAGTATATGTACAGTATATAGAAAAAATCCCTTTTGAAGCCTGCACTGGAGTGATTGAACCTGTATATGAAATATAGGAAAGGGAACCTGTATATGATAAAGCAGACACTTGTGCAAATGCGATCAGCAAAAACAAAAATACAGAAACAATGACACTAAATCAAAAATTGATATATGTGACTATTAAACCACAAACGACCTTTTTCTTATAGTAGTGAAAAGTCCATAAATGTATATATAAATTCTTCTAATAGTGAATAGTTCAGAAAAAAAGTGACCAAATGTGAAAAAAATAAGTTTTTGGGTCTTGCACGTTACCTCAACATTCGTCGTCTAGGAACAAAGGACCAGATTCAGGTACACGTACATTTGCGCAGCGTATCCGAGATCCGCTACGCAGCCGTATTTTACCAGGCTCTAGAACAAATTCTGGTAGATTTTTGCCCGTACAATACGGCTGCGTAGTCTATTTCTCTCCGCGTAATCGAAATACGCGATTAGGGGGGCGTGAAGCATTTAAATTAGGCGCGTCCCCGCGGCGATCGAACTGCGCATGCTCCGTTCAGAAATTTCCCGTCGTGCATTGCGCGAAATAACGTCGATACGTCATTCGTTGTTTGAGTAGCGTCGTTTACGGACATTCCTATTCCCGGACGTTTTACGTCAAAAATAAAAAAAGACGTCGGAAAACGTTGATATTCGACGCGGGAACGACGCCCATACTTAACATGGGCTGTCTAATATTAGAGCAGCAAAAAGCTGGTATAGTGTTACACAGCAAAAAGATGACTAAAGATGCCGTAAGAGATTGCGATAGACGTTCGTAATTTCGTGGATAGTCGGCAAAAGCTAATTTGCATACCCCGACGCGGAAAACGACGGGAACTCCACCCAGCGGCCGCAATTTTATTGCAGCGTAGATCCGAAGGCGTACGAACATGTAAGGCAGTCGGATTGAAGCGCAAAGCCGTCTTTTCATGGTTTGAGGATTCAAACTAGTGAAAAAACGCGCGTAATTAGAAAGTACACCAGTCTAACACCAGTTAGACAGGAGTTACGGCTCTCTGAATCTGGCCCAAAGTCTCTAAAGAACTCCAATGTCCACATGAGACGTAAAAAACATTTAGCTGTTAGATTTTATTTTTATTTTAAATTGCAGGAAAGTAGAAGGATGAAGGGGGGAAGGGGAAGGTTCAGGTGCACAATACAGATCACTGGAGAAAAACTTCTAAGTCCCAATAGTCATTCACCACTTCCTCTAAAGTGGGTGTTGCTCACCCGGATAGGCCCCTCTCACCTGGCCTAGCAGCCGGAATGATGCACGGATAATAATCAGCAACAGTCTCTGCCACAGACTGGTTAAGAGCAAACAGTCCGGAATCCTCTGCTACAGGATTTTAACACCCGAACTTCCAGCCATACAGGTAAATAGCCTTTAAGCCGACCCGGCGAAACTGTAGGGTAACTTGAGCTGTAGATCCCCCTTAATGGGGTCACCAGGCCTATCCCGAGACATTAGCCTTTTGCTTGGTCTCCTCCTGGGCAGGTTCTCCCCTGGTTTCCTCCATTAAGTATCTTCCTCTAGTAGTCGGACAGCTTGGGATCTCTTTGCAGTTGTAGGCCCCAGTCAGGATAGCTGGGCCTATTTGGTAGAAAGGCAGCCTCAGGCCAATGTGGCCCCCAAGACTGAAAATAACAATGAACATACCTCGCGCCAGGAGTGCCACGAGGCGAAGAGCACCAAAAAATGGCGTCTGCCATTAAGTACCCTTCCCCGGCATGACCACTCCCACTTTGTTCCTGGGAAAAGGCACCCAATACACCATAGCCTGCCCGTGTTTCAACATTGGCCTGTGGTGGTATTGCCACCTACAGGCAACAGTGGGAAGATCCTTTCAGGCACAGCCACAGCTAGAACAGAGGCTAATTTAGCATAAATCATTAAAGTCTGGGCCAACTATCGGCCCAGACACCCACTAAATTTAGCAAAGCACCTGATCAAATGGGTGCAGGGCGCTACACATATATGTATATAAATTAAGTATAATCTTTCCACAGTCCATATAATTCCCAAGTGTCCCCACATTACAACTTTCTGTGCATCCACCACCAAGTGACACAGCCTCTTACCAGATGATGTGGATCACTGGAATAAATGGTCAAGAATGTACAAAACTATATACTGTGTACATCTAAAGGCAGCTTTTTAGATGTCTCTGTGACTGAGTATTAAAGCCCAGTTCCACCTAATAGTGGAACTTCCGCTTTTCTGAACCCTCCCCCCCTCCGGTGTCACATTTGACACCTTTCAGGGGGGTGCAGATACCTGTATAAAACAGGTATTTGCACCACTTCTGGATATTGTCTCCCACGTCACGTCCCCCCCCCCCCCCCGCTGTCTTCTGGGAAACACAGTGTTCCCAGGAGAGAGAGGGGACCAGTGGCGGGTCGCCGCGCACTTGCGCATGCATAGTAGGGAACCAGGCAGTGAAGCCGTAAGGCTTCACTTTCTGATTCCCTCACCAAGGCAAATTAACCAATTGCCCTTGGTCTGGAGCTCCATGCAAGATTTTGCCTCATGGGGTAAGGATGATCATAAGAAAAGTGAGGGATCAGCCCAGAACTACACAGAAGGAGCTTGTGAATGATCTCAAGGCAGTTGAAACCACAGTCACCAAACAAACCATTGGTAACTCAATAAACCGCCATTGATTGAAATCTTACAGTGCCCGCAGGGTCCCCCTCCTCAAGATGGCACGTGTACAGGCCCGTCTGAAGTTTGACAACGATGAACATCTAAATTATTCAGCGAAAGATTGGGAGAAAGTGCTGTGGTCAGATGAGATGAAAATTTAGCTCTTTGGCAATAACTTGACTCGCCGTGTTTTGAGGAAGAAATAGCTTCCTTTACCCTAATGCAGTCCTGGTTTCATATCCTCATTGTACATTTTTGCTGTAATCCTTCTCTGTTCTGCACACTTCCTGGTTGTCTGTTTCCTTATGAAAAAGTCCTGGGAGCTTCTCTCGGTGGTCTCTAATAAAGTAGGTGTGATTACTGTGTGTCTAAAACCCCTGAGGCGGCGTACACACGGCCGAGGTTCTCGCTGAAAACCAGCGAGAACCTCGCTGGAATGTGCATTCCAGCGAGGACCTCGGCCGTGTGTACGGTCTCGGCGAGCTTCCCGTCGGGAAGCCCGTCGAGCAGAAATAGAGAGCACGCTCTCTATTTCCTCGACGGCCCGCCTGGATGAATGGCTGGTTGCCATTCCCGACGGGCGGGTCGCCGATTTCGACGGCCGGCAGAGAGCCTCGACGGGCGGAACGATGTGTTCTGCCCGTGGAGGATCTCTGCCGTGTGTACGCGGCCTCAGATCCAATCAGTTTCATTTTAAAAACAAACGCCGCCCTGTATTGGCTCTGTTTCTCTGTACTTCACAGAAGCATAAAACTAGATGAAAAACGAAACTGAAACTGCAGGTACATTATATAATTGATTTTGATCTATTTTTAATCATTTTTAAAAGGAATCAGTTAACCCTGTAAACAGTCATTTCAGCAAAAAAACATTTTTCATTTACAACTCCTTTAAGGATTTAGAGAAGCTTTGTAAAGAAGAGTGGACCAAAATCCCTCCTAAAATGTGTGCAAGCCTGGTAACCAACTACAAGAAAGGTCTTACCTCTGTGCTTGCAACAAGGGTTTCTCCACCAAATAACAAGTCATGTTTTGCTTGGAGATCAAATAATTATTTTACTCACTGAACTGCAACATAATTTATAACATTTTGTGTCATGTGTTTTTTTTCTGGATTTTTGGTTGATATTCTGTCTCTACCTTTTAAAATACACCTGTGATAAAAATGATGAACCCTTAATTTCTTTGTAAGGGGGCAAACTTACAAAATCTGCAGGGGATCCAATAATTTTTTTCACACTGTATTTACTATTTAAAAATAGTTAATGTTGATTGAAAACGTTTAGTTCCACTTTAAAAGAAAAAAAATAATTAGCTGAGGAGCATTTAATTTGAAAGCTATAGACATGAGGACCAAAGTGTTTGTATCTGCTGGAGGGGGTCATGTTAAAGGGTATGGATATAATGAGCATTTTTGTCACTTGAGTAAGTACATTATTTCACACTTGTTAAGTCTACTCACCGCAAAAGCTGATTACCACTAATGATACTGGATGGATTAAACTGATAGCAGGACAAAGGCTGCATAGGCCAGCCTATGCCTATGGACCATCCCTTGTGTAGCTTATATATATATATATATATATATATATATATATATATATATATATATATATACACTGTATATATGTATATATATATATATATATATATATATATATATATATATATATATATATATATATATATATATATATATATATATATATATTAATATTATTATTATTATAAAGGATTTATATAGGGCCAACAGTTTGCGCAGCTCTTAACAAAATAAAGGCAGTTAAATTACAATTTGGTACATAAGGGCTTACAATCTAATACAGTGATGGCGAACCTTGGCACCCCACATGTTTTGGAACTACATTTCCCATGATGCTCAACTACCCTGCAGAGTGCATGAGCATCATGGGAAATGTAGTTCTAAAACATCTGGGGTGCCAAGGTTCGCTTCACCGATCTAATATATATATAAATTGTAAGGCTCACCTGGTAGTGGCAGAAGTAACTATGCACTACCACCCCCTCCCTTTAGAACAGGTGTGTCCAACCAGTGGCTCGGGAGCCACATGTGGCCCGCGGAGCCCTCTGATGTGGCCCACGACCTCCTGCTCTGGGATGGAATAAAATAGAATAGAATACTGTTCAGTGGCGGCTGGTGATCAAAATTTTTGGGGGGTGCAAACAAACGAGAAAAAAAACAAAACAATTGCAGCCTCACTGTGCCCAACAATTGCAGCCTCACTGTGCCCAACAATTGCAGCCTCACTGTGCCCAACAATTGCAGCCACTGTGCCCAACAATTGCAGCCACTGTGCCCATCATATGCAGCCACTGTGCCCTGCCATTGTAGCCACTGTGCCCTGCCATTGTCACCACTGCGCCCTGCCATTGTCGCCACTGTGCCTTGCCATTGTAGCCATTGTGCCCCCCCCCCCCGGCACTTACCTGGGGTCAGCCGTGCTTCTTCTTCTGTCCCTCGATGTGTTCTTCCGCCCTCGTTGACGCTTCAGCCAATCAGCTTACCGGTTCCCTCCCTTCTAGATTGTATGCTCTTACAAGCAGGGCCCTCTGATCCCTTCTGTATTCATTTGTATTGTGAATGTACTGTCTTCCCTGATGTAAAGCGCTGCGCAAACTGTTGGCACTATATAAATCCTGTATAATAATAATAACAATAACCTGATTGGCTGAGACGCCTGTCACTCTTATCCAAGGAACGCACACACATCGGATGCTATCCCTTAGATAAGCATCCGGAAGCCGACTACACAGCCTGAGGGCTGTAATTGCAAAGCCTATCAGAGCCGCCGACTCTGATAGACACCTTTGCAGCCGCTGTTATTCAGATGGCCGGCGCTCACCAGGGGGCCGGCCATCTGAATATTCGGCGGCAATACATAGATTCATGCAATGTAATGCATGAATCTATGTATATTGTCAGTGGTGTGTGCGGTAGCCAGAGGGGGCAGTGCTCTGCACCCCAAGCCCACTCTATTATAAAGCCTATTAGAGCCCCTGGCTCTAATCATGTGCTTCAAAGTACACCCCCCGCCTATCCCGCCATAGTAATTCACGTGTCTGGCGTCCTGAAAAGGGGCGGCGCCCGTGTGCCCACTATGCACAGGCCACCTCTAAGTTAAATTGTAATGCATTATTAAAGCATTTCTCTAGAATTTACAAACTCATTATATACTCCTGGAGTAAAAATTAAATGGCATGTGATGATATTAAGGTTAGAACATGCACTACAGACACAAATTTAGCCGTTGTGATATATAACGTTTTTATAAATAACACCAAGTTTCAAAGACAAACACAATTATTGCTTTTTGACAAACAGAAGTGCAACCTGAACGTCACTTACTTCCTGGCAATTTGCTGCGACTTGATGTGACTTTGAAGTGACTTTGACCTATGCAGGTATGCACAGATAACAGCATACAGGAAGATGCCATACACTGCCTGGGTAATCTTCCTGTAATGTTGGATTCAAATCACATCAATATAGGTGAGGATCTGACTTGAAGGCGACTTCCATTAAAGTCTATGGTCACAAGTCGGATAGTAGTCACCTTGAAGTAGTAAAGGAACCTTTTCTGAAGTCGTAGAGTGTCACAAGTCGGATCCCAAGTCGCAGCAGTGTAAACTCAGCATAAAATATAAAAAATAAACTGAAAATCAAGCATTAATAAAGTGTAATGCCATTGCACATATTACCTGAATATATTACCTACATAAAAAGTGAAAGTAGTTGTAAAGGCAGAAGTTTTTTTTTATCTCAATGCATTCGATACAATGCAAGATGCCATCATTTACTGCTCCAGCCAACACGTTTCGTCGTCCTGGCGTTCTTAAGAGACGACACAACATGCTGGCTGGAGCAGAAAGTGATGCCATCCCACATGGTACACCCAGAAATTACATAATCATACACTCAGAATGACGGCTTATGCCTCGTACACAATATTGGAATTTCTGTCGGGATAAACTCAGACGGATTTTTCTGATGGAATTCCGTTCAAGCTGTCTTGAACACTGTCACACCTAATTCCGACCATCCACAACACTACGATGAGCCTAAAAAAATGAAGTTCAATGCTTCTGAGCATGCGTCGACTTGATTTTGAGCATGTGTGGTTTTTCTCCGTTGGAGTACCATACAGGCGAATGTTCTCTTTCTAAGTCCGTTGGAATTTCCGATGGAAAAACTCTGGGATGTCATTAACCACTTACGCCCTGGACCATTTGGCTGCCAAATGACATGGCCACTTTTTGCGATTCGGTACTGCGTCATATTTAACTGAAAATTGCACGGGTCGTGCGATGTGGCTCCCAAACAAAATTGATGTCCTTTTTTTTTTCCACAAACAGAGCTTTCTTTTGGTGGTATTTGATCACCTCTGCGGTTTTCATTTTCTGTGCTATAAACAAGAAAAAGCAACAGTTTTGTAAAAAAAAGCAATATTTTTTTCTTTTTGCTATAATAAATATCCCCCAAAAATATATAAAAAAAATAAAAATTCTCAGTTACGTATTCTTCTACCTATTTTTGGTAAAAAAAAAATGCAATAAGCGTTTATTGATTGGTTATATAGTTTTATGGCATTTTTATTAAAATATTTTACTAGTAATGGCAGCGATCTGCGATTTTTATCGTGACTGCGACATTATGATGGATACATCGGACACTTTTGATGCTATTTTGGGACCACTCACATTTATACAGCATCAGTGCTAAAAAATGCACTGATTACTGTATAAATGTGACTGGCAGTGAAGGGGTTAACCAGTAGGGGGCTAGAAAGGGGTTAAGTGTGTCCTAGGGAGTGATTCTAACTGTTAGGGGCGTGGCTTACTGTGACACGTCACTGATCACTGCTCCAGATGAGAGAGAGCAGACGATCAGTGTCCTGTCAGTAGAGAGAACGGGGAGATGCCTTGTTTACACTGGCCTCTCGCCACTCTGCAGCTTGCAGGACACTGGCAGACATCGAGTCCGCAGGTCCCGCGGGCACGGTCATGGAGCTTGCGGCAGGGGCGCGTGCTAGGGTCGCCACATCATCCCTTTAATCCAGGACACACATTAATTACACAGGTTCTGTGGCTGATTAAGGTGGAAAATTAAACTCACTTGGTGCCTTATCTGCATTAAATGAGCCTCAGAAACTAATAAGCTTTGGATAGGACAATTTTTTCTATTTTTTTCCTGCAATGTTCGTTTGTGTCTATTATGTAAATGATGGAACATAAGAAAGTACAATGCTGTATGGAATGTTGTTAATAATAAAAATAAAACATTTTGATTATAAAAAAAAATGAGCCTCAGAACCTGTGTAATTCATATTGGATTAACCACTTAAGACCCGGACCAAAATGCTGCCTTGCCCCTTTTTACGATTCGGCACTGCGTCGCTTAAACTGACAATTGCGCGGTCGTGTGACGCGGCTCTTAAACAAGATTAGCGTAATTTTTTTCCCACAAATAGACCTTTCTTTTGATGGTATTTGATCACCTCTGCGGTTTTTATTTTTTGTGCTATAAACAAAAATAGAGCGTCAATTTTGAAAAAAAAATCAATATTTTTTACTTTTTGCTATATGCCCCAAATATATATATATATATATATATATATATATATATATATATATATATATATATAAAAAATCCTCAGTTTAGGTCGATACGTATTCTTCTACCTATTTTTGGTAAAGTAATTTGCAATAAGCGTTTATCGGTTGGTGTGCGCAAAATTTATAGCGTTTAAAAAATAGGGGATAGTTTTATTGCATTTTTATATATATTTTTTTTTTACTACTAATGGCAGCGATCAGCGATTTTTTTCGTGACTGCGACATTATGGCGGATACTTCGGACAATTATAACACATTTTTGGGACAGCAAAAAATGCATTTAAATTGCATTGTTTATTGTGAAAATTACATTTGCAGTTTGGGAGTTAACCACAGGAGGCGCTGAAGGTATTATGTGTTCCCTGTGTGTGTTTACAACTGTAGGGGGGTGTGGCTGTAGGTGTGACATCATCGATTGTGATTCCCTGTATAAGGGATCATGCGATTGATGACGCCGCCACAGTGAAGGACGGGGAAGCCGTGTTTACACACGGCTCTCCCCGTTCTTCAGCTCTGGGGATCGATCGCCGCACTCCAGCGGCCATCGGGTCCGCGAGTGCCGCGGTCCTGGTCCTGGAGCTTCGGAGGCGGTCCTTAAGTGGTTAAAGGGACCAGGTGGCAACCCTGGCGCACACACGGCTGCACAGCGCAAAACAATTTAAAGTGACGTGTATGTACGTCACTTCTCACAGCCGTGCCATTCTGCCGACTTATATCGACGTGAGCTAGTCGTCAAGGGGTTAAAGTTCATGTGCGTGTAAAGGCGGTTGTCCCAAAACTTTTGGTAATATGGGGCCAAATTCAGACACATCTGCCTATTTTTAGGCAGGCGCAGCGTATCTCAGATACACTACGCCGCCGTAACTATCAGTGGCAGATTCCTTATTCAGAAACTACTTACGCCGTAAGTTACAGCGGCGTAGTGTATCTGTGGCGGCGCAAGGCTGCGCAATTCAAATGTGAAAGTTGGGGGCGTGATTCATGCGCCGTCCGTGGACGTATCCCAGTGCGAATGCGCGAAATCACGTCACTATTTTTCAATGTACACGACGTGAACGTAACTTACTTTGAGTCCCATTCCCGAACGATTTACGCAAACGACGTAACCGGCGTACAATTCGATGCGGTCCCGACGTCCATACTTAACATTGGCTGCGCCTGCTATAGCAGGGGTAACTTTATGCCGGTCTAACACTTACGCAAACGACGTAAAATACGACGCGCCGCCGCAAGTACGTTCGTGAATCGGCGTAAATAGCTAATTTGCATATTTTACGCGAAAAACGACGGAAGCGCCACCTAGTGGCCAGCGTAAATATGCAACTTAAGATACGACGGTGTAAGCGACTTACGCCGCTCGTATCTTAGGAGAAAGCCGGCGTATCTTGTTTTCTGAATACAGAAAAAAGATACGCCGGCTATTCTTAGTATTTACGCGGCGCATCTATAGATACGCCAACTTTCTGAATCTGGCCCATAGTGTATATTCTCTGTGGTTATGGTGAATTATATATTTAAATTAAAGTTTTGTGCCCAGAGTTCAGCTTTAAAGGACTTTACCCTTTGCCTGAGAAAGGTGCCTAATCAGTTAATAAGCTAAATTTTGCTTCGAATTATGAAATGATAGCCTTCAGTAAATCGTGACACAGGTAAATGTCATTTAAACAACGGAATTTGTTTATACAATTCTCTTTATGACATGATCTATACACATATCTGCCTATTTAATTACTCAGACGCTATTAAATCAGAATATTGGACATGGACGGGTAGTTAATCCAATAGCATCCAACTCATCAATTTTAGGCATGCCTTTATCGTGGGCCGCAATGTTTCTGCTTTTGCTTGATTGTGACTGAAAATAAACGACTTCAGCATTTCTGCAAAGCTAATCCCCGGAGACATCAAAACGCAGGGAGAACAAAGTGTCTTCTGCCTGTCACACTGCCAGCGTAGTGCTGGGCAGCCATGAAATCGTCTTACTCCATAAAGAGTCCTCGGCATGGCAGTATAATGCAAGCTCTTATATCTTGACCTGCATTGTTAATGAGCTTCAATGGGGCCTGAGAGATAAATCAATTATGAATCATAAACACAATTACACAGAGTAATTGTCATGAAACTGAGACACTGAATCATTGATGGGGATGGCAAATGGTTTGCTGTATGTTTGTATTGACATGGGAGGACAAAGCATGCTGTCCAAACCTCTTAGGGACTCAGGGCAAAAGATATTCTGCAGATCACCCTGAGTACCGAGTTTATAAATGGCATGTGTAGCACTACCCCCGGAGGAGCTGCTGGTTTGTTTTGGGTGGTACATTTACCTTGTGGCTCTTCCGAATTCCTAGGATAGGGTGACCAGACATCCCCAGTTTCAGGGGACAGTCCCCTGATTGAGGACACTCTCCCCAGACCAAGTCTGTCCCTGGTTTTGTCCCCAGATTGGATTTAATAGGGGGTAGGGGAAATTTCAAAGACAGTCAGTGCAGAATTAATATAAAAAAAATTGAATTACAAACCCCCGCTCCGCCGTGCCTACTAGGATAGGGGTGTTGTATTTTTCCCATTATCTGTGTCCCTTTCTGATGATCATGTGCTGGTCGGAGCGGAGGGAATATTTCTTCAGTTTAGGCCGCATGCCCATTCAGCTCCGCTCGCATGTTCTTCTGCCTTGGCTCAAATCCTGGCCAGTCACCTGCCTATCTCCTTGCCTTCCCTGGTGGAGTGATCTTCCTCCGCTCCCCATCCAGTAGTAGCCGGGGCCCGGAGAGTAAGACTTGAGAGGCTGTGAGGCGGGCGGCGACGGGCGAGAGTGCACTGCTGATTGCCACCATTACTAGTAAAAAAAAAAAAAAATGTTCCCGGATTTAATTTTAAAAATCTGGTCACCTTATCCTAGGGGTGCATATAGCAGAAGTAAAGGAATGTTCGCAACAGGTGTCTTTGCTGTGCTCCTTATTACCCAGACAGGTAAAAACAATAAAACTTGTGGTGAGGAAAGTAGAGTTGAAGGAAGAAGGAGAATAGCAAATTCAGGCATAGTAATAGGGAAACAGTCCTGCTCCCACGTGTAACACTTCTCTGCGCCACTCCTGGACAGGCCTCTCCCACTGACCTGGCAGCCAGAGTATCACTCGAACCTTTGAGGAAAAGTCTCTGCCACAGACCCTCCTGGATATGAATTCAGTGAGAAACCTCTGTCACAGGCCCTCCTGATTGTGATTGCAGAGATAAACCTCCTTGGTGAAATTAAGCCTGGATCTCCTTCTATAAATTGCCTTCAGGTACCGACTGAAAGGTGACCAGCCTCTCAGTGTCCGGATACCTCGATCTCCAGTGGATTGTCGAGACCCTATTGGATCGCTAGCCTCTCATTGACTCTCCTCAGATGGACCCCCCCCCCCCTGTACTGCTATACCGCTTGAGATCTTCAGGATTGGGAACCGAGTTGACCACTGGGCTCCCTGCCACAGCTCAAATGTTCCAGACCAACATGATCCCGGAACCAGGAATTCCACGTGGCACGCACGCTCCGGCCAGGTAGGCCATAACGCCGGGGGCGCCGTGGTGCAGACACCCTAAAGGTGGATGCCGCACTTCAAGAAGGACCCAGAACTAATGGCATCTGCCACATAAATACCCTCCCCCAACATGCACAGCAAGGCTCAACCCTCCTGATTGGCTGCTGGGAAAGAGCACCCAAACCAAGACTCCACTGCTGCCATCTACTGCCCTAGGGTGGGAGGAACACCCCAGCACAACAGAATGAGCCCACAGCACAGGCAAGCTGAGACAGAGACCCAATTTGAACAGTTTAACCAGATCAGAGTTTAACTACACTCTGATCTCCCTCTAAATTTAAAAAAAACATGCTTTTTTATATATTTTTGGGGATATTTATTAAAGCAACAAGTAAAGAATATTGCTTTTTTTTAAATTGGCGCTTCTTTTGTTTATAGTGAAAAAAATAAAAACCGCAGAGGTCATCAAATACCACCAAAAGAAAGCTCTATTTGTGGGGAAAAAATTATTAAAATTTCATTTGGGTAAAGTGTAGCATGACCGCGCAATTGTCATTCAAATTGTGACAGCGCTAAAAGCTGAAAAATTGCCTGGGCAGGAAGGGGGTGAAAATGACCGCTATTGAGGTGGTTAAAGCCCAACTGAACCTTTGTTTTAAAACCATTAAACTAAATTCAAGGAAAAAACGAAAGGCTTGTAACAGTGAGAATAAATCAGCCTGTCCTCTACCATTATGCTGCTATTTGTATGTAAGCAGAAACCTCTCTGCAGCAGTCTGATATGTCCCCCGGTGAGTATGAGCTAAAGCTGTGTAATCGGCTCTGAGGGGTGTGTCATACCATTGCACAGGCCCCTTACATACAGGTAGCAGCATGCTTGCAGGGGACAGGCAGATTTATTCTGACTGTGGGGTTGCTTTACTGCAAAAACAAATTGTAAGACTTTAAAAACTTTTTTTTTTTTTTGTGAACATTTAATTAGGCTTTAGCAGATAAACAAATGTATATTTAAACATTGCTACTGTAAGTACCTTAAAGGAGTTGTAAAGGAAACATTTTTTTTTGAAGACTGTTTACAGGGTATAGAGACATAGGGGCAGATTCACAATACAATTACGCCTGTCTAACTGGTGTTAGACAGGAGTAATTTCAAATTTCCCGCGGCGTATCACTAGTTTGAATTCTCAAACCATGATACGCCGGCTTCGGGCTTCGATCCGAGAGGCTTACGTCTTCGTAAGCCTTCGGATCTACGCTGCCATCTATTTGCGGCGGCTGGGAGGAGTTCGCGTCGTTTTAATGCGTCGGGATATGCTAATGTGTTTTTACGGGGATTCACGAACAAACGAGCGAGCGGCGCAGTCGTTTTCGTCTATTTTTTTATACGTAAAGTTAGAGCAGCTTTTTGCTGCTCTAACTTTACGTAGCCCATGTTAAGTATGGCCGTCGTTCCCGCTTCGAATTTATTTAATTTTTTTTTTTATTTACGTAACTCGTCGGGACGTGGATCGCCCGTAAAGTACGCTACATAAACAACGAATGACGTCACGACGTGATTTCGCGCAATGCACGGCGGGAAATTTGCGAACGGAGCATGCGCAGATCGATCGCCGCGGGAACGCGCCTAATTTAAATGTTTCACGCCCCCTACTCGTCTATATGGATTGCGACGGGAGAAATACACTACGCCGCCGTCGTTTACCGTAGAAAATCTACCTGAATTCCACGTAGAGCCAGGTAAAAAACGGCGGCGTAGCGTATTTCTGCTACGCTACGATAATCCATTTCTCTGTGAATCTGCCCCATAATAGTTAACTGATTACTTTCAAAAATGATTAAAAATTGATAAAAATCAATCATATAATGTACCTGCAGTTTCAGTTTCGTTTTTGGATGTTGTTTCCTGGTTCTCTGATGTACAGAGCCACAGAGCCAATACAGGGCAGTGATGGTTTGGAAAACAAAACTGATTGGTGCTGAGGGGTTTTAGACACACAGTAATCACACCTCGTTGATTAGTGACCACAGAGAGAAAGCTCCCAGTACTGTGGTTATAAGGAAACAGACAACCAGGAAGTGTGGAGATCAGAGAAGGATTACAGCAACTTGAGAGCAAAAACGAACAATGAGGACATAAAAACAGCACTGCATTAAGGTAAAGGAAGCTATTAAGATAAAAAAAAAACTTCCTTTACAAACCCTTTAATATACTTTAATTTTAACCAAAGGTAATCCTCTCCGCAGCCGCTCAAGAGCGAATGACAACACCATGAGCTAACTATTGAACAGCAAAAACTGGGACATTGATGAGAAGGTGATAGCAGAGTTAGGGCGTCATCATTTTGGTGCTGCAACTTGGTTCTTGGCCAAGTAACAGAACTGTTTTGGAAAAAGTTGACTCTCCAAACTGCATATGCATATGGAGTCTGAGTTGCCTGGATAAAAAAGACTGATCACTACAAACCCTTTGTCTATTAAGATGGTTCATATACCCTGCATATTTAGCTGTTTGCACAGAGTTCGTATTTGGTCTCTTGCTACTAAACGATTTAACTAACTGTTGGCAATCATCTTCGTAGCAGCACATTGATTTTAATGTGTTGTAAACAAGATGACTGCCAACAATATGTGGAATCACTTAGTAGCAAGAGAATACAACTGGCTAAGCAGCTTTTGCCCTTAATTATAGCCTTGCTAAGGCTATCATTTTACTATGCCATAACTATTTGGTGTTATTTTAAAAGAAGGAATTATCATGGAACACACCGATGCTAAAAAAAATCTGAAAGTCTAAGTCCAGGATAAAATAACCTCTCATCAACTTGCTAAAGTCCCTTCTTCATTTACCTAAAACTACCATCATGTGATCATCCAGCGCCTGGTCTTTCTTCTCTCTATTTATTTCTTGCAGGGGTCCTTTATCACAGACTGCTTCATGGACAATTTCCATTGGCTCTCCACCAGTGGGGTGCTCTCAGGATCCAGAAGACTACTAAAGTCAGCCTGAAGTGAGTCAAAGGACCCGGACACCAAGGGTTAATATGCAGTGCTAGATTAGTGGTGGTACAGCGGTATGCACCCGTGGAGGCAGCGGGAGACACGAACGTCCCGCAAGGCAGCTTTGTCAGCACAATCAGCCAGACCAGCAGAGCAACCGGAGATTCAACATTATATTACGACCATACAGGGGGGAGGACAGCGCCATGGAGGTAAGAGTGGGCTGACGGACGCGAGGAGACAGTCTGGTGGGGGCTCTCATATGTCAAGAGCAGAGCCCCCTTATGTCAGCAATTTTAGCCGGGACTGCAACCTCCCTGCCCCCACAAGTGACAGGAGAGCTGAAAGTGAAATGGAGGATCTAAATGCGTTAATTCAAGCGTTCCCTACCAGGGCAAGGATTTCAATGCGCTTCTCTATGTGACAACTCAGTATTGGGCCCCAGGCGTCACTCCTCGTAACAGGAGTTTGGGGGATCTATACATCATCTCTGTGTCACATAAAGAAAGGCGTTGAGCTACTAAGTATGGACGCATTACAACATGCGACCAGAGCTTAGCGTTTAAAATTATAGTTCAAGGTCAATATCCCAATACACCACTACATGCAAATGATTATCAGTAAGGGACCCCAGGCGTCACTCCTAGCAACAAGAAGTTGGGGGTTCTCTACAACATATCAACCTAAGCATGTAGAGATGTATTAGGCCACTAAGGGAGATGCTATGAAATAGCATCAACCCCTAGCATAGAAAAGTTAGAGCGAACATGTTTAAACAAGTAGGACAAGGCCTATAAGGGATTTGTACTTATGTCAAGCTCGTAGTAAATAGAAGTTGTAGTGACAACTCTTACTTGCATATGACAGCTACTATAGTTGAGTAATAGTACTTGCGTATGAGAGGCAATATAGCTCAGGTAATTATAGTAGCATACTTGAGGTAAATATTGTAGATATAATAATATTTGCATATGAGAGGCAGTATAGCTCAGGTAATTATAGTAGCATACTTGAGGTAAATATTGTAGATATAATAATATTTGCATATGAGTGGCAGTATAGCTCAGGTAAATATAGTTGCAGACATGAGCTAAATATTGCTCTAGTGATTTAGAGGTAGCTGTCCCTTTAAAGGTACTCCTTTGCAAACAACCTTTAGCACAATAGTATCTCCCAGAAGATATGTTAATATCCACACAGCATTTGTACTACTACAATTGTAATAGATGAAACACTAGAAGTAGATCTTCCTATAGGACTACAAGTGAAGCAATGGCTACTTATCCGTTTGTAGGTATCTTTATACAGGAGATGGAGTGTCCATGGTGCAAGATGTTGAAGGCATGAAGGTAATTCCCAGCAATGCTGTTGTTGTAGAGGAATCTTAGCACCAAAGTAGTAGTTGTTTCCTGGAGTGGTGTTCCGGCAAAGGGAGCAAAGGCAGCTGCATGTGTAAGGTAGCTGAGCTACAGCTGACAGGCTATGACTGACAATAATAGAACAAGGCATGCTTGCCAAGTGAATGCCTTTATAGGCTAGTGAAAAGGTGCAGTGCATTACACTGATTCAGATGACCGCCGTAATACGGCGCACTTCCGCGTTCCAAATTGGAACGCATCACGGTGTAGGCGATGACGCCATCGCACGAGCGCCATATGCGTTCCAGCATGGAATGCATTACGGCGCTGAAAGTGCCTATTTTGAAAAAAACAGCCAGTGAAAAAGCGGCTGTTACAGGCAGATATAAGTGCTCTTATCACAAAAGTAGAAGAGGTGCATTTCAGGGATATGGAAATAATCCAAGGAGAACTACAGGTGCTGGAGGATTGTGCAGCAGATGGGGACAGCGTATCGAAGGATTTGGAGCAATGGGTGAAGGCGGTGGAAAGAGAGAGGCATGCTCAGGTGGAAGTTACGGTATCCCTACAGCTGCAGTTGGAGGACCTCCAGGATCGAAGTCGACGTAATAATGTACGTATACGAGGGGTCCCAGAGCCAGCAAAACCATAGGATCTTCAAGATATGGTAAAATGTATTTTCCAAAAAGTTTTGAAAGACGCTTTGCCTTTAAATTATGAGATGGAGTACACAGGGCTCTGGGCCCCAAGCCGAAAGATAGCAGTCGCCCCTGGGATGTGATATGCCGATTGCACTATTTTTCTCATAGGGAGGAAATTCTGCGAGGCTGGGACAATAGAATTTAATAGGGTACAGTTGAAGATATTACCTGACTTATCAAGTGCCACTCTCCAGCGTAGAGCACTACTTCGCCCAATATTAGACCGGGTGAAGGACTGGGGGGGACATACAGGTGGAGATTTCCAATCTCAGTTCTTATCAGGAAAGGCCTGCGTTCATTTTGGTTACGCTCCAGAGCGGACCTTCCAGATCTTTTTTTATTTTTGGAAACTAAACCATTTGAGGTGCCGGATTGGATGCAGTTAAATCCCAGAATTCCCAGACCATAGGAATATCTGATTGTATAAATGCAGGAGGGTTATTGTTTTTGGGAATTTTTTTTTTTTTTTGCCTTCTCTCTAGAGTTGAGGGGTGGGAGAAAGATTTTGATGATTTTTTTTCTTCTATTCTCTCCCCTCCCCATGTTTTTGTTGTATTTCGCCCCTCTTTATTGGAGGAGAGGTGGAGAAAACTTGGAGTGATGAGGGCCGGTTTGCGGTGGTAATTGGGTAAATGAGTGTATGGGGCACAAGGTTAGGGAGGCGGAGTGGAATGCTTCAACATACTCTTTCAAAAATTAGCAAATTGCTGAATACACCTGCTGAGGATTCTCGATTACCCTTCTTTAATACGTGTGAGGCGGAGTTGGGTAGGACCTT
Organism: Rana kukunoris; assembly: GCA_029574335.1. Lineage (NCBI taxonomy): Eukaryota > Metazoa > Chordata > Amphibia > Anura > Ranidae > Rana > Rana kukunoris. The sequence goes on along the minus strand of CM056051.1, from coordinate 28,017,516 downwards.
TAAGAAACGTATTTGAATCCTCAGTTTGTGTAAAGGTGCAGGATATGAATTTTAAGATTCTATCACAGTGGTACCGTACACCGGCCATTCTAAATAGATGTTACCCAGATATGTCAGGGAGATGTTGGCGGTGTGGGAGAAAAGCAGGGACGCTAATACATATCTTCTGGGCCTGTTCTAAAATACAGAGGGCCAGATTCACATACAATTATATTGGCGCAGAGTATCAGAGATACACTACGCCGCCCTATTTTACCTGGCTCTACGACAAATTCATGTCGATTTTGGCCCGTAACATACGGCGGCGTAGTGTATTTCTCGCGGCGGAATCTAAATACGCGATTAGGGGGCGTGAAGCATTTAAATTAGGCGCGTCCCCACGACGATCGAACTGCGCATGCTCCATTCAGAAATTTCCCGCCGTGCATTGCGCGAACTAACGTCGTTACGTCATTTGTTGTTTGAGTAGCGTCATTTTACGTACATTCCTATTCCCGGACGACTTGTGTAAAAAATAAAAACAAACGTTGAAATTCGATGCGGGAACGACGGCCATACTTAACATGGGCTGTCTAATATTAGACCAGATAAAAGCTGGAATAACTTTACGCGGCAAAAAGATGACTACAGATGCCGTAAGAGATTGCGAATGACGCTCGTAACTTCGTGGATCGTCGGAAAAAGCTCACTTGCATACCCCGACGCGGAAAACGACGGGAACTCCACCCAGCGGCCGCAAAATTATTGCAGCGTAGATCCGAAGGCGTACGAACACGTAAGCCAGTCGGATTGAAGCCCGAAGCCGTCGTTTCATGGTTTGAGGCTTCAGACTAATGAAACGACGCGTGTAATTTGAAAGTACTCCGGTCTAACGTGAGATAGACCGGAGTAAGGGCTCTGTGAATCTGGCCCAGAGTTTTTGGAAAAACGTGCGGGAAATAGTGCAAAAGTTCAGTGAGGAGGAGTTACTGGGGGAGTGGACTTTTTAATCCTTTACAGGAATCGGATATATCGGTTAGACCATGGGTCTTCAAACTACGGCCCTCCAGTTGTTCAGGAACTACAATTCCCATAATGCCTAGTCATGTCTGTGAATGTCAGTGTGTTACAATGCCTCATGGGATGTGTAGTTCTACAACATCTGGAGGGCCGTAGTTTGAGGATCCCTGGGTTAGACGGTATACGAAGTCACTAGTCTGAATGCAGAAAGAGCCTGTATCCCAGTGATGTGGAAGCAGACTCAGCCCCTGTCAGTAGGGATGTGGCTTAAACGAGTGGAAGACTTGAATAGAATGGAGGATTTGGTCTGGACCTCTCGGCAGAAACGGTGGGTCTATTTGGAGACATGGGCGGAATGGAACCGTTTTAAATACTCAGGAGGGGAAAACCTCTATAGATAGATGTAGGTGGAGTTGGAACTGGAGGGTGTGGAGGAGAGGGAGTGGTTGCCCGGGGGAGGGTTGGGTTTCCTTTTTTTTGGGAGGGGAAGGGGGTGGGGGGTAAAAAGCAAAAGGAGATAGAATAAGAGGGATAGAAAGTTTCCCCATCGTCTCAAGGACAAGAGGTTGCCTTGAGGGGAGAGGGATTATATTATGCCCAAATCTGTGTATTTGGAAAATGTAAGGATTAAGAGCGGGAACAATACGAGTAGGGTTGGGTCATTGATAGTTATTAATATGAAGAATTATTAGTTTATAAAGGGTAGACAAGGTCACAGGATGTAAGAAGTATATAAACTGAACCTCTGAAGATGGTATTATTACTTATTTGCAATATTTGATTCTATTTTTTTTTTCTCTGTTATTTTTTTTTTTTTTTTTTTAAATCAAAGGTTTGCTTCTCTTGTTTCTTTTACCTGTTTGTTTTAAGAAGTGGTTAAATCCTAGCAAAAAAAAAAAAATGTATATGTTTACAGTTGATGACTTTATGTACATAATTTATACGTTTTTCTTACAGTACATGTGTATATCTTGTTTTGCAGTTTTTTGCTTGCATATTTCACTTTATATTGATTGGAGCTTACTCATGGCATTTACCATTATCACCATGAAAGAGAGTTCTCTGATTTTAGCCTAACACCACATTTTTATCATGCAAGTCAGATTTTTATATGGTTTAATCACTTGAGTTGATCATTTTATAATCTCATTTAATTCATTAATCACATAGAGTAATGCCACTTTTCTTATCTGTGAATTTATCAATTTTTTTTTACTTCGCGCCAGTGAAGTTTTTTTTACAGGAAGACAGCAGCTGAGTATTCACCTAAGCGCAGAATCCCAAATAAATATACTCAGGCCTCGTACACACGACCGGTTTCCTTGACAGAATCCATCAAGAAACTTGGTGGCAGAGCTTTTTTGCCGAGGAAAACGGTCGTGTGTATGCTTTTCATCGAGAAAACTGTCGAGGAACTCGACGAGGAAAAAAGCGAGCAAGTTCTCTTTTTCCTCGACGGAAGTCGTCGTGTTCCTCATCGGGCTGGTTTTCCACGAGAAACACGTTGGTGTGTATGCTTAGAAACCAGCGCACCTTCAGTAAAAGTAGCGTTTGTAAAAGAAATAGCACATTTGTCACATTTGTAACAGACTGAAAAGTGCAAATGTCTCTCACCAAACGTTTACCTAACACGCAGTAAGATGAGATTAGCAAAAGCAGCCCCAAGAGTTGTGCCAGTGGAATCGAACTTCCCCTGCCATCTACGTGTTGTACGTCACCGCTTTTGGGAACAAGGAGATTTGGTCTTGACTGTGTGTACGCAAAGACAGCTTGTCAAGATTCTCGACAAGCCTAACAAGGAACTCGTCGAGGAAAACGATGTGTCTTTTCCGACGAGTTCCTCGGTCGTGTGTAGGAGGCCTCAGAAATACTCAGTTCCCAAGTTTTTCTGAGCCGTTCTGACTGGATGTCACATGATGTCCTTTGCATTGTGCCTGTCGTGCATACCCTGGGTCAGTGTCTGAGGAAAATAAAGACGATAATGAGATTTTCAGTTACAGGTTATATTTACAGTGATAATCAGGGCAGCCCCATCAGTGCAGCCTATCAGTGTCTATCAGTGCAGCCTATCAGTGTCCATCAGTGCAGCCTATCAGGGTCCATCAGTGCAGTATATCAGTGCCCATCAGTGCAACACATCACTGCTCATTAGTGCCCATCAGTACATCTTATCAGTGTCTATCAGTGCCGCCTCATCAGTGTCCATCAGTGCCCATCAGTGCAGTCTCATCAGTGCCCATCAGTGCACCCTCATCAGTGCCCATCAGTTCAGCCTCATTGGTGCCCATCAGTGCAGCCTCATTGGTGCCCATCAGTGCAGCCTCATTGGTGCTCATCAGTGCAGCCTATCGGTGTCCATCAGTGCAGCCTCATTAGTGCCAATCAGTGCAGCCTCACTAGCCCATTAGTGCAGCTTTATCAGTTTCCTTCAATGCAGCTTATCAGTGCAGCCCATCAGTGCACATTTTCATCAACACACATCAGTGAAGAAGTAAATTTGTATAACGGAAGCAAAGAAAAGGGTTTGTTTGTTTTTCAAAATTGTCAGTCTTTTTAATTTTTTAAGCAAAAAAAAAAGCGGTGATTAAAAACCACCAAAAGATTTATTTGTGTGAAAAAAATATTATAAAAATGTCATGAGTACATGACCGCACAATTGTCATTAAAAATGTGACAGCTCTGAAATCTGAAAATTGGCCTGGGCAGAAAGTGGGTCAAGGTGCCCAGTATTGATGTGGTTAATTATGTAAAAAAAAAAAAAAAAAAATGCTGATCATTCTGCCATAATTCCCATGGCCATGTGTTACCATTTTTTTATGGCTCTTACCCCTCTTGGTCATCATTGGTGTTTCTTCTTAATAATAAATATTTGGTTTGTCGGAACCATGGGAATAGACGTGGAATGGCAGATAGTTGCTGTTTAACCACTTGCCGCCCGCCTTATGCAAAAAGGCATCCGGTTTTCGAGTTCAGCCAAGCCGTCCCCGAATATTTCTGAGGCTCTCCAGCGCCACCCCCCACCTTTGGCCACATGCGGTAGTGCATGGCATGTTAGTCAATGCAGAACGAATTATCTTTGTTTCCATTGACTTCTATGAGGAAGCTCGCATTAATATGCGAGTGCTTTGGATTACAAGCATTCTCCTGGAACGGATTATGCTCGTTGTCCTCGTAATCAATGCCATCCGTTCCGCCTATCAGTGCCGCATATTAGTGCCCATCAATGCCACCACATCAGTGCCACCTCATCGGTGCCCATCAGTGCCGCCTTATCAGTGCCCGTCAGTGCAGTACCATCAGTGCCCATCAGTGAAGAAGAAAACTTAATTATTTACAAAGTTTAATAAAATTTTCGGTAATTTTTTAATTTTTTTTGCAGAAAATAAAAATCCCAGAGGTGATCAAATACCACCAAAAAAAATCTCTATTTGTTGGTACAAAATTATAAAAATGTAGTTTGGGGACAGTGCAGCACGACCACGCAATTGTCATTCAAATTACAACAGCGCTGATAGCTAAAAATTGGTCTGGGCGGGAAGGTGTATAAGTGCTCGGTATGGAAGTGGTTAAATAACCTTACCTATCATGTTAAACAGGAAAAAATTACATTTTCATTTCGTGTTTAAACATTCTGTCTGAGTCTCATCTATATTTAGCTTCAAGTACGCAGCCATTACGAAGGACAACATCGGGTACAAAAAAAAAAAAAGAATCTGATAGAGCTGGAGTAGTTTTTAATTAAATGTTCCATTATGCAGCGCGTTAATCGACACCAACTTAGAAAAACATGACGTCAAGATTATAACGTTGTCAGAACATGTAATCGCATTGTAATGACCTTTTCCGAATAATTATCTCCTTTTTTATGTTTGGTTATGACAGTTCTGTTTACTGGAGATTGATGTAGCACATACACTGTCATCCATGTGATGAGTCACTGGTTGGGTAAATAACTGGAAGAAGATCCGTCTTTTAGTACCGTCCTGGCATATTACTTAGAAAATTGAAAATGCATTCATTTAAATGTGTTTAACAAGTAAATGGCTTTATTTTTTTTGCACTTTAGAAAAAAATCACTTTTTGTTAAACATCAATGTAGCGTTTATCATATTGCTACACGAGCCATTTGCAATTTAATGTTATTAAAATAATCTTTCTATTTTCAGTTTGTCGCTGGCAATGATTTTCGGTAATTGAAAAAAATTTAATTGCAACTTTGTAGACAAGATTTTCCAGAATCTCATAATGTAGATGTGAAGTCCATTACATTTTTTTATACAGTTGAAGGCACATACCAGGTATTACAGAATCCACAGTCTGGGCATCATATCCAAAATAAAGATAAGCCTGGGGAATGTACAAGAATTTCTCCATTATTATTGCATATCACAAGATACGGCACCAATCTAAAAGTGTAACAAAACAAACTATATAAAAAACTTAAATCAAACAAATACTATATCAAAAGTAAAAAATGTGCTGCTAGCTAAAACACTAGATAGTGCCCCCAGGTTCCCCAGTCACCCAGATTCCAATAAGCCCCCTGCCCGCAGACCCCCACAACCACCGGGCAAGGGTTGTGGGGATGAGGCCCTTGTCCCCATCAGCATGGGAACATGGTGCTTTGAGGGGTCACAGACCCCCAAAGCATCCTCCCAATGTTGAGGGCATGCGGCCTGGTACAGTTCAGGAGGGGGGGCACTCTCTCTCCCCCCCTCTTTTTCTGCGGCCTGCCAGGTTGCATGCTCAGATAAAAGGGTCTGGTGCGGATTTTTGGGGGGAACTCCACGCAATTTATTTTTTAATTTGGGGGTGGAGTTCCCCATAAAAACCATACCAGACCTGAAGGGTCTAGAATGGATATTTGGGGAAACCCCATGTAATTTTTTTTTTAATTGACGCAGGATTCCCCTTACTATCCATACCAGACCTAAAGGGCCTGGTAATTTAATTTGGGGGGAACCCCACACATTTTTTTTTTTTTTTTTGTGAATGACTTGTCTCTGTATTGCTGCGAGCCGACAATTCATTATAGCCACGAGTAATTTTAAATGACTTTTTTTCCTTCAGAAATGACATTTTGTGCAGGAACAGTTCTAAGCACAGGAAACAAGGGCTGCTTTACAGGCATACTATAGACACCCCCCAGGTACAACATTTAAAGGAATATTTCACTTTTATTGTTTCACTTTAAGCATTATTAAAATCACTGCTCCCTAAAAAAAATGCAATTTTTAGAACTTTTTTTGCATTGATACATGTCCCCTGGTGCAGGACTCGGGGTCCCCAAACACTTTATGACAATAACTTGCATATAAGCCTTTAAAATTAGCACTTTAGATTTCTCCCATGGACTTTTACAGGGTGTTCCGTGGCTTTTTGAATTTGCTGCGAAAACCCCAAATTGTTTGCTGTTCCCCGAACAGGCGAACAGGCAATGTTCGAGTTGAACATGAGTTTGACTCGAACTCAAAGCTCATCCCTACTTTAGAGTACTAAAAACACTAACTACAAAATTAATATGGCACAATAAGAAACCTAGAATTGCACTGACAACATTGAAAAAAATAAAAAAACAAGGGGGATTGAGTGTGCCTGACTTTCAAAAATATTACAAGGCAGTTTTGTTAACACGGGTGGTGGAATGGGCGAAAATAACCAACAAGAAAAGATGGGTCAACATAGAACACACAATGGCTAACACGAAATTAGAAAGGGACGTATAGACACCTCCACAATATAGAACATTGGGGGACAACACATACATACTGACACAGATAGTATTGAAAACTTGGGATAAGGTGTATAAGAAAAATAAATGTAAATATAATTCACCACTGATAGCACTAAAGGAAAATAACTATTTTGCACCAGGGAAAAATTCAATGGGAGGGAACTGGATCAAAAAAAAATAATGCACAATTATGGGATATAATGCAAGGGGGAAATATATGCACCATACAAGAGCTAAAAATAAAAAAGGATTTGATGGATATAAATAAGTGGAGGTACTTCCAGGTTAAGCACTTCATAGCCGCACTTCCCCACCCTAAGAGAAGGAGATGATCTAACACCAATAGAGCGTCTGTGTAATACGGAAAAAACTTGCGGGAATATATCCCGGATACATAAAATTTTGATGGAAGTGGAAAGGTTGGAGGTAACGACATTCATAACTAGGAGAAGGAATTGGGGAAATCTTGAAACTTGTACATGGATCATCAATAAGCAATAAGATGTTGGAAATTAACTCTAAATTAATAACTAGGTGGTATAGAACCCCTGACATCCTAGGGAAGTACCAATCAGGTCAAACAACGGAGTGCTGGCAGAGGTGCGGACAAATGGGAACTAGGGCACACATATGGTGGGGATGCCCCAAGATAGGGATCTACTGGAAGGAAGTACTAAGTTATATCAAAGAGATCACTAAGATAGACCTACCTGAGGAACCTTGGACATGTTTATTTCACGGAGTAAATATTCCGTTAACCACTTAAGACCCGGACCAATACGCTGGTAAATGACCCAAGGTGTTTTTGCGATTCGGCACTGCCTCGCTTTAACAGACAATTGCGCGGTCGTGCGACGTGGCTCCCAAACAAAATTTGCGTCCTTTTCTTCCCACAAATAGAGCTTTCTTTCGGTGGTATTTGATCGCCTCTGCAATTTTTATTTTTTGCGCTATAAACTAAAATAGAGCCACAATTTTGAAAAAAAACACAATGTTTTTACTTTTTGTTATAAAAAAAATCAAATAAACTAAATTTTAGTAAAACATTTAGGCCAAAATTAATTCAGCCACATGTCTTTAGTAAAAAAAAAAATCGCAATAAAAAAAAATAGCTACCTAGCGGGAACAGCGACACTAATACAGCGATCAGAAAAATGATCGCTTAGTGATGCTGGCAATAGGGAGTGAAAGGGTTAACTAGGGCGGTGATCAGGGGGTTAAAACTTTATTAGGGGGGGTGGGGGGGCTATCCTGAACCTAACACTAACTGTTTTTTACACTGCCTGTCACACTGACACTAAATGCAGTGATTAGATCACTGCATTCAGTGACACTGTGACAGGGGGGTAGGGGGGGCGATCACAAGGGGTTAATTTGCCTATGTGAGTGTGTGTCAGTGTTGTGTTGGTGCACACTTACTTGTGATGTCTTCTCTCATCAGCAGCGCTGGGAAACAGCGCTGCGATGAGAGGTGACATCATTTCCTCACACAGGAGGAAAACACAGGAGGAGGAACTGACACGATGGGAGCGCGCTCCCATTGGCTGGGAGCGATCGCGGGGGGGGGCGGAAATCACGGACATCCGCCCGCTCGTCGGCGATCGCTCCCAGAGGCAGGGGGACCCCCGCACGCCGCGGAGGGGGTCCCGATGGGACCCCCGAACCGCACGAAGGCGGGGACGTAAATTTACGCCCTTGTGCCTGTACGAGCCATTCTGTGGCCGTATATGTGCGTGCGGGGGTCCTTAAGTGGTTAAAGGAATATAAAAACTCAATGATAATGCACATGATGAACGCTGCAAAAAGTTTGATACTGAAAAATTGAAAAAGAAGTAGAAAGCCCAAAGACAGGTGAAAGGTTCGATAAGAGAGAACAGATACGGAATATGGAATATTTAAGACATTGGTATTAACATACTGCGGACCAATTTCAGCGGACATGTTCGATCGTGTATGTGCAGCCTAAGAAAGAACTACAGTGAAATCAAGAGTGGGTAGCGAGTAGTAGGAAAAGGGCTTAGGCCACGTACACACGATCGGTCCATCCGATGATAACGGTCTGACGGACCGTTTTCATCGGTTCACCGATGAAGCTGACTGATGGACTGATGTGCCTACACACCATCAGTTAAAAAAATGATCGTATCAGTACGCGGTGACGTTTACATGTTTTAACGACGTGCTGAAAAAAACAAAGTTCAATGCTTCCAAGCATGCATCGACTTGATTCTGAGCATGCGTGGCCTTTTAAACCGATGCTTTTGCATACTAATGATCGGTTTTGACCTATCGATTAGCTGTCCATCGGTTCAATTTTAAAGCAAGCCCTCTGTTTTTTGACCGAAGGGTAACGGACCGATGGGGCCTACTACACGATCGGTTTGGACCGATGAAAACGAACTTCAGTCCGTTTTCATCAGTTTGAACCGATCGTGTGTACGCAGCCTTAGGGGGAGGGTAAACAGAGAGATGGGGGGGTATAGATTAGCGGGTGTTGGGGGGAGGCGGGGCAGAAAATGTCAGGGGTAAATATGTTAAAGTATATTTCCACTTGGGAAATGTATTTGTTTTTACTATGTTTGTGCAAGTTAAAATGTATTTAAATATAAAAGTTAAAAAAAAAGGTCCAAATGTTGTTTGTGATACTCTTATGACATAGCAAAATAATTAGTATTTGTAAAATAATTGTTTTCGGAAAAGAAAGTTTTAAATAAGAAATAAAAATGTCATTATATGGATCAATGTTGCGTAAAAATATGGAATTCCTATAACTCTATGCAATTAATACTTGCAATGATTTTATATAACATTTATATGCAGATTAAGCTGTCCCGAAAAACGAAACCAACAGACAGTATGACAATATATTTATACTGTGTGATATACACACAGATGTGATGAATATCACACAATATAAATAACTTGTCATATTGTTGGTTTTGTTCCATGACATCACAATGCATGTATATTATTGATTGTAGTTGCTTTTTCCTTGGAAGGCACATACTCACGTGTCCCTTCTTTTAAACATCTTTTGGCATAGTTGGCATGACAGTATTGTCAAAAGTGTATATAGCAGAGCTCTCCTTGAGATGAGAGATTCGGTGGGTGGATCTTTAAAGAGAATTAGTACACCATGGTAGGTTATGTATTTTTAGCCGTACCCTCAAAGGGGCTGCTGTTTGATGATGTGATAAAAGGTCTCCCCTTACTGGTGCAGAGGCTGCTGGCACACACAAAGTTCAAGCACACTAACACAAGGAGCAGTCTAGACGCTAGAGCAGTGGTTCTCAACTTTCCTAGTGCCGTGACCCTTTTATAAAATTTCCCAAGTTGTGGGGACCCCTAACAGTAAAATTATTTTCGTAGCATGGGTTGTTAGCACCCAAGGCAAGACAAGTAATTTGCACCCCTAAACCATGGACATTTAGGGCTCCCTGAGTCCCTTCCACTCATACAGTATTAAAACACCTTATAGTATATTTTAGGATATACCAGTCTTTCTCTTTATTCTCCTTTCTTTCCTTTTTATATCTCTCTATCCTAATTTATTGTTTTTTTTCCCCATCCCTCTCTCTAGCCGTCTTTCTTGTTCTTTCTCTTAGGCGGCGTACACACGACCGAGGTTCTCGCTGGAAACCAGCGAGAACCTCGCTGGAAGCTGCATTCCAGCGAGGACCTCGGCCGTGTGTACGCTTTTGGCTCGCCCCGCCCGTCGGGAATCCCGTAGAGCGAAAAGAGAGCACGCTCTCTTTTTGCTCGACGGCCCGCCTGGATGAATGGCTGGTTGCCATTCCCGACGGGCGGGTCGCCGATTTCGACGGCCGGCAGAGAACCTCGACGGGCGGAACGATGTGTTCTGCCCGTCGAGGTTCTCTGCCGTGTGTACACGGCCTTATTCTTTCTCTCCCTTTTGCTTTGTTCCTCCCCCCATTTTCCTCTCCCTTCCATGTATTCTATATATTTTTCCCTTCTCTTACCCCTTGGTCGTGGGGGGGATGGTATGAGTGGCAGTGCTGGGAGGAGTTCTGATCAGCCAACTTGGGTGCTTTTGATCAAGGTCATCTGTTGATCTGAGAACTGTAGTGGGGACTTTTATTAGCAACTCTAATCACAGGTAGTATTGCTCACTGTGTCTCCAGCTTTATTGTGTCTCTGACTTTGTGGTGTCTTGTAGCAGTGACACCTATCCCAAAATCAGGAGATAGGGTCTCCTCCAGCCCCTCCTACTTCACTTTTCTCACCAGTCAGCTGACCTCTAGTCTGTGCCACCCAGCCATGCTGTGAACTGAATGGGCGGCTTCAAAGAGGCTGAGTGGGAGGCTGCTGGCTCAAGGAACAGCCCAGCTGGGCGGCCAAAGGCTCCAGAGACTGCCCTGCTGGGCGGCTGCAAACAGGGCGGGAGAGCGGTGCAGGCGTTTTAGGAACAGCCCACGATTTGGTGACCCCTGGTAAAAAATCATCATACGACCCCCGAAGGGGTCCCGACCCACAGGTTGATAACCACTGCTCTAGAGGAATGTCGTTTTCTGTGATCTATTGCTATAAACATTAGCAATGGGGCAAGGTGTAGGGCAGTGATGGCGAACCTTGGCACCCCAGATGTTTTGGAACTACATTTTCAATGATGCTCAACTACACTGCAGTACATGAGCATCATGGGAAATGTAGTTCCAAAACATCTGGGGTGCCAAGATTCACCATCACTGGTGTAGGGTGTAGGATACTTTAGACCAGGGGTGTCAAATTGTTTGCCCTCCAGCTGTTGCGGAACTACAAGCCTCATCATGCCTCTGTCTGTGGGAGTCATGCTTTTCACTGTCAGCCTTGCAATGCCTCATGGGACTTGTAGTTCTGAACCAGCTGGAGGACCACCAGTTTGACGCCTGTGCTTTAGACTATGAGGTACAATAAGAGGACATTCTTCACTGTGTTACGATCCTCAGAAGCAATTATTGTCCTTCACTTAAGATTGCATTCCCCTTTCCGAGTGACTAGAGATAAGGCCAGATTTAGGAACCCAATGGAAGAAGAAGGGGGATTTTGGGACTTTAAATGAGATGCATTTTAAGCAATAAGTAAGTATAAATAAAGTTGGGGAATGGAAGAGACTGCATAAATATGCATACCTAACCTCTGGTTTTCTACCCTCTAAATCAGGGATCCTCAAACTATGGCCCTCCAGCTGTTGCAGAACTACACATCCCATGAGGCATTGTAACACACTAACATTCACAGACATGACTAGGCATGATGGGAAATGTAGTTCCTGAAAAACTGGAGGGCCGTAGTTTGAAGACCCATGCTCTAAATCCTAGAACTGTCCAGCAGTTCCAGAAGCCAGTGCGAGGTAACAGACTCAGCCCTTGGAGCTCTGAACAGTATAATAATAACCTCCAGCTTCTCTGCCTACAGAGGAGCTAAAACTAAATGTTCCTACTTCCACTGTAAATTAAAAATAATATAATAATAACAAAAGGTAACTTTGGTAAATTTCCAGCAGACTCTGATGGACTTTCCTACCCAGAGCAACAGCCTAATGCAAAATAGACTCAAAAGGACATGTACGTGGTATCTCGTGTCTGAGCAATTATTAACAGTAAATGGATATATTTAAAAGCTTAAAGGGGTTGTAAATGAAAAAAAAGTCTTCATAATAAGCATCATTTACCTGCAGACTTTCCTCTTTTCACTTCCTCATTGTTCGTTTTTGCTCAGAAGTTGCTCTATTTCTTCTCTGTTCTGTTCACTTCCTGCTTGTCTGATTGTTACTCACCACCGCGAAGGGAGACTTTACTGCGGTGGTCAGAGACGTGCTCGCCCCCTCCTGGGAACTACATCTGTGCGGCAGGGTGCTCTCTACGTGTTAGAGACCTCAAGGAGGTGTGAATTACTGGGCGTGCCGCAATGCATACTGGGAAATGTAGTTCTTACATGAACGAGCGTCGCAAACCAGGAAGTGAATGAGAGAACAGAAACTAGAACGCCGGAGGTGATATAGATGAAGGAATGTAATAGGTATTTACTCGTTTTTTAACAGAATCATTACACTATTCTGTCTGTCTACCTTGCAGACATTAACTCCTTTAAACTGCCACAGATGTGTTTAGTTTCAGTTTTATTCTTAAAATGTTAAAGTTGCTGATTTTAATTTCTTGACTTGTTAATGAGCATTGACAATATTTAAAATGTTCAAAATTTTTTATTGGTATTTCGGAATAAAGTATAACAACAAACATGACATCACGTAAGAACACAAAATACAACTGAGCAACACATAGGAGCGTATGGATACTACATTGAACAGGTATATAATCCAAATTAGAGAAAGCGAATCCATACTATAATTAATAAACATTCATGTACGTAATAAACCACAAAGTAACAAAGGGGGAAGTAAAGGGATGGATGAGGGGGAAAATAAAAAGTAAGCATTGCTTAAGTAATTAATAAACAATCACATTCAAGACAAGCAATATTGGTTTATATTATGGGGAGTCTAAAACAAAGATAATACATTCAGGAAGTAATTATGTTTGTGTATTCATTAGAATTGGTAAAATGGATCCAGCAAGCCCATTTTTCATAAAAAGATTTTGGGGAGTCTCTAGCTTGCTGGATCAATTCCTCCATCTCAGCAACTCTAATAATTCTCTGAAACCATTCCGAAACGGAAGGAGGAGACGGGTCCTTCCATCGAGCTGGAATGCACAACTTGGCAGCATTAATCAGATGAATAATAATAGACTTCTTATAAACATAGCGGGGTAGTGAAGTGTGATGCAGTAAGTATTGGGCTGCAGTAAAATCCGGAACATAGGTAGTGATAATAGGAATGATTCGATGTACCTCCTTCCAAAAGGTTTGAATGAGAGGGCAATACCACCATATATGCAGAAGAGTGCCTACATTGGTTTTACACCTCCAGCACAAGGGGGAGGAAGTGTGGTCAAACTTGTTTATCAAGTAAGGTGTTCTGTACCACCTAGAATAAATTTTATATCCATTCTCTTGAGCCAACACGTTCAGCGAACCTTTATGTATATATGTGAAAATCTGTTCCCAATCCTCAGGTGAAATATCTATCTCAAGTGATCTTTCCCAGTAATTGGAGGCTATATCATCCTTGGGATTAATATTCGAGAATAACAAAGCGTAATTTCTAGAAATTAGATGTCTTTGGGGAGCCATTTCTGTACATAAGTTTTCAAAGGGCGTCTTTTCCCTGCACCAAAGGGGAGAGCGGATAGTTGTGAGAAAGAGTTGTTTAACATTTTCAAATTCCTGGAGAGTAATTCCTGAATCCTTAAAGTGTTTATGAAATTCGTCATAAGTGGTAAAACTGCCCTTCCTAAAGAAGGATTCAGCTCTCAACATTAAAGGTGAGTATGAAAGAGGCGCCCCTATAAGTTTAGAGGGAAATCTTGAACCGGGATCAATGAGAGTCATAGGTCCAGGAAACGAGGAGATATTTAATTTAGCACACAGAGATTTAAAGATCTGCAAAGTGGCATTAGAAAGAGGATGGTTTTTAGCGGATCGTGGAATCTTATTAGGGTCTGACCAAGGCAATTGACGGAGCAAAGTATTACATGTTAGTTCTTCAAGATTAATCCAGTCTTTCGAACTCCTGTGTAACTGCCAATCCACAATTCTGGATAGGTGACAGGACCAATAATATCTTTGGATATCTGGTAATCCAATTCCCCCTAACATCTTGGGACATACGAGTTTATCCCACCTTATTCGAGGGCGCTTGGAGAACCAAATAAACTTTAAACAAAGTTTTCTGTATGTGTTGAAAAAAGAGGCAGGTAATTTTATTGGAATTGTTTGGAGTAGGTATAGAATTCTCGGAAGGATAGTCATCTTAATGATAGCAGCTCTACCAAACCAGGAATAGAAACCAGCATCCCACTTCAAAAGATCGTCTTGAATAGATTTGAGAATGGGAAGGAAATTGCAGGAGTATAGATCCTTTAACTTCAATGGAATATGTATTCCCAGATATGTGAGTGCATGGGATTCCCATCTGAAGGGGAAATGTTTCTGACAAAGAGAAACTATATCTGGTTTTAACGAAACGTTTAAGGCTCTAGATTTATCGAAGTTAATTTTTAAATTCGAGACTAGTTCAAAAAATGAGAAATCGTTTAAAAGGACTGGTATCGTGGTAATAGGTTCAGATAGAAAAAGGATGATGTCATCGGCGTAAGCAGCCAATTTATAATGTCCGTCTCTGATCCCAATTCCTTTAATATCAGGGTTATTTCGTATCTTACAGAGAAAAGGTTCCAGAGTCAGTATGAAAATAATAGGAGAGAGGGGACAACCCTGACGTGTCCCATTCGACACGGAGAAAGCGTCCGACAGGCAGCCATTTATCTTAATTCTAGCTGTGGGTGATGAGTACAATACAAGGATGAATTGTAACATACGGTCTCCAAATCCCATAGCTTTTAAAGTTTCACGCATATATAGCCAATCAACCCTGTCAAACGCCTTTTCCGTGTCAAGGGAGAGGAAAAATCCTGGTTTAGACGTGTTATTCAACCAATGATGAATCGTAATGACCTTTTGGGTGTTGTCCCTAGCTTCCCTACCGGGAACGAAACCCACTTGATCTAGGGATATTAAGTTAGGAAGTAAGGGCAAAATACGGTTAGCTATTATTTTGGCATACAGCTTTAGATCTACATTGAGCAGGGAAATGGGCCTATAATTAGATACTAGTAAATCATCTTTTCCTGGTTTCGGTATCATCGTAATATGGGCTTCAAGAAGATCTTTTACATTACAAAGGGGTCGGTCCGGAATTGAATTAAAAGCCTTCAGGAAGTATTTCATTGTGATCTCAGAAAATGAATTATAGTAGGAGACCGACAGACCATCTGGACCTGGGCATTTTCCAATCTTAAGTTGTTTGAGTGCTCTGGATGTTTCTACTGCATCAATAGGTCTATCTAAAAGTTTTGATTCTTCTTTAGAAATTGGTTTAGGACCGTAAGTCGCTAAGAATTCCGTAATTAATTGTTTCCTTTGGGTTTCTGCATCAGAAAGAGTATTCCTCTGAATATTATATAATTTGGAATAAAAATTTACAAATTGTTTAGCTATTTCGGAGGAGGAAGAGATTTTCTTACCAGTAGGATCTAGAATTGAGTGTATGGTAGATGCAGATTTCTTTATTTGTATAGCTCTGGCAAGTAACTTCCCAGCTTTATTGCCAAACTCATAGTAGAGCTTGCGTGATAGAATTAATTTTCGTTTAGTGACTTTTTCGAGTACCTCTAATAGGAGTTTTCTAGCCTCAAGGAGCTCAATATGTGCCTCTCTTGCCAGTGATAACTTGTGTTTGCTTTCAAGAGAATGAATACGATCAGAAAGGGATTTAACATATGCATCACGTGCTTTTCTTCTTCTAGAAGCAATCGAAATTAATTCTCCTCTTACAACACATTTGTGTGCTAACCATAATGTCATGGGATGTGTGTCCGGGGAGTGATTTTCTTCAAAGTATTTTGAAAGGATCGAATTCAAAGCCTCAACGTCCGCAGGATTATTGAGGAGTGAACTATCAAGACGCCAAATTGGGGATCTAGCGGGGATCGAAGAGAATTTGAGTGATATAGAAATTGGGTGATGATCTGAGAGAACCATGGGTTCAATGGTTGCCAAAATCAGAGAATCCAGATCTGATTGGGATATAAAAAAATAATCGATTCTTGAGTATTTATCATGTGGTGGAGAGAAAAAAGTATAATCTTTAGTGTTTGGAAACAAGGTACGCCAAGTATCATGTAGGTTCAGTTTTTTTAGAAGTGTCTTGACCGATTTGAGTGCAGAGAAGGATATTGTGGATGATCCCGATGAGGTGTCTATCAGTGGATTAATAGTTAAATTGAAGTCCCCCCCCAGAATCAGTATACCCGATTGAAAAGAGCAAAGCAAATTTAAAGTATTCCTGAGAAATGGGACTTGACCTTTGTTGGGAGCATAAATATTAGCCAATGTGATATTCTTGTTATATAGGGAACCTTTTTAAAATATGTATCTACCCTCAACATCAGAGAGGGTGTCCTGAATTTGAATAGGGCAATTTTTCGAAATAAGAATAGAGACTCCCTTAGATTTGGATTCGGGATTGGTGGCATGAAAAACAGAAGGGTACCATTTGTTATTAAGATTAGGGATGTCATTGTTTCGGAAGTGAGTTTCTTGCAGGAATACTATGTCTGCTTTTGCCTTCTTCAATAATAAAAACAACTTAGATCTTTTTTCAGGTATATTCAAACCCTTAATGTTCAAGGAATAAAGATTGACCAATGGGGACGGAGGCGAAACGGCCCCTTTGTGCGTCATAATGCTATCAGAAGTGAAAGAGAATCTGAACACACAAAATTTGTCAAAAAGCGATTGTAAAAGAGCGACAGCAGGGGAAACACAAAAGGGGAATTAAAAACAAAAACAAAAATAGGGGACAGGGCAAGGGGTAAAAAAAACCCTTGAATAAAAACAACACGTGGGAAATCAGATAGAGTTCCCAAAAACGATCTTATCTAAGGTGATACGGTACAGAGTAGAGCGAACAGGCGCTGATACCAAATATATAACACCCAAGGCTCTACTACTGTATGGGGGTTGGCAAGTACTAGCCGGAAAAAAGAGAAAAAAAAGAAAAAACAGCGCCACGACCGGTCTCCGCCGCTACAGCATGAGTAACATGTAGCATAGGTGAAGGCGTGCACATTCATGACAATAAATGAGCTCCTAATCATAAAGGGAACAACATTACAGTGAAATAATAAATAACAACTATAATACTAATAAAAGGAGCTAACCTTCAAGTGGAAATGTGTTGATATTAATAATCTCAACATAGTATACGACTACGTGACAGTCATCAAAGTTAATGCTTCAATAAAGGGTATCACACAAGTAACGAACTTAAAAAAGTACCCAATATTGAAAGGCTCTTGCAGGCAGTAGCGAGCAAGGGGGCCTGATACATAGCATATTAAATTGAGTAGGGGCTCATAGGAGAAAAATGAAGAGAGTGGGCCCAAGTAGGTCAATAGTTGCGTCGGGCACGTCTTGAGCGCGGTGAGCCTGTCGAATCATCCTTACGACCATGCGTTGAAGAAGACAGTTGGTCGTTTGAAGGGGATCGACGTCTACGAAATCCAGTGGTGTGGGTCTCCATGACTTCCGGTTCGTCGGCTATTCTAGTCTTATAATTAGGCCGGAACTCCGCATACCAATCAGGGACGTCGATCAAAGGAATGTTCATGGCGTTACAGAACATTTTAAGGTCCTCATGGACTCTTAATAAAGCAGAGCGACCTTGAAAAGTGGCCGAAAGACCAAACGGGAACTTCCATTTGTACACAATATTCTTACTGCGTAATGCTTCCAGTAAGGGCTTGAGATCTCTTCTATTTTGCAAGGTGATGTTAGAAAGATCTTGAAAGATTTGTACAGAAGCACCTTCGTATGATATTTTAGATTTGCCCCTCATCTTTAGCAGGATGTCTTCTTTCAGTTTATAATCAGTCAAGCAACAAATTACGTCCCTGGGAGGATCACCTGGTTTACCTCTGGGTCTGAGCGCACGATGTAAGCGCTCCATTTTGATTTTAGACGCAGGGGGTCTGCCCAGAAGGTCATTAAGTATATAATCAATGGCAGGTTGCAGATGCTCATTTTCTATTTCTTCCGGTAGACCACGTATACGTAAATTATGGCGTCTACTTCTATTCTCCAAGTCCTCTGTTTGACGTTGCAAGTCTCTCATTTGAAGTAATTGCACGTTCATTTTGCTATCCATTCTACGTAGGGCATTATCATGCTGTGTACTAACTTTTTCCACATTTTGCACACGATGCGCCATGTCTTGTATATCTATGCGGAGCTCCGCAATTGCTGCTGTCAGCGTAGTTTTAATGTCATTTTTAATATCAATTGCAACAGCTTGGAGGTCCAACAGGCTGGGTTGTTGGTAGCTCATCTCAGTGTTGTTTCCTATCACCACAGCTGGCATTTTAGTATGAGGCATCGAATGTGCCATTCGAGCGTCTATCGAAATTTCCTGTGACGCACTTACATTAGGGGCCGCCATGTATGCGCCTTTATCGCCGTCGGAACGGGACAACCGTCGATTTAACGGCGAACGTACTTGTTAGTTCTTGTACACTGGCGTCACAGGATCGAAACTGTACAGTCAGCGGGTATCGAAAACAGCGGAAAGCCTCCGGTGTGAAAAGAGAAGACTGCAGCGGCGGGAGCTACGGATTCAAGCTGCCATCTTCCAGCGTGTCCAGGCCACGCCCCCCCGACAATATTTAAAATGTATTTGGTTGTTGTACTGTGACATGAATCTACTTGGGCATATTTTTTTTCAAATCAATAGCAGTTCATGCTTACACATGTGACATTGATTGACACATTTTGGCAATCAGTTATGTTATTGACTTTGTCTGTAAGGCTGGGTTCACACTACGATTTTCCCATCCGTCAGCCGCATACGATTTATATGAAAAAACGTATGCGGCTGAAACGGATTGAACCGTACGTAAACGTATGCGTTTATAAAACGTATACGGTTTCAAAAAGTGCGTACGGTTCCATCCGGTTTTGATTAAAAAAACGCATACGTTTTTGGAATTAGTGTCATTTAATAAATAAAGATTTTCTTGTTTTGAAAATGCGCATGCGCAGACGAAAAACGCATACGGTTTATACGTATGGAACCGCACATATGTGCGTTTTCCATTGACTTTAATGTTAAAAAAAAACGTATGCGTTTGCCATACGGTTTCAAAAACGGACTCAAAACCGTGGTCGAACACGGTTTTGCGTACTGTTAAAAAACGTTTTGCCAGCAAATCGTACGCACCCGGATGCATCTGAGTGCATACGATTTGCAATGCATTTTCTATGTATGTGTTTTCCCGTACGGGCCCATACGTTTTCAAAACTGAAATCGTATGCGGCTGACGGACGGGAAAATCGTAGTGTGAACCCAGCCTTATTCTTTTGCTAACATGATTCTCTGTTCCCAGTTTTTATTGCCGAACATATAACAACTTTGGCTATGTTTTGTTAAACTATCAATAATGTTATTGCTTTTTCCTATAATATAGATTGGATTCGTTAGGATTGGCCACATCTTGGTTTCATCTCACGTCCAAGTGTAGCTCAACCTGTCCCTTAATATTCATGGTAAATTTGTAATATTTATGGAAAAGAGAATTGGTCTGAAATGGTTTTCTCCATTTTAGTTGATGTGGGTCAGGGATCAATATCATGCTAGGGCTGGAAAACTAAGAAGGACCCCATAGGAGGTTTTTGTTTACCCTGACACCTGTATTACATTTAAAAATATATAAAATAAGCTCTTATGCTTGATTTAGTGGTATTTTAGAGACTGCTGCAGCTATTACTGGTATATCTTGAATGCTAGACCCAAATCAATATAGTGCAAAAGTGTGGTGTCCCTTTAAAGCATATACATTACCTTAATGGCCAGTCAAACATAATAAAAAAATGCTGGTGCTCCATGCTCGTAAACAACTATAAATTAAGGTGCTCCATTGGACATCTCCAATCCCAGAAGACGCCAGTTGTGGGGAACTTACGTAGTTACATAGTTAGTCTGGTTAAAAAAAAAAAAGACACAAGTCCACCTAGTTCAACCAATAGAAGGAAGAAAAGAAATCCCTAAATAAACAATCCTATACCCACAGTTGATCCAGAGAAAGACAAAAAAAAAACAATAAAGCATGATCTAATTTACTCCAAAGAAAAAAAAATTCTCCCTGGTCCCCCAAGAGGCAATCGGATATACCCGAATGTTAGTATCAAGTTATATTATGTACTTTTAGGAAAGAATACAGGAATTAGATGTAGGCCCTCCAGCTTTGCCACAAATACATAGTTAATCTAATCACACACACAGACACAAACAAAAGAGAAAATATACATACATACTATTAGGGTTGTCCCGATACCGATACTAGTATCGGTATCAGGACTGATGCCGAGTATTTGCGCTAGTACTTGTACTCGCGCAAATACTCCCAATGCCTAAATAGAATACTTGCTGCATATGTGAGGGACATGGCTAGAGGGACATGGCTGAACGGACATTGCTGCATATGTGAGGGACATGGCTAGAGGGACATGAGACATGGCTGCATATGTGAGGGACATGGCTAGAGGGACATGGGACATTGCTGCATATGTGAGGGACATGGCTAGAGGGACATGAGACATGGCTGCATATGTGAGGGACATGGCTAGAGGGACATGGGACATTGCTGCATATGTGAGGGACATGGCTAGAGGGACATGGCTGAACGGATATTGCTGCATATGTGAGGGACATGGCTAAAGGGACATGAGACATGGCTGCATATGTGAGGGACATGGCTAGAGGGACATGGCTGAACGGATATTGCTGCATATGTGAGGGACATGGCTAGAGGGACATGGGACATTGCTGCATATGTGAGGGACATGGCTAGAGGGACATGGGACATTGCTGCAAATGTGAGGGACATGACTAGAGGGACATGGCTGAAGGGACATGGCTAGACATGTGCAAAAGGAAAAAATTTGTTTCGTTTCGTTTTAATTTCTTTATTTAATTAATTTCGTTAAGTTAAATTTGTTAAATTCGTTTTCGGAATTCGATCGTTTTCGATAAAAATTAGAAAAAACCCGGTCGAATTCGATCGTTTTCAACCGAATTCGAACAACGGTCGAATTCGAAAAGATTTCTACCGGATTCGATAATATTTGTACCGGATTCGAATTCAATCATATTTTGATATTTGATATTTCAACAGAATTCAACAATATTTCCTCCGCTATTGTTAATATTTCAACCAAATTCGATGATATTTCAACCGGATTGGAAATTATTTCAACCGAATTTGAAATTATTTCTACTGGATTTGAAATTATTTCCACCGGATTGGAAATTTTTCAACCGAATTGGAAATTTTTCAACCGAATTGGAAATTATTTCAACCGGATTTGAAATTATTTAAACCGGATTGGAAATTATTTCAACCGCTTTGGAAATTATTTCAATTGAATTTGAAATTATTTTTACTGGATTGGAAATAATTTCTACCGGATTGGAAATGATTTCAACCGAATTTGAAATTATTTCAACCGGATTTGATTGTATGTATTTGTATTTGTATTATTGTATTTGATTACATTCTATTAAATTCTATTCTGTTCTTTACTATTCTTTGATTTTCATTCTATTGTTTTATTATTTTATATTCTATTTTATTGTATTCTTTTTTAAAAAATCGATTTATATTTTTTAGATTTTGATTCAAACTTGCTTTCAATTTCAATTTTCATTCGAATTTGTTTTCGATTCGAATTCTTTTCGAATTCGATTCGAATCGAATTGTTTTCGAATTCAATTCGAATTGTTTTCGAATTCGATTCGAATTGTTTTCGAATTCGATTCGAATTGTTTTCGAATTCGATTCGAATTGTTTTAGAATTCGATTCGAATTGTTTTAGAATTCGTTTCGAATTCGAATTTCGTTCGCGTTTTTTCGAATTTGTTTAAATTCGTTAATTTTGTAATTCGGAAATTCGGATGCATCCGAATTTCCGAATAATGAAAAATTCGTCCGAATTCGAATTCGTAACGAAACGAAATGCACATGTCTAGACATGGCTGCATATGTGAGGGACATGGCTAGAGGGACATGGGACATTGCTGCATATGTGAGGGACATGGCTAGAGGGACATGGCTGAACGGACATTGCTGCATATGTGAGGGACATGGCTAGAGGGACATGGGACATTGCTGCATATGTGAGGGACATGACTAGAGTGACATGGCTGAATGGACATTGCTGCATATGTGAGGGACATGGCTAGAGGGACATGGGACATTGCTGCATATGTGAGGGACATGGCTGAAGTGACATGGCTGCATATGTGAGGGACATGGCTAGAGGGACATGGCTGAAGGGACATGGCTGCATATGTGAGGGACATGGCTAGAGGGACATGGCTGGAGGGACATGGCTGAATATGTGGGGGACATGGCTAGGGGGACATGGCTGCATATGTGGGGGACATGGCTGCATTTGGGGACACATGTAAAAAAAGTATCGATATTCGGTATCGGCGAGTACATGAAAAAAAGTATCGGTACTTGTACTCGGTCCTAAAAAAGAGGCATCGGGACAACCCTACACTATACTATACCCACAGTTGATCCAGAGGAAGGCAAAAATAAATAAAAACACCAATAAAGCATGATCCCCATTCTCTCCAATGGGGGGGAGAGTCCTTACTGATCGCCCAAGAGGCAATTGGATATTCCATGGAACAACTTACCTTTAAATATCAGTATTAAGCTAAATTATGTACATTTAGGGAAGAATCCAGGCCTTTCTTAAAGCGATCTAGTGATCTGGCCAGAACCAACTTTGGAGGGAATCTATTCCACATTTTCACAGCTCTTACCGTGAAGAAACTTTTCCGTATTTGGAGATGAAATCTCTTTTCCTCTAGACGTAAAGAGGGCCCCCTTTGTCCTCTGTGATGAACTTAAAGTGAATAACTCAACACCAAGTTCACTATATGGACCCCTTAAGTATTTGTACATGGTTCTGACAGTGAGGCCGCGTACACACACGATCAGTCCAAACTGATGAAAAGGGACTGAAGTCCAGTTTCATCGGTCCAAACCGACCGTGTGTACGGCCCATCAGTCTGTTGTCCTTCAGTCCAAAGTTTTAAAACGTGCTTCAAAATCGGACTGATGGACGCCTGACCATCGGCCCGAACCGATCGTTAGTACGCAAAAGCATCGGTTCAAAAACCTGCGCATGCTCAGAATCAAGTCAACGCATGCTTGGAAGCATTGAACTTCGTTTTTTTCAGCACGTTGTTGTGATCGGTTTTTGAACTGGCGGTGTGTACCATCAGTCTGTGAACCGATGAAAATGAACTTCAGTCCGTTTTCATCAGTTTGGACTGATCGTGTCTCAGAGGGTCTCAGAGTTTCAACCTTGCCTTTGATATACAAAAAGTGCATTTGATCTCTGTAATTCAAGATCATTATGATCTGTTAAGAGGCCCTTTTTTACTTAAAGTGGCACTCCACCTAAAAGGGGAAGTCCATCCTATGCCGCATTTGGCATTTGGGTACCTAGTTTTGACAGGTACCCGCTCCCACTTCCGCTCTGGTCGCCTAGGTGGCCCGAGTGGAAGTTCTCCTCACCCCCTCCATGCAATATTCTGGAACACATCACAGGTCCCTGAAGATTGCCCGGCCATTGAGGAGAAGCAGACGCAAGCTGTCACAGCTGGGTGCCCACACTTGTAATGTCGGGGAGAGGAGAGTGAGAGAACCGAGGGTTCAGATGGCCACATCGCTGGATCCCAGGACTGGTGAGTGTGTGTTTACTAAAAGTCAGCAGCTACACTTTTTGTAGCTGCTGACTTTTCATAAACACAAAATTGACTGGAACTCCGCTTTAAGGAGCACCTTTAAAGTGTTACTAAACCCAAAAGATTACATTCACTATATCTGGTCTCATGATAGCCTCCCATGGCTTCCAATACCGCCTCTACACTGATGAAACACCCAAATCTATTTCTTTACCCCTCAGCTCACTCCTTCAGTCTCCTTACATATCACTAAATTACTATCAAATGCATCAGTCTGGATGTCACACCACTTCTTCAAACTTAATCTATCCAAAACCTTATTTTTCCTCCCCCGTGTGCCTCTTCCCCTGATCTCTCTGTCAAAATCGATGGCACAACCATAAGCCCATCCCTGCATGCCAAGGTCCTAGGTGTAATTCTGGACTCTAAACTCTCCTTTAAGCCCCATGTCCAATCACTGTCCAGATCTAGCCGCCTCAACATCTCCAAAGTATGCCGCTTTCAATGACACAACAAAGCTCTTTGTCACGATCAGGCATCATGCTCGAATACCAGTTGCTATAGCAGTTGCAGGACTCCCACCGACCAGCAGGATAGGTACACAGGCAGTCACCCTGGCAGATGACACAGGCTCATTTGAGGTGTGGAGTCTAAGTACTAACCAGTGTTTACCAGAGATCCTGATGGTGAATTTAGCTGCGTGTTAGTACCAGGTCCCGGTTCTAAGATTTGCGCCATAAGTGTGTGAGCAAGCCGGGTCCAGTAGCGGATAAGCAGATAAGGATCAAGCGGCAGCATGGTCAGTTAACAAGCCAAAAGGTCAGTAACGAGTAGTTGCAGGTTGGAATGAGGCTGTAGAGTAGTCAATCAACAAGCCAAGGGTCGATCACGAGTGGTAGAAAAATACAAATGGTGGCGTGGCAGGGAAGACCAGGGCAAGGCACTGGCTGAGGAAGCACAGTAACCTGGGAAAGAGGAAATGCTGAGACAAGGCTTTTATAGGAAGTTCTTGGGAGGAGCAAGGAGTTCAAGGTTCAACAGCAATCAAGACACAAGGCAGGGTTGTCCAATGGATCAGGTAGGATTGTTCAATAGATCAGGCAGGGAGCTGTCCAGCATCCCAAATAGCTCAGTGGGAAGAGTCAACGCCAGACACAGAAGAGGTCCAGGTTCAAGCCGAAGTCCTGACACTCTTAAGTCACTCCCTGGTCATCTCTTGTCTTGACTACAGCATCTCCCTCCTTATTGGCGTACCTCTACATAGTCTATACCCCCCTTCAAACCATCATGAATGCTGCTGCCAGACTCATTCACCTTACCAATTGCTCCATGTTTGCTTTTTCTCTCTGTCAACCCATCCCTGGCTTCATCTCACCCCACAAATTAAATTCAAAATGCTAACAACTGCTTACAAAGCCATCCACTAGGGATGAGCCGAACACCCCTGGGTTCGGTTCGCACCAGAACCTCCGAACAAAAGTTTTTGTGAACTTTAGAACCCTGTTAAAGTCTATGGGACTCGAACGTTTGAAATCTAAAGTACTTTTAAAGACTAATATGCAAGTTTTTGTCCTAAAAAGTGTTTGAGGACCTGGGTCCTGCCCCAGGGTACATGTATCAATGCAAAAAAAAGTTTTATAAAACGGCCATTTTTTCAGGAGCAGTGATTTTAATAATGCTTAAAGTGAAACAATAAAATTAAAATATTCCTTTAAATTTCGTACCTAGGGGGGTGTATAGTATGCCTGTAAAGTAGTGCTTGTTTCCTGTGCTTAGAACTGTCCCTGCACAAAATGTAATTTCTGAAGGAAAAAAGTCATTTAAAATCACTCACCTTAGGGCCTGGTATGGATATTAAGAGGAATCCTGCGTCAAATAAAAAAAAAAAATATGTGGGGTTCCCCCCAAATATTCATTCGAGACCCCAGGTCTGGTATGGATTTTAAGGGGAACTCCACCCCAATTTAAAAAAAAAAATGCTGTGGACCCCCATACATTTTTTTTTGCTATGAATGACTTCTCTCTGTATTGCCGGGAGCCGACAATTCATTATAGCCGCAAGTTATTTTAAATTACTTTTTTTCCTTCAGAAATGACACTTTGTGCAGGGACAGTTCTAAGCATGGGAAACAAGCGCTACTTTACAGGCATAATATACGAAATTTAAAAGAATATTTCACTTTTATTGTTTCACTTAAAGAAATTATTAAAATCACTGCTGCCAAAAAAAATGCAGTTTTAAAACTTTTTTTTGCATTGATACATGTCCCCTGGGGCAGAATCCAGGTCCCAACACATTTTTTATTACAATAACTTGCATATTAGCCTTTAAAATTAGCACTTTAGATTTCAAACATTCGAGTCCCATAGACTTTAACAGGGTTCTAAAGTTCACACGAACTTGCCGCGAACACCCCAAATAGTTCGCTGTTCGGCGAACAGGCAATGTTCGAGTCGAACATGAGATCTACTCGAACTCGAAGCTCATCCCTACCATCCACAACTCAGATACATCACTAACCTGGTTTCCAAATAACTACCTAATTGTTCTCTAGCTCCATCGTCACCTCCTCTCATACTCACCTAGACGATCCCTGAAAACCCTCCTCTTCAGAGAAGTCTACCCTACCCTCACCTAACAACTGTATTTCCATTTTCTCCATCTGAGCATCCCCCCACAGCTATACCCTTTGTTCCACTTGACCCTCCCTTCTAGATTGTATAATCCAACGAGCAGAGCTCTCTGATTCCTCCTGTATTGGATTGTATTGTAACTGTACTGTCTGCCCTCACTGTTAGGGCTATATAAATCAAGTATAGTAATAAATAAATATAATAATACATACACTGATAGAACTGATCATATGTACACTGTATATACACTGAAATGACTGATCATGTATACACTGTACATACACTGATACCTGTATATCTGGGGTCATATACACTGAGATCATATATAGCAGGGGTGTCAAACTCAATTTCATCGAGGGCCACATCAGTATTACGATTGCCCTCAAAAGGACCGGTTGTATCTGTAAGGTTAGATGTCCAGCGCATCCCCTCCTCTTATATTAGATGTTAAGAGCCACCCCACCATCAGAAGTTGAGTCCCCACTCTCCCTTACATTACAGTGCACCCCCCTTTCCTTAAGCTGCTGCTGGGAAGAAGCTGATGCATTGCTTGAAAGCAGAAAGTTAGGGTCTTGAGGAGGGCGAGGGCCACATAAAATGGCTTGGTTTGACACCCCTGATATATAGTATACACTAAGATCATATATATATACTGTACATAAACTGATATCATATATTCACATTTCAGCTGCAGTGCTAAACATGCATGTAATAAGAAGCACTACAAGCATAATTGGATGTGTCAGGCAGATCACAATCTATGTACTCGCTCCACATCAGAAGACGGCGATAACGGCTTTATTGTCTAATGTTTTGTTTCCTTTAAACCCAAAGGCAATTCTAACTGTCCTGACACTGTGTTTATTGTCTCAGCTGGTTTGTGAATTTTTCTTGAGATAAGTACATAGTTACTTGCCCATCAGAAAAGAAAGTGTGAAGACATTGTTCATAAAATGCTCTCATATTTTTATATTTCAACACTGGTGATATCATTTTCATACATGTTACAGAGATCAGCTATTCACTGTATAGTACAGAGATCAGATTTGTATTATAATTATTATATTTAAAAACTATATATTAACCACTTGACCACTGGGCACTTAAACCCCCTTAATAACCAGACCAATTTTCAGCTTTCGGTGCTCTCACATTTTGAATGACAATAACTCAGTCATACAACACTGTAGCCAAATGAAATTTTTGTCCTTTTTTGCCCACAAATAGAGCTTTCTTTTGGTGTTATTTGATCACCTCTGCAGTTTTTATTTTTTTCGCTATTAATGAAAAAACAACGAAAATGTTGTAAAAATATGAATTTTTCTTCATTTCTATCATAACATTTTGTAAAAAATTATTTTTTCCTCATAAATTTGGCCTAAAATGTATACTGCTACATATTTTTGGTAAAAAAAAATGTATATTATTTAGTCTGGGTGAAAGTTATAGGGTCTACAAGCTATGGTACCAATTTCTGAAAATTGAAGTACTGACAGCTTCTCTCATTTCTTGAGACCCTAACAAGCCAACAGACGGCACTGCAGTGGTGCAGGAGGAACTGGTGTGGCACTGGTGGGCACAGATGGCACTGGTGGGCACAGATGGCACTGGTGGGGTGCAGATGAACACTGATTGGCACTGATGGGCACAGGCGGGACTCATGGGCACAGGCAGCACTCGTGGGCACAGGCGGCACTCGTGGGCACAGGCGGCACTGATTGGCACAGGTGGCACTGATTGGCACAGGTGGCACTGATGTGGCAGTGTTGTGGCACTGGTGGGGCACAGGTGGGGCACTGGTGGGGCACAGGTGGGGCACTGGTGGGGCACAGGTGGGGCACTGGTGGCACTGCTGGGGCACTGCTGGACACTAATCTCTCTCCTCTTCTCTCACGCTGCAATGTTGTGAGGAGAGGAGAGAGGTGCCCCACAATGTTTACATTTGTGATCGCGCCGTCATTGGACGGCGCGATCACGTGGTAAGGAGCCGATGCCATTGTCTCCTTACCGAGATCATTGACGCTGCGAGTCCCGCGCATCTGACGCACGCTGGGTTTGTTTACACACGTGATCGCGCCGTCATTGGACGGCGCAATCACGTGGTAAGGAGCCGCCGCCAATGGCTCCTTACCGCGATCATCGATGCTGCGGGTCCTGTGGACCCGGTTTCACCGGTGATCGCGTTGACATCCTGTTAGAGTACAGGAACCGCCTTATAGACGTATTTCGTCTATAGGGCGGTGACTAAGTGGTTAAAATTGTATTTTATAATTTTTACTATATAGTACAGAGATCAGATTTGTATTATAATTATTATATTTATAAATTATAAATATATTTACATTTTATTTTATTATATTTACTATATATAGCACTACCCCCGAAGGAGCTGTGGATATATCGTACCTGGACAGGCCTCTCTCACTGACTTGGCAGCCAGAGTGTCACTCAGAATTTAAAGGAAAAGTCTCTGCCACAGACCCTTCTTAGGATTGAGGTAGCGGAGGTAATCCTCCTTAAAGCGGGGGTTCACCCCAAAAAAATTTTTTTAACATTACATTCAGGCGAGTTGTTAGAATGACAATTGGCTGTTTTTGTTAAATCCTTGCCGTACATAACGTTTTATATAAATATGTTCACCGCGGCTTCCGGGTATAATCTGCGGTACTGGGCGTTTCTAATTGATTGACAGGCTTCCGACCGACGCATACAGCCCGTCACGAGTTGCCGAAAGAAGCCGGACTGCGAGTCGGCTCTATACGGCGCCTGCGCACCGAAGTTCGGCTTCTTCCTGCAACTCGTGACGCGATGTATGCGCGGGTTGGAAGCCTGTCAATCAATTAGGAACGCCCACGAAACCGCAGATTATACCCGGAAGCCGCGCTGAACATATATATATATAAAACGGTATGTACGGCAAGGATTTTAAAAAAAACAGCCGATTGTCATTCTAACAACTCGCCTGAATGTAATGTTAAAAATTTTTTTTGGGGTGAACCCCCGCTTTAATAGACTTTGGCCTGGATCTCCTTCAGGTAGTTTGCAGGTTACCGACTGTCAGATGACCAACGTCCAGCCTTTCAGTAATCGGTTCCCTTGATCCATGGAGGATTGTTGAGACCCTATTGAATTGCCAGCCTCTCTTGGCTCTCCTCAGATGGACTCCCCACCGAACAGATTCCTTTCACTGGGAACACGCTTGGGATCTTCTCAGGATTGGGGACCCAGTCGATTACTGGAGCCCCGCCACAGCTTTAAATGTTCCGGACCAACATGGTCCCAGAACCAGGAACACCATGTGGCACATGCACCCTGATGCAGTCACCCTGAAGGTGGGTGCCCCACTCAAAGAAGGACCCAGACCAATGGCGTCTGTCTCATAAATACCCTTGCCCAGCATGCACAGCGAGGAGAAACCCCTCTGATAGAATGCTGGGGAAAAAGCACCCAATCCTCAACTCCACTGCTGCCACCTGTCATCCTGGGGTGGGAACAGCACCCCAGGAACAACAGAATAAGCCCACAGCACAGCCAAGCCGAGACAGAGACCCAATTTGAGCATATTAACTGGATCAGAGCCAACAAACTCTCTGATCCCCCTCTAAATTTAACAAAGCACTGGTACTTGGAAGTATCCAGGCACTACATACAGAATATTTTCTACTCCCAATGGCCACAGTCCGGTCCCCTAAAAACAGGACAGTAAACTGGACCTTTGTTTGAAAAGTTTGGAGACCCATGCTCTATGCCACTAAGAGGTCCGGATAAAACTTAATTCCAATAATTGTCAGAAGGGAAATCCAAAAAGTAGCCAATGCTTTTTGGGGGTCCAAGAGTGATCCCTTTTGGCAGAAAAAACATAACATAAACATAATCTCCATAGGAATACAATATCCCCTCCATGAACTGATATAGAGATGTACTTTTTTTTTAGCACTGGTAAAGGGGGCGCTCTTGGACCCCTTAAGCGCATTTAATACTTTCTGGATTGTCCCCCTGACTCAGTGCAATAAAGTTGTATCTGGACCTCTAAACAGTAGTGCAGTGCTTCAATTTCCATTTTGTTACATTACACTACAAGCCAAGGAGATCACGGAGATCCACTAGGGTGCAGATGCTGCCTGGGATCACCTGATCTACTGAATCACCTGAACTACTTTTCTGGCACCCCAAGCTAGCAAAGGGCTGCATCTGGCCCCCGGGCCGCAGTTTGGAGACCACTGGTGTAGAGCTTCAATTTCCATTTTTGCCAAGGGGGATTCAGTATATCTCTGCTCTGGAGAATCACTAGCGGAACAAAATTCTAGTCACGCTCTCTAGTAGACTTGGATGCAAATAGTGCTTGCTGGAATTATTTCGAATTATACACATTTAAAGATAATAACATTTGCAAAGCAGAAATAAACAGCTTGTAAACAGAAAGATAGATGCCTTTTAGAAAGCTCTACAGTCACAAGTATGTATGCTAATCCCCCACTTACATCCCAAAGAATAAAATAGGAGTGGAATTGAAGTGATTGTCTCTCAGGGTTGTTCCTGAGCATATTTATCATAAATGGGATTTATGTAGAAAGAAGCCGACAAATTGCTTGTTTTTAGATATATCAAGGTTATATTTTCTGCTCTGGAAAGTTTTTAACATCACCATCATTATTTTTTGCCTCTCCGCAAATTCTCATTATGGTTCTTATTATCTGAACCTTAAATCGGAGTTCCACCCAAAAGTGGAACTTCCGCTTAATCCACTCCTCGCCCCCTTACATGCCACATTTGGCATGTCATTTTTTTTGGGGGGGGGAGTGGGGGCTACAGGAGGAGTGGGACTTCCTGTAGGCGATCGCCTGGGACACGTGACAGGTCCCAGGCGATCGCCTGTCCAATCTGATGGTGAAGCACCGCTTGCGCATGTGCAGTGGGTGCCCACATTTAGAATGAACTCTCTCAAAATATTCCAATTGCACACCTTCCTGGAGAGCAGCCAGTAAGAAAAAAAGGGTGCTGAAGCGATCACCAGCAGGGAACTGGAAAAGTAATCATGTGAATATATTCGTCAGCACACCAAGGATCGTTTAAAAGAATGTCCAAAAAGTTTTTATTGCAGGGAAACGATCACAAAGACAGCAACGTTTCGAGGTTGCGCACAACCTCTTCGTCAGGCACTGACGAAGAGGTCCTGCGCGACCTCGAAATGTTGCTGTTTTTGTGATCGTTTCCCTGCAATAAAAACTTTTTGGACGTTCTTTTAACCACTTAAGACCCGGACCAAAATGCAGGTAAAGGACCTTGCCCCTTTTTGCGAATCGGCACTGCGTCGTTTCAACTGACAATTGCGCGGTCATGCGACGTGGCTCCCAAACAAAATTGGCGTCCTTTTTTCCCCACAAATAGAGATTTATTTTGGTGGTATTTGATCACCTCTGCGGTTTTTATTTTTTACGCTATAAACAAAAATAGAGCGACAATTTAAAAAAAAATGCAATATTTTTTACTTTTTGCTATAATAAATATCCCCCAAAAATATATAAAAAAACTTTTTTTTTCCTCAGTTTAGGCCGATACGTATTCTTCTACCTATTTTTGGTAAATAAAATTGCAATAAGCGTTTATCGATTGGTTTTCTCAAAGTTTATAGCGTTTACAAAATAAGGGATAGTTTTATTGCATTTTTATAAAATTTTGTTTTACTACTAATAGCGGCGACCAGCGATTTTTTTCATGACTGCGACATTGTGGCGGACACTTCGGACAATTTTGACACATTTTTGGGACAATTGTCATTTTCACAGCAAAAAATGCATTTAAATTGCATTGTTTACTGTGGAAATGACAGTTGCAGTTTGGGAGTTAACCACAGGGGGCGCTGTGACTTTGAGTGTTCCCTGTGTGTGTGTTTACAACTGTAGGGGGGTGTGGCTGTAGGTGTGATGTCATGGATTGCGTGGCTGCGGCCACAGTGAAGCACGGGGAAGCCGTTTTTACACACGGCTCTCCCCGTTCTTCAGCTCCAGGGACAGATCGCCGCACTGCAGTGGCGATCGGGTCCGCGAGTCCCGTGGTCCCGGAGCTTCGGACCGGGTTACGGGAGCGCGCCGCGGGCGCGCGCCCGTGACCCACTGCTGGGTACTAAAACCAACGTATATATACGTTGATGTGCCCAGCCGTGCCATTCTGCTGACGTATATGTGCAGTAGGCGGTCCTTAACTGGTTAAACGATCCTTGGTGTGCTGGTGAATATATTCACACATTTAAAATGAAGACGCCGGCCGGGGAGAGGGGGGGAGGAGTGGAGCCCCCGGTCGGCGCGTCGCTGGAACGTGGAGCAGGTGAGTGTATGTTTATTAAAAGACAGCAGCTACACTTTTTGTAGCTGCTGACTTTTAATATACATTAAAGATGACTGGAACTCCCCTTTAAATGTCATTTTTATAACCAAATTGTTACTGTGAAACAAAGAATTGTTTAGCAAATCAAGCAACAAAGTCACTTAATAAGTCATGTCATGCTTTTAATTTTTTTTTTTTTTACATAAGTATAAAACAACTGGTCCCATAATTGTACAACTTTTACTTTACCACCGCCCGACCCCAACACGCACTTTTACGT
This sequence comes from Rana kukunoris, assembly GCA_029574335.1. Taxonomy (NCBI): domain Eukaryota; kingdom Metazoa; phylum Chordata; class Amphibia; order Anura; family Ranidae; genus Rana; species Rana kukunoris. The sequence goes on along the minus strand of CM056051.1, from coordinate 27,984,105 downwards.
CGGCAGAAAGGCAAATGGGCGCATATATATATATGTCCCTTTAAATCTGCTGCCATGTGGGCGCTCGGACGCCACCGGTGGCACCGCACATGCCCCTGCTGTGAGCTCTGTGACCGTGGAACCTGCAGACTCAATGTCACAGAGCTGCAGAACAGGGGATGCTTATGTAAACAAGGCATGTCCCTGTTCTGCCTAGTGACAGGACACTGATCTATTGCTCTCTGACATCGGGAGCAGCGATCAGTATCGCATTACAGTAAGCCCAGCACCCACACAGTTAGAATCACTCCCTAGGACACACTTAATCCCTTCCTTGCCCCCAGGTGGTTAACCACTTCCCTGTTAGTCACATTTACACAGTAATCAGAGCATTTTTATAGCATTGATCGCTGTATAAAAGTGAATGGTCCCAAAATAGCATCAAAAGTATCCGATGTGTCCGCCATAAGGTTGCAGTCACAATAAAAATCGCTGATCGCCGTCATTACTAGTAAAAAAATGATTATTATTATGGGCCAGATTCACAGAGCCCTTACTCCTGTCTAACTCGCGTTAGACTGGAGTACTTTCAAATTACGCACGTTTTTTCACTACTCTGAAACCTCAAACCATGAAAATACGGCTGCGGGCTTCAATCCGACTGGCTTACGTGTTCATACGCCTTCGGATCTACGCTGCAATAAATTTGCGGCCGCTGGGTGGAGTTCCCATCGTTTTCCGCGTCGGGGGAATGCAAATGAGCTTTTGCCGACGATCCACGAAGTTGCGAACGTCAATCGCAATCTCTTACGGAATCTTTAGTCATCTTTTTGCTGCTTAAAATTATACCAGCTTTTTGCTGGTCTAATATTAGACAGCCCATGTTAAGTATGGCCGTCGTTCCCGCGTCGAAAGTCAACGTCTTTTTTTATTTTTTACGTAAGTCATCCGGGAATAGGAATGTACATAAACGACGCTACTCAAACAATGAATGACGTATCGACGTTATTTCGCGCAATGCACGGCGGGAAATTTCTGAACGGAGCATGCGCAGTTCGATCGCCGCGGGGATGCGCCTAATTTAAATGCTTCACGCCCCCTAATCGCGTATTTCGATTACACGGCGAGAAATACACTATGCCGCCGTACCGTAAGGGACAAAATCTACCAGAATTCGCCGTATAGCCTGGTAAAATACGGCGATGTAGTGTATCTCTGATACTCTGTGCCAATGTAATTGTACCTGAATCTGGCCCTATAACTTTTGCGCAAACCAATTTTAACCAAAAAATATGTAGAAGAATAAATATCGGTCTAAACTGAGGAAAACATTTTTTTATATATATTTTTGGGGGATATTTATTATAGCAAAAAGTAAAAAATATATTTTGTTTTAATTGTTGCACTTCTTTTGTTTATAGCGCAAAGGTGATCGAATACCAGTAAAAGAAAGCTCTATTTGTGGGAAAAAAAAGGACACCAAATTTTGTTTGGGAGCCACGTCACACCACCACGCAATGCTGTGCCTAATCGCAAAAAAAGGGCTCTGGTCATTGGGCAGCCAAATCCTCCCGGGGCTGAAGTGGTTAAAGTGACACTAATTTATATTCTTATTCTCCAAAAATAATCCATACACATCCACTACGTAATGGCCGTGTAATCTATTCTTCATACATTTTTTTTCTTACTGTGTTTCTCTGCCTCCCTGTTAGGTCTTCTGTGATCTCCCCAACTTTTCCTTTTCTCATCACAGTTCTGTTTGTTTGGAATGTGGGGCACGTTAGTTGCAGTCATGTACACTACACATCCCATAGTCCACAGTCCATGTCAGGTGTTCTTACATAGAGTGGGACTATAGAGAATGAATGTAGTCACCCTCTAAGGCCGTGTACACACGACCGAGGTTCTCGCTGGAAACCAGCGAGAACCTCGCTGGAAGCTGCATTCCAGCGAGGACCTCGGCCGTGTGTACACTCTCGGCGAGCTTCCCGTCGACGGCCCGCCTGGAAGAATGGCTGGTTGCCATTCCCGACGGGCGGGTCGCCGATTTCGACGGCCGGCAGGGAACCTCGACGGGCGGAACGATGTGTTCTGCCCGTCGAGGTTCTCTGCCGTGTGTACGCGGCCTAACAGGAAGTCAGATCACAGCACCAAAAAATAAAAATAAAAAAAGGTAACATCACTTTTTGGGCAGATTGATGTTCTAACCCATTGGTCTCCAAAATGGAGCTCTTTGCTTGCCTTTATCTGGCACTTGGGGCACTATTCCTCCCAATGACATGAGACACTGTTCCTTCCACTGACACCAGCAATGGGGCATCATTTCTGCTACTAACAATAACTAATATCAGAGATGGGGCATTATTCCTCCCACTGACAGCAACAATGGGCCGCTATTCCTCCCTCTCATACCAATAATGAGGCACTATTCCTCCCACTAATACCAATGTATTCATCCCATTAATATCAATGATAGGGCACTATTTCTTCCACTAATACCAATTAAGAGTCACTATTCCTCCCACTAATACCAATGATGGGGTACTATTCATCCCACTAATATCAATGTATTCATCCCATTAATATCAAATATGGGGAGCTATTTCTTCCACTAATATCAAAGTATTCATCCAGGGCCGATCCACCTTGTAGGCTCACTATGCAAGCCGATTAGGGCCCCGCAAAGCTGCGAAGCCCCCCCCCCGCCCAAATTACTAGAGGCCCTGCCTGGTGAGAAGTCATTTTCGCCCCCCCACCCGGCTTCTCAACTCGCTGGCTGCATGGGAGAAGAGGTAAGAAGTCAGCACCCCCCGCTTCTCAATTCAATGTAAGGTGTCATTTCCGACAGCAGAACGCCCCCTCCCCCCGCTTCTCAACTTTCTTTAATGTGACATATCACTGTCGTCAGCGCCCCCCTATTCTCATTTTTAATGTGCCATGTCATTTTGCTTAGGGCCCCAGGGAGGTCAAGATCGGCACTGTATTCATCCCACTAATATCAATGACGGGGAGCTATTTCTTCCACTAATACCAATTAAGAGTCACTATTCATCCCACTAATATCAATGATGGGGCATTATTCCTCCCACTGGCAGCAACAATGGGGAGCTATTCCTCCCACTAATACCAATGATGGGGTGATATTCCTCCCACTGACAGCAATAATGGGCACTATTCCTCCCACTAATACCAATAATGGGGCACTATTTCTTCAACTAATAACAAAAATGGGTCACTATTCCTCCCTGTGACACCAACAAACGGGGCGCTATTCCTCCCACTAATAACAATGATGGGGCACTATTCCTCCCACTCATATCATTGATGGGGCACTATTCGACCCACTAATACCAATGATGGGGCATTATTCCTCCCACTAATATCAATGTATTTATCCCACTAATATCAATGATAGGGCACTATTTCTTCCACTAATACCAATGAAGGGGCACTATTCCTCCCACTGACAGCAATAATGGGCACTGTTCCTCCCACTAATACAAATAATGGGGCACTATTTCTTCAACTAATACCAACAATGGGTCACTATTCCTCCCTGTGACACCAACAAACGGGGCGCTATTCCTCCCACTAATATCAATGATGGGGCACTATTCCTCCCACTAATATCAATGATGGGGCGCTATCCCTCCCACTAATATCAATGTATTCTTCCACTAATACCAATGAAGGGGCACTATTGATCTTTTATTAAAAAGAATCAAGCAACCAATTTTATACAAAAGTAAAAAACATAACTATAGTACAAAACTTCAAACATAAATCCAAGGAATACACATCCAGGGTCAGAATATATACAATATATACACTATACATCACTACCAAAACATTACTACAAAACTATTTACACAAAGCAGCAGAGAGGGCCTAATGCCGCATATACACATCATTTATTGCGATGAAAAAAAACAACGTTTTTTAAAACGTCATTTAAATTGATGGTGTGGGCAAAACGTCGTTTTTTGTCTTAAAAAAAACGACCAAAAAAAAATTCCAACATGCTTGAATTTTTTGTGTCGTTTTTCAAAACGTTGTTTTTTGTGTCATAAAAAGTGATGGTGTGTGGGCAAAACGATGTTGAAAATAACGTTTTTAAAACCGCGCATGCTCAGAAGCAAGTTATGAGACGGAGCTTCAATGGAAAAGAGTGCCGTCGAACGTGGTGTACGTCACCGCGCTTTACTAGAGCTTTGTAGAAAAACGATGGTGTGTACACAACGTCGTTTTGGAAAATGAAGTTTGAAAAACGTTGTTTTTTCTCATCGCAAAAAATGATCGTGTGTGCGCGGCATAAGAGGCACAACCCGTCACCTATGTATGCAGCCATTTATCAAAAATGTATCAAAAATAATAATATTCTAGGGTGATAAGAGACAGACAGCCACACCGGAAAGAGACTCCTGGCAATCAGGGAGGCCTGAAACCCCTCCACGCTTTCAGCCAAGCCCCCTGACCTCGCTTGTCTCTCTTAAGCCCCCGAATCTTCCCCACCTCATGCAGAATGTCATACACCACCACCTCAACAGGAAGGATTTTTTGCCGAATGCTGACCTGGAACGTGCGTTCCAGGTGAAATAACGGACCACTAGGCTAACTAAAAAAAGTGTATCCAAACAAAAACCTCGACCGGTACTGAATGCTCCGTACACCCACTCAGCATAACCCAGCCTGGAGAGGAAAGGAACACCGAGCACCCGCGCCACCTGTTTGTACACTTCTATGTTAAAGGGGCAATGAAGCAGAAAATGGTCCATAGTCTCCTCCTCATCTGCACACTCCTCCTGAGGACAGCTACGATCCATCCCACTGCGGAATTTCAAATTGCCCCTAACATAGAGTTTCCCATGGAAGCACAACCAGGCCAGATCCCTAAATTTAGGAGGTATTCTATCCAAATTAATCAGCCTCAACCCCGCCCTCAAAACTGGGCCTGGGCAATCCCTTAAGGCCAGTGGGTCATGAAAGACTTCGCTCAAGACTCGACTCATAAGGTCTTTCCTCGGAACCGATCGGAGATCTTCAGCCGACAATCGCCACTGCCGCAGTAACTTCAGGCACGGAGATACATAGGCTGGTAGCTGACCACGATGACCCCTGCGATTCTTCACTTGGCCACCTTCTTCCCAAAGTCGTAGAGAAGGCCTAAACCAAGATCTAAATATGCCTGCCCATCCAGGAGGTTCCACTGCAAGCATACTACCAATATTAAACTTGAGAAATAACAGTGAAAAGAAAAGAACTGGGTTGACCATACCTAAGCCACCCTCCCTCCTGGATAGGTAGGTGACATTCCTCTTGATGGGGTTCAGTCTGTTCCCTCACAGCATCTGGAAGAACACACTACTGACCCTAGCATAGAGAGACACTGGCAAGATGCAGACAAAGCTGACATACAAGAAGATCGGAATCAGGTAAGTCTTAATCAGATCAACCCTTTCCCTCATAGATAACTTCCATCTCTTCCAGTTGACCACCTTAGCATTGGCAATTTCCAGTCTGCCTTCCCAGTTTTTGAGGCCATAATCGCCGGGTCCAAATTCAATGCCTAGTATCTTAATTCTTTCCTGGGGCACTGGAAAGGTGTCCGGGAGATCAAACCCCTCATCTTCCTTTCCCATCCAGAAAACTTCACTCTTTTCCTGATTGATCTTGGAGCCTGATGCTTCAGAATACCGTGATGTCAGAGAGACCACCTCCTCCGCCTCATCCGTCCCAGTGATAATCACCGATACATCGTCCGCATAAGCAACAACCCTCAATGACGGCTCACCCGGGAGCCCCATTGGTACCCCACACAACATGCTGCTCTCTAGCCTCCTGATGAAGGGGTCGATTGCAAACACATAGAGCAGGGGACTCAGGGGACAACCCAGGCACACCCCAGAGCCAACCTCAAAGGACTGTCCAACCCAACCATTAACAAGAGGGAAGCTTTCTGCCCCCTTATACAAGACTTTCAGCCAATCAACAAAACCACCCGGCAGACCGTACTTACTAAGGAGCAACCACAGGTACTCATGGTTAACACAATCAAAAGCCTTTGCCTGATCCAAAGTCAGCAAATACTTTCCCCAGCCTGCAGGCCTGCACCGCTCCAAGGCCTCCCGGACAGCTAACACCGCTGTGAAGGTGCTCCTACCCTGGACCGAACAGTGCTGATGGCGAGAAAGCAAAGACTCTGCTACTGACGATAGGCGCCAGAAAAATATCTTCGCCAGTATCTTTCTATCGACATTAAGAAGGCTGATTCTCAATCATCGAAGGATCTTTACCCTTTGACAGAAGAATCACAGCCGAGTGCCTCATGGAAGGGGGAAGTACCCCCTCAGCAAGACAACTGTTAAAAACCTCTACCAAATGTGGGGCCAGAATAGACTTAAAGGCTTTGTAAAACACTGACTTTTTGATGGCAAGCTGTTCAATTGCCCTCATCACCTCTTCAACTGTGATCTCCTCTGTCAAATTCATCAATGGAACATCTCCACCATTTAGACCTGGAGTAGAGTCCAAAAAGCTTTCCATCTTGTCACGGTCAAGCTCTTTCCTCCCAAGAAGGTCGGCATAAAAGGACCTCACGACCTCCAGAATCCCTGACCTGGACTTTGTCAAGGAACCTGTACTGTCCTTAAGGCCAACGACCGCTTTAACAGCTACACCTTGTTTGCAGTTCTGGTAAGGGTCAGGCGAGTGTTACTTCCCATAGTCCCTCTCCAGAACCAAAGAGGCATGCCGGTCATATAGACACTTCATGATGAGGAGTTTCACTTCGGAGATTGCCCCAGGATCTCCTCCTCTCGAGACAAGAATATCCAGCTTCCTCCGCAAACGTTGGTAGGTCATGTATTTATTAAACTGTTTTCTATTGGCTAGGCCCCTGAAGAATCCAGCGATCCTCTTTTTGGTCAGCTCCCACCACTCAGCCTTGCTGCTACAAAAGTCCAGGATGGTCACCTGTGCCTGTCACCTCAAAGGATTGTCTAACATGTTCTTCCTTGAGTAGAGTCGAATTCAATCTCCAGATGCCCTTTCCCCTCTGAGGGGCGTCTGAAGCATTCAGGGCCACAGATAGCATACAGTGATCAGAGAACTCTACTGCCTGCACCACTGGGGGTGAGAAAGCAGAGGCCTCCTTCAAAAAAAACCTGTCTATCCTACTCTATTACCACGATGAAAGGTGAACCCGGTGTCGTCCGGGAGGTGCTTAATGTGCACATCCACAAGACCAGCATCCCTAACCATACTATTTAAAAAAACGCTATCATATCCCAGCCGGTCCTTGAAGTCCTTCCTGTCCTTGGGCCTAGTTACTGTATTAAAGTCACCTCCAAAGACCACTTGCCGGGATGTAAAAAGAAATGGCTTGATCCTTGTAAAAAGGCATTTCCTGTCCCACTTTGTGTGCGGCCCGTAAATATTAATTAGGCGCAGGTCCTGCCCTCCCACAAGGACGTCTAAGACCATACATCTCCCAATCTCCACCTCAATGACCCGTCGGACAGTTACCATGCCAGTTTTAAACAACACCGCCACACCGCCGTAAGGCTCGGCCGCAAGAGACCAGTAAGATGGACCATACCTCCACTCTCTCTTGGCCATATGAATATCTGCCAAGGAGGTGAGCCTAGTCTCCTGCAAAAATAAAATTTCAGCATCTAATTGGCTGAACAAAAAGAAGGCCATAGAACAAGCTCTCACTGACTTAATGCTGGCGACATTTATTGTCGCCACTTTTAACGGAGGGGGAACCGCAATTTGGGTTATTGGGTGGATTGCTTCTTAGCTCCCCTCTGCTGCTCATCACCAGAAGCCTCTCTCTTTCTTGAGGCCGCCTCAAACTCCATTTCCGAATCAGAGCTTAGCTCTGAAGTAGCTCCGGATGAAGAAATGTCCCACTTAGTGGACCTATGACGGTGGGAGACAGGCCCTGGAGTTTCCCGTCCCCGTTCCGTCCTCACCACCTGCCTCTTCCACCTCCCAACCTTCCTTCTCTCCTCCAGGTACCGCAGGTCAGCCTCAGAGATACCCTGATCTCTGTTTTTTTTCTTTAAAGTCTTCCCAGAAGACTTTGTCACAGAAGGGGAAGAGACCTTCTCAGTACCCGCTACCACTCCTGGTGGGGGGGGTGAATCAGACTTAGGAGGGGTAGACTCCTGGGGGGTAACTGACTCAGGGGGCACAGACTTTGTTCTGTTCTGACACAAGAGGAGCGGGTACAGTAGGCTGGGGGGACACAGAGACAGATACAGAAGGAATACTTACAGACACAGGGGGGGGGGTGGCCAGAGGAACTGGGGAGGGATCCTGAGCAGGACCAGGGGGGTCGGTCACCGCAGCGGAGGATGGTACACTAGGAGCTTCACCCTCCATCCTGTCCAGCCTTGACATCTCATCCACTACCTCATTCTCCATATTGTGCCAGGCCTCAGGGCATCTGCTGTAGGGGTGGCCAAAGCGCAGGCACAGGTTGCACCTGATCTTCTGGGTGCAGTCCTTGGCCATATGACCCTGACCCCGACACACTGAGCATATCAAGGCCGAACAGGAGGAGCTAAGGTGCCCTTTCTCTCCACAGCGGTGGCACAGCTTCGGCTGACCAGGGTAGAACACGGTCATCCTATCCCTCCCTATGAAAGCCGAGGAGGGCAGGTGATGGACAACATTCCCATCCCTGGCCAACCTGACTGTTACCGACCATCCCCCAGTCCAGATGTTACGCTAATCGAGGATTTTATTGGGTTTGGTCAAAACCTCCCCATAGTTCAACCAAACCTCCAGATCCCGGGCAGGGACGCTCTCATTGGTGAGGATGATTGTGATCTTTTTTACCGTTGATCTCTGTGAAACTGCAACTGGGGCCAGACTTTCCCATTCGGGTCTTGACCTGCACCGAGCCTCATATCTCTCCCAGAACAGGTCAAGACCCTCTGGCTTGGTAAGGCTGACTGTATAATCCCGCGTCCCTGATACATGTATGAAGGCATAGAGATCATTAACCCCAAAACCCATCTCCAGGATTAAATCCACCACTGCACACCTTGCAGGTGGAACTGCACCTCCTTCCCATTTCAAGATGACAACATTGCGTCTGGGACCCCCGGCAGAAGCCAGAGACCCCAGACCAGATCCCGGGGTGCTCAAGGTGGTAGCTCGCAGAGGAAAACCCTGCTTGGGGGCGGAGCTACCAGCAGCAGAGCGCACCACCTGAGCAAAAGAAGGTTTCTCCGGGCCAATGCCCCACACTGAAGTCACATTTTGTTGTGCATTGTCTGTATGAACAGAGTTAGTATTATTGTCAATCCCATCTGAACTGGGATGATTCTTATCAGCCACACACACATTCCCATCAGGAACAGTCACTGTTGCTGCTGCAGTACCAGCTGTCTCCTGATGCTGCGCTGTGGAGTCCTGAGCAGCAGTGGGGCAATCAGCTCTGGTCTCAGCAGCAGGGGGGTTAATGGGCTCTGCTGGGACTTGCAGTTCCTTCACAGGAATGTCCTTTTCTAAACGTGTCTCTTGCTGCATTGCAGCCTCAGCAGGCACATGATTGCTGCACACAGGACTGGCAGTCGTATTATTGGGCACATTATCAGTCATAGATGGTACAAACACAGTCTTATCCAGAACATAGGGCTTAGCTGGCTTTACCTTATCAGGTACATCATCTGTTATGTCTTCCTCATTAAACACCATCTGATCCCCGCGCACAGGAGACTCCATTCCTTGGATCACCCTCAGCATGCCTCCTGAGTCCTGTGAAGACATGGGGGTGCTTACCTCTCCCTGGGGGGGCAGGGGGTCAGAACTGGGGGTCTCCTCCTCCTCCACCTCCATCTTTGTTGCCTTTGCAAACCTCCTTTCGTTGGAGAACTTTTCCTTGAAAGGACCATCCATTCCTTCCATTATGGCCACGATGGTTTCCTGGTGGTCCACACGGACCTTGGCCAGTTGGATCTCTGGATCCATTGATCCGCGTTTCTGGCTATGTAAGCCCTCACGTTGCCTTCTCAGGCGCTTCAGCTCCGCACGTAGCTTGTACAGCTTATCCCTCTCCCTGTTTAGGACTTTTATCTCGGCCACCACTCGCTCCCGAACGGCCGCCGATCCTTCATCCTCGCCAGGGGTAGACAGATCGGGATGCACAGAGGCAGGCATGTCAACAGATGGCCCAGGAGATGGCTGAGAGCCTCCAGCAGGGGAGGCCCCGCTGCCCTCCATGGCTTCCCCAGAAAGGGGCCAGGAGAGCTGGGATAGATTTCCAGGTGACTCCCTTCTCACACGGATCACAGGGAGCAGCTCAGACACACCTTCCTCCTCACACACCTGTGCTCCAATGGTGGGTGGGGCACTATTCTTCCCACTGACAGCAACAATGGGCACTATTCCTCTGACTAATACTAATGATGGGGCACTATTTCTTCCACTAATACCGATGAAGGGAAAGTATTCCTCCTACTAATATCAATTATGGGGCACTATGCCTCCCAGTGACAGCGACATTTGGGGCGCTATTCCTCCTCTTAATATCAATGGGTCATGACCTGCTTTTTGTGGCATGGGCAGCACCATTTAAAAGGAATGGCTGTTGAACCAGGATGCATATTACCATGCAAAATAATGAACATTTTTGTTTTTGCTGTACCATGCGAGGCGTTTACAAGTTTGAATGGGCCCTTAGATAAAAGATGGTACAACTGGATATAATATGTGTTCAGGTTTAGTGTGTATCATTTGGCTCAAGCAATTTGAGAGTTATTTTAGCGTAATCCTAACCTGAAAGCTTTTTTACAGACTTATATTACAGTTTTTTTTACAGATTAATATTTAACGTGGAGGAAATAATGTTTAGTTGGCATTGCAAAAAAGGTTCTATTGAACTCTGTGTGGAAAAAATCGATTACAGGCAAGAGTATTCTCACTTAAAATTAAACTAAGACCAGCTGGACCTCATCCAGCTAACTTCAATTTGGTGCTAGAAGGAAATGTTCCTACGTACAGTATTATAGGCACTCTGATTTCTTTGCAATCCAGTCCCAAATTTTCAAGTAATGCCACGTACACACCATCATTTTTCGGGTTGCAAACGATTAAGTCATGTCATTTAAAACGATTGTGTGTGGGCTTCTGAGCATTTTTTCAGGTTCTGAAAAATGGGCAAAAAAATAAAAAATTCGCAACATTTTTAACGTCGTTTTTCGAGTTGTAAAAAATGGTCATGTGTGGGCTTTAACGACGTGAAAAACCCACACATGCTCAGAAGCAAGTTATGAGACGGGAGCGCTCGTTCTGGTAAAACTAGCGTTCGTAATGGAGATAGCACATTCATCACGCTGTAACAGACAGAAAAGCGCAAATCGTCTTTTACTAACAAGGAATCAGCTATAGCAGCCCCAAGGGTGGCGTCATCCGCATGGAAATTCCCCTTTATAGTGCCGTCGTACGTCACCGCACTTTCATTATAGTGTGTAGGCAAGGCCGTTTTAACCACTTCAATACTGGGCATTTTCACCCCCTTCCTGCCCAGACCAATTTTTAGTTTTCAGCACTTTCGCACTTTAACCACTTGTCCTCTGCCCACCGTCAAATGACGGCGGGCGGAGGACTCCATTATCCTGACATCACGTCATATGACGTGATGTCCCTTTAAAGCCGCGGGCGGGCGCACCCGCCGCTCTGCTGGGATCCCGTGCGAGTGCCCGGCGGCAACGATCGCTGCCGGGCACACGCGATTGCTCAGTAACTGAGCGGGGACGTGGAGCTCTGTATGTAAACACAGAGCTCCACGTCCTGTCAGGGAGAGAGGAGATCGATTGTGTCCCTTGTACATAGGGACACAATCGGTCACCTCCCCCAGTCACCCCCCCTCCCCCCACAGTTAGAACACTCATAGGACACACATTTAACCCCTTCCCCACCCCCTAGTGGTTAACCCCTTCACTGCCAGTCACATTTATACAGTAATCAATGCATATTTATAGCATTGTTCACTGTATAAATGTAAATGCTCCCAAAAATGTAAGAAAAGTGTCCGCCATAACGTCGCAGTCCCAATAAAAAAATCGCAGATCGCCGCCATTAATAGTAAAAAAAAAAAAAAATGCCATAAACTATCCCCTATTTTGTAAACACTATAAATTTTGCGCAAACCAATCGATAAACGCTTATTGCATTTTTTTTAACACAAAATATGTAGAAGAATACGTATCGGCCTAAACTGAGGAAAAAAATATTTTTTTTATATATTTTTTGGGTTATTTATTATAGCAAAGAGTAAAAAATATTGCATTTTTTTAAAAATTGACGCTCTATTTTTGTTTATAGCGCAAAAAATAAAAACCGCAGAGGTGATCAAATACCACCAAAAGAAAGCTCTATTTGTGGGAAAAAAAGGACGCCAATTTTGTTTGGGAGCCACGTCGCACGACCGCGCAATTGTCAGTTAAAGCGACACAGTGCCGGAAGCTTAAATTTTGTCTGGGCAGGAAGGGGGTGTAGGTGCACAGTAGGCAAGTGGTTAAATGACAATTGCGCGGTCGTGCAATGTGGCTTCCAAACAAAATTGACGCCCTGCTTTTCCCACAAATAGAGCTTTCTTTTTATTTCATTGCTTTCATTCTTCTTATTTGATCACCTCTGCGGTTTTTATTTTTTGCGCTATAAACAAAAGAAGAGCCACAATTTTGAAAAAAAAACACAATGGCCCGGATTCACGTCGGACTTGCGCCGACGTATCTAAAGATACGTCGTCCTAAGCACAAATGTGCACCATTGCATCTCTGCGCCGATTCACAAAGCTAGATACGTTGAAAAGCAAGGCTTCAGCCGCCGGACATAACTTGCCTACCCCGGCGTATCGTGGGCGCATAGTTACGCTGGACGCATTCGGCATACCCATGTTAAAATGAGTAAGATACGCCGATTCATGAATGTACTTGCGTTCGGCGCATGTTTTAAGCGATTTGCGTAAGGGTTACGTCCGGCGTAAAGTTATCCCTCATATAGGAGGTGCAACCCATTCAAAGGTATGGACCAGGGAACAGCCGTCGTGTTTTACGTTGTTTACGTAGTACTACGTGAATAGGGCTGTGCATAGGTTACGTTCAAGTCGTAGGCAGTGTTCAACATATCTTAGGCAGCTATTTCGACGTGACTGTGAAGATGCGCACTGGGATGTGTCCAAGAGACGACGCATGCGCAGTTCGTTTTTTGAAGCTCAGCCCATCATTTGCATGGGGTCACGCTTTATTTTAATATATCACGCCCACTTCCACCTACTTTGACTTACGTCGGCTTACGCCGACAAATATACGCTACGCCGGTGCAACGTTAAGCGCATATTCTTTTTGAATTCCATGCTTGCCTCTCAACATTGTGCCGGCGTAGAGTAAAGAAGTTACGCTACGCCCGCACAAAGATGCGCCGTTGGCTGTGAATCCGGGCCATTATCTTTTACTTTTTGATTTAATAAATATCATATTTTTTTTTTTTTTATTATTTGTTTTTTCTCAGTTTAGACCGATACGTATTTTTCTACATATTTTTGGTAAAAAAAAAATCACAATAAGCGTTCGGTTTGCGCAAAAGTTCTAGCGTCTACAAAATAGGGAATAGAATTATGGCATTTTTTATTTTTTTTACTAGTAATGGTGGCGATCCGTGATTTTTATTGTGACCGTGACTTTGCGGCGGACACATCGGAAACTTTTGACACATTTTTGGGACCATTCACATTTACACAGCAATAAGTGCTTTAAAACTGCACTGATTACTGTGTAAATGTGACTGGCAGGAAAGGGGTTAACACTAGGGGGCGCTAAATATGTTCCCTAAAGTGTGTTCTAACTGTTGGGGGAGGGGATTCACAAGGGGAGGAGATCGATGTGTGTTCCTCTGTACTGGGAACACACATCAGTCTCCTCACCTCTGACAGGACATGGATCTGTGTGTTTACACACAGATCCATGGTCCTGTCGTGATTGCGGGCAATCGCGGGAGCCCGGCAGACATCGCCCGTGCGTGCCCCCTAGCGGCCGGGAAAGCAAGGATGTCATATGGCGTCCAGTCTGAAGCACGAAAGGTCCCTGCCGACATCATATTACTATGATTCGGTAGGGAATAGGTTAATGATCAGGTTGAAAAAAACGTTGTTTTTTCTAGAGCCTGAAAAACATAATTTTTTACAACCCGAAAAATGATCGTGTGTACGCGGCATGAGAGCGGCTGCGGGGTAGTGTTCCCATGGTTTTCCTGCAGGTTATCCACACATACCTATAGATTTTCTATTAGCTCGCACATTTTTGGTATATTTTCTGAAAGCGCACCAAAAAAACGCAATCTAATAGAAAGGCAATGGGATACTCAGATAACCAGCATGAAAAATGTGGGTACACTGGCTGCACCCACACAATCCAAAACTGCTCTAACATTGATTAATGCAATCATACAAGAAAAAATACCAGTGTGATCCTAAGGCCTCCCTCACATCTAGAGATTTGTATTCACAATGCAATCACGGCAAAACCTGTGATGCAAGTTTGGGTGCCATTCATTAATGGCACCGGAAACGTGATGCGATTGCCGCATGACAAAGGCATTTAAAAAACACTCCTGGCTCATGGCCAAAATTTGGTCCTTAAAGTGGATGTAAACCCGAATGTATTTATTTTTCTGATGTCACAATGTAGAGTATACGATTTTCTGTCATCTGTACCCAGTCTTGCCACACAGATTTAATCCAGCTTTGAGCAATCCTCTTTTATTGTTCAGTGAAATAAAACGGACTTACAGAGAAAAACCTTAGTCCGTTCCGCCCCCTTGCTGTGAGTGACAGGTTATTTACATATCTCATGCACTAGCCTGGAGACAGGCATTATTTTTTAATTCCCACCCCCACTCCTTTTCTAAAGTCATGTGATTACTTTTCTGGATTTTGACTGGATGTTAGTGATTATAGCAAGATTCAGTGTAAGGAATACACAGGAAAAAATTCATGTTGACAAGGGGAGTGTAGAGGAGGGCAGGGAGTCTACTGACATCACGACTCCACCCACCGAGCTCCAGGCAACAGACCCACCCACAGAATCTGCAGTTTTTCAGTTCTTATAACAGACATAGGGGAGACATTTGACAGGTGAGGATACATGCAGGAGGCATCTATATCCTTATAGATCAGCACTATGGCAGTAGTAGAAAGGATGAGAGTGGGTTTACATCCACTTTAAGCATCTTTGCTACAACAAAGAGCGCATAGGGAAGCCTATTCAAGTGAATGGGCTGCCCTGTGCATGACACACAGAAATGCGTGTATAGGCCCATACACACAGTCAAACTTTTTGACAAAAAACTTCAAAATGAGCAGGTTTTTCAGAAAATCTGACCGTGTGTACGCTCCATCGGCCAAACTTTTTGGCATTTTCATCGGACAAATGTTTGCTCTGCAAACAGACAAACTTTCCATGCTCAGAACCAACGCAAAAGATCAAACAGCAATAGCAGAAGTTGCCCAAAGGGTGGCACTAAAGAGCAGAAAATCCACATGGTCAATTACGTCACTACGTTCATGTTTGTTGGCTGAAAAAGTCCTGCCCTGTGTATGCATACAAAGTTCACGGCCAAAGCCCTTCGAACAAAAATCCACGCAAAAGTCCAATCGTTTGTATTAAGCTTTAAAATATTAGTGCATGCTACATTGTATTTTTTGTGCTTCCATTACTGATACATTATTTGGCCCCAACTGGCCTAAACATTGTACCAAATTGTTCAAATGCTTTCCAAACATGGTCAAAATGTGTTTTACTGTAGTCCAATGCCCACTTTTTCCAGGATCTGGCTAAGCCCTGGTTCACACTGGAGTGTTTTGACATGCATTTTAACATGTCAAATCGGCAGCAATCGCACCGCCCTAATTGGTGAGACGCCGCATCTGCGGCGCTGCACCGATTTCAAGAAGTAAGAGTGAGTGAGTGAGTAACTTATATAGAGATACAAATGCGAACTATATCGCCTCAAGTAGTTTCTGTACTCCTTTTTGTGATTTCAGGCTGCGATTTACATAAACCGAAATCGCGGCCGAAATCGGGACTGAAAATGCGAGAAGAGAAATCATGCAAACTGCTGCTTTGCTCAGTCCAAGGTAGACCAATGTAACTACGCAATAAAATCCATGGCTTGACTTCAGCTCTAATATATCATTGTATTGTGTACCCTTACCATAGACTTATTTATGCTTGTGAACTCTTTTTAAAGTTTTCATTTATATTTAGTTGCTTGACAGTGGCAGTGACAGTGGCACAGTGGGTGCAGCAGCGCCACCCCCTCTCTCCTGCACCCGTCACTCAACAATAGATAGATTCATGCATTGCATGAATCCATCTATTGTCGCCACTGCTGCCCACTATTCAGGTGTCTGGCCAACTGTTGAGCGCCGACCATCTAAATTACAGTGGTGGGTGTGTTTTGGAAGTGCCTGATTAGAGTCATAGGCTCTAATAGGCTTCCTGATTAGAGCCGGTGGGCTCTAATCAGCTTCCAAATGGTTAAACAGTGGGCACACTGCTGTGCGTTCCCTGTTTAAACAATACTGTGTTAGGGAAATCGCTTCCCTAACACTGACCCGTCTCTCAGCCAATCAGGTGCACTGGGTCTGGTTACCAGTCACCTGATTGGCTGAAGTGACAGGCGAGCAGAGATGACATTGAGGACTCGGAGGGAGCGTGGAGGAGGATGGTGCTGAGCTGAGAAAGGTAAGTGCCGGGCGGGGGCAAACTGGCTGCATTTAATAGGGAAACTTGCTGCATTTGATGTGGAAACTGGCATCATTTGAGGGGGCAAACTGGCGGGGTTTGATAGGACAAACTGGTGGCAAGTGATGGGCACAGTGGCTGCGTTTGATGGGCACAGTGGCTGCAATTGATGTTTTTTTTTTTTTCAGTTTGTTTGCACCCCCCTCAAAATATTTTGAGCACCTTGGTTTTTATTGGTTTTTTTTGTGTTTGGCATACCCATATTGCCTGAATTACTTTTTTTTTTTTTAAAAATTCACAATTCATAGTTTCCTTTAATAATGACTGAAAGAACATTATTGCCTAGACTTCAAGCACCCACATCATTTTCCAGTTTGTTCCCCAGAAAGAGTGTTGGAAAGGAGTTAAACCTAGCCAATTTCCTAATGTTTCGGGGTAAAGGGTAGGGCCAGGAAGATGACATGGTTGAATAAGAGAACCATGAACACTGTTATGTCCATGTATTGCTGCAGCTATGAAAAAAATATATGGGATATACAGCGCTACTAAATTAGTTAATTACACCACAAAAAATAATAACCAAATGTAAACAGCTGCTAAATAAGTGACTGGTGCACCAAACCAAAAAAACATGAGTAAGTCGCGTGACAGTGACGCAATGCGTAGGGGGAGGAGTCAAACGTGCTGAGACCAGCGGAGGTCTCCGAATTGTTTTCTCAGCAATACTAAGCGGCTTTCCGTTTGGAACGGGGGATCTGTGAGTGATATCACACACCTAGCCACAATTCATTCACTGTTTTGCAGTGCTGCGCCATGGTATGTTTTTTCTCTCTATTACATGTACCGGATAACATTCAGAAAACTTCAGAAACAGACCAGTGTCGTTAATGCAGTGCTGACATCTATATGAATGTGGATTTGATTTATTTGCCTTGGTTACTGGATTGTTTTCTTACAGTCACTGCTATGGAAATACCAAGGGATTATTATTGATTGCTGGATTTGAATTTTTTCTTTCAACATTAGCATCTTCCTATAGACCTAGCTCTGGATAAGTGTGGTTTTCAGAGATCAGCTTGGGTGGACACAGGATCACTTTTTCACCATATACAAGTTTTTTTGGCCTGTTGTGGCCCTATTGAACACTATTCACATATATGTGGTTTTTATATATATGGTTTCTCACTGTTTGATTTTTACATTATTAGTTGTAAATGAGCGCTTAATTCATTATTATCATTGCTGCAGCTATGTTGCTCTGTTCACTAAAGGGACAAAACTTCTTGTTCTGGGTCCAATGTATGATTTTTCATTTCCTCTGTGTTGCGTAACAAATGTTAGTGTGCAAATGATATGAAACACTGCATAGGGATCTTTCTGTTATTGCTCTCTCTGTTTGTGTCTGTGTCAGATCCAATTACTGTGTAGCTCTAACCCAGCCACTCTCAACCAAGGTTCCGTGGAACCCTAGGGTTCCTCCAGAGGTGGCTAGGGGTTCCTTGAGCTGTGGCTGATTTACCTCCTATTTGATGGTGCCTACATAGTTTTGAGCCAATGCGACTTGGAGAAGCCAGTGGTATGACACCAATGATCTTTATAGCTCTCTGTAAGGGGGTCATGCTTACCACCACTGTAAACAAATTGCATTCTTCTCACTGACCACCAAATTAAGGGGCATTGTTCCCACTGACCCCAAATGAAAGGTTTTATCAGGGGTTCCCTGAGACGTGAAAAATTATTTTAAGGGTTCCCCTGGGGTAAAAAGGTTGAGAAAGGCTGCTCTAACCTGTAGATCAGACTGTGGCATATATAGTTTCTACACAGGTAGTGTCAGTTTTTGGACTACAGGTGGAGGTCATGCATTAACCTGGGCAGTGCCATGTCACATGCCTCATGTTTGAACACAAACAGAAACTTCTGATATTGAAATGTAAAGATTTTCTCTACTATAGGATGTGTGTGGCATTCTGGACTCCTACCGCTACAGCAAAATGGATACTGCCTATATGCAATAAACCTCAACCAAGGGAATTAAAGTCAGCTCTAAGAAAACTTCACCCTCATGTCCAAACTTTTAATATAATTTTACTATTTCAACAACTCTTTGTAAGGTTCTTAACGCTGTCTTCCCATCCCAGAGTGACAAACTGCAGTAATTAGAATCCTATTATTATTAATTCAATGTGACCTAATAATGTCATAGCCTCTGTGTGCCACATTAATCATTGCAGGGTTACTAGGGGTGAGCACTGGAGTACTATCATTTTTACGTAGTGAGTGAAAGCAAACCTTACTTAACATGCATGCTGCAATTTTCTTAACAGCATTAAAGTTTTAATACTGACTCATGCCCTGTACACAAGATCGGTTTGTCTGATGAAAAGGGTCCAATGGACCCTTTTAATTGGATGAACCGATTGTGTGTGAGCCCCATCGTTTTTTTTCCATCGGTGAAAAAAAATAGAACCTGTTTTAAAATTATCTGATGGTTAAAAAAACTATAGAAAAAACGATCGTCTGTAGGGAAATCCATCGGTCCACGCATGCTCAGAATCAAGTCGACGCATGCTTGGAAGCATTGAACTTAATTTTTCTCAGCACGTCGTTGTGTTTTACGTCACCGCGTTGGACACGATCAGATTTTTAACCGATGATGTGTAGGCAAGACTGATGAAAGTCAGCTTCATCAGATATCAGATGAAAAAATCCATCGGTCCGTTTTCATCGGATGAACCGATTGTGTGTATGTGGCATCAGAGTTGGAGTTTGAGGTCTGCATCTCACAGATCAGGCTTATTCAGTAAATCCACGCAAAGAGCAATGTTGATATGCAAATTACACTAACCAGAAGTAGCCAAATAAATTTGGATTTTTCTACATGAAGTCTGGTTGCTGTAGACTACATACTGCTTTATGATACTGAAGAAACTGAATAGCTTTGATACACTCTATTGTCAAAAATGTTGGGACACCTGCCTTTACACGCACATGAACTTTGATGGCATTCCAGTCTTAATCTGTAGAGTTCAATATTAAGTTGGGCCACCTTTTTCAGCTATAACAGCTTCAACTCTTCTGGGAAGGCTGTCCACAAAGTTTAGGAATATTTGACTATTCTTCCAAAAGCACAAGTGTGAGGTCAGTCACTGATGTGGACAAGAAGGTCAGGCTTGCAGTCTTTACTCTAATTCATCCCAAAGATGTTCTATCAGGTTGGGGTCCAGGCCAGTCAAGCTCCTCCACCCCAAACTTGCCCATCCATATCTTTATGTACCTTGTTTTGTGCACTGGTGCACAGTCATGTTGGAACAGGAAGAGGCCATCCCCAAACTGATTCCACAAAGTTGGGAGCATGATATTGTCCAAAATGTCTTGGTATGCTGATGCCTTAAGAGTTACCTTCACTTGAACTAAGGGGCCAAGCCCAACCCCTGAAATACAACCCCACACTATAATCTCCCCTCCACCAAATGATTTGGACCAGTGCACAAAGCAAGTCCTGACCTCAACCCAATAGAACACCTTTGGAAATTATTTGAACAGAGACTGTAAGCCAGGACTTCTTTTCCACATCAGTGCCTGACCTCACAAATGCGCTTCTAGAAGAATGATCCAACATTCCCATAGACACACTCCTAAACCTTGTGAACAGCCTTCCCAGAAGAGTTGAAGTTGTTATAGCTGCAAAGGGTGGGCCAACTCAATATTGAACCCTACGGACTAAGACTGGGGTGCCATTAAAGTTCATGTGCGTGTAAAGGCAGGTGTCCCAATACTTTTGGTAATATAGTGTATATGCAGTAGTGATGAGCTTGCAGAGTCGTAGCAATAAAATACTAATACACTGGGAACGTGTTACTGGAGAGTGCTGACACTAGATAAACTTTATCCTTTCCCTCTGATGCAATATATGTTTCTGTAAGTTAATTTGCCTTTTTAAGTATGTTAAATAAGAAAAGATTGTGAAGATTATATGAACATGTAAAATGTAGAATTTGCTAATATAAACAATTTAAAAAAGTGCTACGTAAGGGCATTATACACTTCCAAATGTTTTTGTTATTTTATCTAAGTGTAGTTATATTCCCTGTGTCATTTGTTTGCCTTGTAATGACGGGCTCACATGCTGTGTTTGCTGTTTGTACATGTATTGCTGCAGCTAGTCTACCCCTATTAGCTAAAAGAACAGGTAACTTCCTGCTACGGGTCACACAATTCCTGCCTTACAAATGTCAGTGTACAAATTATTCACTGCCTGCCCGACCCAGCAATGTACTGCGGACGAGCGCCCGCTGTAGGCAAAAAGCCATAGATGTTAACCCCTTCCCAGCCAGTGTCATTAGTAAAGTGACAGTGTATAGTATTAGCATTGATCACTGTATTAGTGCCACTGGTGATGTCAGTGACAGGTACTCAGTTTCCCCCTAGTGTCAGATAGTGTCATATTTCCCGATCACACTATTATAAGTCGCTGATCAGCGCCATTAGTGGTATAAAAGAAAACATTCCAGTATACAGTATATACCATAGATTGTAGGCGCTATAACGTTCTCTCAAACCAATCAATGTACACTTATTGGGAGGTTTTTTTTTTTTTTTTTTACCAAAAAATATGTAGCAGAATACATTTTGGCCAAAATGTATGAAGACATTTTTTATTTTATTTTTTTATTTACAGGTTAATACAGTTTTTTTTTCTATATTTTTGGTATTTTTTTAATTTATATCTCAAAAAATAAAATAACCCAGTGCTGATCAAATACCACCAAGCTCTATTTGTGTGAAAAAAATATATAAAAAATGTCATGACCGCACAATTACCTGTTAAGCACTTAGCTCTCATAAAAAAAGGAGCTGGCAATGTTTATCAACATCATTGCTCAGCAACAGAAAGATAAAAATAAACATTGTTTCTTCTTGCATCTTTCTGTTTATTCATCTACAGATTAAAGGAATGAACTTCGATCTGCAGATTAAGTCAGTTTTCAAGATGAACTGCAGTCTGCTCACATAATTTGTAGTAAAAACATCTTTGCCATTCGGAAGCTTCCGTCCAACCGCTTTGCATATTATTTTATATATACTGCGATTCTGTACTTGCCAAAAATGCAGCAGAAATCTGGCTGCAACCATTTTAACTGTGGGCAGCTGAAGCTTCTGCCTGTTCACTTCATTGATTAAAACAGACACACAGAGGCACACCTCCAGCTCTGCAGCCATGCAGCTCTCATAGGCCCTTAAATGACTCATCCCCTCTCCCTTCCTGGGAAACTCTCACGAGAGTTAGGCCGCGTACACACGACCGAGCTTCTCGGCAGAATCCAGCGAGAAGCTCGGTGGGATCCATATTCTGCCGAGAAGCTCGATCGTGTGTACACTTTTCGACGGGACGCTCGTCGAGCCAAAAAGAGAGCATGCTTTCTTCTTTCCTCGTTGTTCAATGAGGACTTTGGCTCGACAAGCTTTTCCGACCGCTCATTGGGAACCTCGTCGAGCGGAACGATGAGTTTAGCCCGACGAGGTTCTCGGACGTGTGTACGCGGCCTAAGGCCGCATACACACGTCTGAGAACCTCGCCGGGCTAAACCCATCGTTCCGCCCGACGAGGTTCTCGGCCGGCCGTCGAGTTCGTCGACCAGGCTGTCGAAAAAGGTTTAGAGCCATTAGTCTAGATGGCCCGTCAAGGAAATAGAGAACCTGCTCTCTATTTTGGCTTGACGCCTCGCTCGACAGTTTGCTCGGCGAAAACGTACACACGATCGAGCTTCTCGGCAGAATATGGATCCCAGCGAGCTTCTCGCTGGATATTGCTGAGAAGCTCGGTCGTGTGTACACCGCCTAAGAGAGAAAGAAAGATAGTGTTTGAGAGAGAGAGCTGTGGCATGATGTCATAAGCCTAGGCGAATGACCAGACAAGAAACCGGAAGTGGGCTGTATAAGGTATTTACTGGCAGAAAAAATGCTTTACTATCCAAAGTTAAAACAACAAGGGCAGAAGATTTAATGGATAGAAAGTTGAAAAAATGACTAAAGGTCCACTTTAGGCAACCTGTCAAGTAAAATACATTTACTCTAATCAGCCTTCATTAACTCTTTATTCTCCTTCTCCTTTTAATTATTATTTTTCTGCTGATTTTTTTTTTCACTTCTATTTTATAAACTATTCATAATTAAAACTTTTTTTATGTGTTTGTTAATATTTTTACACTTGTAACATATATTTACATGTTTCTTATTGAAAAAAGCACAAAAAATGTACTTAAAGCGGATCTCCCACGCAAAACACATTTTTTTCTTAGGGGCTAGTTAAACGGTTAATACCAATAATTAGCAAAACTCACGGTTTCTGTCTCCCGCGGCCGCTCCGCTGCCATTCTGTATTAAATAATAACTTATATTGTAGCTTCCGTTTCGGTTTCCATTTTAACTGTGGGCATAAGCCCACAAGCCGGCACTTCCTTCTTCCGGTGGATGCTGATGTCCCAGCATCCACCGCTCGATCTCGCGCATGCGCACGAGCAACGATAGCTTTATCCTTGTTGTAATGGCGAATTTTGTAAACCCTGCCCTCCTTGCTTTGTTTATGCCGCGCGTCACTTCCTGCAGAGGAAATAGCGCGATATTTCATCACACGGCTGCGCAGTGAACACAGGGAGCTATGGAGAGAAGCTCCCAGAGTGCACTGCATCGACAAGGAAGTGACTCAATGCCCGGAAAATTCCCGCAGTGAGCCCGACCGGAAGGCTCACTACTGTACAGGTACTGTACAGATTTACTTAAAAATAAGATCCGTTTTTCTAATGTCATACAGCGGCAGTGTATTTAAAGAAATGATATAATTAGGGTGGAGATCCGCTTTAATTTGAAAATAACATTTCAGTGCTTTGTACCATACCGGTAGGTATTGGTAATTGGCATCAGCGAGTACTAAAAAAAAAGTATCGGTGCTCATTGATAATATATATAATATTTTCAGTTTGTGGTGCTCAGATACAGTGGAATTCTGCTTTAAACAATTAAATAAAAATTGTAAGGGTGAGCCGAATAACTACTAATTTAACCCTGTCTGGGGTTGCTCTTTAGAATCTTATCAGTTATAAAGCAGCAACGTGCCCTGTGCACATCTGCCTTGTAGAAGAAGTTGAATAGATTGGTAAAACATAACATTTATGAAATGGGAGAATATTCTGAATTTGCAGGACACCTTTGATCTGTGGCTGCATGCCCACAAAATCTAATAATGGTGATTTAAATCCTCTATAATTTGCAAAACATTACATTTCCTAAGTAACACTGTTGTTCAATAATCCTCAATTCAACTACCAAGTAATTCAGCAACCATTCCTAAACCTTTATTCATTTTTAATCCCAGAGCTGTTGCCATGGAAATGATCTGATAAGATATAGCCCTTTAGGCAAGTGGGCCTATGGAGGATCGTGGCCTATATAAATCAGTGAATATTTTTAGTATTTTCCGAAAAGACAGAATTCGTCTTCTAAATAATGATTAGAAGAAACAGCATAAAAAAAAAAAAAAAATGAAATATATTTTGCTAGGTTCACATATGCGTTCTGCATTTCCACAAATAAAAATGGGCAAAACCTGCCCGTGATCAATTCACCAGGAATTTGGTGAATCCTATTTTAAATTTGCCATACCTAAATTTAGCAGTGAATCTCATTGTAGACTACAGGGGACTACGGGACTTTGTGTTAAATTTTGGCTAATTTTAGCTTTAATAGGCAAACTAACTTGTTAAAAGGGGTATGGGATGTTGGGCACTGTCATGGAGGAAACGTACCAATGCAATAATACCATACAGCAGGGAGAGGGGATTTTTATGCAGCTCTGTGGGCAACCTTAAAACAAAATACCCTCTTGAAGACCAAGCCTTTTCTGGCACTTTGTTTACGGGCTTAAATCAGTAATTTTTGCTTGAAAAATACTTATGACCCCAAACATTATATAATATATATATATATATATATATATAGATAGATAGATAGATAGATAGATAGATAGATATTTTTTTTTAGCAGAGATCCTAGGGAATAGGATGGCATTTGTTGCAATTTTTATGTCACATGGGTACTTGCGTAGCGGTTTTGGGAAATATACACTCCAAAAAAAACTATATTCCAATTGCGGCTGTTTTGACCAATAGACCGATAGATAGAAATTGGCCAATAGTTGTTGTTCCTGTTCTTGCCGCTGCAAAACTGTCCTGCTGCTGGCAAATTTTAATTAATAAATCTTCATTATAATGAAGACTCTAGATGATTAAGCAGTGTCAAATTGGCAAGCAACAGGACATTTTTAAATAGCAAGGCTAGACCCAAATTTACTAGAGACAAGTACTACAGGCTGGGGTTTTACTAAAAGAATTAGGACACTGCAGCATAAAATTGGCCAGCATCAGGACAGCCTTAGGCAGGGATAATAGACCTAACTAGAGAATGCCTAACTTGTATTTTATCACTGGGAACTGGGGAGGTGCTATGAATGTGAGTGATGTAATGTGAGGCAGTTTAGGGGCACACTGTTGTTGCACTTGGTATTTTTTTTACCCTCTGAAACGATGTGGCAGCATGCTGCAAACAAAAAGGCACCTACAAAAACAGATAGCTAATCATAAGTTAATCCTGAGCTGTGAGCACCCCAAATAAATAATAAATAAAAACTTACAAAAATCCACTTCTGAAACAGTTTTCCCTAAAAAGAGACCTTTCAGCATACAATAAATACCCCCCTCGTCCCAAACATAAATGAAAACCCCCAAATAAACCGTTCTGAAAGCCTGCAGAAATCATTTTAACCTATGTAGCGCCTGGTTACTTCAAAGTACCGGTGCTATTTAAATTTAGAGGGAGATCAGAGTGTAGTTAAACTCTGATATGGTTGATACGTTCAAATTGGGTCTCTGTCTCAGCTTGTCTGTGATGTGGGCTCATTCTGTTGTGCTGGGGTGTTCCTCCCACCCCAGTGCAGTAGATGACAGCAGTGGAGTCAAGGTTTAGGTGCTCTTCCCCAGCAGCCAATCAGGAGGATTGAACCTTGCTGTGCATGCTGGGGGAGGGTATTTATGAGGCAGACGCCATGAGTTCTGGGTTCTTCTTCAAGTGCGGCATCCACCTTTAGGGTGTCTGCACCACGGTCCCCCGGCATTATGGCCTACCAGGCCGGGGCATACGTGTCGCACGGAGTTGCTGGTTTCCGGGACCAGGCTGGTCCGGAACATTTGAGTCGTGGCAGGGAGCCCAGTGGTTGACTGGCTTCCCAATTCTGAAGATCCCAAGCGGTATAGCTGTTCGGTGGGGAGTCCATCTGAGAAAAGCCAATGAGAGGCTGGTGATCCAATAGGGTCTCGACAATCCACCAGGGATCGAGGTATCCGGACACTGGGAGGCTGATCACCTGTCAGTCGGTACCTGAAAGAAATTGAAGGAGATCCAGGCGTAATTTCACCAAGGAGGTTCATCTCCGAAATCACAATCAGGGAGGGCCTGTGGCAGGGGTTTCTCGCTGAATCCATTCCAGGATTCCAGGAGAGTCTGTGGCAGATACTTCTCCCAAAAGGTTCCAGTTCATTCTAGGAGGGTCTGTGGCAGAGACTTTTCCTCAAAGGTCCAAGCGATATTCTGGCTGTCAGGTCAGTGGGAGAGGCCTGTCCAGGTACGCTATTCCCACTCAAGTAGGAGTGGCGCAAGAAGTGTTACACGTGGGAGCAGGACTGTTTCCCTATTGCTACGCCTGAATTTGCTATTCTCCTTCAACTCTACCTTCTTCACCACAAGTGTTATTGTTTTTACCCGGCTGGGTAATAAAGAGCACAACAAAAGACACCTGTTGCGGACATTCATTTACTACTGCTATATGCACCATGCACCCCTAGGAATTCGGAGAGCCACGAGGTAAATGTGCCAACCAAAACAAAGCAGCAGCTCCTCTGGGGTTAGTGCTACACCTAAGATAACGACTCTATCAACATTAGATAAAGCACTATACCCCCAAAGTAAATAAAAAAAAGGCCAAAATACCACTGCCCTGAAACAAAAGCCTGTTTTTTTTGTTTTTTTAAAGGGGGCCTTGCAAGCAAAAATCCTCAATAATAGTAGCAAAAATAAAAGCAACAAATGCCTATGCTGGTTTCCCTGTCCTTCCTGTGCAGTAGCTTTTCAATTTAATAAGACTTTGGTTGCTTTGCTTGCCCCAACCCCTTTTCAAAGGTCATGCAGTGAATTATGGTTTTAAAAAATATTATTGTGGCCAGTTTGCACAAAAATCCCAAACCCCCAGGATTTGCCCCAAACCTATGGTAGGGGTAAACCCCAATCTCATCCCTGTCTGCAAACAAAACACAGCAAAACTTGAAGAAGACTATGGGGAGATTTACTAAAGCTGGTGCACTCGGAATCTGCACCAATGAGCTTCTAACTTCAGCTTGTTCAATTAAAGGGTTTGTAAAGGATTTTTTTTTATCTTAATAGCTTCCTTTACCTTAATGCAGTGCTGTTTTCATGTCCTCATTGTTCGTTTTTGCTCTCAAGCTGCTGTAATCCTTCTCTGATCTCCACACTTCCTGGTTGTCTGTTTCCTGATAACCACAGTACTGGGAGCTTTCTCACTGTGGTCACTAATCAAGGAGGTGTGATTACTGTGTGTCTAAAACCCCTCAGCACCAATCAGTTTCGTTTTCCAAACCATCACTGCCATGTATTGGCTCTGTGGCTCTGTACAGCACAGGCAGGAAACAGCATGCAAAAACGAAACTAAAACTGCAGGTACATTATATGATTGATTTTTATCTATTTTTAATCATTTTTAAAATGAATCAGTTAACTATTATGGGCCAGATTCACAGAGAATTAGATTATCGTAGCGTTTCCGAAATACACTACGCCGCCGTATTTTACCTGGCTCTACGTGGAATCCAGATAGATTTTGTCCAGTAAACGACGGCAGCGTAGTGTATTTCTCCCGGCGCAATTCATCTACGCGAGTAGGGGGCGTGAAGCATTTAAAATAAGCGCGTTCCCGCGGCGATCGAACTGCGCATGCTCCGTTTCCAAATTTCCTGCCGTGCATTGCGCGAAATCACGTCGTTACGCCGTAGTAGCGTCGTTTACGTACATTCCTATTCCCGAACGAGTTACATTAAAAAAAAAATAATATTTAATTCGACGCGGGAACGACGGCCATACTTAACATGGGTTACGCACTGTTAGACCAGCAAAAAGCTCCTCTAACATTACGTAGCCAAAAAATGACGTAGGCGATTGCGAAGGACACTCGTACCTTCGTGGATCGCCGTAAAAACTCATTTGCATACCCCGACGGTGAAAACGACGCGGACTCCACCCAGCGGCCGCAAAAATATCGCAACGTAGATCCGAAGGCTTACGAAGACGTAAGCCTCTCGGATCGAAGCCCGAACCCGCCGTATCATGGTTTGAGGATTAAAACTAGTGATACGGCGCGCAAAATTTGAAATTACTCCTGTCTAACACCAGTTAGACAGGCGTAATCGCTCTCTGAATCTGGGCCTATGTCTCTATACCCTGCAAACAGTCATTTCAGCAAAAAATAAATAAAAAAATTCCTTTACAACTCCTTTAAGCTTTGGCAATAAAACCTGGAAGCTGATTGGTTTCTATGCAGAGCTGCACCAGATTTAGCACTCTCCAATTTTAGTAACCCCCAATGTCTATGAAGATCATTTCGGATAGAGAGGGGAAATTATAGATTTTCTGTTGAATTTTAAATACCCCATATATTTATATTCTCTCCCTGTTCTATCTGACATCCATCATCTGAATAGGAAATGAAGTGTAATCTGTCACGGGTACATGAACAGCAATAAATTCCAAATGGAGGTTGGCCTTCTTTAATCAATTAGAAAAGTTTTTATTTTATTTTTTTACTGGCTGATGAAATCTCTCCAATTGGGACCCAGACATATATAAAAAAAAATTGACAAAGGTTCTAACCCTTCTTCAATTTATGCAAACTGTCAAAACAAAGTATTTCATTACAGTGAGAAGCAGGCAGACTGGTGACAAAAAATTACAAAATGTGACAAGAACAAAAAAAAAAAATACTAAAAATAAAATGAAAAATGAAGCTCCTTATTTAAATTCTCTTCATTATAGGGAATAGCTTATACCATGCTTAGCATATTGTACAGTTTTGGTGGTCAAATTCTATATAAAATAGCAAAATCCATCTACAAAATAGAAACAGTAAGATCGGGAATGTTTGATAGCTTTTAGGTCCCCCTATAGAGACATTTCTAGAAAATAATAAAAATGCCATAAAACTATCCCCTATTTCGAAGACGCTATAACTTTTGCGCAAACCAATCAATATACGCTTGTTGTGATTTTTTTTTTACCAAAAATATGTAGAAGAGTACATATCGGCCTGAACTGAGGAAAAATTGGGATATTTACTATAGCAAAAAGAAAAAGATATTGGCCCAGATTCACAAAGCGTTTACGCCGACGTATAGCACATTTATGGCGACGTAAGTGCAAATGTGCGCCGGCGTATGTGTGCACCAGACCCACAAACCAACATACGCCTAAAAACTGGCCACCCTACGCCGACGTAGCTTGCATGCGCCGGCGTAAATATGTAAATGAGGGAAATACGGCGATTCAAGAACGTATGCTACGCGAGGTGCTCGTAAATTTTACGTCCGGCGTAAAGTTATTCCCCATAGATAAGTAAGGTGCAACCCGGCAATAGACATGCAAAGGGAACACAAGGAGGCGTATTGTGCGTTGGACGTGTGTCTGACTGGGCGTACGTTAAGTTCACGGCATAAGTGGTTGTGAGCAGGCGCATAAGGGTGCTGTGCATGCGTCCATGTCATGGCGACGTGGCATTCGTGATATGCCGGGTGTAAAACACTGCACCATGCTCAGACCATCATTTGCATGGGGTCACGCCCACTTCCACCTACGCCGGTCTGCGCCCTCGAAACCTACGCCACGCTGACGCGGCGTTCGGAGAAATAGCTTGCTGAATGCAATGCTTGCCTCTCCGCGCTACATTGGCGTGGTGTAAGGCATTTGCGCTACAGTGGTAAATCTGGGCCATTGTGTTTTTTTTTTTCAAAATTATTACTCTTTTTTTTTGTTTATAGCGCAAGAAATAAAAACCGCAGAGGTGATCATATACCATAAAAAAAGCTCTATTTGTGGGGAAAAAGGATGTCAATTTTGTTTGGGTGCAGCGTCCCACGATTTCAATTGTCAGTTAAAGCAACGCAGTGCCGAATCGCAAAAAATGGTCCGGTCATTGGGCAGCCAATTCTTCGAAGGGCTGAAGTGGTTAAAGTCCCAAAACTCCCCTTATTATTTTCAGAGAATAGGGATGGGGGTGCATTTTTCATGTGCTTCATTTTAAATCCCACTGTATACCCCCCTTTAGCCCATAATGTTCCATATATACAATGATTGAGGACTGCCAGAATCTTCAGAGCTAATAGAGTAAATGAGGATCAGAGAGTGAAGCCTCGTACACACGACTGAGGAACTCGTCGCAAATGAAACGTCGTTTTCCTCCACGAGTTCCTTGTCAGGCTTGTCGAGAATCTTGACAAGCTTTCCTTGCATACACACTGTCAAGACAAAATCTTGTCGTTCTCAAACACGGTGACGTACAACACGTATGACGGCACTATAAAGGGAAAGTTCGATTCCACTGGCGCCACCCTTGGGGCTGCTTTTACTAATCTCATGTTACTGCGTGTTAGGAAAAGTTTGGTAAGAGACGATTCGCACTTTTCAGTCTGTTACACCGTGACAAATGTGCTATCTCCATTACGAAGGCTACTTTTACCGAAGGTGCGCTCCCGTCTCATACTTTATTCTGAGCATGAGTGCGATTCTAAGCATACACACCAACGTGTTTCTCGGCGTAAACCAGCCCGAAGATGTTCTCTTTTTTTCTCGTCGAGATCCACAACAGTTTTCTCGACGAAAAACATACACACGACCGTATTTCTCGGCAAAAATGCTCTGCCAGCATTTTTCTTGATGGATTTTTGCCAAGGAAAATGGTCGTGTGTACGAGGCCTGAGGATATGTTTCATGCTTTTGGCTGGGGATATGCTTCAGAAGACAAGACAAAACTAAGAACATGTTACATGAGACTAATAGAGATCAATGCTATTATCCTAATCAATGTTGCCATTACAAATTGCTGAGGTCTGAGGGCCACACATCATATACTAAAAGGCCACAGGTTGGGCACCAGGGTTTTAGGGGGTGGCAAGATTTGTTCATTTCTGGTCACTTTTCGCTTTCTTCAGATCTTGTCTTTCTGTAATATAACTACAATTCAAATACAGATTGGTGCTTTAACCTCTATTGTTCCAGACTGATGCTTAAAGCGCAGAGTCAGACTAATTAAATCCAACATAATATATCATTACTGGAGACAAAAGGTATATGTGTCTCTTTGATAATAGGGCTGTCAGTTCTCAAACAGGTTCATGAGCAAAGCACATTAAGCTGGGACCGAAAGGGACACGCTTTTAATTTGCAAGTGTATAAATTCTAATTATTATTTAATCTACAGTTCAACAGTTTTAATTAAGTATTTATTTGATTGTTTTTTTCCTTTTTCACGTTTTTAAAACCTTTGTAAAATGTTATGTTTGTATATATACAGAATATGAAAATTATCATGAGCAACTAATATAACTGCAATATTCTATCCATTTTTTTTTTTCTTGTAATATGGGATATAATGACAGATTTAAAGGGTCACTAAAGGAAAATAAAATTTGGGCTGAAATGACTGTTTACAGGGTATAGAGACATAAAAATTAACTGATTCCTTTTAAAAATTATTAAAAATAGATAAAAATCAATCATATAATCAACCTACAGTTCTAGTTTCATTTTTGCTGTTGTTTCCTGTCTCTCTGATGTACAGAGCCAGAGAGCCAATAGAGGGCAGTGATGGTTTGTCCAAAACCCCTCAGCACCAACCCAGTTTCAGTTTACACACAGTAATCACACCTCATTGATTAGTGACCACAGAGAGAAAGCTCCCAGCACTGTGGTTATAAGGAAACAGACAAGCAGGAAGTGTGGAGATCAGAGCAGAATTACAGCAACATCAAAGCAAAAACGAACAATGAGGACATGAAAACAGCACTGCAGTAAGGTAAAGGAAGCTATTTAGCTAAAAAATAAATTCCTTTAGTGACCCTTTAAAGCTGTTCTGTAGCTAAAAATGATAAAGTTAGAATAAATAGTGCTTAACTACTCGCCATCCTAAAGACTGTATATAAATGGTGTGGAATTTAAGGGTAAACAATAAAAGAAAACAAAAAAACTCTGCGCTAAAACCCACTTGCACGTGAAGAAAATATTATATATGACCTCTAGAAATAGAAAAAAAATGAGTGAAAATAAATTAAATAAAGTGGGAGGATGCTGCTGCTTATACAAAGCTCAAATACTTAAAGGGACACTAAAGTCAGGGCATTTAAAAAAAAAAAATAACAAATATGTTATACTTACCTCCACTGTGCAGTTCGTTTTGCACAGAGTGGCCCGGAAAGCTGTCTTCTGGGGTCTCTCGGCGGCTGTCTGGGCTCCTCCTCGCAAAAGCTTTCCCTCTTCATGCGAGAGCGCTCGCACGGAGGAAAGCTTTTCCGAGCGCGCTCCCATGATACAGCGGCGGCCATAGCCGCCGACTGTATCACTCGGCTCCGTCCCCCGGCACGCCGCGTCATCCGCTCTGATTGACAACAGCGCTAGCCAATGGCTGCGCTGCTATCAATCCGCCCAGCCTAGCCAATCAACGGCCAGGCTGGGAACCGAAGAGGACGACGTGGACGCGCCCAGGAGTTTCGAACGGTCAGGTAAGTACAACGGGGCCTCGGGGGGGGGGCGGTGCTGTAAGATGTTTTTTTACCTTAATGCATAGGATGCATTAAGGTAAAAAAACATGTACCTTTACAACCCCTTTAAACTTCAAAGACATACATACAACAGGAATAGGCACGCAACCCCAAATATTTATCAAGTGCAATCACAAAGGAGTGAATAACAATGTATCAAAAACCAAAAAGTGATAAAAAAGGGGTGTATAGTACACCCTATATCAAGTGAACAAAGATATTAACCACTTAAGACCCGGACCAATATGCTGCCAAATGACCAAAGGGGTTTTTGCGATTCGGCACTGCGTCGCTTTAACAGACAATTGCGCGGTCGTGCGACGTGGCTCCCAAACAAAATTCACGTCCTTTTTCTTCCCACAAATAGAGCTTTTTTTTGGTGGTATTTGATCGCCTCTGCGATTTTTATTTTTTGCGCTATATACAAAAATAGAGCGACATTTTTGAAAAAAAAATCAATATTTTTTACTTTTTGTTATAAGAAAAATCAATAAACTAAATTTTAGTCAAACATTTAGGCCAAAATTTATTTAGCCACATGTCTTTAGTAAAAAAAAATCGCAATAAAAAAAATGTAGCTACCTAGCGGGAACAGCGACACTAATACAGCGATCAGAAAAATGATCGCTTAGTGACGCTGGCAATAGGGAGTGAAAGGGTTAACTAGGGCAGTGATCAAGGGGTTAAAACTTTATTATGGGGGTACGGGGCTACCCTGAAACTAACACTAACTGACTTTTACACTGCCTGTCACACTGACACTAAATACAGTAATCATACATGTATGATTACTGCATTCAGTGACACTGTGACAGGGGGAGGGGGGGGGGCGATCGGGGGGGGGTGGTTAAATGTGCCTGTGTGTAGTGTAGTGTTGGTGCAGGAATTACTGTGTGGTGATCTCTCCTCAGCGG
Source organism: Rana kukunoris (assembly GCA_029574335.1). Classification (NCBI taxonomy): domain Eukaryota; kingdom Metazoa; phylum Chordata; class Amphibia; order Anura; family Ranidae; genus Rana; species Rana kukunoris. The sequence goes on along the minus strand of CM056051.1, from coordinate 27,950,529 downwards.
TGGTTGAAAAAAACGCAGAGGGAGAGATCACATCGCTTCCTCCTTCCTGTGTTTAACAGGAGGAGGAAGTGACAGGGCGGGCGGGCGCGCGCATTGGCTGGGAGCGATCCGGAGGGGGCGGACAAAAACGAATAGCCGCCCCCTCTTGTCGGATCGCTCCTGCAGCCGCGCGGACCGCTGCTTGTATCTTTATATTTCAACTGGAGAAATAAAAATACTGGGCCAGATTCAGGTACGAGTTACGACGGCGTATCTCCAGATACGCCATCGTAACTCTGAGTGAGCGGCGTCGTATCTATGCGCCTGATTCTTAGAATCAGTTACGCATAGATTTGTCTTAGATCCGACCGGCGTAAGTCTCTTACGCCGTCGTAATCTTAGTTGCATATTTACGCTGGCCGCTAGGTGGCGTTTCTGTCGATTTACGTGTCGAATATGCAAATGAGCTAGATACGTCGATTCACGAACGTACTTGTGGCCGGTCATATTTTTTTACGTCGTTTGCGTAAGCGTAAGTCCGGCGTAAAGTTACCCCTAAGTTGGTCCAACTTAGGTCTGGACAACATGACTGCCCCCCTCCACTGATCGTTTTAAGCCGCTTAAAAGCTCAAATAAATCTGGGCCCAGTGAAGCTTGGCTCCAGCAGCACTTCCATTGGGGGAGATCCTGGCTATATACCAGGGGGTCTAAGCACCAATCCCCTGTGAAATTAATCACACCAATGAATCTGGACCAGTGGGCATCTCATGCTTTTACTTACATGATCCGAATGACCTTTCCATGATACAGCTTTTTCAGCTATAAATGCGTGACTCTTCACTATACCCCTGAAGAAAGAGAGACATCTCCCAGAAACGTCGGAATAATTCGAAGAATCACATCATATAGTGCAACTCTGCAATTTTGAATTTATCTGTACAATGTTTTATGTCTACCACGGATCATGTGGATATTTTTATTGAACCCTTTTGATTTTTCTAAATAAATGCTATACAATATATATTTCTCTCTATCACACAATTTATTCATTTCTAGTGCCTTAAAAGTCCAGTTAGGGGTTCCAATTCTTTCTTCTGACTTTTCATTTGTATGCGGCAGTGCATGAGATAGACACTGATAATTCCCTTTCCCGAGTCCCTTCCACAGTATTGAAACCCCTTAAGCCCCGTACACACGGTCAGACATCCAACAAAATTTCCCTTGGATTTTTGTCCTAATTGATTTGTCCGATCACACCCATAGCATACACACGCTCGGACTTTTCTGCAAACTTTTCTAAAATGTTTCCATCATCACATGGTTTTTCTGCTCTTTACTGCCACCCTTTGGTTAACTTCTGCTATTGTTGGTTGATTTTAACATTGGTTCTGAGCATGCGCATTTGTAATTTGTCCAAAAATCCGATGGTTTGCTGTACACACGATCGGACTTTGCACCATCAGACTTTTGTTGCCTGAAAGTTGGTCCGTTCGCAGACCCAACTTTTTGTCCGATGAAAGCCAAAAAAGTTGGTCCGATGGAACGTACACACGGTCGGACAAATGCGAAAAGTGTCGGATTTTGATGTTGGTTGTGCAAAAGTCTGACCGTGTGTACAGGGCTTTATAGTACATTTTAGAATGTACCACTCTTTCTATTTGTTCTCCTTTCTTTCCCTTTTATCTCTCTCTATCCTAATTTATTTTGTTGTTCTCCCAATCACTCTCTCTAGCCTTCTTTCTTCTTCTTTCTATTATTCTTTCTCTCCCTTTTTTCTTTGTTCCTCCTTTCCATGTATTCTCTATTTGTTTACAATATTATTTTATTGTTTTAGATTGGTATTATAGGGATTTGTCTTATACACAGCAGAGATACATTTATATGAAGACCATCTACATATACTTACAGAATACAATATATATACAGATCTTCACTACATGTCTTCTTTATAATAGGAAAGAAAAAAAAAGGATAGGAAAGAAGAAAGGAAGGAGAAAAAAAAAAGAAAAAAGGGAAAATTAAAAAAGAAAAAAGTGGGTACTCCACTTTAGCTTATAGAACTGATCAGATGTTATTCCAAGCCAGAAAGAAAGAGAGAGAAAAAAATAGATTAAAAAAAAATAAAAAAAATAAAGGAAAATAAAGACAAAAAATTATTTGAGGAAAAAAAAAAAATTCTCTATTTGTATTTCTTCTCTTACTCCTTGGGGGACAGAATTATAGGAGTGGTAATGTTGGTGGGGTGGGTGGGAGTTCTGATCAGCCAACTTGGGTGCTCTTGATCAAAGGTCATCTGCTGATGTGAGAACTGTAGTAGGGACTTTCTGGCTCAGTCGCGAAAAGGCTGGGAGAGAGGTGCAGGCTTTAGGAAGGCTTTAGGAACAGCCCAGAATTTGGTGACCCCTGGCAAATTGTCAATCGACCCCTGAGGGGGTCCCGACCCCCAGGTTGAGAACCACTGCTCTATAGGGTACAGTGGGAAGCCACCACCGATACCCAAAGACCAATTCTTCTGCAACTGTCTGACAGGTGCATATGATTGCAATTTTTTACAGCAAGGCAAATTCTTGCTTACATCAAGATTATCTCTATAGGGTTACGGTGGGGTGTCCCATAGGGCATGACCAGGACCCCTATGCCCAATTACTTGTATTTAAGCCTTCAAAATTGGCACTTTTGATATTTGACGTTCGGGTCCATTGACTTTAATGGAGTTCTTTATTCAGGTACGAACTTTTGTGTTCCGTTCGGCCCATCCCTAGTCCCAATTGTAGATTACCCTTCACTTCTTGTTTCAGAAACACAACAGGAAGGAAATCTCAACAATGATAAAGGAAATCCACTCTCAGGCAGTTGTCATTGGATGTCCCTATTGCCCTCCTCTCTTTTTCTGGTGATGATTGTAGAATTTTAGGCCTTTAGGATTTTGTCTAGTATACTAACTATCCCCAAATTGTTGTTTGACAAACATGAACATAGTGACGTACTATGAGAGTATAAAGAGGAATTTAATTTCTCAAGCGCCAGCCTATGGGCCCCTTCTTCTAATTTCGTGTTAGTATAAGTTTGGTGAGCGTTGATTTGCGATTTTCAGATCGTACAAAACAAATGCCTTTTAAAATACGTTTGGCGTAAATACATCAGTATCACGAGCAAAGCAGCTTCATTATTATCCCATTAAAGAAGATGAGAATGTGTGCTGCATTTCGACATTTCATCAATTGTCACGATTGTTAATTCTAGATTACGAACATTAGTTTACAAATCCAAACTCTTCCCAGACGTTTCTTGATTCCGATCATACGTGTTTGTACTTTCGACTTTTGTGTGATGATTTCTGCACTGACCATCCGAAAATCAGACGGTGAGTTCACATCCGACAAAAAATTTACAGCCTGCACATCCAGCTTTTGTCTGGCGAAATGGTCAAATCGGCTGTCGAAAGAACCGTACTAACGATCTGAAAATCTGCATATATATATATATACACACACATATACTTTATGTGTAAGAAAGGCAACTAACTGAAAACAACTACCCACACACATAACTTTGCCAAGTACCTGCATTGGCACAAGTGCCGGGGTTCTCGCATGCGAACAGATGCTGCCTATTTCTGTTATCTGGGTTATGATGGGGCCCTGTGCACATGCAGGAGACTCCAAACCCTTCTCCTATGAGTGTCCATACCTGCACATGCGCACAATCTTGCAGGCACGCATGTGTCCTTGGTAAAACTGCCTCCAAGAAATGTGTGACATGCCAATTCCAGGAGGCAGAAGGGGGTACATTCTCGCTTAGCCAAGAAAGCAATAATTGCTGCCTTACAGCACAAAAACGACACTCTACTTAAACATACAATGTGTCCCAGTTTTGTAATGCGGGGGGGGGGAACCAAATGAGAACAGGTACATGTAATGAAAGAAGGTCCTCTTTAAGCTGTCATTTGTATTTAAAAAAAAGTACAATTACGGGATGAATTTATAAAAAAACAGCATAAAGATATTAAAAGCAAAACTGAAACTGCTGTTGTAGCAACTAGTCAGGCTTCATCTTTGAAATGAAAAAATAAATTTGATTGCTTGTTCTACTTTTGCTCCAGATCTTAAATACCCTCAAGGTTTATATATGCAGAGGAAATCACACATTGTGATTTGGCATCCAGCTAAGTGCAATTCCTGAACAGACTGAAATATACATGCTCAGTCTGTGATGATTTATTGCTTTCTGTGCCTTCATGTCTTGGTGACAACTATGCCCCCCATTTCTTGTCCTTGTGTAGCACTACCCCCGAAGAAGCTGCTGGTTTGTTTTGGGTGGCACGTTACCTCATGGTCCTTCGCCATCTAGGGGATACTTGATGAGAGTTGCAGTAATGGAATGTCCACACGACTTTTCTGTGCTTTTATTACCCAGTCGGGTAAAAACAGTAGAACTTGGTGAAGAGTAAAGAGATAGTGGGAATGAAGAACAGCAGATCCAGGTGTATGTAAATAGGAAACAGTCCTACTTCCAACGACAAACTTCTGTCTCACCACTCTAACTGGAGTAGATGTAGCGCACCCGTACAGGCCTCCTCACAAGCCTGGCAACCAGAATGTCGCTCGAACTGGGGTTAAGTCTCTGCCACAGAACCTACCAAATGGTTGAACAAAATGGAGACAATGGTGGTCCCGAATCCTCCTTAACAGATTTGACACCCGGATCTCATTCAGGTAGTTTTTGTTTCAGGTACTGGCTGATGTCCGACATCCAGCCTCTCAGCACCCAGTTACCTTGGTCCCCGGTGGATAGTCAGGGCCCTCTTGGAACACCAGCCTCTCTTGGTTCTCCTCAGGTAGACTTTCCACTAGATATGTGCATTCCCGTTCGTACGAATGTTATTTTCGTATGAAAATGTTCATTTTCGTACCCGCGGGATAATGTGTACATACGAAAACGGTAAAGCACCAAAATACGAAAACGACGGGATAACGGATGAGCCGCATAACGAACGACCGCAAATACGAACAAACGATCCGATGGGAAAAAACGACAAAATGAAAATGGCAAAATAACGAAAATGAAATCTGTATCAAGAGGTTTGCATTGTGTATTTTGTTTGAATCCGTTTTGTGTTTGTTTTCAGTTGTATGTTCATTGTTCAATGACATCTATAACAAAAGAATTTCATTATGTATATTGAATGAATTCTGACCAAGTGTATGGGGCCTAACAATAGTATTGTTAAGCCCCATACACTTGGTCAGACTATTTTAACAATCGTTCTCAGAAAATTTGTTCGTTTTTAAACTGCATCAGAAAACCATTTTTGGGTTCAAAAGTCTGGCCAACTGATCTCCCTTCAGATGAAAATCCACAGAAAAGTTTATTAGGCTTTACTGTACAAGTGTACTCACTATTCTGCACAAAAGAGAAGCTGCTTTCAGTCACTGAGGCTGGCCATACATGTTCAATTTTCTTGTACAATTTTCTTTTAGATTTACCAAAAACCATATATGAGGTCAAACTAAACAACACTTTCAATTGTATGCAATCAGGCAGGCCCTTGCACTACATAGTTGAAGGTAAATCTAAAGAAAATTGCACAGAAAATTGTATCATGTATGGCCAGCCTAACTCTCTGGCCATTCAAAAAAAACATAAACAAAAGATTTGCATTTGAACCTGTTTCTTTTGTTATTTTCGTATGTTGATATGACACCTATAACAAAAAATTTGCCTTCAGTATTTTGAATACACAGAAAACAGAAAAAGGAATTCATTCAATATACATAATGAAATTCTTTTGTTATAGATGTCATTGAACAATGAACATACAACTGACACTAACAAAAGAAAAGCATTCAAGATACACAGAATGCAAATTGACAAAAATTCACGATAATTATTGCCTAACAAGAATAACGAATCATCCCGCATGTACGAAAATAAAACGGTAACGGAAATACGAAACGATCGGAATACGAAAAAATCACGTCGTACGACAAACGAACGGGAACGAACGGGAAAACGGGCGTCTTACGAAAAACGAACGGAAACGAACAGACGGGACCATACGAAACGGAACAAAAAAAAACGCTTGAAACCTCCTTAGTTTGGGGAACCCAGTCGAATCACTGGGCCTCTTCACAGCTTAGTTGCTCCGGGCCAACATGGTCCTGGAACCAGGAACACCGCTCAGCACGCCCCCCCCCCCCTGGCCCGGAAGGCCATTTAGCCAGGGTGCCATGGTATGGCTATCCTGAAGTTGGGCGCTACTTGGGAAGAAGACCCACGCCAATGGTGTCTGCCTCATAAATACCCTCTCCCAGCATGCACAACAAGGGAAAATCCTCCTGATAGGCTGATAGTATCCAAATCCTCGACTCCACTGCTGCCACCTGTCGGCCTGGGGTGTGACCCGCACCCCAGAAATGACAACATGAACCCACAGCACAGCCAAAGCTGAGACAGAGGCTTACATTTAAAACAATTGACATGGTCAGAGTTACCTAAATCTCTGACCCCCTCTAAATTTACACTAGCACCAGTTCTGTAACAAGGCACTACACTTGTGTCATAGGGACAGGAAGTAAGAGAAAACATAAGGGCTCAGTGCCAGAAATAACAACCTGTTTAACTCTTCCCCTTTGTATTCAAAGTTTAAAGATACATTTTTGCTATGGATATTTTTAATACATAGCTTGGACCAATGTAACTCTGTATATACCATGCCTGACCAGCGCCACTGGAAGCTGAAAAGTAGACACCACTGTTTCAGACACCGAAGGAGGTCGGCTGCTCGGCATGTGCACCAGTCACAGAATGGTTTGAAAAAGTGGAGACATCACTGCTCCACCTCCATTGTCTCTACAATAGGAGGGCCACTTGGCTGTGTTTGCTCTCCAGGCCAAAGGTTCCCAGTCCTTCCCGATACAGAGAATTTGAAAACAAGTCACTGCCCCGTAAATTGCGGATTGTTCCCGATCGTGTTGCTATTACTTTGTGTAACGTTTCGCCGAATCATTCACAAAATATCAACGTTTTTGCAGCAAAATTTTCCCATAGGAATGAATGGTGAAGCTTAGAGTGTGGGATGTAAACATTTTTTAAATCAGGACATGATTTCTAAACTGCGACCACTCCCTCATTTTCAAGCTGACCTACACAAATCGCTATCCCTGCTGCCACTACACGTGTGCATGGCTAAGCGCTAGTCCTACGCGTTTTCACAATACAACCATTTGTTTGCAACCCACGCCATTGAAATTACAGCCTGGAAACCTACAATTTTAAAGGCAATATATAAACTGCGACTGTGCCTTTAATTTTAATATTTCAGAGACATACTATACATCAAAATGTAGATCTGGGTCTTGTGATTTACACAATAAAAAGATATTCGCTTGTTGAAGAAGGACAAGTATTCAAAAAAAGCCAGAATTTATGGTCTGTGTTTAGAAAGGGCTTGCATATAAACAAAAATTGGTTTCCTAGGAGACGCTGAGGTAAATAATTTCTCACACACAGCTGTGAGGGGATTCTGGCTCCTCCCACACAAGGCTGAGGGAATTTGGCTATGTTTTTTTGACTCTGCGTAACTTTTGCATACTAGCATACTCTGCATATAGTAACTATCCATAGCAACCAGTCCATAGAAACCGTCCATAGCAACCAGTCCATAGCAACCAGTCCATAGAAACCGTCCATAGTAACCAGTCCATAGCAACCATCCATAGAAACCATCCAAAGCAAACCCGTCCATAGCAGCCAGTCCATAGCAACCCTCCATAGCAACCAGTCCATAGCAACCAGTCCATAGAAATCAGTCCATAGCAACCAGTCCATAGCAACCAGTTTTTATGGGGCCATTTTGATGGGGTAGTTTTTGATTGGGCAGTTTTAGATGGGGCAATAAATGAAAATGGATCGACACACTCGACGAATTCCTTGTTAGGCTTGTTGACAAACTTGACAAGCTGTCTTTGCGTACACACTGTCAAGACCAAATCTCTCCTCGTTCTCAAACGCGGTGACTTCAACACATACAATGGCAGGGGAAGTTCAATTCCACTGGCACAACCCTTGGGGCTGCTTTTGCTAATCTCATGTTACTGCGTGTTAAGTAAAAGTTTGGTAAGAGACATTTGCACTTTTCAGTCTGTTACAGCGTGACAAATGTGCTATTTCCATTAGAAACGCTACTTTTACCAAAGGTGCGCGGGTTTCCAAGCATACACACGCTTTCCAAGCATACACACGCATACACGGGTTTCCAAGCATACACACGCTTTTAGCGTGTCAAGATCCTACGGGGTAAAAATGACCGCACCAGCCAAGCAGACACTGGCTGGAAAAAAAAGCGCCCAGAGGCGATTCAGTTCGCATGCATTGCGCTATACAAGTCATTCATTCATTCATTCATTCAACGTGTTTCTCGATGAAAACCAGCCCGACGAGGAAATTGAGTCTCCGGTCGAGGAAAAAGAGAACTTGCTCTCTTTTTTCCTCGTCGAGTTCCTTGACAGTTTTCTCGATGAAAAACATACACACAACCATTTTCCTTGGCAAAAAAGCTCTCCCACCAAGTTACTTGATGGATTCTGCCGAGTAAAACAGTCATGTGTACGCGGCCTCAGATGTGAGAATTGGTGGGGTGGGACATTGGGGGCCCGGGCAGCAGGGGGAAATTGACACTGCACAAGGTGATTAGGGTGTGCCCAGGCACACCTGGCACACCCCCTGCACATGCCTATGCTTCCAATACAACTCTTCTAAGTGCTAGCTGAAGACCAAAGAACTTTTTTCTGTAATACAGGACTGCACCTAATTTTCCTAGAACTCTTTAGGGGAGCAGGTTAAATTCCACAACTTATAACAGTTTGCTGAATGTTATGACACTTTGTTTATTGCTTGCGCCTTGTAGGTTGAGGAACAGAAGGATATGGTCTGACATAGTAAAAAGTCATTACCCTGCCCTTCTTCTGCCTGTTCACATAGGCCGTATATGTTGGAATAAGGGCTGCCAATATCTAATTGTTCTTTATATTTGATTATCTGACATAATTTATTGCTGTTGTTATTTTATCACAAGTGACATTTTCCTGAAGTATTTCTATAAAGTGTAAGTTTATGTTGTAATTGTTCACTTTTAACTGCCCTTAACATATCAGTAAACAAAGCTTATTGGTTCATCACTTGGTAGTGTGTCTATTTCATCATTGTTACTGATAGAAAAATGTCTGAACCCAGAGTGTCAGAGGTGGCGGAGGACTTGCAGGGTCCAGGCAACCAGTGGGGTACTGATTCAAGCAGCGGTCCTCACGGGGGTAGCGTTACAATTAGGGTTGTCCCGATACTTTTTTTCAAGTACTCGCCGATACCGAATACCATGTACCCCACAGATGCAGCCATGTCCCCCATATATGCAGCTATGTCCCCCACATATGCAGCCATGTCCCCCACAGATGCAGCCATGTCCCCCATATATGCAGCCATGTCCCCCACAGATGCAGCCATGTCCCCCACAGATGCAGCAATGTCCCCCATATATGCAGCCATGTCCCCCATATATGCAGCCATGTCCCCCACATATGCAGCCATGTCCCCCACATATGCAGCCATGTACCCCACAGATGCAGCCATGTCCCCCATATATGCAGCCATGTCCCCCACAGATGCAGCCATGTCCCCCACAGATGCAACCATGTCCCCCATATATGCAGCCATGTCCCCCACATATGCAGCCATGTCCCCACAGATGCAGCCATGTTCCCCGCACGCTGATTAACTAGGCGGCGGCGGCATTGCGGCAGGGGGGGGGGTTAAGCGGCAGCGGCGGGGGGGTAGTATCGGATCTGGCATCGGGGGCATTTGCGGGAGTACAAGTACTCCTGCAAATGCTCAGTATCGGTCCCGATACCGCCGATACTGGTATCGATATCGGGACAACCCTAGTTACAATGATAACAATGAGAATAATTGTTTCTATCTCTCATTAAGAACAAAGAGTCAATGCTACTGTGTCATTACATTTCGATGCGTTAGCCCTTGTGGCAGTCTTTTGCTAACTCACTCATCTCCCTTTGAAAAAAGTTGGCTGTTACAAAAGTTTACTAGAAAGATGACTAAAGAAGAAACTCCTGTGCCTAAACCTGCCTCGGCAAATTATAACGAAGTTAATTAGCAACAAAGTTTGGAAATATGAAATACTTCAATCATGCCTTGAGCTTAGAATGTTTCCCAGTAGCTTACTCATTTCTGAAATATTCATTACTAGATTTTGTGTTGCTCGTAAAAATTATAGAACTTTTTTCCTTTTTTTTGGGCTCAAAGTAGAACTAATTGAAGATCAGCATTTATAGATTTCTAAAATGAAATATAAGGTAACGTGTTAGGGTAATTAAGGACGAACTCCAGATTCAGACAAAAGTGGAACGTTTGCATGGCTATGCAGTAAATATTTGCAAAAATATGTTGTAAAATCTTTTTATATCTGTTGCAATCTCCAAAAGTGCTTGAAGGAGTGCCACGTACACACGATCGGAAATTCCGACAAGAAAAGTTCGATGTGAGCTTTTGGTGAGAAATTCCGACCATGTGTAGGCTCCATCGGACTTTATCTGCCGGAATTACCGACAACAAAAAATTGAGAGCAGGTTCTCAATTTTTCTGGCAGGAAAAGTTTTAGTCGGAAATTCTGATCGTCTGTATGCAATTCCTTTGCACAAAAATTCCACGCATGCTTGGAATCAAGCAGAAAAGCCGCACTGCCTATTAAACTTAACTTTTACGAGTTGTACGTCACGTGTTCTTTTTTTTGCAAAATCTTTATTTGAATTTTCAAGTAATATTGACAGTTGCACAATACAACATAGCCAAATAAAAAACAAAACAAAAGGAAAAACAACAACCAGGGGGGAAAGGGGGTAGAGAGGAAAAGACAGAGGACAAGGGGAAGGGAGGAGGGATGGGAAGGGTGAGGGACACCAAGGGGCACGCCCAGTCCGAGCTTGGACAACCGGTTCAACTAGGAGTAACAGCAATCGACAATATAAGGACAAAGGGACAATCCGCCTGCCCTGGACATTCGATCCATGTGGGCAGGTCTCCCACCAACTTAGTGGAGAGTAGGATAGCCACATGTCCGTACTCTCGGGTAGATACAATAATGACTCCCTTTACTACATATCAGTTTAAATAAACCTGATGAATCAAAAGTAGTCAAACAAACTGGAGACTATCTCTGTAGCCCTAAAAAAAAAAAAAAAACACCCAAGAGTCCCTTGGAAACAATATAAACACAGTAAACATTTAAGGGAAGGGAGCGAAAAAGAGAATAGTAAATTAGATAGAGAGCAAAGAAAGGAGAGGAGAAAAGTGGAGAAAGTGAGACAAGAAGGCATATATATCAGCACCCACCGGACTCACTGATGGAAGGAACCCACATCTTAGTGGGGTCAAGGGTTTCTGATTGACGATGCGCCTGGATGAGTCTCCCAAAGTAGGGATTTGCTAAAGCAAGCAGTGCCTCATCCAAACTTGAGGAGAGCATGGCTGTGTCATGTACGTGGGTCTTCCACTCCGCCCATGTAAGTTGAAATTTCTCGCGAGTGTCCCTGCAATTTGCTAGCCAGTTCTCTGCTTCCATGATCTCCCCCACCTTCCCCAGCCAGTCCTGTTTACTTGGAATATGCAAACTCTTCCAGTAAATTGGTATAAGCTGTTTTGCAGCATTGAGGAGGTTGGGGAGAGCACTGCGTTTGTACTGGCACAAAGGAATGGGGGGGTCATGGAGCAGGAAATGTTTAGGCAGGGCTGGAATATCAATACCCAGACCCTCAGGTATGTGTTTGTCGACCATGTCCCAAAACGGTCCGAGTACTGGGCACTCCCACCAAATGTGGAGGAACGTGCCCTTCTGCCCACATCCCCTCCAGCATCTATTAGAGATGGTAGGGAAGATTCTAGCTAGGGTGGTAGGTACCCTATACCACCGTGTCAACAATTTATAGTTGTTTTCTTGGGTTTTAGCATCTACAGAACTCATCAGTAAAGTCGGATTGCAGGTCCCTTTCCCATTATCTAACATAGTGAGGCCGGGGATTAGACGACGCATACTTCACGTGTTCTTGACAGTCGGAATTTCCAACAACATTTGTGTGACCGTGTGTATGCAACACAAGTTTGAGCCAACATTCCATTGGAAAAAAATCCACAGTTTTGTTGTCGGAAATTCCTGCATTTTAGGATGTGGTATGATGGGTGCTCCATATAATAAAACTGTAACACACTCCCAGTTAGTGGAGGTTGCTAAGTAAATTTAGCTCATCACTACCCTGCTTCTCCTTTCACTGTCCAGTCACAGGCTGATATGGGTTCAAGTGGATTGAATGATCCCCCATATAGGCTGTTTGCTACAAAGCTAGAGGAAGAATGTAAAAGGAGGGATCAAGCATTTGGGCCCGCCTTAATGGGCTTGCAGCAGCCCCGCCCCCTTTTTTCAGCTCAAATTTGAAAAAAATGTTTTGAGGTAATTAATCATATGACTTTTGGTTACTGTCTCTTTAAGGATTGGAAATGGAGTTTGAATTGGCAAATTAGAAGCTGCGGAAGCTTCTAGAAGGTATCAGTACCCCTATATAAAGGGGTCCTCTGAGGTATTCCTCACACAGTTGGTCAAGCCTGTGGTAAAAGAGCTACCCACCCTGCCCACCCTGTCGTTGGCACTTATGTGGTTTTAGTCACCCTGGATTTCTGGGGGGGATGTTTAATGTTTAAAATATTTCTGTTTGGCTCAAGTTACAATAACTGAGCTTACATATATATATTTATTGGATTTATGATTTATTTAAATTTCGGTTTATTAACCCCCCTGTCGGTATTCCCGAGTCTGACTCGGGGTTAGATTTCTGTGCTGCGATCGGTAACCCCGAGTCAGACTCGGGCTCGCCTCGCAGCATCCACAGGCAGTGTTTACTTACCTTGTCCCTGGATCCAGCGATGCATCCGCGCTGTGTGAGCGAGCGGCGTCCTAGCTCGATTCACACAGTGTCCCCATGTGCCGTCGATCTCCGTTCCCTGTGAAGTTACGACTCACGGGAGCGGAGAACGGCGCCATATTCAAAAAAAGTAAACAAACACTATACATACAGTATACTGTAATCTTATAGATTACAGTACTGTATGAAATAATACACACCCCCCCCCTTGTCCCTAGTGGTCTGCCCAGTGCCCTACATGTACTTTTATATAATAAAAACTGTGACTGCGACATTACGGCGGACACATCGGACACTTTTGACACCATTTTGGGACCATTGTAATTTTTACAGCGATCAGTGCTATAAAAATGCACTGATTACTGTAAAAATGACACTGGCAGTGAAGGGGTTAACCTCTAGGTAGCGCTGCAGGGGTCAAGTGTTCCCTAGGAAGTGATTCTTACTGTTAGGGGGCATGGCTACACGTGGCACATCACTGATGACCATTCCTGATCACGGGAACGGTCAGTGACAGTGTCGCTATGCAGAATAGGGGAATGCCTTGTTTACAAAGGATGATAAATAGGGGTATGACTGGGGAAGGGGAGTGTACTAAGAGAAAATCACTTAAAAAGGAGGTTACTTTTGGCAACAAATAATGATCGTGACCAGAGAATGATACAACTTAATTTATTCTGGTATCATTAAATATTAAGGGAGTGCAATTTGAGGAACTTGATAGTACAAAAAATGGATCATTTAAAAAGAACATGAGTTATCACGAACATGTATGACACACAGGACTCACATGATACAACACAAAACAACACCAGTCCGGACTTTAGCGGTTCAGCCACAGATATTTGGCACCATGTACAAAGGTTCATAAATTAAATTTATTGAAAGAAGGAATTTATGTAAATCAGATAAATAATTTGATAACATCTTCTTTTACTGAGCCAATGGGTGCTAGAATTAGTGGCTGGACCCTAAGGCCTCGTACACACGACCGAGAAACCCGTTGGAAAAGACAGATCGTTTTCCTCAACGAGTTTCTTGTTAGGCTTGTCGAGAAACTTGACAAGCTGTCTTTGCGTACACACTGTCAAGACAAAATCTCCTTGTTCTTAAACGCGGTGACGTACAACACATACGACGGCAGGGGAAGTTTGATTCCACTGGCACAACCCTTGGGGCTGCTTTTGCTAATCTCATGTTACTGCGTGTTAGGAAAAAGTTCGGTGAGAGGCGATTCGCGCTTTTCAGTCTGTTACAGCGTGACACATGTGCTATTTCCATTACGACTGCTACTTTTACCGAAGGTGCGCTCCGTCTCATACTTTATTCTGAGCATGCGCGGGTTTCTAAGCATACACACCAACGTGTTTCTCGTCGAAAAACAGCCCAACGAGAAACACGACGAGGAGATTCAGACTCCCGACGGGAAAAAAAGATAACTTGCTCTCTTTTTTCCTCATCGAGTTCCTCGTCAGTTTTCTCGATAAAAAACATACACACGACCGGTTTCCTCTGCAAAAAAGCTCTCCCACCAAGTTTCTTGATGGATTCTGTCGAGGAAACCGGTCGTGTGTACGCGGCCTCAGAGCGAGAGGAGAGGAGGAAGAGGCATTCCCCTGTTCTGCTCTTGCTGACCGCAATCGCGGGACTCCCGGGAACATCGAGTTCCTGGGACCCGAGGCCGCACTCGAGAGGCACACGGCCGGCCCGAGCGCTCAGGGCCTTCTTAATAGCATCATGGGCCCCTGGGCAAAGTAATGCTCTGAGGCCCCTACAATGATGACAGTGCAGATAAACAGACATCAAGTCTAGAGACATGCCTCTCTTTGACAGAGGACTGGATGACAAAGAGTTATCTTAAACTCGACGGAGCGAAAACAGAACTTCTCCTGTTTCACGCCAAGCGTAGGAATCAACCTGCAACAACATGGATACCCCCGCCCATTCTGGGCAAAATCATCTCCCCGAGCGCCAAAGTCAAAAGCCTAGGGGTCATTTTTGACTCCTATATGACAATGGACGCACAAATAGGGTCAGTAGTCAGCGGATCTCTACTACGCAGATTTATTCCTTTCATTCCCAAAGAAGACATAGTGGTCGTGGTGGGAGCAATTGTTAACTCCAGACTGGACTATGCAAATGCCCTTTACCTCGGACGCCCCAAGTACCAAATCGCTCGTCTGCAAGTCTGAACTTGGGTACTTGGTTATTCTGAATGAATACGGCCGCCAGACTTGTGACTGGGAAAAAACCTTGGGAATCCATCTCGCCTTCACTGAGAACCCTTCACTGGTTACCAGTAAAAGACAGAATCACTTTTAACCACTTAAGGACCCCCGCACGCACATATACGGCCACAGAATGGCACGTACAGGCACAAGGGCGTAAATTTACGTCCCCGCCTGAGTGCGGTTCGGGGGTCCCATCGGGACCCCCTCCGCGGCGCGCGGGGGTCCCCCTACCTCTGGGAGCGATCCGGGATCTGCGGGCGGATGTCCGTGATATCCGCCCCCCCCCGCGATCGCTCCCAGCCAATGGGAGCGCGCTCCCAGCCTGTCACTTCCTCCTCCTGTGTTTACACAGGAAGGAGGAAATGATGTATTCTCTCATTGCAGCGCTGTTTCCCAGCGCTGCTGATGAGAGAAGACATCACAAGTAAGTGTGCACCAACACAACACTGACACACACTCACATAGGCATATTAACCCCTTGTGATCGCCCCCCCCCCCCCCCACCCCCCTGTCACAGTGTCACTGAATGCAGTGATTTAATCACTGCATTTAGTGTCAGTGTGACAGGCAGTGTAAAAAACAGTTAGTGTTAGGTTCAGGATAGCCCCCCCACCCCCCCTAATAAAGTTTTAACCCCCTGATCACCGCCCTAGTTAACCCTTTCACTCCCTATTGCCAGCGTCACTAAGCGATCGTTTTTCTGATCGCTGTATTAGTGCCGCTGTTCCCGCTAGGTAGCTATTTTTTTTTATTGCGATTTTTTTTTTTACTAAAGACATGTGGCTAAATAAATTTTGGCCTAAATGTTTGACTAAAATTTAGTTTATTTGATTTTTTTTTAACAAAAAGTAAAAAATAGTGTTTTTTTTTCAAAAATGTCGCTCTATTTTTGTATATAGCGCAAAAAATAAAAATCGCAGAGGTGATCAAATACCACCAAAAGAAATCTCTATTTGTGGGAAGAAAAGGACGCAAATTTTGTTTGGGAGCCACGTCGCACGACCGCGCAATTGTCTGTTAAAGCGACGCAGTGCCGAATCGCAAAAACACCTTGGGTCATTTACCAGCGTATTGGTCCGGGTCTTAAGTGGTTAAAGCACTCTGTCTAACGCATAGATATATCCATGGGAATGCTCCCCATTATTTATGCGAAAAAATAAAAGCTCATAATCCCAATCGCGGTCTGCGATCCACCAATCAAAACCTACTCCAGATTCCGAAAGCCAATTACAAGACCAAAGGAGAAAGAAGATTTGCTGTCCAGGGTCCCAGACTATGGAATGCTTTACCAACCAGCATTCGGTTGGAGGAGAACCACTTAGCGTTCAGGAGAAAGATCAAGACTCATCTCTTTTGATATCAAAGGAGACAGGAACAACAAGCGCCCAGAGGCGATTTAGTTTGCATGTGCCGCGCTATATAAGTTTTCATTCATTCAAGTAGGTAGGAAGCAGATCCCCTGAGTATCTATCATTCTCAGTGTCATCATGGGCCCCCCAATTTCGGGGCAGCGTGGGCTCAAAACCAGCTGCTTTGGGGAAAGTGCAAGGGGCCCCTCATGCAGCTGGGGCCCCTGGGCAGTGTCCAGGTGTGCCCTCTCATTAAGACAGCCCTGCGAGCGCTTGCTGAGCGGCAGATTCAAATGGACGTACCTGTACGCCAAAATGCCTGCCCGTGCCATTCTGTCGACGTAAATAGGCGTGCGGCGGTCGGCAAGTGGTTAAAGTGCGAAAGTGCACTGGGCAGGCAGGGGGTAAAATCGCCCCGTAATGAAGTGGTTAAAAAAAAAATGGAATATCCTCACAAACAGACTTCCTGGAATCTAGAATCCCTATTGGCAATTACTCAATAGGAATAAAGCAATGTCCCTTCCTATTTCTTGTACTGATGAGCCAAAGAAGCATATGATGATATTTGGCCTTCAGTTGGGCTCTTATCACATATATCACTCAGCGCCAGTGTAGCATCCTTACAAAAACTGCAGTGTTTGCACTTCGGAATATAAGAAGGAGCTGAATTTGTTGGTATAAACTATGATGATGCTTTGCAAATCACTGCTCTGCCTAAATAGGGATGAATAACACATTCCACACATCATTCTAGCAGCAGAAAAATTCAGCCTACATAAGAAAACACCATATCCAATAACCATAATATACAGGGCCGTCTTTAATATGGTTTGGGCCCTGGGCAAACATTTTTTTGGGGCCCCCCCTTTAGCTTATTTTGGGCCTGGCTGGTTCACATGTATGTGTTTTGGCGGCCCTCATTTGTGCAGGCACAGCATTGATTTGAATGGTGCAAAAAAGGTACATTCAGCATTTTAAAAATCAGTTGCCTTGAAATCCATTCTGCTTTTGCACCATGCTACTTACCTGCAGTTCTTGCACCATGCTACTTACCTGCAGTTCTTGCACCATGCTACTTACCTGCAGTTCTTGCACACACAAACGCACTGTGTTTTTAAAAGCGTGACCTAAACATCTAAAAATGCAGCGAGTTTGACAGTGCGGGAACTGCAGATAAGTCACAGCAGACAGCAGAATGGACAGACAGTGCTGTATTTCATTGCTTGATGGGCATAGGTGTGCCGTGTGCTCAGCCTATTACATGAGGCATCAAATGAATGGGCTGCTGTGCCTGCACAAATGTGGGCCACCAAAACACATACATGTGAACCAGTCAGGCCCAAAATAAGCCCATCAAGCAGTTAAATAAAGACAGTAATGCCATGTGCTCTGAGGCCTCACTCAGCCTGGACTGCAGGTCTGGTCTGTGATTTGGGGAGTTCCTGTATTTTACACATGGCATGGCCTGGGGTCCCATGGTGCTAAAGCAGAATGGACAGACGGTGCTGTGACCCCATTCCATGCCATGTGTAAAATACAGGAACTTTTTAAAACACTGACCGGACCTGCAGTGAATCATCAAATATTATAAAGACTTTGGGCACACTCTACAGAAAACTTATATTTACAATATAGATTAGCAAACAGTGACATACCTTGAGGAGCAGGACATGAGCAGGACATGAGCAGGACATGAAGAAGTCAGCCTCGGGAAGAGCAAACTGGGGATGTTATAAAATCACATTCTAATTCACTTTTATATACAAGCAGCACCCAGTGGCAGGAAGGGAGAAGTGCACGTCTAAAGGGAAGCCAGGGGTTCTGTACATTTTAAAACACTGGGAAGGGAAGCAGTACTGTCACCTGGCTGCATGCCGCTGATGATTTTCAGCCTAATTTGTGGGCAGCACAGGAGCTTAACGGGCGGCAGGGCCGCCATCAGGAATTATGGGGCCCCTTACACAGCTTCAGGCATGGGCCCGCTGGAGCAGAGAACAGGGGGGGGGTGCTGCCCCCTTAAATTGAGACGCGGGGGGGCGGGGCTGCCGCAAATTTAGAAGCGGGAGGCCCTTTACAAAAAAAAAGATTTAATAAAGAAAAATATATATAAAAAAAGGGGTGTAGCCCTTTAATAAAAAGAAAAAAAGAAATAAAAAATATATATAAAAAAATATATTTTTTTTTAAAAAAAGGGGGTTGCCATCTGGGGACCTCTGGGCCCTTTAAGAATTTTTTTTTTATATATAAATAAACTACAAAAAAAGGGGGGTTGCCATCCGGGACCTCTGGACCCTTTAATAAAAAAATAAAATAAAAAAAATATATTAAAAATAAACACTTATAAAAAAAAAAGTGGGGTTGCCATCCAGGGCCCTGGGAACCTCTGGGCCCTTTAATAAAAAAAAATATAAACAAAAATAAAAAAATAAACATTTATAAAAAAAATAAAAAAGGGTGTTTGCCACAAGAAATATATAAAAAACGTTTTTTTTTTTATAAAAAAGGGGGGTCATCATCCGGGGCCATGGAGAACTAAGGGCCCCTGGGGACCTCCAGACCTCTAAAAAAAAAAAAAAAAGGGGGTTGTCATCTGGGGGCCTCCGGGTCCCTGGGGACCCCTAAAAAAATGGCCCTTTAATAAAAAATAAAAATATATTTTAAAAAATTGGCCGTTTAATAAAAAATAAAATAAAAATATATAAAATAAATATATTTTTTTTATTTAAAAATAAATAAAAAAAGGGGGGTTGCCATCTTGGGTCCTGGGGGCCTCCGGGTCCCTGGGGACCCCTAAAAAAATTGGCCCTTTAATAAAAAAAATATATATATTTAAAAAATTGTCCGTTTAATAAAAAATAAAATAAAAATATATAAAATAAATATATATTTTTTATTTAAAAATAAATAAAAAAAGGGGGGTTGCCATCTTGGGTCCTGGGGGCCTCTAACAAAATTGGCCCTTTAATAAAAAATAAAAATATATTTAAAAAATTGTCCCTTTAATAAAAAATAAAAATATATAAAATAAATATTTTTTTATTAAAAAATAAATAAAAAAAAGGGGGGGTTGCCATCTTGGGCCCTGGGGGCCTCCGGGCCCCTGGGGACCTCCGGACCACAGGACCCCTAAAAAAAAAAAAAAAAAAAAAAAAAAAAAAAATTTTTTTTTTCAAAGGGGGTTGCTTTGGGCCCCCAACAGTGACAGGGCCCTGGGCAGCTGCCCCTGTTTGCCCTATGGTAGAGACGGCCCTGATAATATACATACCATGGTAATGGTGTATAATCTCATTAGATCAATAGGCAGACACAGCTTGAGCTTTACTGTCACAGTACTGAGCAATATCACAGTTTTGACATGAGGATGAAATGACAGCTGTAACCGTAGAAATGTTATTCCTTCCTGGCAGGGTTGATCTGACTCTTATCACTTGTTGGTTTCAGTCACCTGCTGTCCTTGTTTTACATCACCCTTCCACGTCCTCTAATCATTCCCAAGCCCTGTTAATCTTTCTGTGGCTTAAAGAGGAAGCAAACTCTGAGGCGGCGTACACACGACCGAGGTTCTCGCTGGAAACCAGCGAGAACCTCGCTGGAAGCTGCATTCCAGCGAGGACCTCGGCCGTGTGTACACTCTCGGCGAGCTTCCCGTCGGGAAGCCCGTCGAGCAGAAATAGAGAGCACGCTCTCTATTTGCTCGACGGCCCGCCTGGAAGAATGGCTGGTTGCCATTCCCGACGGGCGGGTCACCGATTTCGACGGCCGGGAGAGAACCTCGACGGGCGGAACGATGTGTTCTGCCCGTCGAGGTTCCCTGCCGTGTGTACACGGCCTGATGCAGGGCCGGTGCTACCACTAGGCAAACTAGGCAGCCGCCTAGGGCGCACTACTGCCCAGGGTGCCCTGCCACTGGTGTTCCTACTCTCTTCTCTCTGCAGCAAGCAACTAATGCCGCGTACACACGATCGGTTTGTCTGATGAAAACGGTCCGTTTTTATCAGACAAACCAATCGTGTGTGGGACCCATCAGTTTGTTATTCATCAATTAAAAAACTAGGAACTTGTTTTAAAATTATCTGATGGTTAAAAAATCGATAGAAATAAAAACGATCGTCTGTAGGCACGTCCATCGGTTAAAAATCCACGCATGCTCAGAATCAAGTCGACGCATGCTCGGAAGCATTGAACTTCATTTTTCTCAGCGCGTCGTTGTGTTTTACGTCACCGCGTTCTGACACGATCATTTTTTTAACTGATGGTGTGTAGGCACGACTGATAAAAGTCATCTTCATTGGGTATCTGATGAAAAAATTCATCGGTCCGTTTTCATCAGATGAACCGATCGTGTGTACAGGGCATAAGGCCGCATACACACGATCAGTCCAAACTGATGAAAACGGACTGAAGTCCAGTTTCATCGGTCCAAACCGATCATGTGTACGGCCCATCAGTCAGTTGTCCTTCAGTCCAAAGTACGCAAAAGCATTGGTTCAAAAACCCACTCATGCTCAGAATCAAGTCGACGCATGCTTGGAAGAATGGAACTTTTTCTCAGCACGTCGTTGTGTTCTACGTCACCGCGTTCTGACCCGATCGGTTTTTGAACTAATGATGTGTACAAACCATCGGACCATCAGACCATCAGTCTGTGAACCGATGAAACTGGACTTCAGTCCGTTTTCATCAGATGAACCGATCGTGTGTACAAGGCATAAGTCTCAGCACCAGCAGACAGCCACCGCTCCGTTCACGCACAGTGTCAGAGGCGCAGCAGCGGCGATGGAGGACTGTGTCTGTGTCCCGACTCCCGAATGAATGGAAGCAAGGAAACATTCGTTGATGGGCACTGGTAGGCTGCATTTGATGGGCACTGGTGGGGCTGCATTGATATGCACTGGTGAGGCTGCATTGATATGCACTGGTGAGGCTGCATTGATATGCATTGATGAGGCTACATTTGATGGGCTCTGGTGAGGTTCCATTGATGGGCTCTGGTGAGGCTGCATTGATGGGCTCTGGTGAGGCTGCATTAATGGGCGCTCCTAAACTGCATTGATATGCACTGGTAGGCTGCATTTGATGGGCACTGGTGAGGCTGCATTGATGGGTGCTTCATTAAAAAGGTGGGGTTTACATGGGCAGGGAAAAGAGAGCAGAGTCAGGGGGACAGCAAAATTATGTTTCGCCTAGGGTGTCAAATCCTTGCACCATCCCTGCCCTGATGGGTTTTACTTCCTCTTTTGCTCGCTGCAAACCCTGCAAATTAAAAGCATAATGAGCTAGTATGAATTGCATACTAGCCCAATATGTGACACTTGCCTGCAAACAAATCCAGCATTGTCCCCTGTGCAGGCTGCATCTATCTTCTCACCGCTCTTTCTTCTGAGGGCCGTGGACTCCAGCTCTGTGATTGGCTGGTGCCACGTGACGTCACTTCCTAAAATGTGTGCGAGAGCCGCCGGTAGCGGCAGAGTCTAACTGAAGCAACGGCACGACCTGGCGTTGCTTCAGTGCGCATTTGGCCGATGACTTTGGCAGACACAGGAGGATATCTCCTAAACTGTGCAGGTCTAGGAGATATCCAGGCTAGCTACAGGTAAGCCTTATTGTAGGCTTACCTGTAGCAAAATGTGGTTTGCAAGGGTTTGCAACCACTTTAAAACCTGGAATCCAACCAATTTGGTCCTCCAACCCAGGGTTCGACAAAATCCGGGCGCCTGGTCGCAATTGCGACTAGAATTTGCGACCTGGCGCCCGGGGATGCTTAGGCCTGCAGAAGGCCACAAAGCCGCGGCATAAATTACTGTCTGGCACGGTCCGACGCGCTCGCGTGGCGGGGAAGGTGGGGGCGCATTGAGACACAGTGTCTCCGTGCGCCCCCACCTCCCTCGCCGCACGATCATAGCCGGCCACGCCAGCTGGTAATTGAGGCGGCGGCTTTGCGGCCTTCTGCAGGCCTAAGCTTCCTTCTGTTATCTGGCACCATCTTGTGGTGGCCATTGGCATGACAAGTAAATCAGCAATTCTAATGGAGCTTCCACAGTGTTTTCACTGCCATCTCCTTCCCTGTAATTAGAGCCCCCAAACATTACATATATATATTTTTATTCTAACACCCTAGAGAATAAAATGGCAGTCGTTCCAATACTTTCTGTCACGCCGTATTTGAGCAGCGGTCTTACAAGCGCACTCCTGTACTCTATCTGCCGATAGTTCTATTTTATTGATTAAAACTTTGTTCATACCGATTTTGTTTGACAAAACAATGTCCATCCTTGTATTTTTTATTTTTTTTGCTCTCTCTGATCATAATTGTCAAATCATGCCCTTTAACTCTTAGATTTTCAAACAAACATTCTGAAAACAAAAATGTTCTTACAAAATTCGACATGTGTCAAAGGTTAATTTTAGCATTTATAACACTTAGGCCCCTTTCACTCAGGGCGGATCAGTAATGATCCGCCTCCGTATGCTCCGCTTGCTCAGCGGGGATCGCTCCATTGATCCCCGCTGAGCCGGCGGATAACAGGGCGGTCCCTGCACACTGTGCAGGCACTGCCCTGTCTTTTCTCCGCTTTCCCCTATGGGGGGGATCGGATGAACATGGACCGTCTGTCCGTGTTCATCCGATCCACTCTGCAGATGGAAGAAAAAATAGGGTTGCGGAGGCGGACACTCACAATCTCATAGGGATGTATGTCCCTTTTTCATCTGCAAACAGATGGATGAAAAAGCAGACATACAGTCCGCACGTGTGAAAGGGGCCTTAAGGGAAAATGTATTAAAAAAAAAAAAAAAAAATGTATGAAAAAACATGTTAAAATTACCTGCTCTATGTAATGGTTTTGCACAGAGCAACCCCGATCCCCCTCTTCTCAGGCTTCTCGCCAGCGCTCTTGGATCCTCCCCACTTAGTAAGCTACTTGCTATGGGGGCACTTGTGCATTCTTGCTCCGGTGCCCTGCTCTGTGTGTCCCTCGCCCCTGCTCCCTCCTCATTAACTGTGATTGACAACCAATGGCTCCCGCCGCTGTATATGAGCCAACGAGGAGGGAGAGGGCCAGGAGAGCAGCTGCTCTTGTGCACATCTGCTGGATCGAGATCGGGCTCTGGTAAGTATTGGGGGGGGGGGGGGGGCTGCTATGCTGATCCAAAGAAGCTGCCGGTGTGTTGCCATATTCTGCTCCCTATTGCAGAATGCTACGGAAGTCATGTGGCGGCCAACTGCGCATGCGCGATGTGTTCCACCCGCAAGTGCGATGCGTTCCAATAGATTTACGACAGTACACACCAGTGAACCCGGCATTCAGGGCGATGTGGAATTTGAGGAAAGTGGCCAGTTGGCCTCACGTCCTCGCTTCCCTCGGACGGCTCGCTCCGCTCGCTCGGCCTCCTGGCTCTTTATTTAACATCCTCCAATCCATGGGGATGTTAAGGAATGAGCTTGAATGCTGACCGAGGTTTCACTGGTGTGTACTGTCGTAAATACATTGAAACGCATCGCACTTGCGGTTGGAACGTATCGCGCATGCGCAGTTGGCCGCCACATGACTTCCGTAGCATTCTATGATAGATAGCCGAATATGACAACTCACCGGCACTACCCACACTTCCTAAACATGTGACTAAACAAGATATATCATAATAAGTGCAGCACTGAATACACTAGTAGAATTTTGTATGAACTTTTTAATTTTGAGAAAGTTTGTTACATTTTCTAATTGTTATTGGGGTGAAATAGACATATGTTTTTGACTGTAGTAACAAGAAAATGTAAGCTTCCGGGACCCAAGGGCTGTACTTGAAAAGCCTATTAGAGCCGCTGGCTCTGATAGACACTTTCGTACAGCCAACCAGCTGCCGTTATTCAGATGGCCGGACATGAGCGCCGACCATCTGAATAGAACAGCGGCAGCGGCGATAATAACATAGATTCGTGCAATGCATGTATCTATGTTATTAGACTCAGTGGCGGTGAAAGCCAGAGGGGGCGGCCCTCCAGCGCCCTCTATGGACGAACCGCCACTGAGTGGAACCCTACACCGTTTATATTTTTTTATTTTTGCAAGGGGTTCCTTTCTCAAGATTCATCCCAGACTCAAAGGGCCTGGCATTATTGGGATCAAAGTCAGATCCCGTTCAATGAAGTCACTGGGAAAATGATTTTTATTTTATTTTTTTATATATAATAGTAATTAATTGCAGCATATTCATGAATGGGTTCTATGAATAAATATATAGGGGCAGATTCACAAAACAATTACGCCTGTCTAACTGGTGTTAGACAGGAGTAATTTCAAATTTCCCGCGGCGTATCACTAGTTTGAATTCTCAAACCATGATACGCCGGCTTCGGGCTTCGATCCGAGAGGCTTACGTCTTCGTAAGCCTTCGGATCTACGCTGCCATCTATTTGCGGCGGCTGGGAGGAGTTCGCGTCGTTTTAATGCGTCGGGATATGCTAATGTGTTTTTACGGGGATTCACGAACAAACGAGCGAGCGGCGCAGTCGTTTTCGTCTATTTTTTTATACGTAAAGTTAGAGCAGCTTTTTGCTGCTCTAACTTTACGTAGCCCATGTTAAGTATGGCCGTCGTTCCCGCTTCGAATTTATTTAATTTTTTTTTTTATTTACGTAACTCGTCGGGACGTGGATCGCCCGTAAAGTACGCTACATAAACAACGAATGACGTCACGACGTGATTTCGCGCAATGCACGGCGGGAAATTTGCGAACGGAGCATGCGCAGATCGATCGCCGCGGGAACGCGCCTAATTTAAATGTTTCACGCCCCCTACTCGTCTATATGGATTGCGACGGGAGAAATACACTACGCCGCCGTCGTTTACCGTAGAAAATCTACCTGAATTCCACGTAGAGCAAGGTAAAAAACGGCGGCGTAGCGTATTTCTGCTACGCTACGATAATCCATTTCTATGTGAATCTGCCCCATAGTTTGCAGTGGGAAGTGAGTCTGATGCTGTGCCCATGCGGCTTCTCGTTCTGAGCATTATCTAATTAGACACATTTGTTGTATTAATTATACATGCACCTGTGGAAGATTGAGGACACTGGAAACTGATGTACTGTTTAATAAAGAGTTTCTTCGTGGATGGAGCAAGAAAGAGTGTGGATTGTGGCGGTAACTTATTTGGTGTATATATCACATGCTTTTTCATATATATATATATATATATATATATATACACAGTGAGCCAGATTCTCAAAGGACTTACGACGGCGTATCTCCACGTACTCCGTTACGCATAGATTTGGCCAAGATACAATTACAATTACAATTACAAAGTCTCTTACGCCGTCCTTAGAGGAAGTCATGTGACATGACGAGACGCGTAGGGATCAAGGAGCATCAGAGTCCACACGCCTGACGCAGCAAGACCCCCCTGCCGTCCGTTTGGTTTCTGTGCCCAGTTTTTATCATCCAAATGTGAGTGCACCTATATGTTTTAATAAACCTGTTCCATTTTTGCGGGGCTGTACTATGGTCTTTTTTTCTCCCATCCTATATGCTGTGTGAGGGTCCCCTCTATCTGCTCCAAGTGTCCACCCAGCTCAGACACAGAAGAAGAAGAGCCAGGTGTGCATCCAGGACTTAGGACGAACTCGGTGTTCGTGGGAGATAGGCCCACCATCCATCACCTCCATGTGAGTGGATGTATGAGTGAATGATGTTGCCTGTTTAGACACTTCCATAACACCATATCCTACTTGCTTTGTATCTTCTCCATGCCTTACTGCTGAGTGCTGATGTCGTTTCTGTCCATTGAAGTGTATTCCTCCTCCCCCTGCCAGAGGTGGTTTTATTTGGCTATCCGTGCCATAGCCGTGAGGTGAGGGGCTAGGGACCACCTGAGGTGTTCACTGTACCACGTCCTTTCCCGGCACCATTTTCTCCATCTTTTAGAAACTGTCTTCTGGGACATCTTTGGAACCTGTCTTCTGGGACATTTGGGAAACACTTTCAGAGACTTTTTTGCATTTCTTCACTGATTTATATATTATTATTTGTATTGTTCACTGTGTTACACATTCAGGGGCGCCCCTAGCGGTAGTTCTCCCTGATTTCACATTACTTGGACCAGCACATTGTGTACATTTTACTGCTTGTGAATTTGTACTCCTTTTTTGTCACTTGCCATTGTTTAGTATTCAATATTCTCTTTTGTGCTACATTTTGACGGTTTACGTATTGACACTAAACTTATGTACGCTATCACTCTGTTCTAAAAACACCACCCCTCCCCCCCCCTCCCCCACGTTCACCAGCCCAGGGATTTATTCCCGTACCACCCTTGGATTTCACCCACTTTTCACAGCGCAGACACCACCCCCTTGTTTTTCCAGATAGGAGTGTTGAGCGTAGGCCAGGAAAGTGGCGGCAGAACAACGCTGTGTTGATGAGGCTCCAATCCTTGCCCACTTGGAACTGCGTGAGCCTGGCTGTTGCTTTAGTTGAGGATGAATGGTGTTAATCATAAAATGAGAAGCCCATATTTATAGCCCTGGTCCACCACCATGTGGAGGTATAAGTCCAGCTCTTCCCTCCTCCTAGGGCTGGCAGAGAACAGGACGTCTCTCACCATCCCAAAGGTCAATGCAAACTCTGTAATAGTCTGGGGTTTCTGGCCTTGAGGACCACTGAGACGTCCCCCCAGGTGTACGATTTATTCTCTCCCAGATCATGGACCGAAATGAGGAGGGAAGCTAGGTTGAGATCCTTGCTATCCAAAATGTCTTTCCTGATGCTGGCTGGGACCAGTTGCTTTGGGGCGATAGTAGAACTCCTCCCTGTTGTACCTGCTGGAGAGGGTGTCGGGACCGCGACTGAGTAAGGGATGGCCACGGCTGGTTGTCCTTCCAAGACTGTTACTCTGGCCTGGATGTCAGTGACTGCCGTGTACAATGATTACACTATGGCATGAAGCTGAGAAATGGCCTTCGATATGGACTGAAGAGATGCCTGCTTTGTGCTGGGCCTGGCTGTTGCTGGCGGTGGGAAGAGGAACCTAAAGAGCTCGGATTTCCTGGTTGTAACAGGGTAGGGCACACCCCTGAGCCTTAGTTCTGCTGTTAACATGGGTATGATCCACCCCCTGAGGGACTGCAAGCTCCTTTTGTAACCGCAGAGGGTGACAGAGGGCCAGATGTCTTCGCTGCCGGGCTGTGACATGGCTCTGGTTGACTTTTAACCTTATTGCGAATGTCCTAGTTTTGAGGTCGAAAGCTCAGTTGACCGAAACCTGTAGTGGGGGAGACATAGAAGTCCAGATTTTTTTTTCTCGTGTGTCTTCTATATGTTTTTTTTTTTACCTGGGTGAATAACGTCCAACCTTGTGCAGGATGGAGCTACCTGAACCTAGAGAAGAAATGACAGACAGACAACGGTGAGTTGCTCAATTACTTACCATTTGGAGATAAATGAGTGGCGGATCATGCGACTTGAGATGTGCTTGTAATAACTGCAAGGAAAAACCTTATCGGGAAGGCGAACGATGGTTAAATCGAATGGTTTGAAACCATGAATGGAATTTGAAGGAAAAACGACTTAGAGGCAACAGTTGGCCTGAAAGCTATGTGGGCTGATGTGCCGTGGTTGCGACTGAATTCGAACTGGACCTTAGGGTGAGCCGTACTGTGGGGTGTCTGTCAATGACATGATATAACATACAGGCAGGAGTGTATTTAGGTTTTGTGCTACCCTAGGCCTGACTAAACCCGTGCACCCTCTAATTTAAATATGACCCACCCCTTCCTGTCAAGGCCACACCCCTAGCAGTTTAAGACCCACCCTTAAATTTTCAAGTGGGGACACTAGTTCTGATGTCCTAGAGGGGGGGTGAAAGTATTCCCTTAATTTGCATAGATTTCCTCTCACTTATTGTTTGGCTATGGGAAAGGAAGTGAAAAGAAATCTATGCAATGGGACAGAGATGGTAAAAAATTTGAAGCGACGCCCCCCCGCACAGTTGCAGAATGCCAACCGCCCACATACTGGAAGCAGTGCGGCCAATTTATAGGGGTGCTAAACTAATTTGCCTAACAGTGTAGCGCAAGCCGGCGGGGACACTGTCCGTGCTGCCCCCCTGCTAGTTGGCCTAGGCCAGGATACAGCATTGCATACAGGTATCTGAAATTAAAGTGAATCTTTGTGTCGCTGAAGCGACCGGCATCGAACCAAACTGTAGAGCATATGAGATGGAAATAAAAAGAACAAAAAATGCACGAATGAACTGACACGAAGCAAGTGCTGTATTTAAGGAGAACATGACAGATAATATACGAAATAAGACCACTGAATGATTGAAGTGACAGTGACATGAATGGGGGTGCCGTAATTGTGACTGACAATGAACCGAACTGTGGAATATGGAAGTGGAGACTAAATGAAAAGACCAAATGAAGCCGATACAAAGTGCTGCTAAAGCAACTGGATTTGGATCAGAGTGTGGGGTATATGAAATGTAGAGACCGAAATGATTGCCATGACAGAGGTACGGATCTGTGTGCCGAAATTGCGACTGACAGTGAACCGGACTGTGGAGCATGGAATAAATATGAGGTGAAATAACTAAAACAAGTTGACATGAATCAGTGCGTCGCAGACGAGCCTGGATTCCAATTGGAGTGAAGCTTATGCGAAATCCAATATATGAAATGATATGCCATGCAAATCGCTGTGCCACAATTTGTGACTGACAACGAATTGGACTGTGGAGCATGGAATTACATGAGACAAAATTACTAAAATGAGCCGATATGAATCGGTGCCTTGCAGATGTGACTAGATTTGAATCAGAGAGAAGGGTATGCGAAATGTAATGAATGAAATGATTTGCCGTGACAAAGGCACAAATCGGTGTGAGGGATGATACCGCTCTAAAAACTGCTGATCCCTTGGCTTTGCTTCCGTCCCACTAAACCAAATCGGTGTGCTGCAATTGCGACTGACAACGAACCGGACCTTGGAGCATGGAATGGAATGAGAGGAAATTACTAAACCAAGCCAACATGAATCGTTGCATCGCTGATGCGATTTGATTCGAACTGAGGTGAAGGGTATGCAAAACAACAATGAATGACATGACAGAGACATGAATCGGTGTGCCGCGATTGCAACTGACAGCGAACCGGATTGTGGAGCATGGTAAAAGATTATATGACTAAAAACTAGTCGGAACGAAGCGGTGGGTAGCCTCTAATGCGACTGGATTCGGACCGGAGTGTAGGGTATGCAAAATGTAAGGAATTAAATGATTTGCCATGCAGGGATGTATTCTGGCCTAGGCCAACAAGGCCCAGGCCTAGGGCGGCACTTTGTGGGGGGCGGCCCTCTGTCCTCTTCCCATGGCATCCCTCTCTCCTCCTCCCAGGGCGTCCCTCTCTCCTCCTCCCAGGGCGTCCCTCTCTCCTCCTCCCAGGGCGTCCCTCTCTCCTCCTCCCAGGGTGTCCCTCTCTCCTCCTCCCAGGGCGTCCCTCTCTCCTCCTCCCAGGGCTTCCCTCTCTCCTCCTCCCAGGGCGTCCCTCTCTCCTCCTCCCAGGGCGTCCCTCTGTCCTTCTCCCAGAGCGTCCCTCTGTTCTTCTCCCAGGGCGTCCCTCTGTCCTTCTCCCAGGGTGTCCCTCTGTCCTTCTCCAAGGGCGTCCCTCTGTCCTTCTCCCAGGGCGTCCCTCTGTCCTTCTCCCAGGGCGTCCCTCTGTCCTTCTCCCAGGGCGTCCCTCTGTCCTTCTCCCAGGGCGTCCCTCTGTCCTTCTCCCAGGGCGTCCCTCTGTCCTTCTCCCAGGGCGTCCCTCTGTCCTTCTCCCAGGGCGTCCCTCTGTCCTTCTCCCAGGGCGTCCCTCTGTCCTTTTCCCATGAATATGACAGGGATGTGGCTTTGACAGGAAGGGGTGTGTCATATTTAAATTAGAGGGTGCGCAAGTTTAGTCAGGCCTAGGGCAGCACAAAACCTAAATACACCTCTGTTGCCATGACAGAAACACAAATCGGTGTGTCATGATTGCGACTGACAGTGAACCAGACTTTGGAGCATGGAATGATATGAGATAAAATGACTGAAAATAAGCCGACACGAATCGGTGAGTCGTTGATGCGACTGGACTCGGGACGGTCTGGGGAGTATACGAACTAAAATAACTGATGTGATAGACGGTGTTTTTAAGTGAAATTTGATGACTTTGTAGCGCGTAACACCGAAGAATGGAAATGTACAAATGAAAGCGATGTGGAACAGCTCAGGGTTTGTGCTCAACAAACTGAGCCATGAGTTTGTGGTTTGCATGAGGTCAAATAAGGCTGCATATGGAGATGTTGGCCCGGATTCACAGACATCGGCGCATATTTATCCCGCCGTAGCGTATCTCTTTTACGCTACGCCGGCGCAGTCTGGAGAGGCAAGCATGGAATTCACAAAGCAAATGCTCCCAACTCTGCGCCGGCGTAGCGTACATTTCGCAGGCGTAAGCCGCCGTAAGTGGAAGTAGGTGGAAGTGGGCTGGAAGTGGGCGTGATCCATGTTAATGAAGTGTGACCCCAATGCAAATGATGGGCCGGGCACCAGACAAGTACTTAAACCGAACTGCGCATGCGTTGAGACGGGGACGTATCTCCATGCGCATGCGCACAACCACGTCGGAACAACTGCCTAAGATACGCCTGATTACTGCGTACACCGTGAATGTAACCTACAACCAGCCAGACTCACGTCGGCCCATATTCACAGACGTCCAACGTACAATACGTAGGCATGTGTTCCCTGGTCCATACCTTTGCTTGGGTTGCACCTCATCTATGGGGAATAACTTTACGCCGAACGTAAAACTTACGCAAACCGCGTAAATAATGCGCCAGGGGCAAGTACGTTTGTCAATCGGCGTATCGCCCTCATTTGCATATTTGAATAGAAAATCAATGGGAGCGCCACATGCGTCCAGCGTAGGCAAGTTACGTCGGTGGGATGAAGTCTGTTTTTAGACGTATCTTAGTTTGTGGGTCCAGCGCACAGATACGACGGCGCATATTTGTACTTACGGTGCGTATCTGGAGATACGTCAGCGTAAGTGCTTTGTGAATCCGGGCCTTAATGAATAACTTGTAAGTTCTGTTGCGGGTCCTCAATGATACGGGGTACCTATGAAACAACGACGCATGAAATGAAGAAATGGTATACGAATGTTACCTGCTACAAGATTCACGAAAAACCACAAACAGAGAACTGGAAGCCTCTGGAAGTTCGGACACACAACTCAGGAACACCAAGTGAGTTGGAAGAGTCGGCCTCGTGACCTAACGAATCACGCACAGGAACCGAGAAAGACCACAGATGAGTGGGCTGCTTAAATACCCCCCGACGCCTCCCATCATTTCAGGCCATTATAATATATATATATATATATATATATATATATATATAATAGTAAAACTTTGGATTGCGAGCATAATTTCAGGGGGCAGCATAGTGGTGTAGTGGTTAGCACTTTCACCTAGCAGCAAAAAGGGTCGCTGGTTAAAATCCCAACCACGACACCATCTGCCTGGAGTTTGCATGTTCTCCCTGTGTCTGCATGGGTTTCCTCTGGGTACCCTGGTTTCCTCCCACACTCCAAAGACATGCTGGTAGGTAAATTGGATCTTAGCGGAATTGGCCCAGTGTATGTATGTGTTCCAAGCGTGTCGAGATCCTACGGGGTAAAATGACCACATCAGCCAGGAAGACACTGGCTGAAAAAAGCGCCTAGAGGCATGTGTAGCGCTATACAAGTCACTCGTTCAATTTGTTTCAGAAACATGCTTGTAATCCAAAGAACGTGTATATCAAAGCAAATTTCCCCATACGAAATAAAGTAAACTCAAATGATTTGTTCCACAGCCATTTATTCATAAATTCTTCAGTTTATAGTCCATATAAAAAGATTATAACAAAGTAATAGGTTGGGTAGGTCTACAGATGGCAGCCTCCACAAGCAGTAGTAGTTGGAACAATCATCAATTCCTGACTTGACTACGCAAACTCCCTCTACCTAGGACTACCCAAACACCAGATTTCACGTCTACAAGTCGTCCAGAACACAGCAGCCAGACTGGTAAATGGGAAAAAAATGGAAATCAATCCCCCCGTCCCTGAGGACCCTCCATCGGTTAGCCGTGAAGGATCGGGTTACATTTAAGACCCCCTGCCTCACTCATAAATGTACACAAGGAAAAGCCCCGCAATACCTCTGCGACAAAATAAAGCACTACGCCCCAAGTTGCCCCCTCCGGTCAACTAACCAGAACCTCCTCCACATCCCCAAGACCCACTACAAAAGACGAACAAAGATTTGCATTTCCAACGACCCCGGCTATGGAACGCGAACATCCGCTAAGAAGAACCATCTGGCCTTCAGGAAGAAGCTTA
Source organism: Rana kukunoris (assembly GCA_029574335.1). NCBI lineage: Eukaryota > Metazoa > Chordata > Amphibia > Anura > Ranidae > Rana > Rana kukunoris. The sequence goes on along the minus strand of CM056051.1, from coordinate 27,917,578 downwards.
AAGGATCACTAAAGGAATTTTTTTTTAAGCTAAATAGCTTCCTTTACCTTACTGCAGTCCTGGTTTCATATCCTCATTGTTCATTTTTGCTTTGAAGTTGCTGTAATTTTGCTCTGATCTCCACACTTCCTGATTGTCTGGCTCCTTATGAAAAATCTCATGGCAGCTTTTCACGGTGGTCCAAGCTGTCATTACTGTGTGTCTAAAACTCCTCAGAACCATCATCAGATTAATTTTAAAAACAAAACACTGCCCTGGATTTGTTTGTTTTTGTTCTGTGTCTCTCTCTACTTCACAGAAACATGAAACCAGTTTAAAAACGAAAGTGAAACTAGAGGCACATTATATGATTGATTTTTATCTATTTTTAATCATTTTTAACTTTTATGTCTCTATACCCTGTAAAATTGTTTTCCTTTAGTGACCCTTTAAGACCCATTTCTTCTGAAGACACAGGCGGACACTGGCTGCAAAAGTGCCTTGAGGCAATTTAGTTTGCATTTGAAGTGCTGTACAAGTTACTCATTCATTCATTTATTCACAAGGGGATTAGCAGTAAAATCCAGCAGGAGCTACATAGTATAAAAGAGAAGAGAGGTGCCTCTAAGTATTATTGAAGGTACAACATTTAGCAACTCACATGGTTGATGATTAACCACTTAAGGACCGCCTACTGAACATATACGTCAGCAGAATGGCACGGCTGGGCACATCAACGTATATATACGTTGGTTTCTAGTACCCAGCCGTGGGTCACGGGCGCACGCCCACGGCGCGCTCCCGTGACCCAGTCCGAAGCTCCGGGACCGCGGGACTCGACTCGCAGACCCGATCGCCGCTGGAGTGCGGCAATCGGTCCCCGGAGCTGAAGAACGGGGAGAGCCGTGTGCAAACACGGCTTCCCCGTGCTTCACTGTGGCCGCAGCATCGATGACATCATCCCTGTTATAGGGGGACGTGATCAATGACATCACACCTAAAGCCACACCCCCCTACAGTTGTAAACAGACCCTGTGAACACACATATCCTACAGCGCCCCCTTGTGGTTAACTCCCAAACTGCAACTGAGATTTTCACAGTAAACAATGCAATTTAAATGCATTTTTTGCTGTGAAAATGACAATTGTCCCAAAAATGAGTCAAAATTGTCCGAAGTGTCCGCCATAATGTCGCAGTCACGAAAAAAATCGCTGATCGCCGCTATTAGTAGTAAAAAAAAATAATTAATAAAAATGCAATAAAACTATCCCTTATTTTGTAAACGCTATAAATTTTGCGAAAACCAACAGATAAACGCTTATTGCGTTTTTTTTTTACCAAAAATAGGTAGAAGAACACGTATCGGCCTAAACTGAGGAAAAAAAAAATATATATATATATTTTGGGGGGATATTTATTATAGCAAAAAGTTAAAAATATTGCATTTTTTTCAAAATTGTCGCTCTATTTTTGTTTATAGCGCAAAAAATAAAAACCGCAGAGGTGATCAAATACCACCAAAATAAATCTCTATTTGTGGGGAAAAAAGGACGCCAATTTTGTTTGGTAACCACGTCGCACGACCGCGCAATTGTCAGTTAAAATGACGCAGTGCCGAATCGCAAAAAGGGGCAAGGTCCTTTAGCAGCATTTTGGTCCGGGTCTTAAGCGGTTAAAGCAGGCACATCTAAGTATACAGGCATCTGGGGTAAATCTTTCTGCAATCGTGACTGGGAAGACTACCCTGCAGTATAGCGATCTGAAAGAGAAGCTTGAAGTGGAAGGGATGACGTCAATGGTGGTGAGGAGGATGGTCTATGTGGACATCTTTACCCCATACACCTGCATACTTAGATGCACCTGTTTTAATCATCGACCATGTGAGTTTTAAAAATGTTATACCTTCAATATATGTAACTTTATTGCTACACTTAGAGGCTCCTCTCTTCTCTTTTATACTTAGTTGTGACATGACGCTACTTGTATATCAAGACATCACTTGTATATCAAGTAAAAATTTATGACAAAAAAGTTTCTTGTCTTGCAAAACACTCGGATCAAACTCCCGATCGGACATATCCGATGGAAATGGTCCGCGGACCGTTTTCATCGGATATGTCCGATCGTGTGTACGAGGCCTTAAACCAAGTTACTCTCAAACCAAGGTTTTACTGGTGTGCGTAAATAAACAGTAAAACCTTGGTTTGCAAGCATAATTCATTTCAGAAACATGCTTGTAATCCAAAGCACTTGTATATCAAAGATTTTTTTTTTACAGGGTATAAAAGAGAAGAGGCACCTCTAAGGCCGCGTCGCGTACACACGATCGAACATGTCTGCTGAAACTGGTCCGCAGACCAGTTTCAGCGGACATGTTCGATCGTGTGTACGGCCTATCGGACCGTTTTCCAGCGGACCAAAGTTTCAAAACATGCTTGAAAACCTGTCCGCTGGAAACCTGTCCGTCGGACAGGTTCGATGGTTAGTACACAAAATCATCGGCCCAAAAACCTGCGCATGCTCAGAATCAAGTCGACGCATGCTTGGAAGCATTGAACTTCGTTTTTTCATCACGTCGTTGTGTTCTACGTCACCGCGTTCTGGTCCGAGGGGATTTTTGGTCCGATGGTGTGTACGCACATCAGACCAACAGACCACTTCAGCGTGGTCCGATGAAAACGGTCCGTCGGACAAGTTTCATCGGACATGTCTGATCGTGTGTACACGGCCTTAGTGTAGCAATAAGTTGCTAAATGTTGCACCATCATTAAATGTAACCATATTGCTACACATAAGCCCTGTACACATGATCAGTTTGTGCAATAAAAACAGACCGATGGACTGTTTTCATCAGTCAAACCGATCGTGTGTGGCCCCCATCAGTTTGTTTTCCATCGGTGAAAAAAAATAGAACGTTTTAAATTTTTCCTATGGATAAAAATACGATAGAAAGTCCATCGGTCAAAAATCCACGCATGCTCAGAATCAAGTCGACGCATGCTCGGAAGCATTGAACTCAGGGCTCTTTTAATAGCATCATGGGCCCCTGGGCAAATGAATGCTCTGGGGCCCCTACAATGGAGACAGTGCAGGTAAACAGAAATCAAGGGGGTAGGGGTTATCTAGGGTGTAGAGGGGTCAGAACGCTGAGGGCATATCTGAGTTGTAGAAGGACAGCCTGGGTTGCCCCAATTTCGGGGCAGCCCGGGATCAAGAATCAGCTGCTTTGGGGAAAGGGGCCCCCCATGCATATGGGGCCCCTGGGCAGTGCCCAGGTGTGCCCTCTTATTAAGACAGCCCTGATTGAACTTCATTTTTCTCAGCACGTTATAGTGGTTTACGTCACCGCGTTTGGACACGGTCGGATTTTTGACCGATGGTGTGTAGGCAAGACTGATGAAAGTCAGCTTCATCGGATATCTGATGAAAAAATCCATTGGATTAGATTCCATCAGATATCCGATCGTGTGTACAGGGCTTAAGAGGCTCCTCTCTTCTTTCTTATACTCAGTTGTGACATGACGCTACTCTTATATCAAGACATCGCTTGTATATCAAGGCAAAATTTATTAAAACATTTTACTTGTCTTGCTAAATGCTCTCAAACCAAGGTTTTACTGAGTATGTGTGTGTGTGTATATATATATATATATATATATATATATATATATACAGTACAGACCAAAAGTTTGGACACACCTTCTCATTCCAAGAGTTTTCTTTATTTTCATGACTATGAAAATTGTAGATTCACACTGAAGGCATCATAACTATGAATTAACACATGTGGAATTATATACAAAAAAGTGTGAAACAACTGAAAATATGTCATATTCTAGGTCCTTTTCCTTTGATTACTGCTTTGCACACTCTTGGCATTCTCTTGATGAGCTTCAAGAGGTAGTCACCTGAAATGGTCTTCCAACAGTCTTGAAGGAGTTCCCAGAGATGCTTAGCACTTGTTGGCCCTTTTGCCTTCACTCTGCGGTCCAGCTCACCCCAAACCATCTCGATTGGGTTCAGGTCCGGTGACTGTGGAGGCCAGGTCATCTGGCGCAGCACCCCATCACTCTCCTTCTTGGTCAAATAGCCCTTACACAGCCTGGAGGTGTGTTTGGGGTCATTGTCCTGTTGAAAAATAAATGATGGTCCAACTAAACGCAAACCGGATGGAATAGCATGCCGCTGTAAGATGCTGTGGTAGCCATGCTGGTTCAGTATGCCTTCAATTTTGAATAAATCCCCAACAGTGTCACCAGCAAAGCACCCCCACACCATCACACCTCCTCCTCCATGCTTCACGGTGGGAACCAGGCATGTAGAGTCCATCCGTTCACCTTTTCTGCGTTGCACAAAGACACGGTTGTTTGAACCAAAGATCTCAAATTTGGACTCATCAGACCAAAGCACAAATTTCCACTGGTCTGATGTCCATTCCTTGTGTTCTTTAGCCCAAACAAGTCTCTTCTGCTTGTTGCCTTTCTTTAGCAGTGGTTTCCTAGCAGATATTCTACCATGAAGGCCTGATTCACAGTCTCCTCTTAATAGTTGTTCTAGAGATGTGTCTGCTGCAAAAGGTGGCTTTGAAGAACCTAGAATATGACATATATTTTCAGTTGTTTCACACGTTTTTGTTATGTATATAATTCCACATGTGTTAATTCATAGTTTTGATGCCTTCAGTGTGACTCTACAATTTTCATAGTCATGAAAATAAAGAAAATTCTTGGAATGAGAAGGTGTGTCCAAACTTTTGGTCTGTACTGTGTGTGTGTATATATATTATACATATATATATATATATATATATATATATATATATAATTTTTTTTTTTAAATGGCAGGAAATAATTAAGTAAAATTTCAAATATAATTACTTTACTTTGTGCAAATAACTATGGTGTACAGTGTATTTTAGTTTTATGCAGTGCGTCCTTTTGCTGATGAGGTAATTGCTGTTTGCAGGGCCAACCACTTATAAGTGATTTGGATGCCTCGGTCTTACTGCAGACTCATGCTGGCAGTCTCTTGGCCTCCATAAATTACTTTCACAGCACACCAGTTGCTTCCTTGTCCCAGTGCTGTTTCATTTAAAGACAGCTATCACGGGTCTCCAAAATAAAATTTATTATGTCCTCAAAAACCTAAGAACGCAAGCTGTAGATCAAAGAGGAAGCAGATTCTAAATATATAATAGAGCTGCAGCCAATGGAGTTATGGATATATGAATGCCACAATCCTGTAAATAGATGCATCACTTCTCACATTTACTGATAATACTGGACTAAAAGTGTCTTCAAGCATCGTCAGTACCATATCATCCATGCTATTTTAACTGCCGCATAATTGAGAAGCAGAAGTTAAATATAGTACAGTGTATGTAGAGTCATAGAGTAGGTAAGACTTGGACACAGTCCTCTATGTGTCCCCACTGGGGAGATTCATCCCTCTCTTTGTCCTGAAAGTGAAAATAACCCTACTCCATCCAAAACTAAAAAAAATATATATTTAAAGCAAAACTCCATTATTTCTGGAGGGCCACTTGGGAAGCTATTAACCACTGTAGTAATCAGAGCTGAATACAGTTAAAAGCCACAAATAGACATGTGCGATTCCGTTCGTAACAAATGGATTTCCGTACGAATTCGAACATCCGAATAGCTGAAAGTACTAAAATATGAAAATTACAGAATTGCGAATGTACCGCTCACCCCCGAAGGAGCCGCTGATTTGATGATGGGATCGGCAAATTAAGTCACTCTCATTTTTGTCTAGGGATGCACCAGAAGTACCAGATAACGATTGAGTGTCCACAAAGGTTTTCTCAATGCTTTAATCCCAGGCCAACATTGCCGAACATCAACTCGATGAAGGTAGAACAGGTTGATGAGAAGGAAAGAACTTTAGATGTCAGGCCTGGATATAGGTGTAGCAGAGATTAGCTCTTAAAAAAGAACACTGAGCCCACACGGAGCCAATCAGCGCCCTGGGGTGGAGGTGAGGTATCTCCCGGGCCGGTCTCTCTCTCTCAGATACTGTAGCAGCCGGGACATCACCTTAAATTCTAGCTGGGAGGAACGAGTTTCGCTGACTCGACTCTTAGCCCCTGCGACGGGCCAATAAAATGTAAAAGATTCAGAATGTCCGAACAGAGCGAATCCTCCCAGTAACTTTCTCCTTGGAAAAGATCTCCGGGTGACAGCAAAGCATACCTGTCCATAGCCTGGACACCGGATCTTCTCCTCGGCAACGGGAACCCAGTGAGCCACTGGGGTCCCCTCAGTTTTGTCTCTGGTTGAGACTCGATAAGGCCTGAAGCCTGGCCAGGTAGGCCACGCCAGCAGGGTCCCTGGATGCGCACACCCTGAAGGTGGGTGCCGCACCCCGACTCCAGGACCACACGCCGCAAAATGCCCCCGAACACCTGACCTCCATCCCAGATATATGCCTCTCCAGCATGCCCAGCGAGATTCCATCTGCCAGAAATCCCTCTAGCTCCCACTGCCAGCCAAGGATGAACTTGCATCCTCAGAATGCAGTCCGAGCCAGTGGTCCTTTCTAGAATAACACAGGTCATTAACCCCCGACAAATCACGACTGGGAGCAATGTAACTCTCCCAGTCAAACTAACTTTTGCAAAATTGCCCATGCGAAAAGCAAGGGGGCACTACACGAATAAGCAAAATAATTAACAAGCAAAAAAACGAAAATACGATTAGACAAACTTATTAAAATACGAAACACAGAAACAGCAAAAGAACGAAAATTACATCTATAACAAACGATTTGCATTCCGTCTTTTAAATCCTTTGTATGTTCGTAATTTCGTACTTTTGTATTTTCAAGCATATGTTCCTATTTTCATTTGTGTGTTTTGCAAATCCTTTTCTTTGTCTGTTCGTAAATTTGTGTACTCGAATCATTCTTTCGAATGGGCACTGGGCAGTGTAGTTAGTGAGTGATGTATCTTACTTAATATCTTAGCCAATCAGCTTATCTCTTTTGTGCTGAGTCACATTGGACAGTGTAAAGCCTCGATTTTTTGGAAAACGTGCTCATTTTGAAGTTTGTTGGCAAAAAGTCCAACCGTGTATAAGGGGCTTCAGAGCCGGTTCACACTGGGGCGACCTGGGATCCGACTTGAAGTTGCCCCAATTCATCCCAAGTTGCGCGGTTGAGAAAATCAATGGATTAGCCGCGTATTGAAAATGAAACTAAAATACAAGATTGCAAATGACCGCGCCGCGATGTATTTACGAAAGTACAAAATTACGAATCCATTAAACGAAAATTATTATCAGAATTATGAATCATTCAGTATAAACAGTATGCAACGCACAAAACATATGTCGGCGGCTCTAAATCTGGTCACCCCGCACCCAGCCAACTTGTCCCAATACGGAACACCTAGCCGCAAGCTTCATCCAGCCGAGCCAGGTCCCAAACTGAGGAAGTGGACACGCACGCAGTTCTAGTGCCTGATAGGCACTTCACAAGTAAGAGGCCAATCAGCTGTATTTTTATTGTTTTTAAACCACTTAAGACCCGGACCAATACGCTGGTAAATGACCCAAGGTGTTTTTGCGATTCGGCACTGCGTCGCTTTAACAGACAATTGCGCGGTCGTGCGACGTGGCTCCCAAACAAAATGATCGCTTAGTGACGCTGGCAATAGGGAGTGAAAGGGTTAACTAGGGCGGTGATCAGGGGGTTAAAACTTTATTAGGGGGGGCTATCCTGAACCTAACACTAACTGTTTTTTACACTGCCTGTCACACTGACACTAAATGCAGTGATTAGATCACTGCATTCAGTGACACTGTGACAGGGGGGTGGGGGGGGGCGATCACAAGGGGTTAATATGCCTATGTGAGTGTGTGTCAGTGTTGTGTTGGTACACACTTACTTGTGATGTCTTCTCTCATCAGCAGCGCTGGGAAACAGCGCTGCGATGAGAGAATACATCATTTCCTCCTTCCTGTGTAAACACAGGAAGAGGAAGTGACAGGTTGGGAGCGCGCTCCCATTGGCTGGGAGCGATCGCGGGGGGGCAGGTATTCGCCGACATCCGCCCCCAGATCCCGGATCCCGGATCGCTCCCGGAGCCAGGGGGACCCCCGCACGCCGCGGAGGGGGTCCCGATGGGACCCCCGAACCGCACTTAGGCGGGGACGTAAATTTACGCCCTTGTGCCTGTACGTGCCATTCTGTGGCCGTATATGTGCGTGCGGGGGTCCTTAAGTGGTTAATTAAAGGATAATATGCAATGAGATCCATTTTTGTTTTTCATTGGTTGCCATATTGCATTTGTTTTGGAGTCCTGCTTCCAGCCTTGCCACATAGTGAGCAGGCACTAATCCTGCCCAGCGTTTTGTGACCTACTTTTTCACTAAAGGGGTCCAAGTGATGTGGTAAGCGCATTAAGTTTCCAGAGCACTTCGGGTGAAATTGAATAGACTGGTGAAGGCTGTTTTTGACATCTGAGAGAGAGAGAGAGGGAAAAAAATGCATGACAACAACTAGAAGAATTTCTCCACATGAATCTTTTCTATATGAACTAATCACACTTGCGATACTGTATCACGATTTGACTGCTGGACTTTTTCCTTCTACATGTTATACAATTATTTGTAATTATGTTTTTGTGTTGAAATGCACATATATATGCCCCAGTTGAAGTCCCTCTAGGACGAAACGCGTAGAGCTTGGTTTTTACCTTTTCCCACATTGCCTTTTATTTGTTATCACTGTTAATGTACATTTTGGTTTTATTTTAATAAAACCGATACCATTTTGACCTGCACCATTGGGGTTGCATTGTTTCTTTTTCTCCCCCATGGTGCTTGGAGTCATCCAGTTGCTCCCATCCCACCCTTCCAAGGGCCCCACCATTGTCTTCCCATTCTCCTTCTGTGAACGGATTGCTTGGAAACAAATCTACTGGCCCAGGATAACGTGCACGTCTGGCTTTTCATTGAGGATCGGAATCTTCTTTATCCAATCTGAGTGAGCCCAGCTGAGAGTGCCGTAGGAGTCATATGCCCTTTTGATCTGCTGTTTACGACAGACAGGTCCTACAATTCCGGTAAGCGCATTTTATCTTTGTTTTGAAATAAGTGCCATTCCATTTGTGAGGATCCATGAAGTCAACTTACATCTACTTAGTGCACCATTGTGGATGGACTTTTTTATGTGTTTTGTTTTGATTGGTGTATCACAGCATCCTTTCATGCAAGGACTTCCTCTCTCACTGTTGTTCACTATCATCAGGATTTTGTTCAGTGATTATTGATTCCATTTATTTTTGATATCATTGTTCTATTTTTTGTTTCACAGTGCTACATTTATTTTTACATATATAGGACCACCAATTGCTGGTCGTTTTCAAAACTAGCAATTTTTCTCGTTCCACCATCACAGGTGAATCGCTTCCACAGAGTATCACTTTGTGTCCAATTCAATTACCTATAACTCTAGCGCCCTCATCCACCTCAATATCACATAAACGAAAATAAAACTGTTACGAAAATACGAACGAATTCGAATAGCTGAGGAAAACAGTCGTGTGTATGTTTTTCATCGAGAAAACTGTTGTGGATCTCGACGAGAAAAAAAGAGAACAAGTTTCCTCATCAGGAGTCTCAATTTCCGCGTTGTGTTTCTCGTCTGGCTGGTATACGACGAGAAACACGTTGGTGTGTATACTTAGAAACCCGCACATGCTCAGAATAAAGTACGAGACGGAGCGCACCTTCAGTAAAAGTAGCGTTTGTAACGGAGATAGCACATTTGTCACGCTGTAACAGACTGAAAAGCGCGAATCGTCTTTCACCAAACTTTTACTTAACACGCAGTAACATGAGATTAGCAAAAGCAGCCCCAAGGGTTGTGCCAGTGGAATGGAACTTCCCCTTTATAGTGCCGTCGTACGTGTTGTATGTCACCACGTTTAAGAATGACAACATTTTGTCTTGACAGTGTGTATGCAAAGAAAGCTTGTCAAGATTCTCGACAAGCCTGACAAGGAACTCGTCGAGGAAAACGATATTTCATTGAGTTCCTCAGTCGTGTGTACGAGGCCTGAGATTATAAGCTCCTTGAGGGCGGAGACTGATGTGAACGTACAATATATATATTTATGTAAAACGCTTCGTAAATTGACAGCGCTATATAAATACCTGTAATACATAAATAAAATACCTGTAATACATAAATAAAATGTCTAAAATCTAGATTTTAGACATTTGTAGTCTGGATAATTACAACTGGTGGTAGTCGTTCCTTCTGTCTGCGCATAGAGTCTAGGGGAATCCTTATTAGCATTATAGCATTAAATAGATGTTTTAATCTGAAGTGTCAGGAGGAAAAGGCTCTATTATTGGAAAACGTATACTTTGCTATTATTTAAATCAGCGGAGAAGCGATAATTATATTGCTCAGGACGGGTGTATAGGAAACAGGCAGCAAGAATTATTGTGGTGTTTTAGTATATAATAAGAAGCAATCTCAGCTTTTACTTTCACACTGCTGGATCTATTTACAAAATGGGAATTTGACAGAAGCCAAAGCGCTGTGAAATACTGTGCAGCATCAGCAGTTTCTGGGCAGATTTTACTGCCTCATTATTTTTCCGTCACAGTAACTTACACCCACAACATATAAATAGTTTTTCAATTGTCTATCATCTGTTGACGAACGGGGGTAAAATTCTCGCTCTTTGTATCAAGGATTGATGGAACTACTCTTCGAACGTTAGCAATGAGATGATGGTGGGATGTCAACCCCCTTCCTGCCCATCCCTGGTGTCCCTTTACCTTGGGGGGGGCGCAAACAAACTGAAAAAAAAAATCAATTGCAGCCACTGTGCCCATCAAACGCAGCCACTGTACCCATAAATTGCCACCACTCTGCCATCAAGCGCAGCCACTGTACCCATCAATTGCCACCAATGTGCCATCAAACGCAGCCACTGTGCCCATCAATTGCCACCAATGTGCCATCAAACGCAGTCACTGCATGCAGTGGCGGTTGGTGCTCAAAATTTCTTGGGGGGCGCAAACTGAAAAAAAAAACTTCAATTGCAGCCACTGTGCCCATCAAAACGCACCCACTGTGCCCATCAATTGTCACCATTGTGCCATCAAACTCAGCCACTGTACCCATCAAACGCAGCCACTGTGCCATCAATTGCCGCCACTGTGCCCATCAAATGCAGCCACTGTGCCCATCAAATGCAGCCACTGTATGCAGTAGCGGTTGGTGCTCAATTTTTTTTGGGGGGGGAGGAACAAACAAACTGAAAAAAAAAATACATAAATTGCAGCTACTGTGCCCATCAAACCTAGCCACTGTGCCCATCAAACCTAGCCACTGTGCCCATCAAGCGCAGCCACTGTGCCCATCAAGAGAAACCACTGTGCTCATCAAATGCAGCCACTGTGCCCATCAAACGCAGCCACTGTACCCATAAATTGCCACCACTGTGCCATCAAGCGCAGCCACTGTACCCATCAATTGCCACCAATGTGCCAAACGCAGCCACTGTACCCATCAAACGCAGCCACTGTACCCATCAAACGCAGCCACTGTGCCATCAATTGCCGCCACTGTGCCCATCAAATGCAGCCACTGTATGCAGTGGCGGTTGGTGCTCAACATTTTTTGGGGGGCCGCAAACAAAATTAAATAGAAAAACATCAATTGCAGCCACTGTGCCCATCAAACCCAGCCACTGTGCCCATCAAACCCAGCCACTGTGCCCATCAAATGCAGCCACTGTGCCCATCAAATGCAGCCACTGTGCCCATCAAATGCAGCCACTGTGCCCATCAAGCGCAACCACTGTGCCCATCAAGCGCAGCTACTGTAACCATCAAGTGCTGCCAGTGTGCCCCATCAATTGCCGCCAGTTTGTCCCATCAATTGCCGACAGTGTGCCCCATCATTTGCCGCCAGTGTGCCCCCCGGCCCAACACTTACCTGTCTCGGGTCACGGCGCTGTCCTCCATGCTCCCTCTGAGTCCTCAATGTCTTCTCCCGTCCTCTTCTGCTATCAGGCGTCAGCCAATCAGGTGACAGGTAACCAGACCCGGTGGACCTGATTGGTTGAGAGGCGGGTCAGTGCTAGGGTAGCGTTTTATTCGCAGCATAGGGTATAGCAAGATGGCAGAGACGGCATCGAATGTGACGAGTGCATGCTCATCGATGACGTCACCGTGTTCTTGCTATTCAAAAGAACGGTGGTTCTTTTGAATGGCCGTGTGTACACTCGGCAAACAGGAAAGCTTGCAAGGAATTTCGTCAGGATAACCAATGTTTTTTCCCGATGAGATTCCCAGCCATGTGTATAGGGCTGAACTCCACTTTAATGTTCTGCCTCCAGCAGAAAATTAAGTTGTTTTGCTTGCAATATCATATTTGACCATAAGATGGAGCCAGTGGTAAATGTACTGTTTTTGCTGAAACTACAAACTGTTCATCTTTAACAAAATTCCCATTATTCTTCAGTCTAAGGAAGAGAAACAAGTGCATCCTGGGAACTCAGACTCCATCTTAGAGACTGAAAGAACAACCAGCTATCAGAGCACATGTTGGACTAAAACTTGCATTTGCTTGCATCTCCTAAATGTAGCATCGCTGGTGAGAATTACTTATTGCCATCTACTGCCGTGCTTGCTTAGTCATTGTATTTCTGTATAATTTATATACTGATTATATGCAGGGCCGATCCGCCCTATACGCGGACTACGCAAGCTGCGTAGAGCCCCTGAGTAATGCTCAGGGCCCCGCCGCCGTCCCCACCGCTAGAGGTCCGAGGCCGGCAGAGATAATGTCTCCGCCGGCCGCCATTTTCCTGAAGACCAGAACGAGAAGGGAGCCTAGGGTTGCCACCTCATCCCTTTAAACCCGAACACATATTGATTACACAGGTTCTGTGGCTGATTAGGGTGGTAATTAAACTCACTTGGTACCTTATCTGCATTAAATTAGCCTCAGAACCTGTGTAATTCATATGTGTTCGGGTTTAAAGGGATGAGGTGGCAACCCTAAGGGAGCCCTGCCTGCCGGAATAGAGCTGCGGCACCGCCCACCCCCGCCCCTGGTCTGTCTGTCGTATGTGAGCTGTTGTGGAAAGGAGTGGCAGGTGGGCGGTGCCGCAGCTCAATTTATATATTGTAGCTGGCCGGCTCCGCCTCTGCTCACGTAAAACAAACAGAAGCTGGCTGGGTCTCGTCTCTGCTGTAGGAAGGTCCTGCCCTCCATACCAGCTTGTATGATAGGCATTCAATCAGTCTTCCATTCCATCTACTATCATACAAGCTGGTATGGGGGGCGGGACCTTCCTACAGCAGAGACACCCTGCAGCACATTCCCCCAGCAATCTGCATGTGCATCCATAGAAAATCTAAAGTTCTGCTAAAAATGAATACAGAAAATTACATTAAAAAAGTTGCTGTAAGGATTAATCACACGCATTTTTCAGTTGCTACTGAGCCACCAATGTCACCAGTGCCGGCCCAAGACATTGTGCTGCCTGGGACCAAGAATGAAATGCTGCCCCCCCCCCCCCCCCCCCCAAAAAAAAAAAATCATGCCAACCAAAAGGCCCCCACATTCATTATTTTATATCATGATAACTAAAGGGGACCCGTCATGGCTCTATATATGTATATAGGCGTATAAAAGGACCTGTCAGGGCTCTATATGTATCCAGGAGTATAAAGGGACCTGTGAATTGCCGGCGGCAACGATGTCTTTTGCGCAAACTAATCAATGTACGCTAATTGTATTTTTTTTTTGGTACCAAAAATATGTAGATGAATCGGCCTAAACTGAAGACATTTTTTTTTATATAAATTTTGGGGATATTTATTATAGCAAAAAGTTAAAAATATATATATATATATATTTAAATTGTATTTTTTTTGTTGTTTATAGCACAAAAAAGAAAAAACACAGAGGTGATCAAATATCACCAAAAGAAAGCTCTATTTGTGGGGAAAAATGGACATCAATTTTATTTGGGTACAATGCCGCACGACCGCGCAATAGTCAGTTTAAGCCACACAGTGCCGTATCGCAAAAAATGGCCCGGTCATTAAGTGGGCAAATTCTTCCGGTCCTTAAGTGGATGATCGGGGCTGGGCAAGGCAAGTCTCTCTCAGGCTCTCATGTCTCATACAACTTGTGATGTGTGTTTGTACTTACAGTTTTGCTTCAGACTCCACCACCAGATGCGGGTTGTCACCTGCCAGGCTGCCACACATTGCGGATTGTCACTTGTCACATGTTGGAGATGGTCACTTACGTCACCTGCCGCACGTTGCGGGTTGTCATTTGCCAAGTCACCTGCCACATGCTGCGGATTGTCACTTGCCACGTCAGAACAAACCCCCCTCCATTAGTACAGACCACCAGGACAAACCACCACCCCTCCATTAGTGCAGACCCCCATAACAAACCACCCCCCTCTATTAGTACAGACCACCCCCCTCCATTAGTACAGACCCCCCCAGAACAAAGCCCCCTCCATTAGTACAGCCCCCCAGACAAACCACCCCCCCTTCATTAGTACAGACCCCCCCACAACAAACCACCCCTCCTTTAGTACAGACCCCCCCAGAACAAAGCCCCCCTCCATTAGTACAACCCCCCCCGGACAAACCACCCCCCCTCAATTAGTACAGACACCCCCCTTGGACCAACCCCCCCCTCAGTTAGTACAGACACCCCCCTTGGACAAACCACCCCCACCATCTGGCTAACTAAAAACACCCAGGCGGCGGCTGTAGAGGACAGAACAGTGGAGAAAAGAGCATGTCATGTCAGGCTTGGGCAGCAGTTGGACACGAGGAGAACTGGAACACTTCAGGCATGGCACTGCACGGACCGCCCCCCCATCACTGCGCAGCTGCCTGCTGGTCTCTCTGCACACAGAGACAGCCGCTCCGATCTTCGGGTGTTCTGCTCTCCTCCTCTGACAGGAGGAGGGAGTGGGGATGGACATCGACAGGGAACTCCAGTGGCTGCGGCGGCTGCGGTGACTGGAGAAGAGTGCCACCTATGGAAAGGAGAGGAGGAGGAAGGAGGGGAGCACGCTGGCAGCCCGACTCCGCGCTCCTCAGGCAGCGGAGCGGGCTGGCGTATGCCGCCCCCCTAAAAGTGCCGCCTGGTACCCATGGTACTACCCGGTCCCATTATAGGGCCGGCCCTGAATGTCACCCTTGTAGAATTCCTCTTTAGGTGTCTGTAGACATTTCACCTGAAATGTAGGGAGGCACTCTGCTGGGGGCACCTGAAATGTAGGGAGGCACTCTGCTGGGGGCACCTGAAATGTAGGGAGGCACTCTGCTGGGGGCACCTGATGTAAGGAAGCACTCCGCTGGGGACACCTGAAATGTAAAGAAGCACTCCGCTGGGGACACCTGAAATGTAAGCAAGCACTCCGCTGGCTGGGGACACCTGAGATGTAAGGAAGCACTCCGCTGGCTGGGGACACCTGAGATGTAAGGAAGCACTCTGCTGGCTGGGGACACCTGAGATGTAAAGAAGTACTCCGCTGGCTGGGGACACCTGAGATGTAAGGAAGCACTCCGCTGGCTGGGAACACCTGAGATGTAAGGAAGCACTCCGCTGGCTGGGAACACCTGAGATGTAAGGAAGCACTCTGCTGGCTGGGAACACCTGAGATGTAAGGAAGCACTCCGCTGGCTGGGAACACCTGAGATGTAAGGAAGCACTCCGCTGGCTGGGAACACCTGAGATGTAAGGAAGCAC
Organism: Rana kukunoris; assembly: GCA_029574335.1. Taxonomy (NCBI): domain Eukaryota; kingdom Metazoa; phylum Chordata; class Amphibia; order Anura; family Ranidae; genus Rana; species Rana kukunoris. The sequence goes on along the minus strand of CM056051.1, from coordinate 27,901,821 downwards.
TCTGCTGGCTGGGATCACCTGAGATGTAAGGAAGCACTCCGCTGGCTGGGAACACCTGAGATGTAAGGAAGCACTCTGCTGGCTGGGATCACCTGAGATGTAAAGAAGCACTCCGCTGGGGACACCTGAGATGTAAGGAAGCACTCCGCTGGCTGGGGACACCTGAGATGTAAGGAAGCACTCCGCTGGCTGGGGACACCTGAGATGTAAGGAAGCACTCCGCTGGCTGGGAACAGTGACATCAGGGCTCCCACTGATTCTGCATTTTGGTGAGTTGAATGATTCATTTTTTATTACAATGTAATAATAGAAATAATGTGCTTCAATCATCCTGACACCATATCAACCTTGGCTCCGGGATCACTGAGGCCAACACCAGATGTTTGGAGGATCTTTATCTGCTGATCGTTAAACTTTCTGGAATACACATATTTCTATTGCAGTGTAGGATCTGGGCCTTCTGTCCCTCCATCCCTCTTTTTTTACTTGCTCTCTCTCTCTTCCTTCGTTTATTTCTCCCTCCATCCCATGTTCATCTCAGACTCTAACCACACCCCTTTGAGTCACGCCCCTTTAAGCCACGCCTAATTTTATGCTTAAACCACGCCCATTATTCACGGGTCAGGTCGAGGGCCCCTTAGCAGAATTTTGCTTAGGGCCCCAGGAAGGTCAGGATCGGCACTGATTATATGTATCTGTTTTTTTTTTATTACTCAATAATTTCACTCGATCCTGTTGTTTTGTTCTGTTTTATTAATAAAGCTTCAAAATGACACTCATTCTGACTTATTTCAGAATAGGAGGGTTTAGTTGCATATCGAGCTACACACAGGGAAACGTGTAGCAGGGATCAAACAATTATAAACGATTTGTAAAGCAACAACCGTTTACGCACTGCTTTACAATGTAAAGGTACGGTCTGATTACAATGCAATTAAATACGGAAGGAATAGGGGGCCCTGCTCATGGAGCTTACAATATAAAGGGAGGGGAGGTGGTACAAAGGGTAATAGCTATGGGGGATGATCTGATAGAGGTGGCTCAGGTACAGTTCTTAGGTGGAGGTGAGGTAGGCTTCCCTGAATAAGTGAGTTTCCGGGGATCACCTAAAGGTGGACAGCAACATTTTTTAGGGGGAAAGCTGTGGACTCTGGTGTAAAGGGGAACTCTGATGTAAGGGGGGTTCTGCTCCCTAAACCTCCCACTTACCTCAGATTCCACAGCATTCCCCCTTTACATTAGGGCTCCCAAAGCCCCCTTCCATCATAGTCCACAGGGCACCCCATACATCTGAGTCTTCTTTAAAGAGGTTGTAAATGTAAATGTTTTTTTCCATAAATAGCTTCCTATACCTTAGTGCAGTCCTCCTTCACTTACCTCATCCTTCCATTTAGCTTTTAAATGTCCTTATTTTTTCTGAGAAATCCTCACTTCCTGTTCTTCTGTCGCAGTAATGGGAGGCTTTCTCCCTGGTGTGGAGAAAGCCTCTTGAGGGGGGAGGGGGCGAGCAGGGGTGTCAGGACACCCACTAACACACAGCTCCTTTCTCTATCTGCAAAGTAGAGAGAGTCCTGACCCTCCTGCTCGCCCCCTCCCCCCTCAAGACGCTTTCTCCACACCAGGGAGAAAGCCTTGCATTACTGTGTGTAGTTACAGACAGAAGAACAGGAAGTGAGGATTTCTCAGAAGAAATAAGGACATTTAAAAGCAAAATGGAAGGATGAGGTAAGTGAAGGAGGAGTGCACTAAGGTAAAGGAAATAATGTTACCTTTACAACCTCTTTAACTTAGTGGACTCACTCGCTTGGAGGCAGGAGAGAGAATTTCCAGCCCACAAACCCCATTCCTGAGATACAGAATGTCCAGATTGAAGTGTGGGTGGGCAGACAGAGGGGTAGAGACAGGAGGAGGAGGAGCAGATCAAGCCCTCTCTTCTCTCCTGTTCCGTGTATGGGGCCCGCACGGACACCTATGCACTCAGTAGTTGTGGTACTTGGTTACTTAGGAAGCCACAGTCCTTTCCCAAGCTAACAGACACTAACTCCAGACTTCACTGTCCACTATAAACTCCTTCCTGTGAAGACAGGAAGTTCAATGAAGCAGAACTAAGGCCCCATACACACAATCGGACATATCCGATGAAAACGGTCCGCGGACCATTTCCATCGGATATGTCCGATCGGGAGTTTGATCCGATGGCGTGTACACACGATCGGATCAAATTCCCCGCCGCCGGACAGCGCGGTGACGTGTCGGTGACGCGGCGGTGACGTTGACGCCGCCGCGTCACCGCCACGTCACCGCACCAGGAAGTAAAACACTTCCGCGCATGTGCCGAATCCATTCGGCAGCGGCGCGGCGGCGGTGGGGGACGACATGTCTGCTGGTAAGTGTACTAACCAGCAGACATGTCGGGCGGACAGATTACCACCGGATAGATTTCAAAGCTTGCTTTGAAATCTGTCGGGTGGAGAAATCTGTCCGCTAGCCCATACACACGAGCGGAGATGTCTGCTGAAACGGTCCATCGGACCGTTTTCAGCGGACATATCCCCTCGTGTGTACGCGGCCTAAGAGAGCAGGAGACAGAAGCATTACAAATTATAAATGGCAAGTGCTGGGGTAAGAATTTTAACAAATACTTCACTGGGAAATGTTTATTTTATTGTGTTCATTGTGTTAAACAAAAAATGTTGAGGGTTTAATGCTACTTTAGGGTTGGAAGCTGAGAGATTTACTATATCTCAACAAATAAGAATTCCCATGTCAAAAAATTTAATAAAAATTGTTTTATATATATATATATATATATATACCAATTCACTCCAGCTAACCTGATAACAGAATCACTCACATTTATTCATTATAACAAACTCACTTTTGTTAGGGATTTTGTTCAAATGCTTCATGTCAAATTAATGCTGCTGGCATTGTATTCATACTGCTGTAGATTTATACTTCTCTAAATATAGTTCAGTACATGCTCCAGATTCCTCATCTGCATTTCCATTTTGTGCATGTGTGTATGCCAGCCACAATATTCCTACATTTAACCCAATACAATGTGTTACTCCTTATAAATAAACATTTTACATTTTTAAATGCAAGACTGCAGTACATATTCCTTTCTACAAGAATATGTTTTACCAACAGCAAATTTAAAACTTGTTAATATTTAGGGTGATTTGCAAATTACAAGAGTGACATGGATGACAAATGCAATTTGGTGACGATGTTTGTTACATTATTTTTCCACACATTGGTAACTTGTGTTTGGACTAAGATGCTGAAGACAGTTTGCAACGATATGAAATAATATTTGCTGAAGAATTTGGCTCAGACTAAATCCCTAGGTACAAAAATGTGGCTGCTAAAATAAATCCTCGAGTTCTTGAGCAGGTGCAATGAGTTGTAAAGTTGTCAAGTTTTATAGAAAAAAGGATTAACACAGAAAAGTGATCCAAACACATTCATTATAATAATACAGGGCTCAAAATTTCAAGTCCTGAGCTACTAGCCAGGCCTCAAGAGTTACTCGCCACCAATTGCCCCACCTAATTCATACACTGCCCTGCGCCTAGATGCACCCATAAACACGCCCTCGTAGATTATCTCATGGAATGACACACTTAAATTTTTTATGCAGAATCAAGTTACAAAATTAAATATTACCAACAACTTTAACAAAATGGGACAGGGCACTGGGGGCAGACCAGAGGGACAGGGCACTGGGGGCAGACCAGAGGGACAGGGCACTAGAACTGGGTCTCTTCCCCATTCTCTTGCTGTCTCCTCTGCAACTTCCATCCATCCTCTCTCTCTCCCTCTCCTATTCATCTCATCACCAGGAGCCTGTGTGTGCGGCTTCACGCTTGCATGTCCCCACTTCCCCCTTTTATTCAGGCTGGCAGTGAGGAGAGGAGCTGCAGCACAGCGGGAGGGAGTACAATCCAGCGCTGAGATCCACACAACTGCATAGCCATTGACACCATAGCACAGCGCACACTGACACAGCACACATTGAGACCAGTCTTTTCACAGTGCTCAGGCTGAACTGTTGGACACTTACATAGAGCACAAGGAGAAGAAAACTGCACAAACTGGAAGGCTGCCACTCTCATTACAGGGCAACTTTCAGTGAGCGCTGCACCGGAGTGGTAATTTTAACAATCCTCCACCTTACTCATTACTTTCTGTTCTCCAGCTACATTGGTCGGGGGAGGGACAGGCTCAGAGAGGTCATACTGTTAGGTCCCATGGCTTAATGAGAATTGTAGGGAGAGCACCTATGTACTGCTCTGCCTGTGTGCGGCTCACCAGACTACTTTTCCTGAGCATGCACCTTTCCTCTTCGGCCGCCAATCTCATCGGAACTCTAAGTTTAGGCACAGATTGGAGGGAGATTGGTCATGCAGCCCTGTCATCACTCGCCACCAGCTTAAATCCACTCGCCAAATGCTAGTAGGCGAGTGGAAATTTTGAGGGCTGTAAAAATATATTGAATTATGCTCCAAGTGGAGAGTGATAACCCCAAAAATGGGACATTTCCAAAAAAGGATCAACAAGTGATTAACACGTGTTAGATATAATAATATATCCAATCGTTTTCCATCACTACCAGTGGAGAGTGATAGCCCCAAAAAGTTGAAGTACCATAAGGTTTGCCGAGAAAACTATTTTTACTTCCTGGAAAGTTGCTTCAGTTAAGACAGGGGATCCGACTTGGAGGCGACTTCCATTGAAATCAATGGGTACAAGTCGCCTCGAAGTCGGATTGAAGTAATACAGGAACCTTTTCTAAAGTCGGAGCGACTTCAGTAGTGTACATTAAGACGGCTCCCATTCACTTCAATGTAATTTGACATGTCACGTGACTTGGGGCAACTTGGGACAACTTCAGGTCGGATCCCAAGTCGCCCCTGTGTGAACTGGCTCTAAGAGTCGGTTCACACTGGGGCGACACGACTTCCAGCGAGACTTTCAGAGGCGACTCAGACACGACTTGAGCATGAACCACAGGGCGATTTACAACACGACTTGAAATTGTCTCCAAGACAGGAGACATTCCAGTGGCCAATAAAACAACAATCAGCTCTGGGAGAGGGAGGGGGAGGGAGGGGTTTGCCTGAGAAATGTATGTTATCTTATCTGCAAAGTAGCTTCAGTTAAGACAGTGATCAGACTTGGAGGTGACTTCCATTGAAATCAATGGGTACATGTCGCCTAGAAGTCGGATTGAAGTCGTACAGGAACCTTTTCTGAAGTCGGAGCGACTTGAGTAGTGTGTATTAACACTGCTCCTATTCACTTGCATTGTTTTTCTCTACAGCGCGACTTGAGACGACCTCAAGTCGGATCCCAAGTCGCCCCAGTGTGAACCGACTCTTAAGGTTCAACAAATAATTAAAACACATTAGGTAGAATAATAAATTGAATCATGTTCTATTTCTACAAGATGAGTGTCTGAATCCCATATAAGGCAAAGTACCAAAAAGGATCAATAAGTGATTAAAAAACATTAGATATAATAATAGATTCAATCATCCTGCATCATTACAAGTGGGGAGTGTTAAAGTGGCTTTAAACCCACTTTTTCACTTTTACCTACAGGTAAGCCTATAATAAGGCTTACCTGTAGGTATAAAGAATATCTCCTAAACCTGCACGGTTTAGGAGATATTCCCCTCGCAATGCGCCGCTGATTGCAGTGGCGCATGCGCAGGGGGGAGTCCACGGCGAAAGGACCGGCATCTGCCGGACCCTGCTGATTTAGAATCTCCTGCGCGCACGCGGGAGTGACGTCATCGCCACTCCAGCCAATCACAGCGCTGGGGCGGCGATACCCGGAAGACACGCCGAGTCAAGATGACATCTCGCTTGGCTCATTATGTCTTTTGCCTTGCAGGTTTAAAAAAAAAAAAAATTATATGCGGTTTACAACCGCTTTAACCCCTTAAAAGGAACAGTAATAAAAAGAATCAACAAGTGATTAAAAAACATTAGACCCCTTTCACACTGAGGCACTTTGCAGGTGCTATAACACTAAAAATAGCACCTGCAAAGCACCCTGAAAAAGGAGCTCCATTCACTCCAGCACTGAGGTGGTGCGCTGGCAGGACGGTTAAAAAAAGTCCTGATAGCCGCATCTTTGAGGTGCTGTAGCTCCAAAAGTGCCCCATCCCTTCGCTTAAAATCACCCCGTTAGTGCCTGAATAGCGCCAAGAAAATTATAGTAAAGCTCCGCCCCCACCGCCCCAGTGTGAAACGGCTCTAAGACATAATAATATATCGAATAATTTTCCATCACTACAAGTGGAAAATGATAACCCCCAAAAAAGTGGATGTACCAAAAGAATCAACAAATGATTAAAGCACATTAGGTATAATAATAAATTCAATCATGTTCCATTTTTAGGAGTCGGGAGTCTGAACCCCCCAAAAAAAGAGGAAGTACCAAAAAGGATCGACAAGTCATTAACCTCCCTGGCGGTATGATTCTTTCAGATTTAAGGTGCTGAAAGCGGTACCATTATTTTGCAAGGAAATTAGGCGTTTTATACTGTAGGCTTGTAATTCTTAGGAATAACTCACTTAAATCTGACCAAACAAGAGTCTAATAGGCATCCCGGGTATGACATTTTTTTAAAAACAAAATGGTAAATTATAATATAATAAATAATTATAAATAATTATAACAAATAATAATATAATTATAATAAAAATTATTCAATAATGTAATCAAATCAAAATCACTGAAATTTGCTCAGTTGCAGAATTGTCGCTGTCATTACTTTTTTTTTTAATGACGAATTTCCCCACAAATCGCTATCGCTCAATTCTGCAAGTGATTATAATTTATTATCGCTGTTTTCTAGCTGCTCTAAAACCATTTTTGACATAAATGGACACTTTTGCTGGCTATGGACAATCTACACTTTGCAGGCAGAAAGAACAGTTTTTATTATGTAAAAGTACACGTAGGGCACAGGGCAGACCACTAGGGACAAGGGGGGGGTGTATTTTTTACATACAGTACTGTAATCTATAAGATTACAGTATACTGTATGTAATGTGTTTGTTTACATTTTTGAATATGGCACCGTTTCTCCGCCCCCGTGCGTCGTAATGTCGCAGGGAACAGAGCTCGGCGGCACAAGGGGACACTGTGTGAATCGAGCGGGCACCCACTTGCTCACACAGCGTGGATGCATCTGTCAGGGGGATGTCTACACAGGCATCCAATATTAGCTAACAGGTCAGTGGGCTGTACTACGGAAGATAGGCACAGAGGGAAGTAAAACAATATGTATTTATTGAAAATAAGGCACACGTGCAAAACAGAAAACCTACAAGACAAACAGCAAACTACAAACACAGCAATAGTCAAGCCACCAAAACTAGTGAAGAATATATATACCAAAGACAGAGCGTATATAGCAGGTCCAAGTTTCAAGCTGGGGTCAAGAATAGGAGAAATCAGAAAGGTCCAAGGTTCAGGCCAACGGGGGCAACGGGAGCAAATCAGGAACTGAGCTGGCAACGGGTATCTTGAGCAAACAGGAACAGGGCTGACAGGCAAAATACTGAAGCACTGGATTGTAGTGCAGAGCGGGCTTATATACCTGTAGCAGTTCAGTCCAATTAGAGAGGAGTCCATCCCATGGGAGACACCCGCTGGTGGACACCAGAACTGCACCCCTGTTGCTGGGAGAAACAGTGCCACCAGCAGGTGACCCAAGCCATGACATAGATCATGACAGTTCCCCCCCCCAAGGGGTGGCCTCTGGACACCCCATTCTGCCCTTGCCCTGGTAGTGCATGAGGATGCAGAAGAGTCCCAAAAAGTATTTCGGTCCAAGTTTTTTAATTCATTGGGAGACCAGCCCCCCAAGTCCAGAAACGGAACCTGCATCCTACCTCCACCAGGGTCAGGAAGTTGGTATCTAGGGGTGAAAACAGGCAGGGCAGGAAACTCAGGGTCATTAGGCTAGGAAAGTGACACATCAAACTTAAAGTCAGGCACCGGGACATCAGACTCCGGGTCATCGGGCTGAGAAGCAGACGGGAACACCTCCGGCTGGGCAGCAGACGGGAACACCTCCGGCTGGGCAGCAGACGGGAACACCTCCGGCTGGGCAGCAGACGGGAACACCTCCGGCTGGGCAGCAGACGGGAACTCCCTCGGCTGGGCAGCAGACGGGAACACCTCCGGCTGAGCAGAAGACGGGAACTCCCTTGGGTGGGCAGCTGGCACAACAGGCTGGGCAACTGGCACTGGAATGGACTGGACCGCTGGCACTGGAGCATCGGACTGGCAAACTGGCACAGGAACATCAAGCTGGCAAACTGGCACAGGGACATCAAGCTGGCAAACTGGCACAGGGACATCAGGCTGGCAAACTGGCACAGGAACATCAGGCTGGCAAACTGGCACAGGGACATCAGACTGGCAAACTGGCACAGGGACATCAGGCTGGCAAACTGGCACAGGGACATCAGGCTGGCAAACTGGCACAGGGACATCAGACTGGCAAACTGGCACAGGGACATCAGACTGGCAAACTGGCACAGGGATATCAGACTGGAAAACTGGCACAGGGACATCAGGCTGGCAAACTGGCACAGGGACATCAGGCTGGCAAACTGGCACAGGGACATCAGACTGGCAAACTGGCACAGGAACATCAGACTGGCAAACTGGCACTGGAGCATCAGACTGGCAAACTGGCACTGGCACGACAGGCTGGGCGACTGGCACGACAGGCTGAGCGACTGGCACGACAGGCTGGGCGACTGGGACGACAGGCTGGGCGACTGGCACTGGAACAACAGGCTGAGCGGTTGGCACTGGAACAACAGGCTGAGCGGTTGGCACAGGAACAACAGGCTGAGCGGTTGTCACTGGAACAACAGGCTGAGTGGTTGGCACTGGAACAACAGGCTGAGCGGTTGGCACTGGAACAACAGGCTGAAGCAGGTTGGCCGAAGTGGATGCAGATTGGGTTAGTGGCAGGATCGAGCGGGTTGGAAAAAACGTTTTCTTCTTCTTTGGTTTCACCGCTGAGGATTTGTATATGGGTATAGGGCTGGAAGTAATGGATACAGCTGGTAGAGGTGAAGAGCCGAGGGGTGGTGAAACAGAGGGTTCCGACCTTGAAGAGGATTTTGGTGGAACAGACGGAGGCAGTTGAGAAGCAGCAGAAGGGTTAAAGGCAGGGTAAGTGCAGCAGGAGGAAACAGGGGACTGGTATTTTGCTGTTAGCAGGGTGTATTGTTCAGCAAAAGTGGGAATTGGGGGTAAAGAAAAAGACATCCCAGCAGGTTGGTAACTAGACACGGAAATGGATGGTTGGGAGCTGACAGGGGCTGAGTACAACAAACTGGACCAGGCTTGTAATAATGGTCTCACAAAATCAGGTTTGCACACAGCTTGTCTGACCAGAGACTGCACAGAATCAATGCATGCTCCAAGCACCTGTTGAGGACAAGCTGAGTACTGCTCATGAAAGAAGGCTGAGTCATCTTCCAACAGCCACACCAAAGACTCTACCTGAGCTGCACTTAAAGGAGGGGTATAATCATCACGTCCACTAGCAGCATCAGACTGGGCCAACTCTGTGCAGATCTGAATCAATGGCTGCACATCCTCAAACAAAAAACTGCCACGATCAACAAAAACATGAGCCATACGGATACATTCCAATAACTGCTCTCTAGTGTAATCATTTAATTCCTGATAGCAGAAATCTCTGTCATCTGTTGCCAGGAGTGACAGGTACAAAAGCATTTTTAAAATAGCATGTGCCACAGAACCAATTTCCCAAGTGCAGCCGACCTGTTTATATGGCTTCAGTATTATGTCAGGGGGATGTCTACACAGGCATCCAATATTAGCTAACAGGTCAGTGGGCTGCACTATGGAAGATAGGCACAGAGGGAAGTAAAACAATATGTATTTATTGAAAATAAGGCACACGTGCAAAACAGAAAACCTACAAGACAAACAGCAAACTACAAACACAGCAATAGTCAAGCCACCAAAACTAGTGAAGAATATATATACCAAAGACAGAGCGTATATAGCAGGTCCAAGTTTCAAGCCGGGGTCAAGGATAGGAGAAATCAGAAAGGTCCAAGGTTCAGGCCGGGGTCAACGGGAGCAAATCAGGAACTGAGCTGGCAACAGGTATCTTGAGCAAACAGGAACAGGGCTGATAGGCAAAATACTGAAGCACTGGATTGTAGTGCAGGGCGGGCTTATATACCTGTACCAGTTCAGTCCAATTAGAGAGGAGTCCATCCCATGGGAGACACCCGCTGGTGGACACCAGAACTGCACCCCTGTTGCTGGGAGAAACAGTGCCACCAGCAGGTGACCCAAGCCATGACATAGATCATGACAGCATCGCTGGATCCAGGAACAAGGTAAATAAACCATGCCTGTGGATTCAGCGAGGCGAGCCCAAGTCTGACTCAGGGTTACCGATCGCAGCATAAAAATCTATACCCGAGTCAGACTCGGGAATACCGCCAGGGGGGTTAAAACACATTACAAATAATGATATATCCAGTAATGTCCCATCACTACAAGTGGAGAGTGATAACACAAAAAAATGAGAAGTACCAAAAAGTCATAACAAGTGATTAAAATGCATTAGATATATCAACTTATCCAATAATGTTTAATTTCTACAGGTGGAGAGTGATAACCCTAAAAAACACATCTAATCATGTTCTGTTTCTTTCATTGTAGAAGTGGGGAATTTTAATGCCAAAATGGAGAAGTACCAAAAAGGAAAAACAAATGATTAAAACACATTACAAATAATAAAATATCCAATAATGTTCTGTCACTACAAGTGGAGAGTGATAAACCCAAAAAAGTGGACGTACAAAAAAAGATCAACATGTGGAAGTGTTAACCCCAAAAAGGGGAGTATCAAAAAAGGATCAAAAAGTGATTAAAACACATTAAGTACAATATTAATTTCAATCATGTTCCATCACTTACAAGTGGGGAGTGTTAACCCCCAAAAAAGGGAAAGTAGCAAAAAGGATCGACAAATGATTAAAACACATTAGAAATAATAATATATCCAATAAAAGTTCTATCACTAGAAGTGGAGAGTGATAACCACAAAAAGTTTAAGTACGGAAAAAGATCAACAAGTGATTAAAACACATTAGAAATAATAATATATCCAATAATGTTCCATCACTTCTTCAAGTGGAGAGTGATAACCCCAAAAAAGTGGAAGTACAAAAAAGGATCAACAAATGATTAAAGCACATTAGATAAAATAATATATTATATCATGTTCTATTTCTACAGGTGGAGAGTGTGAATCCCATAAAAGGGAAAGTACCAAAAAGGATCAACAAGTGATTAAAAAACATTAGATATAATAATAGATTCAATCGTGCTGCATCATTACGAGTGGGAAGTGTTAACTCCAAAAAAGGGGAAGTACCAAAAAGGATCAACAAGTGATTAAAACACATTACAAATAATAATGTATCCAGTAATGTTCCATCACTACCACAGAGTGATAACCCCAAAAAACTAGTACCAAAAAGTTATAACAAGTGATTAAAAAACATTAGATATATCAATATATCCAATAATGTGGAGAGTGATAACCCCAAAAACACATTAGATAAACAAATAAATCTAATCATGTTCCGTTTCTACATTGTACAAGTGGGGAGTGTTAATGCCAAAATGGAGAATTACCAAAAAGGATCAACAAATGATTAAAACACATTACAAATAATAATATATTCAATAATGTTCTGTCACTACAAGTTGAGAGTGATAACTCCAAAAAAGTGGAAAGTACAAAAAAAGATCAACAAGTGATTAAAAACGCATTTGAAATAATAACATATCCAATCATGTTCCATCACTAAAAGTGGGGAGTGTTAACCCCAAAAAAGGAAAAGTGATAAAAATGATCAACAAATGATTAAAGCACATTAGATGAAATAATCAATCCAATCATGTTCCATTTCTATGTTGTACAAGTGGGAAGTGTTAACTCCAAAAAGGGGAAGTACCAAAAAGGATCAAAAAGTGATTAAAACACTTTAGGCATAATATTAATTTCAATCGTGTTCCACCACTTCAAGTGGAAAGTGTTAACCCCAGAAAAGAGGAATACCAAACAAGGATCAAAAAGTGATTAAAATACAGATACAATATTAATTTCAATCATGTTCCATCATTGACAAGTGGGGGTGTTAACCCCAAAAAGGAGAAGTACCAAAAAGGATCAACAAGTGATTAACTCAAATTAGGTATAATAAAAAATTCAATCATGTTCCATTTTGACCAGTAGGGAGTGTGTACTCCCAAAAAGGGGGAAGTACCAAAAAGAATCGACAAGTGATTAACACACATTAGAAATAATAATATTTCCAATAATGTTCTATCACTAGAAGTGGAGAGTGTTAACCCCAAAAAGGGAAGGTACTAAATAGGATCAGCAAATAATTAAAGCACATTAGATAAAATAATAAATCCTATAATGTTCCATTTTTACGTTGTACAAATGGGAAGTGTTAACTTCAAAAAGGGGAAGTACTAAAAGGATCAACAAATATTTTTTAAATTTTTTTATGGTTCAACTGGATGGACTTGTGTCTTTTTTTAACCTGACTAACTATGTAACTATGTAATTAAAACACATTAGGTACAATAATCATGTTCCATCACCACAAGTGGGGAGTGTAAATGCCAAAATAGGGGAATACCAAAAAAGGATCAACAAGTGATTACAACACATTAGATATGATAATAAATCCATACATGTTCCATCCCCACAAGTAGGGTGTTTAACCACCCTGGCAGTATTTCCGAATCTGGCTCGGGGTGGAAATTCAAGACCAAAAGCGGTAACCCCGAGCCAGACTCGGGACTGCCTCGCAGAGTCCACAGGCACAAGTTACTTACCTGGTTCCTGGATCCTGTGATGCCTCCCCACTGTGTGATTGAGCTGTGTCCTCCTCGCTCGATTTACAGTGCCGAGTGCCGCCGAGCTCTGTTCGCTGCGACGTTACGACGCACAGGGGCGGAGATCAGCGACAAATTAAAAAAAGTAAATAAACACAGTACATACAGTATACTGTAATCTTATAGGTTACAGTACTGTATGTATAAAATACACAGCCCCTTTGTCCCTAGTGGTCTGCCCAGTGTCCTACATGCACTTTTATATAATAAAAACTGTTCTTTCTGCCTGGAAACTGGAGATTGTCCATAGCAACCAAAAAGTGTCCCTTTATGTCAAAGGTGGTTTTAGACCAGCTGAAAAACAGTGTTAATAAATTAGAATCACTTGCAGAATTGAGCAATAGTGATTTGTGGGGAAATGCGTCATCAAAAAAATTAAAAGTACTAATTTTTATTATTATTATATTATTTGTTATAATTATTTATATTTTTTATTGTATTATAATTTATGATTTTGTGTTTCCAATTTTATTATACCCGAGATGTCTACTAGAGTCTTGTTTGGACAGATTTAAGTGAGTTATTTCTAAGGCCTCGTACACACGATCAAATCTGTCTGCTGGAAACGGTCTGCTAGACCGTTTCAGCACACAGATTCGATCGTGTGTACGGGCTAACAGACGGATTTGGCCACCCGACAGACTTCAAAGCATGCTTTGAAATCTGTCGGCTGGGAACCCGTCCACCCGACATGTCTGCTGGTTAGTATGCTAACCAGCAGATATGTCTTCTCGCACACGTGCCGAATGGTTTCGACGCATGCGCAGAAGTGTTTTACTTCCTGGTGCGGTGACGTGGCGGCGTCAACGTCACCGCCACGTCACCGACACGTCAGCGCGCTGTCTGCTGGCGGGGATTTTGGTTTGCTCGTGTGTACACGCGAGCAAACCAAAATCCCAGCAGACAGATTTGTTCAAATCGGTCTGACAGACCGTTTTGAACAAATCGATTGCCTTGTGTGTACGAGGCCTAAGAATTACAGGCCTACAATATAAAACGCTAAATTTCCTTGCAAAATAATGGTACCGCTTTCAGCACCTAAAATCTGAAATAATCATACCGCTAGGGAGGTTAACCAAAAAGGGGAAGTACCATTATCCCTTTGCGTCATTTATATAGAGAAAAGGAAACAAGAACAAAACTCCTTGAGTTTTCAAGGGACTAGAAAGAATATCAACCATATATAAAGTAGGATCAAAATATTGTAAGAATCATGTTAAATATTTAAATAAAATAGAAAGCTGACATAATCTTCAACCAACACAATAATGCATATACCCCTCAATAACTCAATAGCACTATATATAAGTTAAGATCAAAATTGTATTTAATACATGTAAACATATATCATACTTGTAATTCAGATGTAAATCAATAAAGATAACCCCATAGTATCATAAGTCCACATTGTCAGTGGTATATGACATCAACTTCTTAAGGAGGCCTGGTGATGGGGTATATATTTGTGAGAGTGGATCGGGACAAGATTTGGGCAATGAGGCAACTTTATGGTCCCTAGTTGTTCCATTGCTCAGGCCGCTGGGTTCCCGTAGGCACTAAAGGCAGCCAATAATGGTGTTGTAATCTTGGTTGGCTCAAATTCACATTACAATTTTTTAAACTAAGTACCCTTCCAAGCCGTAAATAATTATTCATGAAACGTATGAAGCCTTACCCCATCACCAGGCATCATTAGATAATTGATGTCATATACCACTAACAATATGGACTTTTAGTTAATTGAGAGGTACATATGCACACATACTCTATATTTATAAGTAAGAAATAAGCAATATTGTGCATTAGTTACAACTAACTATACACCAAACATAACTGCAAACATCAATAGCCAGTATATTGCAAATCTATAATACTAATGTACACAGGACACTTTTACAACTGCTCCTAAATGATTAAGCACGACAGATAGTAACCCATGTTTAAAACATCAGTTTTGCCGCGTTTAGCCGCGTTTGCATTTAGAAGCGTTTCAATGAAAATATATATATATTAGACATGTGCACAACAACAATTTTTGTTTTCTTTTGTAATTTCGTAAGATGCACGTTTTCCTATTCGGACCCGTTCGTATTTCGTAAGACGCGATTTTTTCGTATTCCGATCGGTTCGTATTTGCGTTACCGTTTTATTTTTGTACATGCGGAATTATTCGTAATTCTGTTTAATTTATTGTCATTATTTGTTAGACAATAATTTTCGTCATTTTGTACTTTCGTAAATACATCGCGGGATTCGCGGCACTTTCAACACGCGGATCATCCATATTAACTATTATTAAGCCCCGTACACGCGGTCGGACTTTATTGCCAACAAACTTAAAAACGATAGTTTTCCGTTAGTTTTCAAAAAATCCGATCATTTGTAAGCTCCATCAGAAAACCATTTTTGGGTTCAAAAGTCTGGCCAACTTAACTCCCTTCAGACAAAAATCCACGGAAAAGTTTATTTGAAGTCCGATTGTGTGTACGAGGCTTTACACTGTACTCAGCACAAAAGAGAGAAGCTGATTCACTAACTACACTCACTGCCCATTCTAAAGAACGATACAAGTACTCAAATTTACGAACAGACAAAAAAACGGATTTACAAAACACACAAATGAAAATATGAACATACGAATTAAAATACGAACAGAAAAAGGATTTAAAATACGGAATGCAAATCATTCGTTATAGATGTCATTTTCGTTCTTTTGCCGTTTCCGTTTTGTCGTATTTTTGTAAGATTGTCGAATCGTTCGTTCATATTTTCGCTTGTTCGTTATTTGGCTCATTCGTAATCCCGTCATTTTCGTATTTTGATTCTTTCAGTTTTTTGTATGTTCACTAGACATGTGCAGACTGGAATATTTTGTTTCGTTTTTTCGTTTTAGTTTGGAAAATAAATGTATTTAGTTACTCCCGAAAATCGTTTTGATTTACGTCGTTTTCGTCGGGAAAGTTTTCGTCTGAAACGACGTTCTGAATTCAGTTAATAGTTAGAGATTGAACAACGAAAATTCGAAGATTTTCGATGCTTTGTCGAATTTTCGTCGTTCAATTCCAACCTATAGGTATGTATTTTACAGTGAATAGGTAGGAATTGAACGACGAAAATTCGACAAAGCATTGAAAATCGTCGAATTTTCGATGTTTAATTTCTACCTATTCACTGTATTCAGAACGACGATTTTCGATGCTTTGTCGAATTGAACGACGAAAATTTCCATAAAGCATCGAAAATCGTCGGATCTGAACGAAAACGAAAATAAAGCATTTTTTATGTCGGATCTTTTGGTTTTCGTTTCTTGCTCTTTCATTTTCGTTCGTTAAAACGATAACGAAAATACCCGATTTTCGAACGAAAATGCATTCTAACGAAAACGAATGCACATGTCTAATGTTCACATTGTTCCGTGGGTACGAATACTAACAAATTAGTACGAAAATACATTCATTACGAACGGAAACGCACATATTTAACTGCTTGCCGACCGCCTGCCGTCATATTACTGCGGGATGGCGGCACTCCTGGGTGAGAGCCCGTAGCTATACGTCCCCCTTAAAGCGGCCGCTAGGGGGCGCATGCGCATCCCTGATCGCCCCCGAGTCCCGGGCGTGTGCCCGGCGGGGTACAATCGCCGCCGGGCACCCGCGAATGCTCGTTACAGAGCGGGGAACGGGAGCTTTGTGTGTAAATACAAAGCACTCGTTCCTGTCAGGGGGGGAAAAGCTGATTTTCTGTTCATACAATGTATGAACAGAAGATCAGTGATTTTCCCTAGTGAGGCCACTCCCCCATACAGTTAGAACACACCAGGAACACACTTAACCCCTTCCCTGCCCCCCAGTGTTAACCCCTTCACTGCCAATGGCATTTTTATAGTAATACAATGCATTTTTATAGCATTGATCGCTATAAAAATGCCAATGGCCCCAAAAATGTGTCAAAAGTGTCCGAAGTGCCCGCCATAATGTGGCAGTACTAAAAAAAAAACGCTGATCGCCGCCATTACTAGCAAAAAAAATAAAAATAATAAAAATGCCATAAAACGACCCCCTATTTTGTAAACGCTATAACTTTTGCGCAAACCAATCAATAAATGCTAATTGCGATTTTTTTTTAAACTAAAAATATGTAGAAGAATACGTATCGGCCTAAACTGAGGAAAAACATTTTTTTAATATATTTTTGGGGGATATTTATTACAGAAAAAAGTAAAAAATATTGATTTTTTTTTTAAATTGTCGCTCTATTTTTGTTTATAGCGCAAAAAATAAAAACCGCAGAGATGATCAAATACCACCAAAAGAAAGCTATTTTTGTGGGAAAAAAAGGAAGCCAATTTTGTTTGGGAGCCACAACGCACAACTGCGCAATTGTCAGTTAAAGCGACGCAGTGCAAAATCACAAAAAGTGCTCTGGTCTTTGGACAGCAATATGGTCCGGGGCTAAAGTGGTTAAACGCAACTGTCTAAAAACGTCAATAAACAAGACTGTGTGCATGGTCACCTAGGATAACATTGAATGAGTTTAGGGGCAGTTGAAAAAAGCGTCCAACTGCCTCTAAACGTATGTTTAGCAGCGTACCGTGTAAATGGGGCCTAGGCAACACATGCTGACATTACAAAAAAGAAAAGTGGAAACACAAACTAATAGGATCCCAGGGAGTCCAAACTCTTATAATGCAGCAATGAAGTATTGAGGGTTCCATGCGTTTACTGCATCAGTAACTGCTTTTTTAGTTATATGGGATTTGGACTTTAACCCTTTCATGACTAGGCCTATTTTTTACATTTGTTTCTTACTAGTTAAAATCTGTATTTTTTTTTGACAGAAAATTACTTAGAACCCCCAAACATTATATATATATATATATATATATATATATATATAATTAGCAGAAAATCTAGAGAATAAAATGGCAATTCTTGCAATATTTTATGTCACACGGTATTTGTGCAGTGGTCTTTGAAACGCAACTTTTTGGGGAAAAAGACACTATTATGAATTTAAAACAATGAAACAGTAAAGTTTGCCCAATTTTTATTGTATAATGTAAAAGATGGTGTTACACCGAGTAAGAAGATACCAAGCATGTCACGCTTTAACCACTTGACAACCGGGCCTAGTTTGGCACTTCTCTCCTTCATGTAAAGATCACAATTTTTTTGCGAGAAAATTAATTGGAACCCCCAAACATTATATATATATATTTTTTTAGCAGACACCCTAGGGAATAATATGGCGGTCATTGCAACTTTTTTCTCACGCGGTATTTGCGCAATAATTTTTCAAACACCTTTTTTTAAGTGAAAAAAACTATCATGAATTAAAAAATAACAAAACAGTAAAGTTAGCCCAATTTTTTTTGTATAATGTGAAAGATGATGTTACACCGAGTAATTAGATACCTAACATGTCACGCTTTTAAATTGCGCACACTCATGGAATGGCGCCAAACTTCGGTACTTAAAAATCTCCATAGACAACGCTTAATTTTTTTTTTACAGGTTACTATTTTCGTGTTACATAGGAGGTCTAGTGCTATAACTGTTGCTCTTGCACATGCTCTAACGCATGTGACGATACCTCACATGTGGGGTTTGAACTACGTTTACATATGTGGGGGGGACTTGAATGCGTGTTCGCTTCTGTGCGCGAGCTACCGGGGACAGGGGTGTTTAAAAAAATTAATTTTTATTTTACTTCATTTTTTATTTTTACACTATTTTTTTACATTTTTTTTATCACTTTTATTTCTATTACAAGGAATGTAAACATCCCTTGTAATAGGAATCTCTGCGATACCCCCCCATTTGGAAAGATGTGGGGTCAATAAGACCCCACATCTCTCCTTTAGGCTTACAAGCATGAAATAGGTGAAAAAAATTCACCGACCACATGCCCACAGTGCCAATTGCGGCTTTGTTTACTTCCGGGTACTGGACATGATGTCATAACGTCGCGCCCGGGCCTCCGACGGTCACCTGGTCACCAGTCATCTTTATGCTTCCCAGGCAGCGCAGGCCGATTCGCTCTCCGTGCCCCCGATGGCACGGGAGAGCCCGGGAAGCACCGGTTGGTGGGATATCCCCTCCCACCGCCTATAAGAACAATCAAGTGGTGGAACTGCCGCTCTGATCGCTCTTATCATGCACAGAATCGGCGGCTGAAGACGGTGATAACTGAATGATGCCTGTAGCTGCAGACATCATTCAGATATCACAGCACAAAGTCAACGACGTTAAATAACGGCCTTCGGTTGTTAAGTGGTTAAAATTGTAAACACTCGTAGAATTGCGACAAACTACTGTACCTAAAAGTCTCCATAGGCGAAGCTTTAAATTTTATTTTTATGGTTACCAGGTTAGAGTTACAGAGGAGGTCTAGAGCTAGAATTATTGCTCTCGCTCTGAGGATCCTGGCGATACCTCACATGTGTGATTTGAACACTGTTTACATATGCAGGAGCAACTTACGTATGCGTTTTCTTTGCTGAGTGAGCTCGCGGGGACGGGGGTGCTTTAAGCAAAAAATAAATAAAGTCACGGACTGTTCTCTGACTCTGGAGTGCCTGTGGAAAATACGTTGTGCCTGGGTGTGCAGGGTGGGGGGTCTCAGTTATCTGCAGCCCTTAAGGAGGTACGCTACACAACTCTTCTTCCTGTTTCTGTGGACGAATTCTTCCAGTTAGCATTATGAATTTAATTTACGTTGTCTATATGCAGCAAACTTTGTAACAAGAAAACAGCAGAGTGCACCAGACAGTGACCATAACTTTTTAATAGAATAAATGCTAAAAATCATTGCACAGCAAATGATTTGCTCAGCATGAATAGGTGTTCATCTCCAAAGAATCCACAGTTGTTTGCTATAGCTTTCAATTAGCTTTGTTTGCAAAGAAAAAATGTGTCTCCTTTGAGAAAAAAAAATGCTGAGACTCTTACCATTTATGTCTGATTTAGGTAATTTTTCCAATAAAAGAGCTTTATAAATAAGCCTATTTAACTAAACACAGGTTTCCTCAAAACCCTTTGCCACAAAGTGGGTCAACATATCCAGGGCCGGCCTTAGGCCTTTAGGCGCCCTGTGCGAGAAAGCTTTACAGCACCCCCTAGTGGCCACGCCCCTCGGTAACCACGCCCCTCAGTAACCACACCCTTTCAGTGTCCACACCCATTTCTCCAATACCAGCTCCATTTAAAGCCTTACATTCTGTTAAGTTCCCAAAAAACTGATTACAAGCTATGATAAAAATACATTCACACGGTATAATAACACCACCTATACTGCAAATCACACGCTATAATACCACTACCTGTAAATTTACAATCAAATATCAAACATAATTACAATAAAGTATTTTTTAACTTTTGTATTTACTGTTCCTTTAAGAAACACCCTATTTAGATAATAAAAAAATACAAAAACAGACATTAAGCAGTACACTGCACTTATAAAAAAAAAAATGTACTTACAGAAAAAAGTTTTTACATCTGCTGCCTGCGTCTGTGGATTCTTGCCCTCCTTTGTCTTCTCGGTGCGTATGGCATATGAGCCCCTCATAGCAAGGCAAGGACAGCCGCCATGCCTTCTTTCCGGCAGAATCCACCTGTGGCCTGCCAGGCGTACATAGAGCATTTGGCACCCAGAACGGATCCTATATCTGCCCCCCCACAGTAAAATGTAAAAACACCCCACTGTGCCCCCTGCATCCTTCAATATCTCTGTCACTACTGTGTACCCCTCTCCACAACTGCACCTCTGGACCCCTTTACATTACACAGCACCCTGCACCTCTGGACCCCTTTACATTACACAGCACCCTGCACCTCTGGACCCCTTTACATTACACAGTACCCTGCACCTCTGGACCCCTTTACATTACACAGCACCCTGCACTCCTTTACATTACACAGCACCCTGCACCTCTGAACCCCTTTACAATACACAACACCCTGCACCTCTGGACCCCTTTACATTACACAGACCCCTGCACCTCTGGGCCCATTTACATTACACAGCACCCTGCACCTCTGGGCCCCTTTACATTACACAGCACCCTGCACCTCTGGGCCCCTTTACATTACACAGCACCCTGCACCTCTGGGCCCATTTACATTACACAGCACCCTGCACCTCTGGGCCCCTTTACATTACACAGCACCCTGCACCTCTGGGCCCCTTTACATTACACAGCACCCTGCATCACTGGCCCCTTTACATTACACAGCACCCTGCATCACTAGACCCCTTTACAGTTCACAGCACCCTACACCTCTGGGCCCCTTTACATTACACAGCACCCTGCACCTCTGGGCCCCTTTACATTACACAGCACCCCTTTACATTACACAGCACCCTGCACCTCTGAGCCCCTTTACATTACACAGCACCCCTTTACATTACACAGCACCCTGCACCTCTGGGCCCCTTTACATTACACAGCACCCCTTTACATTACACAGCACCCTGCACCTCTGGGCCCCTTTACATTACACAGCACCCTGCACCTCTGGGCCCCTTTACATTACACAGCACCCCTTTACATTACACAGCACCCTACAGCTCTAGACACCTGTATGTTACACAGACACCCCCCTACAGTGCAGACCCCCCTTACAACACGGACCCCTTCTTATAATACAGAACCCCCTCTACAATACAGATTCACCCCTAAAGACCAGACCCCCCTACAATACAAAACCCCCTCCTACAATACAGAACCCCCCTACAATACAGACCCCTCTTCCTACAATACTGAACCCCCCCTACAATACAGACCCCTCTCCCTACAATACAGACCCCTCTCCCTACAATACTGAACCCCCCTCTCCCTACAATACAGACCCCCCCCTACAATACAGACGCCCCTACAATACAGAACCCCCTCCCTACAATACAGAACCCCCTCCCTACAATACAGAACCCCCTCCCTACAATACAGAACCCCTACAATACACAATCCCCCCTCCTTCAATACAGAACCCCCTACAATACCGAACCCCCCTACAGTGCCGACCCCCCCTACAATACAGAACCCCCCCTCCTACAATACAAAACCCCCCTCCTACAATACAGAACCCCCCCTCCCTACAATACAGACCCCCCTACAATACACAATCCCCCCTCTTACAATACAGAACCCCCCTACAATACCGAACCCCCTCCTACAATATAGAACCCCCCCTCCTACAATACCGAACTCCCCCACCTTGCTGCCCCCCCTACAATACAGAACCCCCTCCTACAATACCGAACCCCCCCCACCCCCCTTCAGACCTGTATAGCAGGCTCAGCTAATGTGCTTGCCACGTGCTGCACACACACAGCACAGCACAGTACAGACAAGGGGGAGGCGGCTTCACTGCTCGGCTGCCTGTGACTGTGAGACAGGCAGCCGAGACTCAGACCTGCGGCGCTGCACAGGGAAGGGGATGATTGCGGCCGTGTCCAGAGTG
The DNA here is from genome assembly GCA_029574335.1 of Rana kukunoris. Taxonomy (NCBI): domain Eukaryota; kingdom Metazoa; phylum Chordata; class Amphibia; order Anura; family Ranidae; genus Rana; species Rana kukunoris. Next base: position 27,879,345 of record CM056051.1, on the reverse strand, counting down.
TGCCGACGGCTCGCTCGAGTTCCTGCTTGCACCCCCGCAAAGCCAGGCGCCTGTCGCCATGCCATGCAGCCCAAAGTCCTCTTCGGTCGCGCGCGCGGGGGGGGGGGGGTCGGGGCGCCGGCACGCCCCCCGCCCACTACTTAGTACACGGGCGATATTAGAGAATTTGTGCCGATCGCCAGGCGCCCATGTTGCTATGGCGCCCTGTGCGACCGTACATCCCGCACACCGCAAAGGCCGGCCCTGAACATATCCATTACCACTGGGGGCATTATTGTGAAGTTGGTTCTGTAGTACAGTGTTTTTCAACCAGGGTGCCCAGGAACCCCGGGGGGACTTCAGGTTTCTTCAAGGATGCCTTGGCAAAATGCCTAAAAATTGTACACAAAACAGCGGGTGGCTCAAACCTGCCTTTTAGTTACACAAAGCCAAGGGCCCCCTTACAACCCTCTAGTCGTTGGAGTCCTAGCAACCAATGATGTCACTGCTCTCTGTCAGCACTGGTCTCACATTAACCACTCTGGTGGTAATCCCGAGTCTGGCTTGGGGTGGAAATCCAGTACCATTAGCGGTATCCCCAAGCCAGACTTGGGATCGCATCGCAGTATCCGGGCGGAGATTACTTACCTTGTCCCTGGATCCTGCGATGTCTCCCCCCTGTGTGATCAAGCTGTCTCCTCGCTCGATTAACACAGTGCCCATCGAGCTCCGTTCCCTGCGACGTTACGATGCACGGGAGCGGAGATCGGCACCCATTTCAAAAAAATAAAAACACAGTACCTATACAGTATAATTTAATCTTACAGATTACAGTACTGTATAAAATAAATACACATCCCCTTTGTCCCTAGTGGTCTGCCCAGTGTCCTGCATGTACTTTTATATAATAAAGACTGTTCTTTCTGCCTGGAAACTGGAGGTTGTCCATAGCAACCAAAAATGTTCCCTTTATGTCAAAAGTAGTTTTATACCAGCTAAAATACAGCGATAATAAATTATAATCACTTGCAGAATTGAGCGATAATGATTTGTGAGGAAATTCGTCATCAAACACTGAAAGTAATAATTTGTATTATTATATTATTTGTTATAATTATTTATATTTATTATATTATAATTTATGATTTTGCGTTTCAAACTTTATCATACCCGGGATGTCTACTAGACTCTTGTTTGGACAGATTTAAGTGAGTTATTCATAAGAATTACAAGCCTACAATATAAAATGCCAAATTTCCATGCAAAATAATGGTACCGCTTTTAGCACCTAAAATCTGAAAGAATCATACCGCCAGGGAGGTTAACTGAGTGAGGGAGAGAAAGTGAGAAAAAAGAGAAACATTGGAATACTAGTCAGTACCAGTGTGCAAAGATGTATTTTCTTTGGATGTTGTATGTTATGGATACATAATGTTACATAATGGATATTATACGAGGGTGCGCTTCCCTAAGCACCAAAAGGCCACTTAACCGTTTATATAAATCATAAAAAGTATATAAATGACCATAAAAGGTATACCTAAAGGTTGAGGTCAATGCCATTATATCAAAAAATCAACGTTCTATCTCTATGTGTTAAACATTACCAAGTTTAAATGTCGAAAAACCTCTCTTGAATATATATATATAGGTATAGACAATATGAAGGTTATAATTTCCTCCTATATTCAATATAAAGACTCCAGGCTGCATTGGAGGATATGTAAGTTAACCACTTAAGCCCCGGACCATATTGCTGGTCAAAGACCAGAGCACTTTTTGCGATTCGGCACTGCGTCGCTTTAACTGACAATTGCGCGTTTGTGCGACGTGGCTCCCAAATGAAATTGGCGTGCTTTTTTTCCCACAAATAGAGCTTTCTTTTGGTGGTATTTGATCACCTCTGCGGTTTTTAGTTTTTGCGCTATAAACAAAAATAGAGCGACAATTTTGAAAAAAAATAATATTTTTTTAACTTTTTACCATAATAAATATCCCCAAAAATATATAAAAAAAACACATTTAGGCCGATACGTATTCTTCTACATATTTTTCATGAAAAAAATCGCAATAAGCGTTTGATTGGTTTGCGCAAAAGTTATAGCGTTTACAAGATACAGGATAGTTTTATGGCATTTTTATTAATATTTTTTTTTTTTGACTAGTAATGGTGGCGATTAGTGAATTTTTCGGTACTGCGACATTATAGCGGACACTTCCGGCACTTTTGACACATTTTTGGGACCATTGGCATTTTTATAGCGATCAGTGCTATAAAAATGCATTGATTACTATAATTGATTACTACTTTTTACCATAATAAATATCCCCAAAAATATATAAAAAAAAACACATTTAGGCCGATATGTATTCTTCTACATATTTTTCATGAAAAAAATCGCAATAAGCGTTTGATTGGTTTGCGCAAAAGTTATAGCGTTTACAATATAGGGGATAGTTTTATGGCATTTTTATTAATATTTTTTTTTTTTTACTAGTAATGGCGGCGATCAGTGATTTTTTTTCAGTACTGCGACATTATGGCGGACACTTCAGGCACTTTTGACACATTTTTGGGACCAGAGATCGGTGCTATAAAAATGCATTGATTTCTATAAAAATGCCACTGCCAGGGAAGGGGTTAACTCTAGGGGGCGGGGAAGGGGTTAAGTATGTTCCCTGGGTGTGTTCTAACTGTAGGGGGGGTGGACTCACTAGGGGAAATGACTGATCGCTGTTCATACATTGTATGAACAGATGGTCAGGCATTTCTCCCCTAACAGGACCGGTCCTGTAACGAGCAGTCGCGGGTGCCTGGCGGCAATCGCGCCCGCTGGGCATGCGCACGGGAGTCAGGGCTGCTGGGCGAGGTGACGTATAGCTACGTGCTCTCGCCAAGCAGAGCCGACCTGCCACCGTAAAACTGTGGTGGTTGGTCGGCAAGCAGTTAAAGGTCTACTCACCAGCACCACTTGGTGTCAAGAGATGGGGGTATATCTGTCTCTCCTCCCATCTATTGGCCATCTAAAGAAATGAGATGAACAGAAAAAGAGAAGGTATGCTAGTAATATTGTATGATACATGATTTAATTTTTGTCCTGACACATTCTTTATAGTCTTGATTAAGAGAGAAGCTTTTTTGTGGTGATATATGGGGCTCGTCCATCATTGGTTATTTGTGTCCACATGGATGAGTGTACCCATATCGCATATCTGAGAGATAGATGATTTCACAGGGCAGAAGATAGATAGCTGATATCTTCAGTAAGACGGTATGTACTAGCATACCTTCTCTTTTTCTGTTCATCTCATTTTTATATGTGGCCAATAGATGGGAGGAGAGACAGATATACCCCCATCTCTTAATACCAGGTGGTGTTGATGAGTAGACATTTCATTTACATATCCTCTAATACACCCTGGAGCCTTTATATTGAATATAGGAAGGAATTATAACCCTCATATTGTCTATACGTATATATTCAAGATAAGTTGTCACCATTTAAACTTGGTAAATGTTAATATTAGCACATAGAGATAGAACGTTGATTTTTGTATATAATGGCTTTGACCTCATCCTATAGATATATCTGTTATGGTCATTTACATACTTTTTATGATTTACAATACAGGTTATGTTTTAGTTAAGTAGCCGTTTGGTGTGTAGGGAAGCCCTCATCTAATTCTAGTCTAATTTTGCTACAGTTAAGTGTTATCAATATTACATGCTTTCGCATATATATATATATATGTATATATACTCAAGTTTAAGCCAAGATTTTCAACCCCGTTTTTTAGGGCTTAAAATAGCCCCCTCTGCTTAAATTCGAGTCAGTGTACCCGTCGGGTTGGGGGCTTCCATTTTTCATAAGTGGTGGCTTTCCCCTGGTCCGTGATAGGCATTTAACACTGTCTTCCGCTACCGCCTATCACGAAGGTCCTCTCATCCTCGGACTTTCCCAGCAGACACTGTGTTCAGTGTTCCGCCTATTATGGACGTCCTCTTGTCCAAGGATGAAAGAAGGTCCGTGATTGGCGGAACACTGAACAAAGTGCCTGCTGGGAAACTGCTGTGTCTGAGGATGAGAGGACCTCCGTGATAGGCGGTAGCCGAACACAGTGTCAAAGGCCTATCACGGACCAGGAGGAAGCTGCGACTTTTAAAAAATGGACGCCGACGACCTGACATTTATAACGGAACGAATGGGACCAGGAGGAAGCTGCAACTTTTGAAAAATGGATGCCCGCAGCCTGTCAAGAATACAGGTACACTGAGGCTGCAAAGGGCACAGTGAGAATGGGCACAGTAAGGCTACAATGGGCACATCAAAAACAGGCACAGTAAGGCTGCAATGGGCACAGTAGGGCTGCAATGGGCACAGTGAGAATAGGCACAGTAAGGCTGCAATGGGCACAGTAAGGCTGCAATGGGCACAGTAAGGCTACAATGGGCACAGTAAGGCTGTAATGGCCACAGTGAGAATGAGCACAGTAAGGTTTTGGAAATGGGCACAGTAAGGCGTGCAAATGGGCACAGTGAAGCTGCAAATGGGCATTGTTTTCTGCTTACAGTAGCTTCTGCATTCTCATCCTAGGCTTATACTCGAGTCAATACGTTTTCCCATTTTTTTGTGTTAAAATTAGGACCTCTGCTTATACTCAAGTATATATATATATATATATATATATATATATATATATATATATATATATATATATTAGGGCTGTGGAAATTAACTATTAATTTGTTGATTAATCGATTAATTCTTTTGATCTATCAAAATTCTTTTGATCGGTACTTACCTCTCCGCCGGCTTCCAGGTCTTCAGGGAGTTTTGTTGGAGATCCACTGATGTCACGGACACTGACAGGGCTTGCCGTGTCCATCTGAAGGGCTCCTTTGCTGTGCCTTCATATCTGCATGCCAGAGGGTCCCTACTATCTGCCACATGCAAGGGCTGTTACACTTCCCTCTATCACTTCCCTCTATCAACCTGGGATTCTACGGCCACCCACTGGGAGTTGTGATAGTTCCCTTCACGGGACATCTATGTGCCGACGGTCGATGTTAACCCCTCCTCATCTGGATTCAGCAGTTGTACACATTTGTACACATTTCTATACCAGTATCATACTTAGTTACATGTTTTTATGACTGCTTTTGCTACCGTTTGGTATTACTCGCACCATTTTTACAGTTTATGTAGCTATATCGATTTTATCTCCAGTGCAACATTTATTTTGTTACCTACTTAAAGACTATAAAAGTTTAATGCTATTCCCATCGAGCGCTGCCTTTGTGTGTTTTTTGTATCCTGCTATCCATTTTTCCAGTGGTTGGTAGCTGCACTGGGAATCGGCCTGCAAGGAGATCAGCTAAAAGTAGTTGGATCTGTAAGTATATACAGTTGTATTCAAAAGTATTCAACCCCCACTGAAATTGATTGTTTTGGCCAGTTTAACATTGATTTTGATCATCCTGTCATCCTGCTTACAATTAAATCAAAGAGGCACGTGTAGGTCAGACAAATATAACAAAACATTTATAATGAAATAACCACAAATGTCTTTTCTGTGCTCACATCATTATCAGTTTTATTCAACCCCCAAGTGACATTCAATCTTAGTACTTAGTACAACATCCTTTTACAGTTATAACAGCTTTTAAACGTGAAGCATAGCTTGACACAAATGTCTTGCAGCGATCTACGGGTATCTTCGCCCATTCGTCATGGGCAAAAGCCTCCAGTTCAGTTACATTCTTAGGCTTGCGCACTGCAACTGCTTTCTTTAAGTCCCACCAGAGGTTCTCAATCGAATTTAAGTCTGGTGACTGTGATGGCCACTCCAAAATGTTCCAGCCTTTAATCTGCAACCATGCTCTAGTGGACTTGGAGGTATGCTTGGGATCATTGTCCTGTTGAAAGGTCCAACGTCTCCCAAGCCTCAGGTTTGTGACGGACTGCATCACATTGTCATCCAATATCTCCTGGTACTGAAGAGAATTCATGGTACCTTGCACACACTGAAGCTTCCCTGTACCTGCAGAAGCAAAACAGCCCCAAAGCATGATTGACCCCCCGCCATGCTTCACAGTAGGCAAGGTGTTCTTTTCTTCATAGGCCTTGTTCTTCCTCCTCCAAACATAGCGTTGATCCATGGGCCCAAACACTTCTAATTTTGTTTCATCAGTCCACAGAACACAATCATAAAACTTCTGTGGTTTGTCCACATGACTTTTGGCATACTGCAGTCGACTCTTCTTATTCTTTGGAGACAGCAAGGGGGTGCTCCTGGGAGTTCTGGCATGGAGGCCTTCATTACACAGTGTGCGCCGTATTGTCTGAGCAGAAACTTCAGTACTCACATCTGACAAATCTTTTCTCAGTTCCTCAGCAGTCACAAGGGGACTTTTCTCCACTCTACGCTTCAGGTAGCGCACAGCAGTCAAAGTCAGCATCTTCTTTCTGCCACGACCAGGTAGCGTTTCAACAGTGCCCTTTGCCTTGAATTTGCGAATGATGCTTCCTATGGTGTCTCTTGGTATGTTTAACATCTTTGCAATCTTCTTATAGCCATTGCCCTTCCTGTGAAGAGTAATCACCTCTTCTCTTGTCTTCCTGGACCATTCTCTTGACTTCAGAGTGGTAGTCTTTAAGGGGTTGAATAATTGTGTAAATAAAGAATTCACAAAAGAAACATTTATTACTGTTTTACAAAACCAATTGATGTCATTTTAGTTGCATACGATTCTTTAAGAAGTCCTTGTAGGATTTCATTCTGAATACAATTACAAATGTACACTAAATTCCCTAAAAGCCTTTACACCATTGGGGGGTTGAATAATTTTGAATATAACTGTGTGTATATATATATATATATACAGGGTTTTTTTTCTGGGGGAACTTGGTGGAACTCAGTTCTACCACCTTTGGCTCAGACCCTTTGGTGCCCGCTCACCACAATCACTTGTGAACACAGAAGTCTGGTTTCTGTGTTTACAAGTGACTGCTTTGTAACCCCCTGAACTCTGCACACTGTATGTAATGCAATTCTGGTATTTAATGCCCCTTTAAGACCCTTCTACTGTTTGTGAAATCTGAACGGGTCGTGGTTGAGTTCCTGCACCTATTTTCTGAGAAAAAAAGCTCTGTATATATATATATATATATATATATATATATATATATATATATATATATATATATATATGGATATTATGTAAAACTGTTAGTTTTGTTTTTTTTACATTTTAGAATGGGGTGCCCTGGGATTGTGCAGAATTTTAAAGGGTGCCTTGAATGAAAAAGTTTGAGGAAACACTGCTGTGGTAATCCACATAAACACTCTGGGCCAGATTCAGATACAATTACATTGGCGCAGAGTATCAGAGATACACTATGCCGCCGTATTTTACCAGGCTATATGCCGAATTCTGGTAGATTTTGTCCCTTATGGTACAGCGGCGTAGTGTATTTCTCGCCGCGTAATCGAAATACGCGATTAGGGGGCGTGAAGCATTTAAATTAGGCGCGTCCCCGCGGCGATCGAACTGCGCATGCTCTGTTCAGAAATTTCCCGCCGTGCATTGCGCAAAATAACGTCGTTGCGTCATTAGTTGTTTGAGTAGCGTCGTTTACGGAAATTTCTATTCCCGGACGACTTAAAAAAATAAAAAAATTAAAAAAGACGTTGACATTCGATGCGGGAACGACGGCCATACTTAACATGGGCTGTCTAATATTAGACCAGCAAAAAGCTGGTATAATTTTAAGCAGCAAAAAGATGACTAAAGATGCCGTAAGAGATTGCGATTGACGTTCGTAACTTCGTGCATACCCCGACGCGGAAAACGACGGGAACTCCACCCAGCAGCCGCAAATTTATTGCAGCGTAGATCCGAAGGCGTACAAACACGTAAACCAGTCGGATTGAAGCCCGCAGCCGTATTTTCATGGTTTGAGGTTTCAGAGTAGTGAAAAAACGCGCGTAATTTGAAAGTTCTCCATCCTAACGCGAGTTAGACAGGAGTAAGGGCTCTGTGAATCTGGCCCTCTGAGCTTTAGGCAGATTGAGCGTTTATAGGCTGCTGGCAGTGTTCTCAGTGCAGCATACCATACATGTTGGAAACTAAATTCCCTGTGCTACTGGTGTCATTGCACATTGATGGCATTTTCCATTTTCCTTTTTCTGGAAGTGGAATGCTTTAGTAAATGTACCTTCAGTCTTCTTTGCAGCTTTCCAAACTCATTTTGGAGCCACGTTCTTTCTAGGTGAATATTATTCAAGCCAATGGCAGCTGTGCTTTCATATTACCAGAGACGAACACCCAAGATTTATAGCAGCGGTAAAGATTTTGCCATGTGTTTCAAGTACTTATTGAATAAGATTGGACGTGGGAAAGCTTAAGTCATCGAACAAGACCCTACGAGTACTTTATGTCTCAAGGCCTGTAACTGATTTGTTTCACAATATACTGACATTTCAGCTATAATCTTGCAGTTAGAGAATTCTTTAAAGAGACTTATTGAATTGTAGTTTCTCTGTCATCTAATGGATTTTTTATTTTATTTTTCCTAGCTGGCATTTATTCTTTAAAACAAATCTCCAGTCATAAATAACAAGATAAATATCAGTAGACAATTAAAAGATTAAATAGGTAACCAGCTTTCGCTGCATTATTCACCTTCAGTCCAGAGATTTCCAGCATCGTTCAACCCACTTCCTCTAAAAACCCATGGACTCATCCCAGGCTCGGGGCAGAAGTATCTGTAAGTCTGCTTGCTCCTCCTACTAACATGCTTCATGTCAGCACATGAATTAATTGGCCCTTTTTTTTTTTTTTTTTTTACAATAATTTTTATTGAGAAATTTTTAAAGTACAAACAAAAGGATATGTAAGTACACACCCACATTACCAGAGAACAGCAGGAGAATCGTATAATGGTAACAATTCCGTAACCATAACGGGATACATAAGTCATGGACAAAGACAAAAACAACATGTCAACACATAAGGGCTGGAGGGCGACAAGCCGTCTCTCTCTCCTGCCCACTCCAGACTGGGTAATACGGGGGTATAGTGGGAAAGTCAAGTACGAGAGGGAAGGGAGAAGATAAAGGAGGGGGGAAGTGGGAGCAAGGGGATAGGGAAAAGATGGATACCTGTGAGACAAATATAAATACAAATCTACATAGGCATTTGCTTAAGACACATCAAAGAAACAAGACGTAAGAAGACATTTCAATTCTGTTGTAATCGGAACCACTCTGTCCAGGGCCTCCATTGAATATCAAACTTCGCTCTCCTGCCCTCCCTGCTTGCCAACAAGGACTCAAAAGTGAAGGTTGTCTGCGTGATCTCGAGGACCTCCGTTACGTTTGGCACCTTATTAGATTTCCAGCCTCTAGTCACCAGCAGCCTAGCGGCTAGCAAAATGTGAGTGACTACAATTCGGAAATCCTGGGGGAATCCCTCTATTCCTAAGTTCAAAAGCGCCAGCTCGGGGGTGGGGGGGGTCAATATGCCTGTTATACGGGAGATACATCTAAATACACCCCTCCAATAGCTAGTGAGGCCCTTACAGAGCCAGAAAATGTGGAAAATGTTACCCACCTCTCCACAGCCTCTCCAGCAAAGCGAGGATGCTGAGGGGTAAAATTGAGCTATGCGATACGGAGTGAGGTACCACCTCAGGGCTATCTTTTGGGAGAGCTCCCAATGGTTAATACACCTGGAGGCTTTGTATATCAGTTTAAACGAGTATTGCCATTGGTCAGCAGAGAACGTTTTGCCCAAATCTGTTTCCCACTTACGAAAGGGGGGGGGGGGATTCCTTGAACAGTAGTTTATCCTGAAAAAGGTTGTAGAAGAGGGAGATACCCTTAGGGGAGGGGGTCGTTTTAGTGTAGAATTGCCAGATGACATCCTGAAGCAATAAATGGCGTGATTGCAAGGTTTTGAGGAAGTGGGAGGCCTGTGCATGTTTGAAACCATCTGCATGCGTTAAACCATACTCCGCAGCAAGCGTATCAAAGGGCTTGAGCACATTGTAGCAGAATAGGTCTTCAACCCAAGTGATGCCTTTGGCTGCCCAGTTGGAGAAGGAGGTGTATGGTATAACGCACGAAAGAGAGTCAATGGGAATAGGAATAGGCGTACATGCCAAGCGGCGCAGTTCCCTCCAAGCCAACAGCGAGGCCTGGAACGTTAGCGGTAGATGGCGCAGGGCGAGGGGCTGCCAAGTGTCAAGAATCAGGACACTATAGAGATCCTTGGTCGGGCATAGAGCCTGTTTTATGCCACACCATAGGGTGTCAGGGGTAGGAGATATCCAACATCTAAGTTGGGTAAGTATGGCTGCTCTATGATAGTCCCTAATATCAATCAGGCCCATGCCCCCTACAGATCTATGTTTAACCAAAAGGGATCTCGCGCACCTGGGGCGTTTAGTGCCCCAGACGTAGTGGTTAAGGATTTTATTCAGGGCCTGGAGATGGTTACGTTTTAGAGGAATAGGGAGCGTGCGGAAAACGTACAGGATTTGAGGTAGGAGCAACATTTTAAAGGAGGCTAAGCGACCCGACCACGTCAAGTCGACCTTGGCCAGGCGATCAGCCTCCCTGGTGAGTTTGTCAATTAGTGGGGCATAATTAACATCGGCTAATTTGGTTAAGTCTGTCGTAATTTGGATCCCCAAATATTGTATACTAGATGTTGCCCAGGAATACGGGAAAGAAGTTTGCAGATGGGACTGAAGACGAGGGGGGAGATTAAGACCCAGTATGAAAGACTTAGTGTAGTTAATTTTATAGTAGAATACGTGGCTAAACTCTGCAAGAACCCTGTGAGCTTGGGACAAGGAAGAATGAGGTGAAGTCAGAAAGAGGATAATGTCGTCCGCAAACAAACTTATATTGTGGGAACGACCCGACAGCTCGAAGCCCGAGACACCCGAATGGGATCTAATTTTTTCCGCAAGGGGTTCTATGAGGAGGTTGAATATGGAGGGAGACAGGGGGCACCCCTGTCTGGTGCCATTGGTAATGTGGAAGGTGGAGGAGAGCATGCCCGAGGTGTAAACCTGCGCACAAGGCGAGGAGTAAAGCGCTAAAATTGCCGATAGGATGGGGCCAGTGAACCCAAATTTCTCCAGGACTCTGGTCATGTAACCCCAATGCACCCTGTCGAACGCCTTCTCTGCGTCCAAAGAGAGGAGCAGAGAAGGCGTCCGAGAGGTCCCGGCATGGTGCACCAACCCAAGTACTCTTCTGGTTGCGCCCGATGACTGTCTACCCGAAGTGAACCCCGTCTGGTCTGGGTTGATTAAGGAAGGTAGAATAGGGAGCAGTCTATATGCTAAAATCTTGGCATAGAGTTTCACGTCTGTATTTAACAGAGATATGGGTCGGAAGTTAGCAGGTGTGGTAGGTACCTTCCCTGGTTTTGGAATGGTTACAATAAAAGCATTAAGCATTTCACTCGGGAAAGAGGCAGAGAGCATTGCTTCAGAGAACACATCGCCCAGCACCGGGGCTAGGAGGGGGCCGAAGGCCCTGTAATAAGCATTAGGGAGTCCGTCCGGGCCCGGGGACTTCCCAGTAGGGAGAGTCTTAATTGCCCGTAAGATCTCAGGCTCCGTAATCGGCCTATTGAGGGAATCTAGTTGGGATTGAGACAAGGCAGGCAGCGCTAGCTCAGCCAGGAAGGAGCGGATGGCCTCCTCCGCAGGTTGAGGGGTGGAGGGATCCTCTCGGAGATTATAAAGGGAGAAATAGAACTCTGCAAAAGAGTCCGCTATATCCTGAGGGTTATATATTTTACTTTTGTCTGAATGTTTAACAAGAAAGGGGATAGTAGCTTTTGTCCTGCGACTTTTCAGTCGCTGAGCCAGAAGCTTACCCGCCCTGTTACCGGAAGCATAGTGGGACAATTTAAGGGATTGGACATGTTTGTCGTAGCGTTCAAGAAGCAGTCTCCTGAGGTCCGAACGCAGCCCAAATAGTTTGGCCGCGGTTAGGGCGTCGGGAGCCTGCCTGTTCTGTGACTCAAGAGAGCGAATTTCAGCAAGTATGGAATCTAGTTTCTGTGCCCTCTGCCTCTTTACCCGTGCACTAAGTTGGATTAGAAGGCCTCTAACATATGCCTTATGAGCACACCAGACAGAGAACGGACTGGAGACAGAGCCTGAATTTACAGTGAGAAATTACTTCAGCAGAGTGGAGAGGTAGGCCACATGGGACGGTTGCTGAAGCACATAGGAGTCCGCCCTCCACACAAAGGGCGAGGAGACCGGGGCCCCTCCGTCCACCACCACCGACACCGGGGCGTGGTCAGACCAAGTGATGTCGTGGATGGCGGACGAGGATACCCTTTGCAGTAACACTTTGTCAACCAATATCAAGTCAATACGTGAATAGGAGTTATGTCTGGAGGAGTGGAAAGAGTAGTCCCTTTCGGATGAATGTTGACATCTCCAGACATCAAACACATCTTAAGCTTGTAACAGGGAATGTAAGGTAGGCATGGAGCGTTTGGCTCTAGAGGTGGTGTCCATCTCAAAGTCAACCGTCAAGTTGAAGTCCCCACATATAACCAGCGCGCCTTTCCGTATCTTGTTGATTTTGCAGAAAAGTTTCCTCAGGAAACGGAGCTGGTGGGTGTTGGGCGCATAGAGGTTGACCAGTGTGTACAATTTGTTGTTAAAGGAGCCAATTAGAACCAAGAACCTGCCGTCAGGATCGGCCAGTGAGTGCTGGAGGGAAAAATTAACAGTGTCCTTGATAGCGATGAGAACCCCTTTTTGCTTTTTGGGGGCGGGAGCCTGGAAGATGTGGGGGAATCTAATGTGAGAGAAGGGAGGTGCCCCTGACACCATCAGGTGTGTCTCCTGAAGGCAAAGGATGTCCGAATGCAGCTTCAGTGCCTCTCTCCACACAGAAGCCCGTTTGACCGGGTGGTTCAGGCCTCGGACATTAAAGGAGGTAACTATCAGCGCCATAATTGGTCAAGCAGGAAAGTGAAAACAGTACCTTGTGACACCACGGCGGGTCCTCCGTGTCCAGCCAGGTCCAGGAGGCAGGTGTAGGCAATGGTTGGAGCGTCTTCATTGAAAACAGAGCAGGATCCATCTCAAGGGAAACAAGGAAGTGGGGAAAAGACATGAGAACTGAAAGAAGTAAGGTCGTAACATAAACAAAAAACGATGAGCATAAAAAGGGAGATCCCGGCCGGGATCCGGATGCAGGGTAGCTGCACATATTTCAAGGAGGGGAAGTTCGTGGTAAGGAGCTCCAGTGGGGTCAGAGAATCAAGTAGTGCACTGAGTAACAGAACACCTGAGGCACAAGGGCTTTAAGATTTCTTCTTGTTATTGCGTTTACGCGACACCAGTGTCCAGTCGTCACGGGACTGAGCTCTAGGAGAGGAGGAGGTAGGACCTGTTTCACGTGGGGGATGCTCAGGGAGAATGTCCCATTTGCGCAGGAGTGCAAGTCCCTCTTCTAGGGTCCCGACTACATTAGAAGTACCGTCCTTGGTTATAATAAGCTTGGTTGGTTGGCCCCACTTATAGGTGATGTTGTGGTTACGGAGCGCTTTCGTCACTGGGATAAGGGACCTGCGTCTCTGCATAGTGTGCTGCGAGAGATCTGCATACACTTGTAGATTGGCGAATCGATCAGATGAGTGGGGATTTTTGCGGAAAGCCAGCATAAATTGGTCCTTAACATGGTAGAAATGTACCCGCATCAGGACGTCTCTAGGAATATTCTCCGGAAGATGGGCAGGTTTGGGCAGACGGTGTATCCGGTCAACTATCAGCTCAGATTCAGGTATGGAAGGCAGAAGTGACCCCAGAAGCTCACAGGCGTATTGCTGGAGCTGGGCAGGTAGGACAGTCTCAGGGACCCCCCGTAATTTGACGTTGTTCCGACGAGATCTATCTTCGAGATCTGCGACTTTAGCCCTGAGCCATGCGACTTCATCTGCCTGGTCATTGTGGGAGTCCACCAGGGAATTGTAGGAGGAAGCATATTCTCCCATTTTCCTTTCAACATGGTCTACTCTGCCCCCTAGTTCCCCTATCTCCGTCTTGAAGCTTCTCATGCACTCCATCATGTCTGAGTGTAGTGAGCTCCACAGGGAGACCAGCATGTCTTTTAGGGTAGTGTCAGAGACCGGAAGATTGGAGGTAGGAAAGGTGTTTATGGGAGCTGAGAGCTCACGTGTGTCTTCCATGGACCCCTGCAGTGCACTGACCTGAGAGCTGTGCGGCTCAGCCGACAGACGGGGTTTCGATTTAACCGGGCTGCAGGAGAGCGGGGTGGATGCCTCTGGGGAGCGGCGCTGCGTCCCAGCCCTCGATCCCGGGCTCGGTGTTGAAACGGAGGAGCCTGCTCCTGAGGCCGGAGATCTGCCGTCGGCGCCATCTTGGATCACGCTGCTAGGCCTGGGGGAGAAAAAGTCCTCCAGTTTCGCCGGATGAACGGCGTTTTTCCGTTTTTTTGTCATCCCCGGGAGACGTGCGGGTTAGTAGCTTGCCTCACGGGTGGATTATAGAAGCCCTCGGTGCCTCAGGGAGCCGATATCCCTAACGCTGAAGCGGAGCTCCTGACTCAGGCGTCCATACAGCCGCGCGGTAGCCACGCCCCCCTAATTGGCCCTTTTTACTGTCACCAGGTCAAATCCAGGTATGACATGTTTTGAAATGAAAAATTAACAAAGCATATCCTCACATATATTGGCGGCTGGTGCTAAAAAACAATGTTGGGGGGTGGGGGGTGGGGGTTACAAACAAATTGAAATACAAATTGAAAAAGAAAAACATCAATTGCAGCCACTGCGCCATCAAACACAGCCACTGTGCCATCAAACGCAGCCACTGTGCCATCAAACGCAGCCACTGTGCCCATCAAACACAGCCACTGTGCCATCAAACACAGCCACTGTGCCCATCAAACGCAGCCACTGTGCCATCAAACGCAGCCACTGTGCCATCAAACGCAGCCACTGTGCCCATCAAACGCAGCCACTGTGCCATCAAACGCAGCCACTGTGCCCATCAAATGCAGCCACTGTGCCCATCAAACACTGCCACTGTGCCCACCAATTGCAGCCACTGTGCCCATCAAACACTGCCACTGTGCCCACCAATTGCAGCCACTGTGCCCTCAAACACTGCCATTGACATTGCGCCATCAATTGCAGCCACTGTGCCATCAATTGCAGCCACTATGTCATTAAATGCTGCCACTGTGCCCAATTCTGCCAGTGTGTCCACTCGCCCACTCGCCGTCTGCCCAGCACTTACCCTGTCTTGGTGGGAGTGGAAGGTGAAAGCGACGAGCGGGGACCTTTATGCGACTCCTGCACTTTTTCTCCCGTCATCTCCTCCAGTCAGGCATCCAATAGTGGCACCTGTTGTTTCAGCCAATCAGGTGACAGGTAACCAGACCTGAGCAACCTGATTGGCTGAGAAGCAGGTCAGTGTTAGGAAAGCGATTTTATTTGATTTCCTAACACAACACTGAGTAATCGGCGAACGCTGTTTACCCTTTTGAAAGCCTATTAGAGCCCATGGCCTATGGCTCTAATCAGGAGCTTCCAAAGAAACCCTGCAATGCATGAATCTATCTATGTGAGAGAAAGAGTGACAGGAGGGGGGGGAGCGCTCCTGTACCCTTTATGTACTCACCACTATTGCTCACATACAGTAGTTGAATATGAAGACTGTAAGAAAGAAAGAGAAAAGCGCCTCTGAGTATTCTGGGCCAGATTCAGGTACAATTGCCCTGGCGCAGAGTATCAGAGATACACTACGCCGCCGTATTTTACCTGGCTCTAAGACTAATTCAGGTAGATTTCGGCCTGTAAGGTACGGCGGCGTAGTGTATTTCTCGCAGCGGAATCGAAATACGCGATTAGGGGGCGTGAAGCATTTAAACTAGGCGCATGCTCCGTTCAGAAATTTCCCGCCGTGCATTGCGCGAAATTACGTCGTTACGTCAGTTTTTTTTGAGTAGCGTCGTTTACGTACATTACTATTCCCGGACGACTTACGCAAAAACAAAAAAAAAAATTGAAATTCGATGCGGGAACGACGGCCATACTTAACATGGGCTGTCTAACTATAGACCAGATTTTTGCTTCCCTAACTTTACGCAGCAAAAAGATGACTACAGATGCCGTAAGAGAATGAGATGGACGATCGTAACTTCGTGGATCGCCGGAAAAAGCTAATTTGCATACCCCGACGCGGAAAATTACGCAAACTCCACCCAACGGGCGGAAAAAGATTGCAGCGTAGATCCGATGGCGTACGAAGATGTAAGCCTGTCGGATCGAAGCCCGAAGCCGTCGTATCATGGTTTGTGGATTCAAACTAATGATACGACACGGGTAATTTGAAATTACTCCGGTCTATTAGGAGATACACCGGAGTAATGGCTCTGTGAATCTGGCCCTCTGTGTTTAATGTTTACAAAAAATAGCACTTACATTACAAGAAGCAATGTTGAAGTCCGGGAAGCTGGTGTAGTACTGTCGCTGACGACTCGTTGAGCCAGGCTAGGGAGATATCATCATCTTAACCAAACAGCAGCAGCAGCCGCTCAGAGCCAGGAGGAACCGACTGTACCCGTGAGGAGGTAGATGCCGCTAGACCGGAGTATCGTGTGATGTCAGCTGGACGGGGGCCGAAGAGGACAACGACGCGTTACAGAGCGTGCGCGAGTCAGGAGGAAAGGCAAGTATAAAAGCAAGTCATGTGGTAAGTCACCAACCAATTAGAGGACAGGACAAAAGATCAAACGGGGCACAATAATAAAAGGGCTACAAGTGTTAAAAAACAATGATCGTGGGCTACCGTAATTAACAGTAACCAAATAGGACATGTTTATACAAACATACACAGGAAAAAAATATAATAATAAGAGAAAGAAATGTATATATACACATATACATACATACACATATATACAAATATACATATATATATATACGCATACACACAAGAACCTTCCAAATGTAGGAGAGATAAATTATTTCATTTTCCTCCCCCTCCCCCCATAAATAAATGTATAGCAAATCAAATCCCCATATTAATCTCAAGGTAAATTCTAATGACTTTGGCGGGGGATAGAAAAGTTGGGGGACGGTGAAGAAAAAGGGGAAAAAGAAAAAAAAAGGCGAGGGGAAAGGGGAAGGGAAAAGGAGGGGAAGAAAAAGAGGGGGAGCATTTAAAAAGTATTTATTCATGCGTCCAAAAATAAAAAATCAAACTTTATTCTAACTGGACCCTTTATTAGCATCTTGTGGTCATTTATTTTCCATGCTCCATACTTCATTATACCACATATCTTTCACAGTCAATACCCAGCTGGGGGTAACACCACATTTATTTTGAATCCACTTTGGATTCCCCCGTCAACACTCTTTTATCAGAACAGCACATTTAACTATTGGCAACACAAAATAGTTCTTCTCTTAGGCCGCGTATACACGATCAAATCTGTCTGCTGGAAACGGTCTGCCAGACCGTTTCAGCAGACAGATTCAATCGTGTGTACGGGCGGACAGACAGATTTGGCCAGCCGACAGATTTTAAAGCATGCTTTAGACATATCTGCTCGCACATGCGTCGAATGGATTCGACGCATGCGCGGAAGTGTTTTACTTCCTGGTGCGGTGACGTGGCGGCGTCAACGTCACCGCCACGTCACCGCGCTGTCTGCCGGTGGGGATTTTGGTTTGATCGTGTGTACATGATCAAACCAATACATCCCAGCAGACAAATCTGTTCAAATCAGTCTGCCAGACCGATTTGAACAGATGTATTTGGTCGTGTGTACGCGGCCTTACACTACAGTCTCTCACTGAAGATTTCTATTTACTGAGCTCCCAGTCTCTCCTCGTTTAAATATTTTATTGAAGATTGCACAATATAATACATTTTATATATAACTTTTATCTTTTCTACTTTTCGTCGGATATTCAATGTGTAAAAGCAAATATAAAACAAGTATAAGACAAGAACTTTTTGTCAAAAATAAATAAATATAATATATAAAATAGAATAATAATGAAATAAGATAATTTAAGGAGTACCAATTGTGTACTTATAAATTATAGTATAATTTTAAACATGCAAAGGGTAAGATAAATCAGATTAAATAAACAAACTGTCAGGGGACAGTTGAGATCGGCTTATAGCATAACAGGGGCCAAGATCCGGCTAGGTGGCTTGGCGTGTCCTGAAGTGAAGAGAAAGGTCATCAACTGTCTAGAATGCAGGTATGAAAAACAAACAGAATCCACAAGTGGTAGAATCATAAAAACTTGTATTGTTTGTCGTGTGAGTATATCTAATCAAGTAAATAGTAATGTATTATGTAAATCTGTATATTTGCCTAATTCATAGAAAAAAAAATGGGGGGGCAGAAATGGGGAATACTCCAGAGGGTGATGACAATAATGTGATTATATTGGAATAGGAGGTGATCTAAGGTTTGTATTTAAGTCAAAATTAATGTAAGGTCAAAGCCATGCAGTAAGTGATGATTTATCAATGGGCTCCATGTTTCGAATTTGGAAATTTTGTCCAGATAAATCGCTTCTGTTTTGGCGTGATTCATTGCCTGGTTAATTCTATGTTTGGCCGCTACAATACATAAAGTGGAAGTTTTTCATGCTGCAGCAATTGATTGCTTTGCAGCTGTTGTTACATATAACAGAAGTTTAATTTGTCGAATAGTAATGTTTTGGGGTTTACTGTTCAATAGGGCTACTGTTGGATCTGGTAATAGGGTAGTGTTAAACATGGTGGATAGTAGATCAAATATTTTTTTTTTCCAGAAGATGAGAACAATAGGGCAGGTCCACCAAATGTGTAGGTGTGTACCTATATCTGTGCAACCTCTAAAGCATTGAGAAGGATATTGTGGGTGAAATTTAGCAACCCTAGCTGGAACTAAGTACCATCTTGTTAGAACTTTGTAATTCGTTTCTAGAGAGGCGATGTTGGGTGTAGCAGAGTTTGTTGCTTTCCATATTTGAGGCCAATCCAAGTCTCCAGGTTGGAGATTCAAGTCAGATTCCCATTTTGATGTATATGATGAAGCATTCTCAGAGATGGGAGACAGTAGTTGTTTGTATAAGTCTGAGATTAAGCCTCGTCTGTGTGGGTCAGAAATACAGGTTTGTTCGAAGAGGGTGTAGCTGTCAGTGAATATTTTCTGGGGATTGTTTAGTTGTATAAAGTTCTTTATTTGTAGATATCTGAAGGTTTCTGTATTGGGTATATCATAGGTTTCACTAAGTTTGGGGAAGGGGATAATAGCGCTGTATTCGATAAATTGTTGCATTCATGTTATCCCTTTGTTAGACCAAGTTGAAAAGGAGGATGGGGAAGTCCAGGCAGGATAAAAATCAGGGTTATGTAGAAAGGAGAGAAGGGGATTGTATAGGGATTGTAGTCAAAATGGGATTTAAGTCTGTCCCATATAGCCAAGCTATGTTTGGTGATAGGATTTGAAATTTTTCGGCGAAGGGAAGGAGAAAGCCATAAGATATTTGCCAAAGAAAGAGGGTCACACTCAGCCGATTCAATCGACACCCATAGTGGTATTTCTTTGGAGGCGTGATATTTAGGGAGTTGGACCAGTTGAGCAGCGTAGTAATATTTGCTAAAATTAGGCATGCTCAATCCACCGTGTGTTCGGGGAGTGAATAGGGTATTTTGTGACAGGTGTGGTTTGACTTTACCATATACGAATTGATTTACTTTGTGTTGCAGAATACAAACTGGGAGGTTTCTGAAAAGATATAAGATTTTGGGCAAAATAGTCATTTAAGTGACAGTTATCCTACCCAACCAGACTAATGGTAGTGAGGACCAGTTCTTCATTAACGAGGTAAGCAAAGGTGGGTAGTTTGCTTGATATAGATTAGCCGGATGGGCTGTCAGAGAGATACCTAGGTAAGTAATATGTGTATTTGACCAATTAAAAGGAAGAGAGTCTTGTAGTTCTGTCAGTGATTCTGAAGGAAGAGAAATATTCAAAGCTTTGGATTTTTGTGGGTTTATTTTCAGCCCTGAAATCGTGCAGAATTTACTAAACGTGTCAATTAGGTTTGGTGCTGATATTAAGGGAGATGTGAGACAGATCAAGTTGTCATCAGCGAACATCCATAATTTATGTTGATATCCGCCCAATTCTAGACCTTTAATGTTGATGTTTGTACATATCATTTGTGCAAAGGGTTCGATCGCAAGGGCGAAAAGGAGTGGGGATAAAGGGCAGCCCTGCCTGGTTCCTTTTTCTATTTTTAAGGGTTCAGAGCGGAATCCTGAACATAAAACATACGCTTTTGGATTATCATATAGTGATAATATCCATTGTAAAAAAATGTGTTCCAAAGCCCCATTTTTGGAGAATAGATTTTAGATAATACCAGGATAGACTGTCAAATGCTTTTTGTATATTGATAGAGAGGAAACAGGCAGGGATGCGGCGGGTACGTGCCATATGTGCAAAGAGGGTTGCTCTCCTTATAGTATCTCCTGTGTGTCTAGAACGAATGAAGTCTTTGGGCCAGATCCACAAAGGAATTACGCCGGTGTATCTATAGATACACACCGGCGTAATTCGAATTTCCCGCCGGCGTGTCATTGTTTTCTATCCAGAAAACAAGATACGCCGAACTTACGCTAAGTAACGACTTGCGTAAGTTTCTTACACGTCGTATCTTAGATGCATATTTACGCCGGACGCTTGGGGCGCGTCCGTGTTAAATATGCAAATGAGGTAGATACGGCGATCCACGAACGTAAGTACACCGGCGCAGCGTTTTTACGTTGTTTGCGTAAGCGTCGGTCCGGCGTAAAGTTACCCCTGCTGTACCCAGGTGTACGTAATGTTAAGTATGGACGTCGGGCCAGCGTCAAATTTTTCGTCGTTCACGTCGTTTGCATAAACCGTTTCGCGAATAGGGATTTGCGTACGTTACGTTCACGTCGTTTTTATTGATGTTTTGCAACGTGATTTCGAGCATGCGCACTAGGATACGTCCAAGGCCGGCGCATGCGCAGTTAAAACATAGCGTCGTTTGCGTCAGGTCATTCATAATTATAATAAAACACGCCCCCCACTAGTTAATTTGAATTACACCCGCGTACGCCAGCCCATTTACGCTACGCCGCCGTAAGTTACAGCGGCATTTCTTTGTGGATAAGGAGTGTAAATGGGATACGCCGCGCGGGCGTCCCATCTTTGTGGATCTGGCCCTTTATTTATACGTTTTCCTATTATTGGATTAAGTCTATTTAAGTCTATTTGACAGAACTTTAGCTAGTATTTTAACCACTTGCTTACTGGGCACGTATACCCCCTTCCTGACCAGGTGAAATTTCAGCTTCCGGCATTGCGTCGCTTTAACTGACAATTGCGTGGTCGTGCGACGTGGCTCCTAAACAAAATTGGCGTCCTTTTTTCCCCACAAATAGAGCTTTCTTTTGGTGGTATTTGATCACCTTCTGCAGTTTTTATATTTTGTGCTATAAACAAAAAAAGAGCAACAGTTTTGAAAAAAAAAATCAATAATTTTTTCTTTTAAAAAAACTTTTTTTTCTCAGACTAGGCCGATACGTATTCTTCTACGTATTTTTGGTAAAAAAAAATGCAGTAAGCGACTGGTTTGCGCAAAAGTTATAGCGCTTACAAAATAGGGGACAGAATTATTATTAATTTGTATTATTTTTATTTTACTAGTAATGGTGGCGATCTGCGATTTTTATTGGGACTGCGACATTATGGCAGACACATCGGACACTTTTGACACATTTTTGGCGCCATTCACATTTATACAGCGATCGTTGCTATAAATATGCACTAATTACTGTATAAATGTGACTGGCATTGAAGGGGTTAACACTATGGGGTGAGGAAGGGGTTAAATGTGTACCCTGCATTGTGTTCCAACTGTGGGGGAGGGGGGGGGTGACTGGGGAAGGTGACCGATCTGTGTCCCTATGTACAAGGGACACAGATCGGTCTCCTCTCTCCCTGACAGGACGTGGATCTGTGTGTTTACATACACAGATCCACGTCCATGTCTGTGTACCATCGATCGCCATAGCTTGGCGGACATCGCGGCCGCCAGGCACACGCATCGGCATCTCAGGGATGCAGCGGGTACGTGCGCGCCCCCAGTGGCCTGGGGGAGCGGAGGCCGTCTAAGGATGGCCTCCCAGAGAATTAGAGCCACCCTGCAGCTGTACAAAGTCTAAATATTGGACTAAATAGGTCTATAATTGGACCAGGATGTGTCATCAGAGTTTGGTTTTGGTATCATTGATATAGAAGCTAGGGATGAGCTTCAAGTTCGAGTTGAACTCATGTTCGACTCAAACATTACCTGTTCGCCGAACAGCAAACTATTTGGGGAGTTCGTGTGAACTTTAGAACCTTATTAAAATCTATGGGACTCGAACGTTAGAAAACTAAAGTGCTAATTTTAAAGGCTAATATGCAAGTTATTGGAATAAAAAGTGTTTGGGGACCTGGATTCTGCCCCAGGGGACATGTATCAATGCAAAAAAAGTTTTAAAAACTGCAGTTTTTTGGCAGCGGTGATTTTAATAATTCCTTTAAGTGAAACAATAACAGTGAAATATTCCTTTAAATTTCGTACGTGGGGGGGGGTGTATAATATGCCTGTAAAGTAGTGATTGTTTCCCATGTTTAGAACTGTCCCTGCACAAAGTGTCATTTCTGAAGGAAAAAAAGTAATTTAAAATCACTCGCGGCTATAATGAATTGTCGGCTCCCGGCAATACAGAGAAAAGTCATTCATAAAAAAAAATGTGTGGGGGTCCACGGCATTTTTTTTTTTTAATTTGGGGTGGAGTTCCCCTTAAAATCCATACCAGACCTGAAGGGTCTGGAATGGATATTTGGTGGGAACCCCACATAATTTTTTTTCAATTTGACGCAGGGTTCCCCTTAATATCTATACCAGACCCTAAGGCAGCGTACACACGGGGAGACATGTCCGCTGAAACATGTCCGACGGACCATTTCCAGCGGACATGTCTCCTCGGATTTTGGTCCGATGGCGTGTACACACCATCGGACGAAAATCCCCTCGGACTGAGGACGCGGTGACGTGGCAGTGACGTTTGTCCGCTGGAAAAACCTGTCCGCTAGGTCGTACACACGATCGGGTATGTCCACTGAAACTGGTCGGCGGACCAGTTTCAGCGGACATGTTCGATTGTGTGTACGCGGCCTTAGGTGAGTGACTTTAAATGACTTTTTTCCTTCAGAAATTACATTTTGTGCAGGGACAGTTCTATACACAGGAAACAAGCGCTACTTTACAGGCATACTATACACCCCCCTAGGTACGAAATATAAAGGAATATTTCAATTTTATTGTTTCACTTTAAGCATTTTTTAAATCACTGCTCCTGAAAAAACGTCAGTTTTTTAAAACTTTTTTTGTATTGATACATGTCCCCTGGGGCAGGACCCAGGTGCCCAAACACTCCCCTGGGGCAGGACCCGGGTCCCCAAACACTTTTTAGGACAATAACTTGCATATTAGCCTTTAAAATTTGTACTTTAGATTTCAAATGTTCGAGTCCCATAGACTTTAACAGGGTTCTAAAGTTCACACAAACTTTTGGTCTGTTCGCAGGTTCTGGTGCGAACCGAACCCAGGGGTGTTCGGCTCACCCCTAATAGAAGCTAGCAGGGATTCTGGATTAAAAGAATGCCCTGAGAGGAGAGAATTAAAAGTTAGAAGGGGGAGAAGTAATGTAGAGTATCTTTTGTAATAAGTGGCTGAAAAGCCATCTGGGCCAGGGCGTTTATGTATTTTCAAGGTTTTTATAGCTGATAGTGTTTCTGTTGTAATGGACTTTTCAAGAGAGTCATGTTGATGAGAGTTGACAGAGCATAGTTGGATATTTGATAAAAAGGAGGTTAGTTTAGTTTGATTACATTTACTATTTTCAGTGGATTGCTAGAATAGTTATTTTTTGTAATTTGTAACCGAATTGGTTTCCTGATGTGATCTGCTTTACATACAGTCAAGGCTAAAAAGGTTGTAGGTTTGTTCGCTTTCATGTATAATGTATGTTTAGATTTCCTAAGGATTTTTTCTGCCGAATCCGTTAAAAAGACATCTAATTCCAACTTAGCTTTTTCATATGTCAATTTGTTACTTAGGAAAGGGGATGTTTGAAAGTCTTCCGAAGCTTTGTAAAATGTCTCTTCTAATTGTGTTTGGGTAATTTTGTTTGTTTTTTGAGATAGGTTGATTGGCTAAGGCAAACTCCTCTTATTGTAGTGTCAATGGGTTTATTTCAGGCAAAGAATTGATTGTAGTATAATCTTAAATGGCATTTTCAGTAGTTTGTCTATAGGTAGAGGAAGCTAAAGGATTGTCATTTATATTCCAAGTGTGATAGTTGGGTTTAGGGACAAGGGAGGAGAAGGTGGTAATAATTGCATCATGGTTTGACCAGGTACATGGGGTGATTAGTGAGTGAAGAATAAGTTGTGCGGAATTAATATTGGTAAATAAATGATCAATTCGAGAGAATGTTTGTGGGGGGTAAGAATAATGGGTATATTGTCTTTTACTAGGGTGTTGTTCACGCCAAGTATCTAAAAGTGAATGTTGGTTGAGAAGGTGTTGGTATGTGGGACGTAGAAGGTGTAGGGGATTTATCCAAGAAAGGATAAATCACTTGATTTGAGTCACAACACATTATAAGCATCCCTTTTTTATGTGTGTCTACAACAGTAAACAGATGTGGAAGAAAAGAAAGAGGATTCTTGTTTGGTGCATAATAAGTTACAATGGTTATTTCAGCATCCAGCAGTAAACCTTTAAGTAGCAAGTATCGACCTTCTGGGTCTGCTATCTCAGCATGAAGGGTACATGGAGTAGTGTGATGGAACGCTATCATGACACCTCTTTGTTTTGTAGAGGCTGAGGCTTTAAATATTTGGGAATATCGACGGTGGCAACATTTAAGGGATGAGTGAGTAGTAAAATGGGTCTCTTGTAAGCACACAACATGTGCTGAAATAGAGGAGAAAAATTGAAAGGCTTTTGTTCTTTTTGGGGGGGGGGGGGGGGGGGAGTTGAGACCCTGCACATTAATTGTAAGTACATTTAGTGAGGTCATGTTCAAAAATCAAAGTGGTACAAGAGAATATACAGTATGTTAGGAGATTATATAAATACTCTGGAGATCAGCATGACAAAAAAAGGGGGAGGGGGAGACGGGGAGTAAGGGTTAAATATAGGTCTGATAGAGATTCAAGGGGGTGGTGGTACAAATTAAAACCTAAGTTTTATGAACAAGAGAAGTTTCTATATAGAAAGTATTAAATTTTGCTCCGAAATGGAGCTAGTATCCAATGTGTGGTATCAATTACCACATAATGGGTACTGTGACGTCCAAAGGATGTCTGGTATATTATACCAGGCACATAAGGATCGAGTGTGAGGTGCAGTGGACTGTCTATGAGAACCTAGCAACCTATAAAACTTTGTAAAAAACACATAGAACTGAACAAGTTTTAAAGGTATAAAAGTAAATAAAACAATAACGTATTTAGATATTCCTTAAGATCAATAGGATATTAGAAAGTTAGTATCCCTCATCTGAATCAGGGTTATTTAAATAACACGTACAAATCATGTATAACTAGTGGGAGTCTTATAATGACATAGGGGATTTATCAAAAAAAAAACTCAGACTCTCATGCGTTAGGTCATACATTTGAAGACAATACAGAGAGAGAGTCATAAGATCATTATAGTTGTGTACTACATGGAGCCCAGACTCATCAATATGTACAGCATAACTATAAGTTAATTTTTATAACAATTTGGGGATTAATCTTATATAGAACTAGAACTTTAAGGGGAATCTACTAATGAGGAGATCTACTGAGACAGAGAAATATTCTATCTCAGAGGTCATTATAACAAACATAGAGTCAATTATATATGATTGTACAATTTATATCACCAATCAGATGAGATTCAGTCCATTTGTTCTGCAGTAACTTGCTGGGGGGATATAAAGCGGCTCCTCTTATGAGTGGTGGAATGAGTTTGAAGAGTTGAAATGGCATGTTGCTCTGAGGGAGATCCTGAGGCTGCTCTGCATTTAGAGCCTTCTGATGTATTTTCAGGAACGGAAAGACGAAGTTCATGAATTGTGGAATTAAGGTCTTTAGCAGATTTGCAGGTATAGGAGGTGCCTTTATATGAAAAACGAAGAGCAAAGGGGAAGCCCAATCGGTAAGAAATGTGGTTGTATTGAAAGATTTGTATTTGTGGTTTCATCATCTTTCTTTTGGTTAGGGTTTGCTGTGAAAGGTCTTGGAAAACCTGATATCTGTGTCCCCGGAAGATCAAAGCATCTTTATTGCGGGCTGCTTCCAGAAGTTGTTCTTTAGTTTTGAAATAATGAAGTTTAATGATAATGTCTCTTGGGGGACCATCTTCTTTTCTGGGAGCTAGTGACCTGTGGATCCTATCCATTTCCAAGCGTTCTTCAGGAATTGCAGGAGCTAGTTCATGTAATAGTGTAGTAATGGCGGGAAAGAGATCTGTTATATATTCTGGTACACAACGGATTCGCAGATTAGACCTTCTAGCTCTGTTTTCATATTCTTCCAAGCGATTATTAAGGGAAATATTGTCTTCCTTAAGTAGTTCCAATTCATCATTATAATTTGCAGTTATTTCATCTATTTCTTCCATTCTTTGTTCCAGTACAGATGTTCGTCTTCCCACCTCACAAATTTCTTGTGTCAGTTTTTCTGTAATGGTATCTGAGGTGTTTTGCAGTGCCCTTTGTAGGACTCTTTCAAATTGGGAGATAAGGTCTGAATTGGGTGAAGTACCCTGTAGAATATTCGGGTTCAAACTGAGGTCAAATTCAGTTTCAGGCTCAATATCATAAGTTGTCTGAGTTTTACTCAGTTTCTGTGAGTGACATAATGATGAGCAGGGGGAAGATGCTGCAGCCATTTTACTTACAGCTCTCCTCAGCGCTTCAGGGACTTTTGCTGGTTTAAGTTGTGATTTTTTTATGCTGTAGATCAGTATTTCCCAACTCCAGTCCTCAAGGCACACCAACAGGTCATGTTTTCAGGATTTCCAATATTTTGCACAGGTGATTCGATCAGTTTCACTGCCTTAGTAATCACCACAGCTGTTTCAATTGAGGGAAATCCTGAAAACATGACCTGTTGGTGTGCCTTGAGGACTGGAGTTGGGAAACACTGCTGTAGATCATATGAGCCTGAGAGTAATGTCTATCTGTCGGTTACCGTTTCAATGTAGAAAGCGTCTTCAACTTGTACTATTTCGGTTGCTAAGTCTCAAAAGGTGTGGAACACTAGGTGGAAATTACCAGCCTCACGCATGCACCTCCAGCTCCCAGTCTCTCACTAGACCTCTGGATCAAATTGCCACTGAATATCCTGAGCTCCTCCAGAGCTAGCACGCTGTATACTCCTAAATACTCCTAAAGCGCCACTCCGACTATCCCATACCTCCCAACTTTCTAAGATGGGAAGGAGGGACACCTATCAGAAAAAGTATGCAGGCATAGGACACACCCCTGGCCACACCACCTTGAAGAGGGACATTGCTCCCAATCAGGGACAGTCCCTCCAAATGAGGCACAGTTGGGAGGTATGGCTATCCTGCTGGGTCCCTATCTTGGCACTCGATGCTCCTCAAGCGTCACCCCTGCTGAGATGCTGGGTCCCTGGCTTGACACCTGCTGAAGTTTACTGTCCCCGGCTGGTGAGAACACTGCTCTGGTACTGGCTCCAGCTTACTCACTGTAGCCTCTGATAACAAGGTGGATGATCCCTTCTACCTCCTACCACAACTGGTTCCCCGTCTGTCTGAACCTTTGTGTAGCACTACCCCCGAAGGAGCTGCTGGTTTAGATTTGGGCCTGCCTTTACCTTACTATTCCATATGCTCGCTTCAGGGGTTGTCCTTAAAAAGTTATCCATAAGATTGTCTGCACCAAGGGGTAAAGGGACAGGGTAAGACTCAGGTACTTTCGCTTTGCGGGTCATGGGTACCACTTAGATCCAGAGGATTAACACAGCTCCACACTGGATTTTAGCAACCACCAGATAGGCCCACTCTCACTGGCCTAGCAGCTGATGCGAAGCTCGACAAAGTCTCTGCCACAGACTTGATGAGTATTACCAGGCCATCCCACTATCTTCTGCTACAAACTCTTGTAACCGACTGCACACTCAATATAGTTCCAACAAAAGTTACACGACTCACGGTGTCGGCAGCACAGTGAGGTAAATCCGCCAGGGTACGTCCATCGATTGAATCCCACTGGTTCAGCTTCCTTCCATAGACAAGGTAGCAAAGGACCATCTCTGGCTCAGTAGGCCCAAGAAGGGTTTCTGTTAGAGAGTCTGTTATAAAGACCCCCAGACATACTACAGGCATGATACAGGAGATGGTCGGAGACCACAGACATAGTATAGGAGGCGGTCAGAGACTGCAGACTTAGTACAGGAGACAGTCAGAGACTGCAGACATAATACAGGAGTCAGGAGATGGTCAGAGACTACAGACACAGTACAGGAGATGATCAGAGACTGCAGAGATAGTACAGGAGATGGTCAGAGACTGCAGGCATAGTAAAGGAGATGGTCAGAGACTGCAGACGTAGTACAGGAGATGGTCAGAGTCTGCAGACATAGTACAGGAGATGATCAGAGACTGCAGACGTAGTACAAGAGATGGTCAGAGACTGCAGACATAGTGCAGGAGATGGTCAGAGACTGCAGGCATAGTAAAGCAGATAGTCAGAGACTGCAGATGTAATACAGGAGATGGTCAGAGACTACATACATAGTACAGGAGGTGGTCAGATACACATCAGTTCTGGACTGACACATACCTATGCTAAAAACACTAGTTCTGACAAAACAAGGAGAGAAGGAGGGAGAGGAGAACTCTGCCACTTTGGCGCCCCCACCTCTGCAGGGTGCACAGCACCCTGTTCAACCTGCCTAGGATCGGCCCTGCCCCACCCATCCATCGTCTGACCTTGCTACACCCCTGTCAATCTAATGCCACCAGCAAGCGTCTCCTGGTGACATAAGAGAGAAGTATTAGCCAGGATGATTAAACAGGCTGTAAACCTTTGTGTTTTTTCACTTTAATGCATCCTATGCATTAATTTGAAAAAACACCTTGTAGTGTCCAGCAAATTTATTAGCAACCCCGCCTAAACACCAGGGTGCTACACCTGTAACACATTTGTACAGGCAGCTATACACAACACCAAAATACAAGCACTAAGTATTTTTTGTTCTACAACCCAATACGGCCATTTGCATGAGCCCTGAAGGTGTGTAAAAACACCTATGATAAGGGGAGTAGCTGGTACTCACCAATACAAGCCTAGAGCACTGTACAGGAAGGGCAAGAGGAACAATTATATTATGAGAAAGGGGTATTATAAAGCATTTCCAATAAAAAAAATCTGCAAAAAATAAAATAAAAAAAGCCATAAAAGACTATAAAGAAAAAAAAAAGAATGGATGTTAAACATAAATACTGCTCTAATATTGAGAAGCAACTGAAGCTTGCATTTAATAATAGTAAAATGACTAACACATTCACTTTGCATTTGCATTCTGTTGAGGCAGCTGCTTTCCATGCGCTTATCTCTGTCACAGTTAAAGAATCTACACAGTACTGTAGCAAGGTTAAATAAAGCAAAGGAATAAAAGAACGGTACAGACATTCGGAGACAGACATTTTTTTTTTTTTTTTTTGCATTGTGCCTGTTAGTCTCTTGGCTTTTACCCACTCCTAGACAGAACCACGAAGATTTCCTTAGCAGATTAGCACATTCTATTTTTGGATACAATTGGTGGCAGACTATGAGATGACGCGCTGTCTTGTGTCACTGAAAAATGAAAATAGTCATTAGTCATGATTTGACTTTGCAAACATAAGATAGATAACATATAATAGAGAATAGATGCTGGTACCTCTTGAGTCACCCTTGTCTCCACCCCCCAGGGGTGGACAGACCATTCGGGCCCTCGAGCACTAAGGGGGCCCCATCAGGGATGCAGCCTCATTAAAACCAGGGACAGTATGTACAAATCTGTTATTTTTTTACATCTGTCCCTGAAATGTCCCTTAAATTCTTTTGGTCTAAAACTCCCAAGATTATAGCTGCCCCGCCTCTCCAGTACCTTCTCAGTGTGTGTGTGTGTGTACTGTGTGTGTGTATTCTGTGTGTGTGTATGTATACTGTGTGTGTATACTGTGTGTCTGTGTGTGTATACTGTGTGTGTATACTGTGTGTACTGTGTGTGTGTGTGTGTGTGTGTGTGTGTATACTGTGTGTCTGTGTGTGTATACTGTGTGTGTATACTGTGTGTACTGTGTGTGTGTGTGTGTGTATACTGTGTGTGTATACTGTGTGTGTGTGTATACTGTGTGTCTGTGTGTGTATACTGTGTGTGTATACTGTGTGTACTGTGTGTGTGTGTATGTATACTGTGTGTGTATACTGTGTGTCTGTGTGTGTATACTGTGTGTGTATACTGTGTGTACTGTGTGTGTGTGTGTGTGTATACTGTGTGTCTGTGTGTGTATACTGTGTATGTATACTGTATGTGTGTGTGTATACAGTACTGTGTGGCCCCATAATCTATTGTCCCGGGGCCCCATAATCTCCTATTGCCTGGGGGGCCCCATGAGTTGTCAGTGCGCCCCTGCCACCCCCTACCCACCTCTGAGCACTGTCCCTTTACCCACCTTTCAGTACTGTCTTCTTTAGAGAATTCAGAACCAAGTATCATTTTTGGTTGATAAATCATTTGTTTCATTTTCTTTTTAATGATAACAAGAAAGGCAGTAAATAAGTTCCCATGCAGCCAGCAACAATAGATCCTCTCCAGCAAAAAGATCATCCCCCCATCCAGCAACAATAGATGCCCAACAACAGAATCCCCCCTGCCCAGTGACAAAAGACCCCCTCAATCAACACTACAACAATAGATACTCCACCAGCAACAATAGATCCCCATACCTCCTGACTTTTTGAGATTAGCAAAAGTATGTAGGCATAGGACACGCCCCTGCCACACCCCCTTAAAGGAGAATTATACAAAAATAATGATTAGTTAAACCCACAAGCTTTTACCACTATTATTCCTTTATATTGGCTTATGAAATGTACAAATGCAGCAATTTACATAGTTACATAGTTAGTTCAGACCAGAACGCGGTGACATAGAACACAACGACGTGCTGAAAAAACGAAGTTCAATGCTTCTGAGCATGCGTCGACTTGATTCTGAGCATGCGCAGGTTTTTGGTCCGATGCTTTTGCGTACTAACCATTGAACCTGTCCGACGGACAGATTTTAAAGCAGGTTTTAAAACTTTGGTCCGACGGACAACGGTCCGATGGGCCGTACACACCATCGAACTGGTCCGATCGTGTGTACGCGGCCTTAACCTCTTGTAACCCGCCCACCGTCAAATGATGGCGGGCGGGTAACTCTATTGTCCTGACTGCACGTCATATGACGTGCAGTCATAGAAAGCTGCTAGGGGCGCGCGCGCTGCCGTCGCATCACTGAGAACCCCGTGTGTGTGCCCGGCGGCCGCAATGGCCGCCGGGCACACGCGATTGCCGAGTAACTGAGCTGGGACGTGGAGCTCTGTGTGTAAACACAGAGCTCCACGTCCCCGTCAGGGAGAGAGGAGACCGATTGTGTCCCTTGTACATAGGGACACAATCGGTCACCTCCCCAGTCACCCCACCTCCCCCCACAGTTAGAACACAAACTAGAAGAAACATTTAACCCCTTCCCCGCCCCCTAGTGGTTAACCCCTTCTCTGCCAGTTACATTTATACAGTTATCAATGCATATTTATAGCATTGTTCATTGTATAAATGTAAATGGTCCCAAAAATGTGTCAAAAGTGTCCGATGTGTCCCCTATAATGTCCCAGTCCCGAAAAAAAAATCGCAGATCGCCGCCATTCCTAGTAAAAAAATAAAATAAAAAAAAATCATAATTATATCCCGTATTTTGTAGGCAATATGACTTTTGCGCAAACCAGTCACTATACGGTTATTGCGATTTTATTTTTAATTTTTTTTTACCAAAAATATGTAGAAGAATACGTATCGGCCTAAACTGAGATAAAAAATGTTTTTTTTTTTTTTTTTTAATGGGATAATTATTATAGCAAAAAGCAAAAAATATTGTGTCTTTTTTCAAAATTGTCGCTCTTTTTTTGTTTATAGCGCAAAAAATAAAAACCGCACGGGCGATTAAATACCACCAAAAGAAAGCTCTATTTGTGGGGAAAAAAAGGACGTCAATTTTGCTTGGGAGCCACATCGCACGACCGCGCAATTGTCAGTTAAAGCGACGCAGTGCCGTAAGCTAAAATTTTGTCTGGGCAGGAAGGGGGTATATGTGCCCAGTAGGCAAGTGGTTAAAGAAACATTTTTTTTGTTGTCATTTGAAAAAATTACAATTTACATTTATTTATTTTTTTGCATTTAAGTCTAAATATGAGATCTGAGGTCTTTTTGACCCCAGATTTCATATTTAAGAGCACCTGTCATGCTTTTTTCTATTACAAGGAATGTTTACATTCCTTGTAATAGGAATAAAAGTGATCAAATGTTTTATTTTATTTTTTCAGTGTAAAAAATAATAACATAAATAAAAATAAATAAGAAAACAAAAAAAGCGCCCGTCCCAACGAGCTCGCGCGCAGAAGTGAACGCATGTGTGAGTAGTGCCCGATATGAAAACGGTGTTCAAACTACACAAGTGAGGTATCACCGTGATCGTTAGAGCGAGAGCAATAATTCTAGCCCTAAACCTACTCTGTAGCTCAAAAGATGCAACCTATATAATTTTTTAAACATCACCTATCAAGATTTTTAAGGGTAAAAGTTTGACGTTATGCCACGAGCGGGTGCAATTTTTAAGCGTGACATGTTTGGGTATCATTTTACTCGGCGTAACACAATATATAAAAAAATTGGACCAAATTTCTTGTTGTCTTATTTTTTAATTCAAAAAAGTGAATTTTTTCCAAAAAAAGTGTGCTTGTAAGACCGCTGCGCAAATACGGTGTGACAAAAAGTATTGCAATGACTGCCATTTTATTCCCTAGTCGCTTAATGACTGCTGCATGTAAATATATGTCCACAGAATGGCACGTACAGGCATATGGAAGTGCTGGCACGTCTCTGCCTTCCCGCGGGTCGGGGGTCCGATCGGGATCCCCCTCCGCTACATGCGGTGGTCGGTAAGCCTCTGGGAGTGATCAGGGATGAGGGGGCGGCTGTTCGTTTCTGTCTGCCCCCTTGCGATCGCTCCCAGCGAATCCGCTCCCCCCCCCCATTGCCCGCCCTCTGCCTGTGTAATATAAACACAGGCAGAGGAAGTGATGTCACCTCTCCTCTCGGCGGTATTTTCAATTCACCGAGAGGAGAGAAAACATCACATAGTAAGTCGCACCGACACTACATTGACACCATACACATAGGCACACTTAACCCCTTCAGATCACCCCCCCCCCCCCCCCCCCCAGCCGCCTATCACAGTGTCACTAATTGCAGTGATCATATATTTACTGATCACTGCATTTAGTGTCAGTGTGACAGTTAGTGTGACAGGCAGTTAGTGTTAGGTCCAGGGTAGCCTCCTACCCCCCCTAATAAAGGTTTAACCCCTTGATCACCGCCCTAGTTAACTCTTTCACCCCCTATTGCCAGTGTCACTAAGCGATCGGTTTTCTGATCGCTGTATTAGTGTCACTGTTGCCGCTAGGTAGCTAGTTTTTTTTATATTGAGATTTTTTTTTTTACTAAAGACATGTGGCTGAATACATTTTGGCCTAAATGTTTGACTAAAATTTAGTTTATTCGATTTTTCTTATAACAAAAAGTAGAAAATATATATTTTTTTCAAAATGTTTCCGTTTATATATCAAAAAATAAAAATCGCAGAGACAATCAAACACCATCAAAAGAAAGCTCTATTTGTGAGAAGAAAAGGACGCCAAATTTTGTTTGGGAGCCACGCCGCACGACTGCGCAATTGTCTGTTAAAGCGACGCAGTGCCGAATTGTAAAAACACCTTTGGGCATTTAGCAGCATATTGGTCCGGGGCTTAAGTGGCTAGGGTGTTAGAAAATATATATATATAATGTTTGGGGGTTTTAAGTAATTTTCTAGCAGAAAAAAACAGTTTTAGTCTTGCAAACACCAAATCTGAAAAACACCCAAGGTCCTTAAGTGGTTAAAGTGGTTGTAAACCTAGTTATACCACTTGTACCTACAGGTAAGCCTTTAATGAGGCTTACCTGTAGGTACTGTAAATATCTCCTAAACCTGGATGGTTTAGGAGATATTTACCATATACGTTTGCGCAGATTACACTGAAGAAATGGCCCGCTCGTGAAGTTTCTTCAGCAGCCGCGCCGTCACCGGCCTGCGAACCCGAAAAAAAACCCTGGGAGACACGTCGCCAATCACAGCGGTGTGCGGGGACCGCTGCAACAGCTTCCATCTAAGGTAAGTATCTCATAGTGAGCTAGCATGCAATGCATACTAGCTCAATTTGCTTTTGTCTTACAGGGTTGTTTTTTTTTTTTTGAGGGGGGGGTTACAACCACTTTAACAAACAGCTATTCACTGCTGCCTGCTCTTTAACAAAAACGCTACCTCTCCTACTGTAAATACTTGTAATTGATCCTAAACACTGCCAAAATCCTGGCAATTTTTTTTAAAATATTAGCGTTTTTTTTTCCAGCGCTTTTTTAGCATTTTTTGAGCGTCTAGTGTGCATGTAGCCTCATAGTTCAAATATGTGAATTTAGATGAGTGAAGCCGACTTTCTCAACAAATGCAGCAGTCTGTGCTCAGGGCCTCAGACGGTTACTTCCTATGTCCTTTGGCAACAAAGCAGAAAAGAAGGGGCGCAAATAATAGTATACAATTCCACAGCTCAGCGTGTTTTTCTCCGTGGGTGCTTTTGGTAATTGTTCCATTGAACGCTATGGTAACTGATATCATGTTTTGACTGAAACAAATGCAGCCATTTAATGTTGACCAATCCGCTTCTTCAGAGCGGATGTATATCCTGTATTTTGCCATTTAGATTTTAGATTGAAGTTAGCAGTTAAAGGTCAATCTACTAAAGAATGACATTTCATTGCTGTAGTAAACCTGTGTCAGCTCCAAACATCCAGTCCTGCAAATCTTCAATCTTCAATTTTGATTTAGCTCCCCCGCAGTGGATGGCACCTG
This sequence comes from Rana kukunoris, assembly GCA_029574335.1. Taxonomy (NCBI): domain Eukaryota; kingdom Metazoa; phylum Chordata; class Amphibia; order Anura; family Ranidae; genus Rana; species Rana kukunoris. Next base: position 27,843,975 of record CM056051.1, on the reverse strand, counting down.
TATAGCCTGTCACTGGTTCTGAAAATACCCGATTTAGGACTCGGGTATTTCCGGCGCAATACGGTGCCTGCGCACAGACCTAGGAGCTGACTGTGCAGGCGCCGTATTTCTCCGAGTCCTATTTCGGCTTTTTTCGGAGGGCGCCATAGCCGTAGGACTCGGAGAAATATTGCGCCGGAAATACCCGAGTCCTAAATCGGGTATTTTCGGAAGCCGTGACGGGCTATAGAGGCGCCATCCACCGCGGGGGAAATAAATAAAAAATTAAAGATTACACAGTAAGTGGGGCATTTAAAAAAAAAAAAAAAACAGCATACTGGCGCTGACGCCAGTAGGCTGGATCACATGGAAAAGCGTATATTTAGGGTGAACCTCCTCTTGAACAATCATTCTGTACAGCAAAGAAACAGTGGGGAAAATACTACATACATAAAGTAACAACGCTGTCCTGCGCATAAAAAATATCTGGTCAGCCCTCTGACCCCTCTACACCTCAGATATCCACCCAGAACTCTGACCCCTCTACACCCCAGATATTCCTCCCAGCACTGTAACCATATACCACAAGATACCTCTTGTACTGTGACCCCACTACATCCCTGATACCCCCTACACTGTGGCCTCTCTACATCCCTTTCCTTTGAGTCCCAAGCATTCAAGCTGCATGGGGTGGGGTCAGAGCATCATTGGCACTCCGTCCCTTCCCCTACCTGCTGGCTGTGAAATAATAGGCATCATTCTGCACAGCACGGTGCACCACTGCAAGCCTGCCTCCCCTGTATATCCATCACTCTCAGTGCCATCGTGGGGCCCCCAATTTTGGGGCAGCGTGGACTCAAGGACCAGCTGCTTTGGGCAAAGTGCAGGGGGCCCCTGGGCAGTGCCCAGGTGTGCCCTCTCATTAAGACAGCCCTGGCACCGTATGTAGGTATATATCCCAGTATATATACCTAATTGAGTGGTGACTGGCCGGATGCCCTTTGGTTTTAAATCCCCATTTTGGCGTCCTGTAGATTATTTCTCTGGCCATCCCTATACCTGCTCATGATCGGCAGTCATGGTGAGAGTTGCCTAGTGTGCATTTTGATTATTATTTATTATTATTATTATTGATGACTAGATAAATAAATGTTCTGATATCTCTGTCTCTGGCTATTCAGGCAGCAATATTTTTATTTTGATCTACTGTTTGAATGTTATAGTTTGTTTTCAAACAAACTAACTTGCTGTTCCATCCATTGCATGTTCTCTTGTGATTTTTAGCATAATCTGCATTAACTTCGAAAGCTCCTGAAGAAGCTCTTGTGAGCGAAACTGGTAGAGCGATTTTACTGCAGTCCTATATGCGTTTTGGCAAAGTGTCATGTAAACTTATGGATGTTTTTTTAAATTATGCTTATTTTAGTATTTCTATAATAAAAATTGAAATCTTTAATGCTGTCACTGTATTTCTATTCTGTACACTCAACACCGTTTAAAGTCCTGGGGGTTGTTACCCATTTCCTTTCCTCCTTTGGTTCTATTTCTCTAAATGGGATGTGGTTCATAAGATTTGAATGTTTTTGCACTAGTTTTGCAAATTATATATCCCAGTATGTTATTGTATGTAGGTATGTAGGACTGTATATCCCAGTATGCATATGCGTGCGCACAGGGTGTGCCAGGGCACACCCTTATCACTCTGTGTGATGCAGATTCCTCCTGCTGAACACTCCTAACCCTGTGGCAGCAGAGGCTACAGAAAAAGAAACTAGGGAATCTCTGTCTTCAGTTCCTTTCTCCTTTCTCTGCTATTTCACCAAAGCCCCTTGATGGGGCTACTAACAAATTGTAAAAAAAAATAATAATAATAATAAAATGATTAATATTATAAAGAAATAATAAAAAAATAAAACTATGAAAAATAATAAAATAAAACTATGAAAAATAATAACAAAATAAAATAATAAAAACAAAAAACTACTGACACCGTCCACAGCTCTACTGACACCGTCCACAGCTCTACTGACACCATCCACAGCTCTACTGACACCGTCCACTGTTCTACTGACACCGTCCACAGCTCTACTGACACCATCCACAGCTCTACTGACACCATCCACTGCACTACTGTGCATGTGTGTTTAAGCTCTACTGACACCATCCACAGCTCTACTGACACCGTCCACAGCTCTACTGACAGCATCCACAGCTCTACTGACACCCTCCACAGCTCTACTGACACCGTCCACAGCTCTACTGACAGCATCCACAGCTCTACTGACACCATCCACAGCTCTACTGACACCATCCACAGCTCTACTGACACCGTCCACAGCTCTACTGACACCATCCACAGCTCTACTGACACCATCCACAGCTCTACTGACACCGTCCACAGCTCTACTGACACCGTCCACAGCTCTACTGACACCATCCACAGCTCTACTGACACCATCCACTGCACTACTGTGCATGTGTGTTTAAGCTTTGGGGTGCACATCCCTATGCCAATATGTTATTGTATGTCTGGGTGTGTCCATTTCATCAAGAGTGAAAATAGCCAATTTACAAAAAAAAACTCATTAGTGTAACCAAGCAGTGAGGTCAGGCCAACGATCAGCAGTCATGAAAGACTTCTTGTTTCAATGTTGGTTTATTAGGCGTAGTATTTCTGTAGGTTCAATATTTTCAGCTCATTGTTCATCTCAGTTACCAAGGTAATGATTATTACGGTTAACCCTTTTAAAACCTGTGGTACTTTTGGGTGGTGCTGATAGTTATTGCAATATACTGTATATTGGTGTTAGATAAAGGAATAAAATAAGACAATACCTCCTAACACTGCATTATAATATTTAAAGGGTAACTCCACTTTTGTGAGGAAAAAAATATTGCAATTAAAAAAATATTAATATAGCATAAACTATTGCGGCACAAGCCATATTGTAATATAATGTTATTAAAAATTACTTTTTCGTTTTCAATCTGCAGTGCTGTAATTGTTTTGAAAAACGCAATGCAATATGGCAACCTGGATACCTCAGGTACAAATCAGATTTTGTGGATTCTTGCATGCTCTGGTACAAACATTTCAGTTTTGGTGAGATACTTCCAAAGGGTTAATCACGTCTAAAGGTATTCAGACCCTGCCACTTTCCTCGTTAGAACCCTGCAAGTGCAGCAGCTGATCAATAATTAAAGTGCTTGTAAGCTTTTTGTTTATATAAAAATAACAAGCATGCCTTTATTTACCTGCTCTATACAATGGTTTTGCACAGAGAAATCCTAATCCTCCTCTTCTGGGGTGCCTCATGCCTCTCTTCTTCATCAGGTGCCCCCAAGGATTGGTGCTTTTCCTGGGAGATCCCATGCAGGATTGCTCCTGAGTCCTGCTGCTGCATCCAATGGCACAGTCAGCAGGACTCAGCTGTGCCCCCCTGATCCCGTGTCGCCGGATTTGATTGACAGCAGCGGGGGCCAGTCGCTCCCACTGCTATCAATTTGTCCAATACAGAAAGTGACAGCAGCGGAAACTGCTGCAATCGTGCAAATTGCTGGATCAGGTAGTGCTCAGTTAAGTAAAAGGGGGGGGGGGGGTCTTGGGGGGGGAACTGCAGCACAGAAGGTTTTTCACCTTAAAGCGTAGGTCCACACAAAAATGAAACCTTCGCTGTCCGGATTTCTCCCCTCCTCTGGTGTCACATTCGGCACCTTTCAGGGGGTAGGGGGGAGCAGATACCTGTCTAAAACAGGTATTTGCACCCACTTCTGGGCATAGATTTCCGCATTATTTGCGGGTATCTACGCCCCCGCGGTCTTCGGGGAAACACATAGAAGATAGCAGAGACCATTCAAATCATGCAGCGCGACTCGCGCATGCAAAGTAGCAAACCAGGAAGTGAAGCCTGATTTCCTTCCCGAAGATGGTGGTGGCAGCATACGAGCGGCTTTGGGTGCCGACATCGCGGGCGCGCTGGACAGGTAAATGTCATTATTTTTAAAGTCAGCAGCTGCATATAATGCATTAAAGCAGAGTTCCGCCTGGGGAAAAAAAGTCAGCAGCTAAAAATACTGTAGGTGCTGACTTTTAATAAAAGCACACTTACCTGTCCTGGGAGCCCGCAATGTCGGCACCTGAAGCCGACCCATCCCTCGGCTCTGGGTGCAGGATCCGGCATCATTATTAAGGGAAACAGGAAGTGAAGCCTTACGGCTTCACAGCCTGTTTCCTACTGCGCATGCGCGAGTTATGCTGAGCTTTCTAAATGGTCCCCTGAAAGGTCCCTAGTGTCAACACCTTAACTAAGGGAAAGTGGCTGTTAAGCCTTGTGCTTTGTACATGGTCCCACAGTCTTCTGGGACCTCTGATGTGTCATCGGGCCCCTTACAGGTGTAATGCAAAAAAATAAAACGAGAGGGGGGCCAGCCGGGCCTATAAGGACCCTGGGGACCATAGGGCCTCTTACAGTTGTAATGCAAAATACAAATAAAAAATGTAATAAAATACAAATTAAAAAAAAAAAAAACGGGATGGGGGCCAGCCGGGCCTGTAAGGGGCCCTGGGGATCATTGGGCCCCTTACAGGTGTAATGCATAAAATGTAAAAAAATAAACAGGAAGGGGGCCAGCTGGGCCCCTGGGGACCATCGGGCCCTTTACAGGTGTAATGCCTGTATCCCCTTGATGGCGGCCCTGTTGGCACTTGTGACTCAACTGACCAAAGGATAAGCAGTGCCTTTGGAGTTACAAGAAAAGGATGTGAGGGAAATTGTCCCAATGGGACAGAAACATTTAAAGAAAATAATTCTAATATCCCTACTCTATTCACAGTTAATAAATGTTTTGTCTGTTAAACTTTTGAAGGATAACTCCACTTCCGTGGGAAAAGAATAGCAAATAAAAAAATAATAATATAGAGTATACAATAGCGACACGAGTCATATTGTAATTGAATGCTATTAACAATTACCTTTTCTTTAAAATTGCAGCTCTGTAATGTTCTGTAAAATATAAAACATAATTTCCTGCTTGTGTGATTGGCTCACTGATTTTCCCAGAAGTCTGCACTAAGATAAAAGTCAGATATCAGGCATCCCCTGCAACAAAAATGAAATATTTGGTGAGAAATTCCCATCTAAAGGGATGCAGGCCCTGCAATTTTCCTCATTAGAGCCCTGCAGGTGCAGCAACTGGTTGTTAATTATGAAACCACTCCCATTAGATCCACTTACAACATGGACACTTACAAACACACAGGGATTTCTTCAGAATAAAAAAAGGTCGGAAACAAAATAAAGTTTGTTAAAATCCTTGCAATGTACATAGATCACCCAGAGAAAAAAAAAATTCTCACCAAAAGTGGAGTTACTCTTTAACCACTTGCCGACCGTATAACCTAGATATATGGCGGCAAGGCAGCTCTTCTGTAATTTTACACAGCAGATGTCGATCAGTGGGTGCTGGCCAATTGATTACTACCGACACCCGCTGATCGACCGGAACATACACAGGACAGTGAGCACATATTTTTTAGCACTGATCACTGTATTAGTGTCATTGGTTCTCACAAAGTGTCAAAGGTGTCATGACGCGTACACACGATCACTTTTTGTGATGAAAAAAAACGACGTTTTATGTGACGAAACAAAACAAAGGCCCAGATTCAGAGAGAATTGGATTCTCGTAGCGTATCAGAAATACACTACGCCGCCGTTTTTTACCTGGCTCTACGTGGAATCCAGGTAGATTTTGTCCAGTAAACGACGGCGGCGTAGTGTATTTCTCCCGTCGCAATCCATCTAGACGAGTAGGGGGGCGTGAAGGATTTAAAATAGGCGCGTTCCCGCGGCGATCGAACTGCGCATGCTCCGTTCGCAAATTTCCCGCCGTGCATTGCGCGAAATCACGTTGTTACGTCATTCGTTGTTTGAGTAGCGTCGTTTACGGACATTTCTATTCCCGAACGAGTTATGCAAAAAAATAAATTTAAATTCGACGCGGGAACGACGGCCATACTTAACATGGGCTACGCACCGTTAGACCAGCAAAAAGCTGGTCTAACAGTACGTAAAAAAAAACAGACGTAAGCGATTGCTAAGACCGCTCGTATCTTCGTGGATCGCCGTAAAAACACATTTGAATATCCCGACGCATGAAAACGACGCAAACTCCTCCCAGATTCACAGAGCAAATACGCCTGTCTAACTGGTGTTAGACAGGAGTAATTTCAAATTTTGCGCGCCGTATCACTAGTTTGAATCCTCAAACCATGATACGGCGGCTTCGGGCTTCGATCCGAGAGGCTTACGTCTTCGTAAGCCTTCGGATCTATGCTGTGATATTTTTGCGGCCGCTGGGAGGAGTTCGTGTCGTTTTCATGCGTCGGGATATGCAAATTAGTTTTTACCAGCTTTTTGCTGGTCTAACAGTGCGTAACCCATGTTAAGTATGGCCGTCGTTCCCGCGTCGAATTTAAAATATATTTTTTTTTTTTACGTAACTCGTTCGGGAATAGGAATGTCCGTAAACGACGCTACTCAAGAAAAAATGACGTAACGACGTGATTTCGCACAATGCACAGCGTGAAATTTGGGAACGGAGCATGCGCAGTTCGATCGCCACGGGAACGCGCCTATTTTAAATGCTTCACGCCCCCTAATCGCGTATATGGATTGCGCCGGGAGAAATACACTACGCCGCCGTCGTTTACTGGACAAAATCTACCTGGATTCCACGTAGAGCCAGGTAAAATACGGCGGCGTAGTGTATTTGGGAAACGCTACGATAATCTAATTCTATCTGAATCTGGCCCGTCGTTTTCAACGTCGTTTTGCCCACACACCATCACTCTTTATGACACAAAAAATGACATTTTGAAAAACGACACAAAAAATTCAAGCATGTTCGAATTTTTTTTTGGTCGTATTTTTTAAGACAAAAAACAACGTTTTGCCCACACACGATCATTTTAAATGATGTTTTTGAAAACGTTGTTTTTTTTCCATCACAAAAAGTGATCGTGTGTACACGGCATCAGTGTCAGAATGTTTGCTGCAATATCGCAGTCCCGCTATAAGTCGCTAATCGCCGCCATTACTAGTAAAATACATTTAATAAATAAAAATATCCCATAGTTGTGGACGCTATAACATTTGCGCAAATCAATTAATATATGCTTATTGAAATTTTTTTTACCAAAAATATGTAGCAGAATTAATATTGATCTAAATTTATGAAGAAACTTGGAGAAGAAATTAGAAGATTTTTTTTTCAACTTATTTATTGGATATGTTTCATAGCAGAAAGTCAAAAATATTGTATTTTTTTTCTCAAAGTTGTCTATCTTTTTTGTTTATAAAATCAAAAAAATAAAACACGCAGAGGTGATCAAATACCACCAAAAGAAAGCTCTATTAATGGGGAAAAAAAGGACATACATTTTATTTGGGTACAGTGTCGCATGATTGTTCAATTGTCAGTTAAAGTAACACAGTGCCATAACGCAAAAAAATGGCCTGGTCATGAAGGGGGGTACATGTTCTAGAGGGCGATTAGTTAAATACAAAATGTATAATTTTCTTTGTCCAAATGTATATTTTACAGGCATGAGCTGGGTATGTCAGTATCATTTCCTATACTTAAAATGAACACACTGATTAAAATGAATGTACTTCCAAAATTATTCTCCACTTAAGCAATCAGAATGGCAATTAAGAATTTTATAAAGAAAAGGTGAGAGATCTACATTCACAAGAGAGGAAAAAAATTGCTTTCTTTGTCACAATTGTTATAATGTTGTCCTCATATTTTTTTATGTTGTATTTTTATTTATATAGCACCCTCCTGGCAAGGTGCTAGGTTAGATAAACGCAGTCATTAGTTCTACTGTAATTAGTAATCTACTACCGTATATACTCGAGTATAAGCCAACCCGAGTATAAGCCGAGGCATCTAATTTTACAACAAAAAAATGGGAAAACGTATTGACTCGAGTAAAAGCCTAGGGTGTGAAAATGCAGCAGCTACTGGGTAAACAATGCCCATTTTCAGTCCAATTGTGCCCAGTTGCAGTCTCACTGTGCCCAGTTGCAGCCTCACTGTGCCCAGTTGCAGTCTCACTGTACCCAGTTGCAGCCTCACTGTGCCCAGATGTAGTAGTACCTTTCATTACTAAAGCAGCATGTGTCTCCTGTGTAATGCAGTCTGTTCCGCCATCCATTGAAACAAAGCCCCGCCTCGACGCCTCCTCCTCGTCCGTCCGTGATAGAGGAACACTGATACGATGCTGGGAAACTGTATTAGGCCGCGTGCACACGATCAAATCTATCTGCTGGAAACGGTCGGCCCGACCGTCCCAGCAGACAGATTCGATCGTGTGTACAGGCGAGCAGACGGATTTGGCCAGCCGACAGATTTTAAAGCATGCTTTAAAATCTGTCAGCTGGGAATCCATCCGCCCGACATGTCTGCTGGTTAGTACGCTAACCAGCAGACATATCTTCTCGCACACGCGTCAAATGCATTCGACGCATGCGCGGAAGTAATTTACTTCCTGGTGCGGTGACGTGGCGGCGTCAACGTCACCGCCACGTCACCGACACATCACCGCGCTGTCTGCTGGCGGGGATTTTGGTTTGATCGTGTGTACAGCGATCAAACCAAAACGGCCAGTAGATCTATTTGCTCATGTGTACGGGGCCTTAGTGTTCTGCCTATCACAGAAAAGGAGGCTGGGGTTCCGCCTATCACAGACGAGGAGGCGGCGGAGGTGCCTATCACAGACGAGGAGGAGGCTGGGGCTTTGTCACAATTGACGGGCGAACAGAATGCATTACACAGCGGGAGACAGCGTGTTTTAGTAATAAAAGCTACGGCTCACTCGAGTATAAGCCAAGGGGCGATTTCTCAGCCTAAAAAATGGGCTTAAGCTGTGTACACACGATCGGTTTGTCCGATGGAAAAAGACCAATGGACTGTTTTCATCGGACAAACCGATCATGTGTGGGCCCCATCGTTCTTTTTTCCATCGGTGGAAAAAAATAGAACATGTTCAAACAATTTCCTATGGATAAAAAAACTATAGGAAATTCTGATTGTGGAACTCCATCGGAGAAAAATCCACGCATGCTCAGAATTAGGGATGAGCTTCGAGTTCGAGTAGAACTCATGTTCGACTCGAACATTGCCTGTTCGCCGAACAGCAAACTATTTGGGGTGTTCGCAGCAAGTTCATGTGAACTTTAGAACCCTGTTAAAGTCTATGGGACTCGAACGTTTGAAATCTAAAGTGCTAATTTTAAAGGCTAATATGCAAGTTATTGTAATAAAAAGTGTTTGAGGACCTGGATCCTGCCCCAGGGGACATGTATCAATGCAAAAAAAAGTTTTAAAAGCTGCAGTTTTTTGGCAGCAGTGATTTTAATAATTCCTTTAAGTGAAACAATAAAAGTGTAATATTACTTTAAATTTCGTACCGGGGGGGGGGGTGTATAGTATGACTGTAAAGTAGCGCTTGTTTCCCATGCTTAGAACTGTCCCTGCACAAAATGTAATTTCTGAAAGAAAAAAAGTAATTTAAAATCACTCACGGCTGTAATGAATTGTCGGCTCCCGGAAATACAGAGAAAAGTCATTCATAAAAAAAAAAATGTGTGGGGGTCCACGCCATTTTTTTTTTAATTTGGGGTGGAGTTCCCCTTAAAATCCATACCAGACCTGAAGGGTCTGGAATGGATATTTGGCGGGAACCCCACATAATTTTTTTTTAATTTGACGCAGGGTTCCCCTTAATATCCATACCAGACCCGAAGGGCCTGGTAATTGAATTTGGGGGGACCCCCACGCATTCTTTTTTTATGAATGACTTTTCTCTGTAATGCTGGTATCCGACAATTCATTATAGCCGCGAGTGATTTTAAATGGCTTTTTTTCTTCAGAAATTAAATTTTGTGCAGGGACAGTTCTAAGCATTGGAAACAAGCGCTACTTTACAGGCATACTATACACCCCCCTAGGTACGAAATTTAAAGGAATATTTCAATTTTATTGTTTCACTTTACGCATTATTAAAATCACTGCTCCTGAAAAAACGGCAGTTTTTTAAAACTTTTTTTGCATTGATACATGTCCCCTGGAGCAGGACTCAGGTCCCCAACCACTTTTCATTACAATAACTTGCATATTAGCCTTTAAAATTAGTACTTTAGATTTCAAACGTTCGAGTCCCATAGACTTTAACAGGGTTCTAAAGTTCACACAAACTTTTGGTCTGTTCGCAGGTTCTGGTGCGAACTGAACCCAGGGGTGTTCGGCTCATCCCTACTCAGAATCAAGTCGGCGCATGCTCGGAAGCATTGAACTTCATTTTTTTCCATCAGAAATCCGATCGTGTGTACAGGGCTTTACTGTTTGCAGGATTGGCTGCTTCCCACAGTACAGGTAGTAGGTTGGGAGAGTCAAATCAGCAACTGAATATTTATTTAGGCCCAGCCAATCCCTGGGAGGTGATTGCCCATATGGTGGCTGGGAGAGAGAATACATAGTTTGGGGCTTGGAACACAAGGCTTCTCTTCTTGTTCAGGAGGAGGAGATCCTAGCCTGAAGGGCTGCCAGCTGTGCTTTTCTATTATTCATTAAGGTCCCAGCTATGCTAACTGAGGAAGGGGGGTTACGTTGCTGGAGTTGACTGAGGGACTTCCTTTGGGGATCTTCACATGAGGTGTCTGATATTGGTAGAAGGCATCCAATTATCCAGGACATTAGTGAGTACAAACCACTGTGTGAGATCCCAGTGACTGTGTACTGGTACTGTCTCTTTTTGCAGCTTGTACTTAAAGCGGAGGTTCACCCTAAACATAAGCCCTCCCATGTGATCCAGCATACTGGCGTCAGCGCCAGTATACTGTTTTTTTTTTTTTTTTAATCCATGTACTTACTGTATTATGCTGAATTTTATTTTTTTTACCCCGCGGTGGACGGCGCCAGTAAAGCGCGTCACATCTTACGAAAGTACCCGAAAAGGACTCGGGTAATCTCGGCGAAAATGCGGCGCCTGCGCACAGACCTAGGAGCTGACTGCGCAGGCGCCGTATTTCTCCGAGTCCTATTTCGGCGTTTTTCGGAGGGCGTGACGCGCCATAGGAGAAATACGGCGCCTGCGCAGTCAGCTCCTAGGTCTGTGCGCAGGCGCCGCATTTTCGCCGAGATTACCCGAGTCCTTTTCGGGTACTTTCGTAAGATGTGACGCGCTATACTGGCGCCGTCCACCGCGGGGTAAAAAAAATAAAATTCAGCATAATACAGTAAGTACATGGATTAAAAAAAAAAAAAACAGCATACTGGCGCTGACGCCAGTATGCTGGATCACATGGGAGGGCTTATATTTAGGGTGAACCTCCGCTTTAAAGTGGATATGGTTCATGGTTCTCCTATGTAGCTCAGCCCATCATTTGCTGCTGGAAGGACCATGCTCAGAATCTCTAAGAAAAAAGATAAGTGTCCTTAAGTTACTGCATAATTTTTCCCATGGTTACCCTGCAAAGTTCAAGTTTTTTTCAATAAAGCATAAAAAAAAAAAATACCCCTAGACTGATCACCGAGTTGGAAGAGTGACTGAGATTGGAACCAAATCAGAAGGCCCCTTTGGGTCTCATATATAAAAAGTCTTGTTTTTAGTGGGTGATTTATTTTCTTTTTCTTATACAGTAAAACCTTGGTTTGAGAGCGTTTTGCAAGACAAGCAAAGTGTTTTAATACATTTTGCCTTGATATACAAGTGATGTCTTGATATAAGAGTAGTGTCATGTCACAACTGAGTATAAAAGAGAAGAGAGAAGCCTCTAAGGCCTTGTACACACGAGTGAATAAATCCGCTGAACATGGTCCGACGGACCATTTCAGCCGAAAAATCCGCTCGTGTGTAGGGGCAAACGGACCGTTCTGGCCGGATTCCTCCGGCGGAAAATTTCCAAAGCATGCTTTGGAATTTTTCCGCCAGAGAGCTGTCCGTCAGATATGTCCGCTGGTTAGTACGGCAAACCAGCGGACATATCTTGCCGCACATGCGTCGTATCCTGTGAATGGATCCGACGCATGCGTGTGGAAGTGTTTACTTCCTGGTGCGGTGACGTGGCGGCGTCAACGTCACCGCCGCGTCACCGCGCTGTCCGCCGGCGGGGAATTTGATCCGATGGTGTGTACAGCCATCGGATCAAAACACCCCGGCGTAAATATACGCTGTAAACGGTCCGGGGACCGTTCACAGCGGATATATTCAGCCGTGTGTACAAGGCCTAAGTGTAGCAATATGGTTAGATTTAATGAAGGGACAACATTTAGCAACTTATTGCTACACTTATGCCGCGTACACACGATCACTTTATGCGATGAAAAAAAACGACGTTTTCAATCATGAAAAAAAAAACGACGTTTTTCCAAACTTCATTTTCCAAAACGACGTTGCGTACACACCATCGTTTTTCTACAAAGCTCTAGCAAAGCGTAGTGACGTACACCACGTTGGACGGCACTCTTTTCCATTGAAGCTCCGTCTCATAACTTGCTTCTGAGCATGCGCGGGTTTAAAAACGTCGTTTTCAACGCCGTTTTGCCCACACACCATCACTTTTTATGACACAAAAAACGACGTTTTGAAAAACGACACAAAAAATTCAAGCATGTTGGAATTTTTTTTTGGTCGTTTTTTTGAAGACAAAAAACGACGTTTTGCCCACACACGATCAATTTAAATGACGTTTTAAAAAACTTCGTTTTTTTTCATCGCAAAAAAACACCGTGTGTACGCGGCATTAGAGGCGCCTCTCTTCTCTTTTATACCCTGTAAAAAAGTGTTTTGAATTACAAGTATGTTTCTGGAACAAATTATGCTTGCAAACCAAGGTTTTACTGTACTACATTTCTGTGTCCCTCAATGGATGATAACAAAAATACGATTTTTGTAATTATTGTAAAATACCCCATTGAGGGGTACAGGTCCTGCCCCTCTGTGTTATTTCCTTTATGTACTGCTTATTCATAAGCCTCCGGCATAATGGAGGGGTTTGGATAGAGTAAAGATGAATTACCTGTCAAGTTTTTATTGCTGCCTATGCTCCCATTATAGAGATTCACCCTCTTTATTTGTCATGCTTATCATTATGAAAAGTGAAATTAAAAGAAAATCTTTTAAAATGTTTGGGTTGTCCCCAGAAGAAGAATAGAGGGGAAATCTTTCAATGGGGGAATTAGTTTTGGTGACCCTGGTTGAAGGAGAAGAGTTGCCCGTAGGCCTGGCACAGTGACCAATTTTCATTATGGCCATGCCACGTGCGCACACTTAATGAATGGCGCCTCCTGGCACCCTATGGCCTTTAAAAGGGTGTGACTGTTACACATGGACATTGCTGACTGGTCCTCAGCCATAGCTGATTTGAAGAAATGTCCCTCTGTCTCTTATTCCTCCTCATTTGTCCCTCATTTTGGTCTGATCTATATATATATATATATATTAGGGCTGTTACTGATCAAAATTTTTGTGTTCGAATAATCGTTTTATTTTTTAATCGATTAATCAAATAATTTCGATTAATTATAACGCAATTACAGATACAACTACTTTTAGCTTCTTGCAGGCTGATTCCCAGTGCAGCTCCCAACCACTGGAAAAATGGATAGCAGGATACAAAAAACACACAAAAGCAGCGCTCAATGGGAATAGCATTAAAACTTTTATAGTTTTCAAGTAGGTAACCAAATAAATATTGCACTGGAGATAAAATCGATGTAGCTACATAAACTGTAAAAATGGTGCGAGTAATACCAAACTGTACCAAAAGCAGTCATAAAAACATGTAGCTAAGTATGATACTGGTATAAAAATGTGTACAATGATATCACTGCTGAATCCAGACGAGGAGAGGTTAACATCAGTCCGTCGGCATTTAGAAGTCCCGTGAAGGGAACTATCACAACTCCTAGTGGATGGTTGTAGAATCCCAGGGTGATAGAGGGAAGTGTAACAGCCCTTGCGTGTGGCAGAGAGTAAGGTCCCGCCGGCATGCAGATATGAAGGCACAGCAAAGGAGCCCTTCAGATGGACACGGCAAGCCCCGCCGGTGTCCATGACATTACTCGATCTCCGATGGAACTCCCTGAAGGCCCAGAAGCCAGCGGAGAGGTGAGTACCAATCAAAATAATTTTGATCGATCAAAAAAATGAAAGATTAATCGATTAATTAAAAGTTAATTTGCACAGCCCTAATATATATATATATATATATATATATATATATATATATATAAATGCACTTTTTATCTATTAAAATGTGTTTCCCAGCGCTAAACCTTTCATCTGATCTCTAAATTGCTGCATTTGTAAATTCCAAAAGCCAATATAAAGGACTAGTAGTGATAAAAAAAAAGCACTTGTGAGCTTAACCAATCATTTTTTTTTGTATAATTCTCCTTTAAGGGGGCGTGGCAAGGTGTGCATCCAATGCCTGCATACTTTTTCTGATAGGTGTCCCTCATTCCCATCTCAAAAAGTTGGGAGGTATGCCTCAGCTTCCTGTTCCCTTGTTTTGCTTATGCTCCTGATTTCCCTGTTACTGACCCGGCATGCCTCTTGTCTCTCTCCTGGTTCTGACCTTTGATTGCCCACATACCAAAACATTTTAGACAATTTCATGCTGGGAACAGTTTGGGGGTGGCGCTTTCCTGTTCCAACATGACTGCGCACCAATGCACAAAGCAAGGTGCATAAAGACATGGATGAGCGAGTTTGGGGTAGAGCCAGAACTTGACCCGATAGAACGCGTTTGGAATGAATTAGAGTGGAGACTGCAAGCCAGGCCTTCTCATCCACATCAGTGCCTGACCTCACAAATACGCTTCTAGAAGATTGGTCAAACATTCCCATAGACACACTCCTAAACATTGTGAACAGCCTTCCCAGAAGAGTTGAAGCTTTTATAGCTGCAAAGAGTGGGCCAACTCAATATTGAATATATATATATATATATATACAGAGCTTTTTTTCTCAGAAAATAGGTGCAGGAACTCAACCACGACCCGTTCAGATTTCAAAAACAGTAGAAGGGTCTTAAAGGGGCATTAAATACCAGAATTGCATTACATACAGTGTGCAGAGTTCAGGGGGTTACAAAGCAGTCACTTGTAAACACAGAAACCAGACTTCTGTGTTCACAAGTGATTGTGGTGAGCCGGCACCAAAGGGTCTGAGCCAAAGGTGGTGGAACTGAGTTCCACCAAGTTCCCCCAGAAAAAAAGCCCTGTATATATATATATATATATATATATATATATATATATATATATATATATATATATATATATATGACCCCTACTTCTGTTTTAGTTTTACCACTGTCCATATAACTTTGCAAGTCCTCTGATTTGGAAGTACACCTAGACCTACCAAGCTATCAAATTCAGTCCCATTCGATACAGGCGAGTAGACAGCTTTTAAACCACTGCACAGTCCTTTGGGTTACATTTATCAGTTACTCTTTGCCTTTCCCAGCCTCTTTCCAGATTTTTTGTCTGCTGCAATCGAGTCTGAATTTGATGCCTGGCCTGAAGGTAGCAAACAGTTATTTTTATCGATGACATGCTGGAAATGAATGGACTAACAAATGCGTGCCATTTAGCCATAGCTAGAAAATGGACTGCAAAGAGCAAAAGAGGAAACCTAGGCATGCACAATCATCATAGCATGACAATAGTCCTAAAGAATATTATTATCACTGCATTTTCCTTGTCTTTGGTGGCAGTTTATTTTACATCTAAGCAGATCTGTTTGGAAAAGGTGAAAGAAGAATTCCAGGTATGGATATTTTATACGTAGTTACATAGATCCAGATTGGATCAATGTAACTATGCCTATACCAACACTGGGCTAGATTCAGGTAGAAGATAAGTCGGCTTATCTCCAGATAAGCCGATTTATCTTTACGTTTTAGGCCTCCAATCTATGCCACTGATTCATAAAATCAGTTTAGCATAGATTTTCCTTAGATCAGACATGCGTAAGTCTCTTAAGCTGTCTAATCTTATATTCATATTTTAGGCTGGCCGCTAGGTGGCGTTCCCGTCTAAAATATGTAAATGAGCCTATACGCCGATTCCCGAACGTACGCCCGGCCGGCGCTATTTTTTTACGTTGTTTGCCTTAGCGTAGTACCGTCGTAATGTTATTCCTGCTATATGAGGCGCAGGCAATGTTAAAGCGGAGGTTCACCCTAAATATACTCTTTCCCATGTGATTCAGCATACTAGCGTCAGCGCCAGTATGCTGTTTTTTTTTTTAAATGCCCCACTTACTGTGTAATCTTTAATTTTTGATTTATTTCCCCCGCGGTGGATGGCGCCTCTATAGCCCGTCACGGCTTCCGAAAATACCCGATTTAGGACTCGGGTATTTCCGGCACAATACGGCGCCTGCGCACAGACCTAGGAGCTGACTGCGCAGGCGCCATATTTCTCCGATCGGGCTCCTCCTCTCCAGAGACAGGACGCTGTCTCTGTGTAAAACGGCAATGAGAGATGATCTATGAGAGATCATCTCTCATTCGCCCACAGATTGCATCGCAAACGGCCAAGGGACACGGACAACACAGGGCTTCCCCGCAGCGCGCTCTACAGCGCTCGCTGGGAAAGCCTGAAGGACATGCCGTCAAGTGACGGCATGTTGGATATTCAGGCTCGCGCTGTTGCCGTCATCCGACGGTAGCGCGGGCCTGAAGTGGTTAAAATTAAAGATTACACAGTAAGTGGGGCATTTAAAAAAAAAAACAGCATACTGGCGCTGACGGCAGTATGCTGGATCACATGGGAAAGAGTATCTTTAGTGTGAACCTCCTCTTTAAGTATAGATGGCGTGCCGGCGCTTTTTTTCACGTCGTTCACGTAAAATGTTTGCGAATAAGGCTTTGCGTAAGTGCCGTTCACGTCGTTTACAAGTCAAATTGACGTCGAGATTTGGAGCATGCGCACTGGGAACCAATCACGGCCGGCGCTTGCGCAGTTCGTTCGGCGCGGGGGCGCGCTTCATTTAAATGATACACGCCCCCTACCCGCCGAATTTGAATTTGGCCGGCTGATTTACGCTGCGCCGCCTCAACTTTACAGGCAAGTGCTTTATGAATAAAGCACTTGCCTGAAAAAGTTGCGGCGGACTAGTTTAAAACTCAGACGCTAGGCATGCCTAGAGATAGGCATTTCTACCTGAATCTGGCCCATTGTATCCTGGCCTAGGCCAACAAGGCCCAGGCCTAGGGCAGCACTTTTCAGGGGGGCCGCATTGGAAAGAGTCCCCGCCAGCTTGCGCTACACTGTTAGTGTAGCGTCAGTCTTATGGGGTGGAATAGGCTGAGAGGCAAACTAGTCTAGCGCCCCCATAATGCGGGGGGTCGCTGCTTCTAATTTTGACTGTCCAATCATCCTGGACCACAAACTCCCCTTACTGTGCTATATGTTTTCTGCTGCAACATTGGCAACTATAGGCAACACTTTTTTTTTCTTGCTTTGGATAGAGTAAGGGAGTGTTATAGCCCCTTTCAGTAATTTTTTTTACCATCCCTGTCCCATTGCAGAGATTTCCCTTAACTTCCTGCCCCATAGCCAAACAGGAAGTGAGAGGAAATCTATGCAAATTAAGGGAATCCATTGCCCCCCCCCCCCCCCCCCAACAGGCCTTCAGAACTATTGTCCCCATTTGAAAATTTCAGGGAGGGTCTTAAACAGAAAGTGGTGTTGCCTTGACAGGGAGGGGTGGGTCATATTTAAATTAGGAGGGACGCGAGTTTAATCGGGCCTAGGGCAGCACAGAACCTAAATACACTACTGGCCTATACCATAGTTGGCCGATGCTCCTGGAAGCTGGAAATCGTTGAAGTAGACACCCACTTCTCCAGGGATCTCCACTTGCTTATGGGTCCCGTGCAGAGTGGGCATTATGAACACAGGAGGTTGGCCACTTAGCACAGGCACTTTGCATTTTCCAAAGGAATTCAAAGGGGTCTTTCATTGGACAAGGTCGAGAGCATGACTGCTTGGTCTCTCCACTTCTTCCATTGCACTTCCCAGTATTCTCTGAATGGTGCATTTACCAAGCAGCTGACCTCCAGGGTTTATAATCAAGCCTCATCGCCGGACCCAGAAGCAAGTTGAAGTCACTGGAGTAGTGGTGTCTACTGGTGCCAGAATAAACTCTGCGGAGGCCCCTAGGCAGGTGAAACCCCCCCCCCCCCTCGCAGGTTTCTGGAGGTTTCTGGTGCACACACTCTAGTAGGATAACATTGAACTAATAAGTGGGCATGATGGCAACAACTGAAAGAAGATGAGCTCATAAGAGACAAAATGTAATGTGAACCAACAAGGCGTGGTTCTAATTGTATAAACTATTTAAGCGATGAGCCACTCGTGCCCCAGGAAGATGTCATATTGTGACAAAACGTATCGAGAGGAGGGCCGTGGTGATGTCGCTTCAAACCCACAGTGACGGGCATTTGCTAAAGCCGACTGGCTTGTTTCTTCATGCAGTTTTTTAAGCTCCTTGAGTAAGTGCATGACTTTTTTTTACAATAAATTGGTCCATTGGTTTTACACAATGGCGAGTCTGTTTTCTCTTTGGGTCACTCTAAGTACCATCCTTGACTGCAGTTTTTTAATTGGTCCGGTGGTAGAGGAAGGAGTAGGGGGCTGAACTTCCCGGAGACGGGGCCGCAGAAGTTTGGGTATGGGGATAAGGGCCTTTTCCCGACAGATTCTGCCCGCCCCCTATGTTAATGGGTATTGGGTGCCCATTCACCCAAAAAATCCTTTATTAACCACTTCAATACCAGGCACTGTCTGCCGGACCCAAAAAATAGAATAAATGCAAAAACTGTTCCACCTCCTGGTAAGCTTCCCGCTGTCTGCCCGCTCTGTGCTTTGACAGTTCTTATATAAGCAAGGGGCGGGGCCATCATTTACATCACATGGTGACACCGCCCCCTTCTATCACATGACATCAGAAGGAGGGCAGTGCCTCTGGGTAGGGAAGGGGGCGAGATCTGGGGTGCGCTATAACAGCTCCAAAAAAGAAAGGGGAACCGCTCAACACGTTGAAAGCCTCAGATCCATTTATCAATCAAACAGATTAGTCCATCCAAGGTACAAACATGCTAACGCATTTCACTTGATAAGGAAGTTACTTAAAAAGTCACAGAAGTTACCCTATCTTCTTTGCAGCTGTTACAGGGGCTTACTATAGGAAGCGGCTCTTGTTATTGGTGGTGGCCTGGGGACTACAGCCTACAGCAAAGTATCTGCTCTTTGTCTACCCAAGCCTAAAAGCAGTTAAAGTGATATTCTCTGCAAGTGAATCTTCCAGGTCCATGTCTTTTAAGGCCCCTTTCACACTTGTGCAACCTGAAAGTCACGCGCCTTAAAGCAAATACCTGTGTAATCTTGAGGTCTATGGACCTCAAGTCGCATCAAAGTCGAACCAAAGTAGTGCAGGAACTACTTTGAAGTCTCTGCGACTTGAAGTCGCACATATATGAATGGTACTTATTTGAAAACATGGAGTACAACTTGTCATGCGACTTTGCAGTCCCAAGTCGCAGGACAAGTCGCACAAGTGTGAAAGGAGCCTGAATGACAGTGATTGATTCTACACCAGAAAATGTTTGGTGAAGGTCACATTCCCTGCTTTATAATTAGACCCCTTATATTTTTAATAAAATGTTAAAATTATGTGAAATTTTGATATTGGATTTAGATCTACAGTCCTGTAGCTGGGGAATGTCACGGACAAGTCATCAGCAACTTTAATGCTAATTTAATTCACAATGATCTTAATTCTGTGTTCCTTTAAAGCTTTTATCTGTTCAGAAATCTAATGTAATCTGTGTTTAATGCAACATCCATAGTCAGCTCATTACTGGCTGAAAGTACGAAGCGGAAGTTCAAAGGAAAATTTTATTTCTTCACAGTACCAATAAATCTTTAATACCTTCTGATCACCGCATATGTTAAAAAAAGTAAGCTGGAAGTTATTATTGAAAGACCTATTCTAATTTTGTACGTGATTATTTTTAGACCATCAGAAGTCATCCATCTCTCTATAGCTAGGGATATATAAAACATGAACTGAAGAAAATAGTTCCAATATAAGCAGTGACACTAGACCAGTGGTTGTCAAATTATGAGCTTAATGGAGCCTCAAATGCGGCCCCTGGTGTCATCAAAGGGCCATGTTTAATATATGTGTAGCGCCCTGCTCCTGTTGATCAGGCGCTGCTTTAAATTTAGTGGGGTCTGAGCTGTTATTCGGCTCAGACAAGAATGATTAAGGGCAATTTAGCCTCTGTTCCAGCCGTGGCTGTGCTGGGAGTTCCACCATTGTTTGTCTGGGGGTGTCATTACCACCCCAGACCAAGGATGGCAGCAGCAAGTTCAAGGTGCATTGGGTATTCTCCTCGGCAGCGAATCAGTAGGAGTGGTTGTTTGCTGTGCATGCCGGGGAGGAGTTTTTAAGGGACAGATGCCATTAGGTCGAGGTCGACGGTCTGTCGTCCAACGCGCCTCGTGGCCCCACTGGCCTGAGGTACGTGTCCTGAATCCTGGTTCCAGGACCACGTTGGCCCGGGGTTGTGATTTTGTTGGTAGGCCCAGTAGTCTGGCTGGGGCCTGCCTTGCAAAGGTGATCCTGTGCTGTCCGTCCTGCGGGAGGAAGCCACTTGGTGAAGGAAGCCAGGGAAGGACCTATCCTGGAGAGGGCCATGCAGAGGCTGGTTCCTTGGGAGAAGGTCTGCATCGAAGGATGCACCGCGCACAGAGAGGCTTGATAGTGTCGCCTGTCAGGTCTAAAAGTTCTACTAAAGCTAAGCTGGAGAGATCCGGTTGCTGAATCCTTTGGCAGAGGATTCCGGACCAAAGTGTCTTCCTATAAAGTAAGGTCTGTGGCAGAGACTGGACTTTACTTCATGCTCCATCCCGGCTGCTAGACCAGTGAGAGGGGCCTATCCGGGTGAGCAATACCCACTTTGGATAGAGTGGCGACGAGAACTGTTTGCTGGAAGCAGGAGGGTTTCCCTATCTGTGATTATGCACCTGAACCTACCTGCCCTTTCCACCCCACCACATTCTTTTCTACTGAAGTTCTGCAATTCCGCTATTTCTAGCTGTGCTTTTCGACCACTAGCTGCTGCAGTGCTTTGCCAGTGCTGCCTATTGATTTCAATGGGCAGGGCGCTTTAGGAGCGGTGTATACACCACTCCTAAAGCGCATCAAAGAAGCTGCTTGCAAGACTTTTTTTGATGTCCTGCCAGCGCCCGGCTCCAGTGTCAAAGCACCTGGGCTTTCACTTTGGAGTGACAGGAGAGGCGCTTTACAGGCACTTTGCATGCGCTATTTTTTATAGCTTTAGCGCCTGTAAAGCACCTCAGTGTGAAAGGGTTCTAAACAGGACCAATATAGAAGCTGTATCTCCTTAACTGGGGCACAGACAGCAATAAACCTGACAGGTGTTCTAATGCCTCTCAACCCTATCCAAAACTAAAGACAAGTTTTACCTATAGTTATACTTTAAGCATGGATATTGAAGTCTCCTCCAATCCCTGGGTGAGGAAGGCCTAGAAGGCGGGAAGATAGGCCATAAATATTCCAGAACCTGGCCATCCATGAGCAGAGTCCAGGGTCCAGATGTCTGGAGGGGACCCAGAAGGAAGAAGATTATGGGCCAGATTCATCAAGCCGCGCGTAAAGTTGCGGCGGCGTAACTTTTCTTATTTACGTTACGCCGCCGCAACTTAACATTCAAGTGCTGTATTCACAAAGCACTTGCGTGTTAAGTTGCAGCGGCGTATCGTAAATTGGGCAACCTAATTTAAAATAAGCGGGTAGGGGGCGTCTCCTATTTAAATTAGGTGCGTCCACGCGCCGAACGTACTGCGCATGCGTGGGCCATAGAAAAAACCCAGTGCGCATGCTCCAAATCTTGTTGCTACTTGTCAATGAAAGCGATGTAACTTACGCCAGCCCCATTCTGAATCGACTTACGCAAACGACATAACTTACGTCCAATACGACGAGGTCACGACGTTCCATACTTAACATAGGATGCGCATGCTTTGGGCAGCTTTATCTTTACGCCGGGAAAACCCTTACGTAAACGGCGTAAAGTGACTGCGTCGGGCCCGCGTACGTTCGGGAATTGGCGTATCTCGCTGATTTAAATATTCTCGGCGTAAATTAGCGAGAACGCCCCCGGCGGCCATTTTAAAACTGCATTTAAGATCCGACGGTGTAATAAAATTACGCCTGTCGGATCTTTGCTGCAAACCGGCGTATCTTGTTTTCTGAATACAGAAAACAGATAAGCCGGTGCAAAGTGTGAGTTATGCCGGCGTATCACTGATACGCCGGCATAACTCTACCTGAATCTGGCCCATAGAGAGAAAGCTGAAGACTCCTTGCCTATCATCAGCTAGGCTTAGCTGGAGCACCTTGACAGTTAAGAGTTGGACCTGTTCAGCAGAAAGCCTGTTCATTATCCATCTGGACTTCAGGATTAACACAAGAGGAACCTTCATTCTTCACACCCCAAGCTTGGACTGAAGAAGGACAGCAAGGTGCAACACTTTTCTTGTCCATAACTAAGGCCGCGTACACACGGCAGAGAACCTCGACGGGCAGAACACATCGTTCCGCCCGTCGAGGTTCTCTGCTGGCCGTCGAAATCGGCGACCCGCCCGTCGGGAATGGCAACCAGCCATTCATCCAGGCGGGCCGTCGTGCAAAAAGAGAGCCTGCTCTCTTTTCGCTCGACGGGATTCCCGACGGGCGGGGCGAGCCAAAAGCGTACACACGGCCGAGGTCCTCGCAGGAATGCAGCTTCCAGCGAGGTTCTCGCTGGTTTCCAGCGAGAACCTCGGTCGTGTGTACGCCGCTTCAGGCACAGCTTAGTGACACCATTAAACTACCCCAGAAGCCAACCTACACCTCTAGCTGGGAATTCAAGAGCAGCCAGGTGTGCTAGCATTCCTCTAGGGAGCAGAACTTGTACTTGGCAGTTTGGCACTTTTGCTATCAGTTTAATAACTGTACCAATCCTAATGCCGCGTACACATGGTCGTTTTTAGCGATGAAAATAAGGGACGTTTTTAAAACGTCATTTAAATTGATTGTGTGTGGGCAAAACGTAGTTTTTTGTCTTAAAATAAAGACCCAAAAAAAATTCCAACATGCTTGAATTTTTTGTGTCGTTTTTCAAAACGTCGTTTTTTGTTTCACAAAAAGTCACCGTGTGTAGCAAAAACGTTGTTTAAAACTACGTTTTTCAACCCGCGCATGCCCAGAAGCTAGTTATGAAGCGAGCTTCAATGGAAAAGAGTGGTGAACATAACCTCGCTTTTTGTGAAAAAACAATGGTGTGTATGCAAAATCGTCTTTGAAAAGTGACGTTTCAAAAACTTTTGCCGCGTACACACGGTCGTTTTTTGCGATGAAAAAAAAAACGACGTTTTCTGTGAAGTAAAAAACGACGTTTTTGAAACGTCACTTTTCAAAGACAATTTTGCATACACACCATCGTTTTTTCACAAAAAGCAAGGTTACGTTCACCACTCTTTTCCATTGAAGCTCGCTTCATAACTAGCTTCTGGGCATGCGCGGGTTGAAAAACGTCGTTTTGAAAGACGTTTTTGCTACACACGGTGACTTTTTGTGAAACAAAAAACGACGTTTTGAAAAACGACACAAAAAATTCAAGCATGTTGGAATTTTTTTGGGTCGTTTTTTTGAAGACAAAAAACGACGTTTTGCCCACACACAATCAATTTAAATGACGTTTTAAAAAATTTTGTTTTTTTTTCATCGCAAAAAACGACCGTGTGTACGCGGCATTAGTTTTTTACTTCACAGAAAACTTTTTTTCATCACAAAAAATGATCGTGTGTACGCGGCATAATTCCTAGCCACCAGAAAGTGGAGTTCAAGCTCTACGGTTCTGGGCATCCCATGTTCCACTCCCCATCCAAGTTTAAAACCCCTAAATAAACCAAAAACAAAACAAACATCCCCCGGATTGATTCTTGAGTCTGCATAAAGTTGCAAAAAATGTTGTCGGTGAAGAGATCAGTGCTGACTACTACAGCACACAGCAGTGTCCTCCTACTCTGGCCCTACGTGCACGGGAAGCCTGGCTGTAATACTCTGTCCTAGGGATGAGCTGAAACCCCCCCCCCCCACTCCCCCACATGAAAACAGGCAAAAAATATGTTCGAACACGCGAACACTGTTAAAGTCTATGGGACACGAACGTGAACAATCAAAAGTGCTAGTTTTAAAGATTAATATGCAAGTTATTGCACATAAAAAAGTGTTTGGAGACCTGGGTCCTGCCCCAGGGGACATGTATCAATGCAAAAAAAAAGTTTTAAAAACTGCAGTTTTTTTGGGATCAGTGATTTTAATAATGCTTAGAGTGAAACAATAAAAGTGAAATATTCCTTTAAATTTCGTACCTGCGGGGTGTGTATAGTATGCCTGTAAAGTGGTGCATGTTTCCCGTGTTTAGAACAGTCACTGCACAAAGTGACATTTCTAAAGGAAAAAAAGTAATTTAAAACTACTCGGGGCTATAAAGAATTGTCGGGTCCCAGCAATACAGATAAAAGTAATTGAAAAAAAAACGGCATGGGTTCCTCCCTAAATTCCATTAGCAGGCCCTTCAGGTCTGGTATTGATATTAAGGGGAACCCTGTGTCATTTTTTTTTTTTAATGGCGTAGGGTTCCCCCTTAAAATCCATACCAGACCGATTAGGTCTGGTATGGATTTTAAGGGGAACCCCCGCCAAAATAAAGAAAAATGGCTTGGGGTCCCCCAAAAATCCATACCAGCCCCGAGCACGCAACCTGGCAAGCCGCAGGAAAAGAGGGGGGATGAGAGAGCCCCCCCTCCTGAATCGTACCAGACCACATGCCCTCAACATGGGGAGGATGTCCCTATGTTGATGGGGACAAGGGTCTCAATCCCTACAACCCTTGCCCGGTGGTTGTGGGGGTCTGCGGGCGGGGGGCTTATCGGAATCTGGAAGACCCCTATGTAAATTGGTAACAGGGTACATTGTACCCCTACCATTTCACAAAAGAAGAGTCAAAACATTTAAAAAAACACACAGACACAGCTTGGGACAAATCCTTTATTAACCACTTAACCCCCGGACCAATATGCTGCTAAATGCCCAGAGGCGTTTTTACAATTCGGCACTGCGACGCTTTAACAGACAATTGCGCAGTCATGCAGCGTGGCTCCCAAACAAAATTTGCGTCCTTTTCTTCCCACAAATAGAGCTTTCTCTTGATGGTATTTGATTGCCTCTGTGATTTTTTTTATTTTTTGCACTATAAACAAAAATAGAGCGACATTTTTGAAAAAAAATCTATATTTTTTACTTTTTGTTGTAAGAAATATCGAATAAACTAAATTTGAGTCAAACATTTAGGCCAAAATGTATTCAGCCACATGTCTTTAGTAAAAAAAATTGCAATAAAAAAAGTTAGCTACCTAGCGGCAACAGCGACACTAATACAGCGATCAGAAAACCGATCGCTTAGTGACGCTGGCAATAGGGGGTGAAAGGGTTAACTAGGGCGGTGATCAAGGGGTTTAAACTTTATTATGGGGGGGGGTACGGGGCTACCCTGGACCTAATACTAACTGCCTGTCACAGTAACTGTCACACTGACACTAAATGCAGTGATCAGTAAATATATGATCACTGCTATTAGTGACACTGTGATAGGGGGCTGGGGGGGGGGTGATCTGAAGGGGTTAAGTGTGCCTATGTGTGTGGTGTCAGTGTAGTGTTGGTGCGACTTACTTCTGATGTCTTCTCTTCTCTCAGCGGATTGAAAATACCGCCGAGAGGAGAGCTGACATCACTTCCTCTGCCTGTGTTTACATTATACAGGGAGAGAAAGTGCACTGCAGGGAGGACGCGGATTGGCTGGGAGCGATCCGGAGGGGGCGGACAAAAGTGAACAGCCGCCCCCTCATCCCGGATCGCTCGCACTGATCGGACCCCCGACCCACGTCTAGGCAGGGACATACATGTACGCTCATGTGCCTGTACGTACCATTCTGCCGACGTATATGTACATGCGGCGGTCGGGAAGTGGTTAAAAAAGAAAAAAAATTCGAGCGATGTAAACCTTCCTCGAGCCGGGATATGGAAAAACACACCGCCACAATTCGATTCGCCTCCATGGGAGGCGCCCACCAAATGACGCTAGACCCGCCGTTTGTCAGCTCTTAACTAGCTGAGGGCGGGGCCACCCGTGATGTGCGCGGGTGACCCCGCCCCCCTCTGACGCAACAGGGGGTTCCCATGGCACCAGAGGGGGTGGAGTCATCCGTGACGCCACGGGGAAAACGCCAGAAACCCCCCGTTGCGTCAGAGGAGGGCGGGGTCACCATCTGTTGTGGCCATATTTTGATCTTGATCAAAACAGTCTATACAGAGTTAAGAAGATGAATTATCTCTTAACATACACAGACATATCTTTCCAGTAATAGCTGTCCAAATTTCCAGCAATAAATACATCAAAATGCACCTCCTAACTGCTGTTACTTTTTGGTTCTTCTTCTGTTGGTTGCAACTGTATATGCCACTTATTTCAGTAGGCACTGGCAGCGTATCACTCTGCGACTCGGCCACTGACTGCACTGAGTGGGCGGTGTCGGCCGGATGTACACAGGCTGGCAACCAATCACTGAAGCGGAGCGGCGGAACGGCAAAGCTGCCAAGCCATCTCATCCGATGATCAGGCCAGGGGTGAGGGAGGGACATCAGATACGTCAGGACAGAGAGCAGCAGGCTGACTCAGAAGAAAGTCAGCGGCGGACACTGCAGCTGGCAACTACAACACCCAGGGCCGATCTGCCCTATGCAAGCCGCTTAGGGCCCGGCAAAGCTGTGGAGGGCCCCTCAAATTACTAGAGGCTCCACCTGGTGAGAAGACATTTTGGCCCCTCACCCCACTTCTTAACTCGCTGGCTGCATGGGAGAAGAGATAAGAAGTCAGCACCCCCCGCTTCTCACTTTAATGTAAGATGTAATTTCCAACAGCATAACACCCCCTCCCCCCACTTCTCAACTTTAATCTTTAATGTGACATGTCACTGTTGGCAGCGCCCCCCCCCCCCTACATTTTCGGCAACCCCCCTCCCACTTCTAAACTTTAATGTGACATGTCATTTTGCTTAGGGCCCCAGGATCGGCACTGACAACACCTTCTTGATGATGGGGGAGGGGGGCAATTGCCCCCCCTTGCCCCTACCTGCAGACACCCATGTCAGGACAGTGTTGTTTAGTAGCACTGCCCTCAGCCAAGATGGCCGTGGAAGGTCATCTGAAGTGCAGCGTCCATTCAGACAGCTGTCTCCCTGTGACATCTGTAGGGAAACATCTTCCCCTTGGGTCTCCACTCTATCCCGGGTGGCATGGTGCCACCTGCTGGGTGGGAGAGAACTACACCTGCCAACATGCCTGTTCACATTATTACATTCATGGATCAGGTACAGGAGTGAAATGTTCCATGACGGTGGAAAAAAAAAACATTATTTAGTAGTTTTTTAATGATTTCACATTTTTGGGTACATACAGTGTGTAGCTTAGTGTTTACGTATATTTATTTCTCCTATTTTTAGACACATAGAACGCTGTGTAGGTGTAAACAGGATTTTCAGCCAACACATTTGTTACAACAGGAAAAGAAAATGATCACAATGAAGTTGTTGCGCTTAGTGGCCAATTAAAAATTCTTGGTTAATTTTTCAATGAAAAACAAAGACTCATCCATCACAAGCATCCCACTTTTGTTCTTCTCCGCAGATTCAATAAATCAGTTCTGCTGTTGATGTATTAGTGGCAGTTATAAAGCATTAGTATTGAGTGGCACACCCAGCATACAGAAAATGAAGCTAAGCTATATATGAATGTATTGTATTCAGGTATGTAATATATGACCACTTTGGGGTGTATTTATCAAACAATTCCCAAAGGTAACCTTGCTGTAGAACTGCATATATTTTTTGTTCTGTGCAAATGGGGGCAAAACAATGGGGCAGATTCACAGAGAATTAGATTCTCGTAGCGTATCAGAAATACACTACGCCGCCGTTTTTTACCTGGCTCTACGTGGAATTCAGGTAGATTTTGTCCAGTAAACGACGGCGGCGTAGTGTATTTCTCCCGTCGCAATCCATCTGCGCGAGTAGGGGGCGTGAAGCATTTAAAATAGGCGCGTTCCCGCGGCGATCGAACTGCGCATGCTCTGTTCGCAAATTTCCCGCCGTGCATTGCGCGAAAACACGTCGTCACGTCGTAGTAGCGTCGTTTACGTACATTCCTATTACCGAACGAGTTACGTTAAAAAAAAATATATATTTTCAAATCGACGCGGGAACGACGGCCATACTTTACATGGGTTACGCACTGTTAGACCAGCAAAAAGCTCCTCTAACATTACGTAGCCAAAAAATGACGTAGGCGATTGCGAGGGACACTCGTACCTTCGTGGATCGCCGTAAAAACTAATTTGCATACCCCGACGCATGAAAACGACGCAAACTCCTCCCAGCGGCCGCAAAAATATCGCAGCGTAGATCCGAAGGCTTACGAAGACGTAAGCCTCTCGGATCGAAGCCCGAAGCCGCCGTATCATGGTTTGAGGATTCAAACTAGTGATACGGCGCGCAAAATTTGAAATTACTCCTGTCTAACACCAGTTAGACAGGCGTAATTGCTCTGTGAATCTGGGCCAATGTTTTTAAGCTATATTCTCTCCAGGTCAAATGTTCTTCAGCCATACAGAATAAAGTGGATCAGGAAAATACCACATTATGGCCACTAGATGGAGCTGATAATCTTAGAAAATACTGTAAATACTTTACTTTGAAGGTCTTCTCCATCTAGGGACCATAATTTGTTATTTTCCTGATTCACCCTGTGTAGCCTATTCTGTATCCCCAGGTATGCCCACTTCTTGCTGCCAAGCTGCATATAAACATACTGTATCTAGATGGAGTTGATGATCATACAGAATACTTTACTATGATTATCTGCTCAATCTAGAGGCCATAATGCAGTATTTTCCACATTCACTGCATTTAGTCTCATATGTAGCTGTATGTAATTTACTCTATGAAGCCTTGGCATAGAGACATGTGTGCCCTCTGGTGGCTGCCAAGCTTTTCATGAACATATTGGTGCTGATTTACTAAAACTGGAGGGTGCAAAATCCAGTGCAGCTCTGCATGGCAGCCAATCAGCTTCTAACTTCAGCTTGTTAAATTAAGCTTTGGCAAAAAAAAAACTGGAAGCTGATTGGTTTCTATGCAGAGCTGTACCAGATTTTGCACTCTCCAGTTGTGTCAACATATCCAATCAATGCAGGGCCGCCATCTGGGGGGTACAGGCATTACACCTGTAAGGTGGCCCGATGGTCCCCAGGGGCCCGGCTGGCCCCTACCTTGTTTGTTTTTGTTTTTTCAAATTTTTTATATATATATTTTTTCTTTTTGCATTACACCTGTAAGGGCCCCCACCCCACTTATTATCTTGCATCAAGAGAAAAGAGATTACACTTGTTTATTTGTTTTTTGTCAGAAATTTGTGATGGCTGCCCTGAATGTATGAATACTTTGGGGTGTATTTATAAAAAAAGCTATTCATCCTATAAAACTGCATGTACATTTATTCTGTGCGAGTGGGGGCAAAAATCAAATGTTATTAGGCTATCTTCTCTCCTGGTCAAATGTTCTTTCTATATAAAGGCAAGAGTGAATCAGGAAAATACCACATCATGGCCACTAGATGGAGGTGATGATCATAGACATAGGAAATAAATACCTTACTATGATCGTCAGCTCCATCTAGTTGCCATAATGCAGTATTTTCTTGATTCACTATCTGAAGAACATTCAACCTGCAGATGAAATAGCCTAATAACATTTGCTTTTGCACTCATTCACACAAAACAAATTGAGATATATATATATATTTTTTTATAAACACCCCCCTTTGTGTGATTTAGAGATGCAAACACAACTAACAGCACCAAATGAACACTTTAAAACGGCAGTTTAGGTTCTCTCATATATTAGATAGATAGATAGATAGATAGATAGATAGATAGATAGATAGATAGATAGATAGATAGATAGAGATATTTTCATATATATAAATTTGCTGTCCCCTTAAAATATCTCAACACACAGCCATTAATGTCTAAACCGCTGGCAACAAAGGTAAGTACACCCCTAAGTGAAAATGTCCAAATTGGGCCCAAATTGTCAATATTTTGTGTGGCCACCTTTATTTTCCAGCACTGCCTTAACCTGGAGTTCACCAGAGCTTCATGGGTTGCCACTGGAGTCCTCTTCCACCATTTGCCTCATGCAGTGCAGCGTTTGTGGCGGCAACCAGGTGAGGAGTACAAAGACAAGTGTGTCCTGCCTACAGTCAAGTATTATGGTGGAAGTGTCATGTTATGGGGCTGCCCGATTCCCTATGACCAGGGCTTTTTTTCTGGGGGAACTTGGGGGAACTCAGTTCCACCACCTTTGGCCCAGACCCTTTGGTGCCCGCTCACCACAATCACTTGTAAACACAGAAGTCTGGTTTCTGTATTTACAAGTGACAGCTCTGCATTCTGTGTGTAACCCCCCCTGAACTCTGCACTCTGTATGTAGTGCAATTCTGGTATTTAATGCCCCTTTAAGACCCTTCTACTGTTTGTGAAATCTGAACGGGGTCGTGATTGAGTTCCTGCACCTATTTTCTGAGAAAAAAAGCTCTGCCTATGAAGCATGTGCGAGTCGCGCAGCGCCGTCCTCCCTGGTCTCCATTGTGTTCTGGGAGCCGAGTGTTTCCCAGAAGACAACGGACGGGGGTGGGAAGTGACACACTACCCACAAACTCCCCGCAGTGTCTGTCTTTGACAGGTATCCGCACCCCCCTACCCCAAAGGTGTCAAATGTGACACCGGAGGGGGGGAGGGTTCCGATGAGCGGAAGTTCCACTTTAGGGTGGAGCTCCTCTTTAAGGCAGTGCTGGAAAATAATGGTGGCCACACAAAATATTGACACTTTTGGCCCAATTTGGACATTTTCACTTAGGGGTATACTTACTTTTGTTGCCAGCGGCTTAGACATTAACCACCTCCCGCCCGGTCAAAAAACAGTTGACGTTCGGGAAGTGGTTGTGAAATCCTGACTGGACGTCTATTGACGTCCAGCAGGACTATATGTCGCCACGCGCCCGTGGGGGCAAGCAGCGCGGCGATCGGTGATGCGGGGTGTCAGTCTGACACCATGCATCACCGATCTCGGTAAAGAGCCTACGGCAGAGGCTCTTTACCATGTGATCAGCCGTGTCCAATCACGGATGATGACAATGTAAACAGGAAGAGCCGTTGATGGCTCTTCCTCACTCGCCTCTGACAGACGCGAATAGAGGAGAGCCGATCGGCGGCTCTCCTGACAGGGGGGGGTTCAGGCTGATTGTTTGTCAGGCAGCCCCCCCCACCGGATGCCCACACTGGACCACCAGGGAAGGGCAGTAAAAAAAAGGGCAGTAAAAAAAAAAAGAATAGAATAGACGCCAATCAGTGCACTGACTGGCAACATGGGCACTGGGATAAACAATTGCCCAGCAATGCCATCAGTGCCACCCCTCAGTGTCCATCAGTGCCACCCCTCAGTGTCCATCCGTGCCCAGTGCCCATCTGTGCCACCCATAAGTGCCGCCCATGAGTGCCCATCAGTGTCGTCTAAGAGTGCCTAGTGCCGTCTATGAGTGCCCATCAGTGCCGCCTATGAGTGCCCATCAGTGCCACCTATGAGTGCCCATCAGTGCCGCATACCAGCGCCGCCTATCAGTGCCCATCAGTGCCGTCTATCAGTGTCCAACAGTGCCACCTTACCGGTGCCCATCAGTGCCGCCTCACCGGTGCCCATCAGTGCCACCTCATCGGTAAAGTGTAATTTCTTCAGTGTTTCTTCACATGAAAAGATAGAAAAAAATAATTTACAAAAATGTAAGGGGTGTACTCACTTTTGTGAGATACTGTATATTATGCTTATTTTACAGATATAAAATATACAATTTTAAATATAAAATTTTAACCTAAAGCCAAAAATGGACCCAAATGTAAAAAAAAACAAACAAAAACATTTTGGTAAGATCCCATTTAGCTCCCTGAGTAAGGAATTCATTCGAATAGAATATTGACGCTGCTTTGTAAAAGACGACCGCCAATCGGCTCAATATGCGCCAAATGTTCACTGCACGCTAATTCTATTTTAGATTCCTGGGGGAATAGACGTCATACCCAAGTCTCATAAGTGTTAACAGTCTAACAGGAAACTAAACGGATTATTGAACTCTCAGCCCCAGGGCCCAGTGCTTCAATACAGTAAATTAATGTTTACTATTTGTGTGACATGCGTTTAATATGCATGCATACAGAATGCTGGAGATGCAGTGTAACAGTAGAATTCGTTTTTTACTGATATTATTTTATATAGAAAGGTAAAAAAAAAAAAAAAAATTAAAGGGATAGTTGATTTAATTTAATGTCTATTTTCCAAAAAGAAAAAACATGTAATCCAACATTCCCAGCACATTACATAACACTACCCTGCTGTTAACCACTTCAGTCCCGGAGGATTTGGCTGCCCAATGGCGGGGGCCATTTTTTGCGATTCGGCACTGCATCGCTTTAACTGACAATTGCGCGGGCGTGCGACGTTGTACCCAAACAAAGCTGACATCCTTTTATTTCCCACAAATAGAGCTTTCTTTTGGTGACCTCTGCGGTTTTTATTTTTTGCGCTATAAACAAAAAAAGAGCGACAGTTTTGAAAAAAAAAATACTTTTTGCTATAATAAATATCCCCAAAAATATATAAAAAAGCGTTTATTGATTGGTCTGTGAAAAGTTATAGGGCCAGATTCTCGTATCCCGGCGTATATTCGAGCGGGGCGTAGTGTATCCTCTTTACGCTACGCCGCCGCAACAGTGGATGCAAGTGCCGTATTCTCAAAGCACTTGCGTCCTAAGTTACGGCGGCGTACCTTATTGCCCCGGCGTAAGCCCAGGTAATTCAAATGTGGAAAAGGTGGGCGTGTTTTATGTAAATTTGTTGTGACCCCACGTTTTTGACGCTTTTATTGAACTGCGTATGCGCCGTACGTGGCCGTATCCCATAAATCACGTCGCAAATAGTCAATGCTTTCGACGTGAACGTTACTTATGCAAATCCCTATTCGCAAACGACTTACCCAAACGATGTAAAAATCGACGCTGTCCCGACGTCCATACTTAACATTGCGTACACCTCACCTACGCAAAGTTACCCCTCATATAGCAGGGGTAACTTTACGCTTACACAAATACGACGACCGGGCGCAATTACGTTCGGGAATCGGCGTATCTAGCTCATTTGCATATTCGATGCAGAAATCGACGGGAACGCCACCTAGCGGCCAACGTAAATATGCAACTTAGATACGACGGCGTGAGAGACTTACGCCACTCGTATCTAAGCAAAATTCCGGCGTATCTTGTTTTCGGAATACAGAAAATATATACGTCGGCGCTTCTTAGAAGTTACACGGCGTATCTTGAGATACGCCGACGTAAATCTGCTGAGAATCTAGCCCATAGCGTCTACAAAATAGGTGATCGATTTATTTTTATTTTTACTAGAAATGGCGGCGATCTGCGAATTTTATCATTAACTGCGACATTATGGCGGACACATTGGACACTTTTGACGCTATTTTAGGACCATTGTCATTTATACAGCAAACAGTGCTATAAAAATGCACTGGTTACTGTGTAAATGACACTGGCAGTGAAGGGGTTAACCACCAGGGGGTGAGGAAGGGGTTAAGTGTGCCTTAGGGAGTGATTCTCACTGTGTTGGGGCTGGGCTACGCGTGACAACATTGATCATTGCTCCCGATGACAGGGAGCAGACGATCAGTGTCCTGTCACAAGGCAGAACAGGGAGATACCTTGTTAACACTGGCATCCCCCTGTTCTGCCGCTCGTGACACGTTCGCGTGCACGTATGGACATGCCCGCGATCGTGTCACGAGCGGCAGAACAGGGGGTGCCAGTGTAAACAAGGTATCTCCCTTGGTACAGCCGTGCCATTCTGCCGACATAAATAGTCGTGCAGCGGCCGGCAGGCGGTTAAAATAGTTACTCCTGTCCCCCTCCATAAATGTAGGCTGTGTGCAACCTGTCAAATCTCCTAAGTAGCTAACCTGCAGTGGCTGCTCTGACTTGCTCAAACAATGTGCTGCGCATGCGTGGTGTTTGAACGAGCCAGCATGGATGCTGGGGGCACACTTCTAACATTCCTTCTATACGGGACCGAGGAAGGGCTACCACCAGATGCATGCGTTTTTATTCTGCAAGAGCCGATTCACACCACATACAATCTAGTGCATTTTTTGCTTCTGTGTTCCTGCAAAGCAGGGACTTAAATCCATCCCTTTCCCTAGTAAAAACAGCACTCATAGTAAACACAAACACAGGCTAGGCACGTAGTAAACCCTTTGATTACCCTAGATGTATAGCTCTTTCCCAACCAGTGTCATTAGTACAGTG
Source organism: Rana kukunoris (assembly GCA_029574335.1). Taxonomy (NCBI): domain Eukaryota; kingdom Metazoa; phylum Chordata; class Amphibia; order Anura; family Ranidae; genus Rana; species Rana kukunoris. The sequence goes on along the minus strand of CM056051.1, from coordinate 27,809,299 downwards.
ACAGTGCATTTTTGTACAGCGGCTCCTCACATGCTCTTCAGTTTTTTTTTTTTTTTCAGCCCCCCGGGTTGTATGAAAATAAAAATGTTTAGTGTGTACCTGGCTTAAAACTTCAGAAAACATTCCAACCATTGTTAGTACTTAAAGAGGGGGTTCACCCTTAAAACCACTTTCTCCCATCCCATCCAGCATACTGGCGTCAGCGCCAGTATGCTGTCTTTTTTTTTGTTATAGGTGTACTTACCTCTTAATAGATAATTTAATTTTCGTCCTACCGCAGGGTATGGCGCCGCTATATAGCGTCACGCCTTTCCGAAAACAGCCGACTAGCACTCGGCTGTTCTCGGAGCTATACGGCGCCTGAGCACAGACCTAGGAGCTGACTGTGCAGGTGCCGTATATAGCCGCGTCACGCCTTCCGAAAAAAGCCGAAATAGCACTCGGCTGTATACGGCGCCTGCGCAGTCAGCTCCTGGGTCTGTGCGCAGGCGCCGAGAACAGCCGAGTGCTAGTCGGCTGTTTTCGGAAGGCGTGACGCGATATACCGCGCGGTAGGACGAAAATTTAATTATCTATTAAGAGGTAAGTACACCTAAAAAAAAAAAGACAGCATACTGGCGCTGACGCCAGTATGCTGGGTGGGATGGGAGAAAGTGGTTTTAAGGGTGAACCCCCTCTTTAACTATGAGAAGGAATGGGTTCTGTGTGGCTTCTATTAAAGCGGAGTTCCACCCAAAAATTGAACTTCTGCTTTTTGGAATACTCTCCCTCTCTGGCGTTACATTTGGCACCTTTCAAGGGGAAGGGGGGAGCAGATATCTGTGTAATACAGGTATTTTGCTTACACTTCCGGGTACAGATACCCGAGCCACCCGTGGGTATCTACGCTACTTCCGGCGCCTTCTCCGTCCCCCTCGACTGTCTTCTGGGAGACACACAGGTACCAGAAGACAGCAGGGACCAGTGGCATCGGGAGTTACGCATGCTCAGTAGGGAACCAGGGAGTGAAGCTGCAAGGCTTCACTTCCTGATTCCCTTACTGAAGATAGAAGGGGGCAGCACCAGGGAGCTGAGCGATAGATCGGCTTCGGGTGCCAACATCGTGGGTGCCCTGGACAGGTAAGTATCCTTATTTTAAAAGTCAGCAGCTGCAGTATTTGTAGCTGCTGACTTTAAAAAAATTATTTGGCAGAACTCCTCTTTAAGAAATTGTGGCTTTACCAGACCCCTACCCACAAATTACCCCGGGTGCCTTGCTTCATCCATCCCAGTTGCACATTTCTCACAATTGACAGTAAAACCTTCTCTCCTCTCCCAACTTTCGAATTTATTACTGGGCAGCCGTATTGGTCACTGTCCGTTGGTGGTTCTCCCAGCCCAGGCAGATTTCAGGGGTCTCACTGGAGGCAGCTGTACTCGGGTCATACGCCGCTCTCAGCAACCTCGCATTTAGAGGCGAATGGGCTGCCCCCTCTGTTACTACCCCCATGAAAACCATGATTAGGGTCTAGCGGGAAGCTAGAGAAACTTCGGCAAAACCCTCCCATGTATCCCCTCAATTTGCCCCTCTGGGGCAACCCTACCCTCCCTCATTTCAACTCCTTGCCAGATACCTCGGTGTGGGCAGGTAAGGGGATAGCAACCCCGAAACACATAGTCAAGGACGGCAAACTTACTTTTCAGGCAGTGCCGTATCTAGGGTATGGCAGCCATGGAAAGTGCCATGGGCGCCATATGAAGGGGCGCTGTTGAGTGGCTGGGCAGCAAGGCACTTACCAGGGTCTCTTCTTCCCTCCTCCCGAGCATAGGCAGGATCCTGTTCTCCCTGGCTCTCCCATTCCATCTGGTTGGATTGGCAGCGCACAAAGAAGGAGGGGGGACATTAGTTTCTCCCTCTCCTCTTTGAAAACTGAGGCCTTAAGTGATGAAGATTTCATCACTTTCAGTATTAGTTCTGCATTTACCTGGCCTTTGAGGGCAGAGGAGGGATCAGGGGTCTAATAAACCCCAGATTTCTCCATAAAGAGGATATGTCACTACCCAAAGTATCATCAAGCTATGATAAATATCACTATTTTTTGTTAGCCATTTTTTTGTTAAGTTTATCTGAAAGATGGGCTTCAAATGTTTCGACAGGGGCGCAGTTTTAGTGCTTGCCATAGGCGCTATTTTCACTAGATACGCCTCTGTTTCCAGGATATGAATGCCCTGTACTCATTACCAGGGACGTGGGCATTCCGGTACTGGCAGCTGAGGCATTCCTTCGGGGCCCAATTCCCAGACAGACTGACGCTAGAGTGGGACTCAGTGGAGCGGCTCTTGACCTCCAGTGCGACGGGACAGCCTCTCTCCTCCCTAAACCTCTACCTGACGGTAGCTCACAACACCAAACTGACCAGATCCTTTGAAACGTGGAAGGCTGACATACCCGACCTGGACGACGACAAATGGGAGGAGTGTGTATCCACATATATCCCGTCACTAATAGCGGCTAGGGTAAGGTTTATACAGATCAGATTATTGCACAGGGCCTACTTCACCCCACAAAGATTGGCCCGGATATTTCCCAGTAGAGACCCCCTCTGTCCCAGGTGTAGGCGGGAGGTGGGTTCAATCTGGCACATGGTCTGGTCATGCTCGGAGATTCAGCCTTATAGCAAAAACACATCATAAAAGCATGTTGAAGCAGTAGGTGGTTTAACCTCCCTGGCGGTATGATTCTTTCAGATTTTAGGTGCTGAAAGCGGTACCATTATTTGCAAGGAAATTTGGCGTTTTATACTGTAGGCTTGTAATTCTTAGGAATAACTCACTTAAATCTGACCAAACAAGAGTCTAGTAGGCATCCTGGGTATGACATTTTTTTTTTAAAACAAAATTATAAATTAGAATATAATAAATAATTATAACAAATAATAATATAATTATAATAAAAAATATTCAATAATGTAATCAACTCAAAATCACTGAAATTTGCTCAGTTGCAGAATTGTCGCTGTCATTATTTTTTTTTGTATGACGAATTTCCCCACAAATGTGGGGAGGGCCGCGACAGCCGCTGTGGGACCCAAGAACAGGTGGATCGGGGCCACTTTGTGCAAAACGAACAGCACAGTGGAGGTAAGTATAAAAAAATAAATGGGAACCTTTAGTATCACTTTAGGCTTCACCCCCAAAACACCACCAAAGCACCACTGAAGCATCAAAAACACATCAAAAAAGCATGTTGAAGCAGTAGGGACTTTACCTGCTTGTGGATCCTGCACTGTATATATACGTCCTAATTTTAAAGATGGATATCTCGGTAACGGCAGCAGCAGCTGTCCATCTTTAGTGCACAGGGTCCTTTAAACGTTAACGGCGGTCTCCGCGGCGGATTCGCCGCAAGATCGCCGTTATCGGTGGCGGGAGAGGGCCCCCCCCTCCCGCCGCTCTCCCGTGCCCTCCGCCGCTTGCCGTTGGTGGTGGCGGAGGCGATCGGGTCCGTTCTGCAGCTCACTGGGGATGCGAGTGAGGGAAAAATGTCCCTCACCCGTCCCCCATAGCTCTGCTGGGCGGAAGTGACGTCAAAACGTCAGTCCCGCCCAGCGTCTTAAAGAAACATTTTTTTTGTTTACCTTTTTTTTCAAATGACATTTTTATTTTTTTTGGCTTTTTTTGCTTTGAAGTCTAAATATGAGATCTGAGGTCTTTTTGACCCCAGATCTCATATATAAGAGGACCTGTCAGACTTTTTTCTATTACAAGGGATGTTTACATTCCTTGTGATGGGAATAAAAGTGATCAAATTTTTTTTTTTTTCAGTGAAAAAAATAATAAAATAAATAAAAATAAATAAGAAAATAATTTTTTTTTTAAAAGCAGCCGGCCCCGACGAGCACACGCGCAGAAGCGAACGCATACGTGAGTAGCGCCCGCATATGAAAACAGTGTTCAAACCACACAAGTGAGGTATTGCCGCGATCGTTAGAGCGAGAGCAATCATTCTAGCCCTAGACCTCCTCTGTAACTCATAAGATGCAACCTATAGAATTTTTTAAGCGTCGCCTATCGAGATTTTTAAGGGTAAAAGTTTGACGCCATGCCACGAGCGGGCGCAATTTTTAAGCGTGACATGTTGGGTATCATTTTACTCAGCGTAACATTATCTTTCACAATATATAAAAAAATTGGGCCAAATTTATTGCTGTCTTATTTTTTAATTTAAAAAAGTTAATTTTTTCCCAAAAAAGTGCGCTTGTAAGACCGCTGCGCAAATACGGTGTGACAAAAAGTATTGCAATGACCGCCATTTTATTCTCTAGGGTGTTAATATATATATATATATATATATATATATATATATATATAATGTTTGGGGGTTTTAAGTAAATTTCTAGCAGAAAAAAACTGTTTTAGTCTTGCAAACACCAAATCTAAAAAACACCTAAGGTCCTTAAGTGGTTAATGTAAAAAATTATGGTCTGGCGATAGGGTCTCTTTAGGGCCCAGTAGAGCCCCTAATACTATGGCACGTTCCCCTTTATCTCACGGGAAAATCAAGCTGTACTGGGTATGAAGTCAAGTTGTGCCAAAGAAGAATCAGCTACAATGCTTGTTTGAAAAAAACATGATATGGAACAGAGCCTAAAAATTTGTGAGGCTATTATTAGAGCATGTAACCAAAACAGCTGGTATCTATGAACAATGCAGTATTTCAGGTAAGCAACTGAGCTCATGTCTAACAGATATCCATACTAGGGCTGGATACTGCGAGGAGACACTCCGCTTTTTTCTTTGCTCGTTATATAAACTCATCTCCTGGTTTCAAAAAGTATATACCGTATTTATCGGGGTATTGCGCCCTCCGGCGTATAGCGCGCACCCCTAAAGTGGACCCGCATTCCTGTGGAAAAAAGATTTTTGTACTTACAGTTTTGGTGTCTTGCGCGGCGTCCATCGGCGGCCTCGTCGGGTCCGGCGTCCGTCTACGGCTTCGGGTGTCCTCTTCGTCGGGTCCGGCGTCCTTCTGCGGCGTCCTCCCCGCTCGATCCCAGCTTTCCCGCGCCAAGTTTCAATACTGCGCCAGCATATACCGAGCGCGGTACACTCGTGTATAGTCGGGCAGGCTCGGCTACTCTCGCACTCACGTTCTGTACGTCCAGGACGTGAGCGCGAGAGGAGCCGAGCCTGCCCGACTGTACACGAGTGTACTGCGCTCGGTATATGCCGGCGCAGTATTCAAACTCGGCGCGGGAAAGCGGGTATCGGCGTATATCGCGCACCCACGATTTTGCCCTGATTTTCAGGGCAAAAAAGTGCGCGGTATACGCCGATAAATACGGTATACACTCACCGACCACTTTATTAGGTACACCTGTTTAATTGCTTGGTAACACAAATTGCTAATTAGCCAATCACATGGCAGAAACTCAATGCATTTAGCCCGGGTTCACACTGGTATGACAAACGCTCCGACATTGGGAGCTCATGTCCGACTTTGAAAATGCTCCCTGCACTACTTTGGTCTGACTTTCGGATTGCCGTCTTGCATGATCCGACTTTGGCATGCGACTTGTGCTCTGATGATCTTGAGGGGGGATGTCACGTACCTGGTGGACGAGCCCGACGTGCAAGGAGTGGCTGCCCTTACTCCTCTGATCCCGGGACCCCTGGTAGAGTGGACAGGGGGTGCGGGAGTGCAGAGTCGCACGAGCGCCGGTTGCAGCGCAGGTGCTGGGCCGGAAGGCCTCAGAAGGCTTCAGTGCTGAGTAGAGTAGCAAGTGTGGACTGTAGCTGCTGGCGGCAGGTGAAGACCACTGGAGACACAGGAATCACCAGAGTGGGGAGGTGTACCGTAGTCCAGTGGAGGTAAGTCCCAGCAGGAGAGTCCGAGGCCGGCTAGCGGGTCAGGTGCAGGTGTAGTAGGCAAGGCAGAGTAGGAGTCAGACCGGGTCGACAACAGACTGGCAGCAGCGGCTAAGGGGGTCAGGCAGGCGGATCGTCAGGCAGGCAATAGGTCAGGGCAGGCGGAAGGCAAGCGGAGTCAGGAACAGGCCGGGTTGTCAGGAACAGATTCAAGTAGGCTAGATACAGATAGTCTCAGGAACTGCTGTAGACCGGACAGCAAGAGGCAAACGCTGACAGCGAGTTTAAATGTCCTTTTTTGGCGCCAGAATGACGTTCGCGCGATGCGCGCGCACCGTTGCCGCGAATGCGCGCGCCCGCTCCCGTCGCAATGCCGTGATCGCGCGCGCGCCCTTGCCGCGAATGCGCGTGTCCCAATCGCGCTGACGCGCCGCTAGCGCCATCTGGTGGCCGCAGCTGTTCATGACATTGCCCCCCTCCAATGGGCAGCCTCCGGATGCCCAACCGGGATATCTCCAGCGGGTGGGAGTCTTTAAATGACTGGATTAGTCTTTCAGCGTGTATATTGTCCTCCGGTTCCCATGAATTCTCCTCGGGTCCATACCCTTTCCATTTGACGAGGAATTGAACTTGGTTGCGTCTTTTCCTGCAATCCAGGATGGATTCAACCTCAAATTCCTCCTCGCCGTCTACTAGGACCGGCTCCGGCGGACCTGTGTTCCTCTCAGGAAAGGGATCAGAAACGACTGGTTTAAGCAGGGCCACATGGAAGACCGGGTGATTGCGGAAGGTTTCTGGCAACTCAAGTTCGTAGGCAACCTCATTTATCTTCCTCTTGACAGGAAAAGGGCCCACAAACCTAGGGCCTAGTTTCTTCGAGGGGCATGCAAGTTTTAAATTCAGGGTAGACAGATAAACCTTAGTTCCAGGTTCCAGGTTGAGTTCCCCTCTTCTTTTCTTGTCAAAGATTTCTTTATTACGCTCTTGTGTCTTAGTCATTGTCTCCTGCAGAATCTTATTATTTGTGTCAAAGAAGGTCAGAGTTTCCTGGACGGCGGGTACCGAACACTCCGGGACGGAATTGGACAAGAACAAGGGATGGAAGCCGTAGTTCGCATAGAAGGGCGATTGTTTGGTGGCAGAGTGGACGGAATTATTGTATGTGAATTCCGCCAGGGGTAGCAAGGACACCCAATCTTCCTGCGAGAAGGAGGAGAAGCAGCGAAGATACTGTTCGAGTGTCTGATTCGTTCTCTCTGTCTGCCCGTTTGATTGCGGATGGTACGCTGATGAGAACGATAGACCAATCTTGAGACTGCTGCAAAGTGCCTTCCAAAACCTGGAGGTGAATTGCACCCCTCGATCAGACACGATGTCCACAGGAACCCCGTGAAGCCTAACCACTTCCTTGATAAAGGCTTTGGCCGTCTCCGGGGCGGAGGGTGTACCCTTCAAAGGTATAAAGTGTGCCATCTTTGAGAGTCTGTCTACTACCACAAAGACAGTGGTGAAACCCTCTGACGGGGGAAGCTCCACAATGAAATCCATGGAGATCATTCTCCATGGTCTTTCTGGTACTGGTAGCGGTTTCAGGAGTCCCCAGGCTCTGAGCTTGCTCCCCTTGTTTCGAGTGCATGTGGTGCAAGATTCCACATAGTCCCTGCAATCCTTCAGGAGCTGGGGCCACCAAAAGGAGCGTTGCAAGAGTTCCGAAGTTTTGTGTACCCCGAAATGGCCCGCCAGCTTGTGGTCATGACAAGAACTCAGGACACTGACCCGTAGGTTTTCAGGTACGAAGATCTTGTCCTGATGCCAAAGTAAACCGTCCCTAGATTGTAGTTCCAGACTTGAAGAAGGGGAAATCCCAGCAGAGGCTTGCCTGATTTGGGGCAATAGGTCCCTTTGTAGCAACAGGAAATTTCCTGATGGCAGGATGGTATCCGGGGGGTTGGGAGACTCTGAGCTGCCATACATGCGGGATAGAGCGTCAGGCTTAGTATTCTTGGACCCTGGTCTGTAAGTGATGTGAAAGGAAAACCTTGTAAAAAAAAGTGCCCACCTGGCCTGGCGCGGTTTAAGTCTCTTGGCCGCCTTCAAGTATTCCAGGTTCTTGTGGTCTGTGTAAATCAAGATTGGGTGCGCTGCGCCTTCCAGGAGGTACCGCCATTCCTCCAGAGCGGCCTTTATTGCCAACAGTTCTCGGTCCCCTACATCATAATTTCTCTCAGCTGTTGACAGTTTACGGGAAAAGAAGGCGACAGGGTGTAAGAGAGCCTTGGGGCCCTGTCTTTGAGATAGCACTGCCCCGACCGCCGTTTCGGAAGCATCTACTTCTAAGATGTAGGGCAGGTTTGCATCGGGATGCCTGAGGACGGATGCAGAGGTGAACAAGTCTTTCAGGGCTTCAAAGGCCGCCTGGGCTTCTGGTGTCCAGCGGAACCGGGTAGTCTGTTTAGTTAGATCGGTTATTGGAGAAATTATGCTGGAGAAGGCCCTGATGAACTTCCTGTAGAAATTCGCAAAGCCGACGAAACGCTGAACGCCCTTCTTGTCTACAGGCGCTGGCCAATCACGGATTGCGGAGACCTTCTTGGGATCCATTTCCACCCCCTTTACTGAGATTATGAGCCCCAGGAATTGTATGCTCGAGCGTTCGAACTCGAATTTCTCAGGCTTGGCATAAAGTCCGTGAGTTCGGAGTCGCTCGAGCACGTTTTTGACATGTTCCCGATGTTTCTCCAGGGAAGGGGAAAAAACTAAGATATCGTCCAAGTAAACGATCACAAAGAGGTCGAGGAAGTCTCTGAAGATGTCATTCACAAAGTGTTGGAACGTCGCAGGGGCGTTACAAAGTCCGAAGGGCATAACTAAATATTCGAAGTGTCCGAAACGGGTACGGAAGGCGGTCTTCCACTCGTCCCCTTCACGTATGCGGACCAAGTTGTAGGCCCCGCGGAGATCTAGTTTAGTAAAGATGACCGCGGCCCCCAGACGTTGGAACAGTTCAGGTACCAAGGGCAGCGGGTACCGGTTTTTGATGGTGATTTTGTTGAGTTCCCGGTAATCCACACAGGGACGAAGAGAGTGGTCTTTCTTTTCAACAAAGAAGATCCCTGCTCCCGCTGGTGATGTGGATGGGCGGATGAATTTCTTTCTTAGACTGTCCTCAATGTAGGTCTTCAAAGTCTCAAGTTCAAGACCCGTTAAGGGAAAGATCCTACCGAAAGGGACTTCGGCCCCCGGGAGGAGTTCAATGGGACAGTCGTAGGACCTATGAGGCGGAAGGGTCTCTGCTCCCTTCTTACTGAAGACATCCAGGTAGTCGTGATAAATTTCAGGGACAGATTGGCGGGTTTCAACATCAGAGTCCATGCAGAGTAAGGACGGAGGCGGAGATACTACTTGCAGGCAGTGCTGTTGGCAATAAGAAGATTGGAAGCTGATCTCTCCCGTGGTCCAGTTGACCTGTGGGTTGTGGACCTGTAGCCACGGCAAGCCCAGTATGACAGGGAACAGGGGGGAGTCAATCACATCCAGGCACAGTAGTTCATGGTGGTTGCCAGCGATGGTGGTGGCTAAAGGCTGGGTTTCTCGGGTAACCGGTCCGGATCTTAACGTGGAGCCATCAGCTAAGTATACAGAGAGTCCAGTAGCCCTAGGGCGAAGAGGGATCTGATGTCTGGAGGCGAAGGCTTGATCCAAAAAGCAGCTGCAGGCTCCTGAATCAATAATGGCGCTGACTTGGATAGTCTTTTCTGGAAGCTGGAAGAAAACGGGAACAGCTAGGTGAGTGGAATTGCCTGGGAGAATGGGTAAGTGAACAGATGACGTGGACAGACACTTACGGAGCTTTGCGGGACAGGTCCTCACGTAGTGGCCAGCTTCCCCGCAATACAGACACAAGTTGTTGGCCCTGCGGCGTTGGCGTTCCTCAGGGGTGAGAGAAGGACGGAGGAGGCCTAATTGCATCGGCTCAGAGGTATCAGGGGCAGATGAGGCAATCGGAGTTGGTAGAGCTGGATTGGAAACGGTCGGTACCCGTGGCATCATCCAGACAGGGCGAGATGGGGCCGTGGCCCTTTCAGTTCTGCGCTCCCTCAGACGCCGGTCAATCTGAATGGTCAGGTTAATTAACGCTTCCAGTGTTCCTGGGACTCCTACCCGGGCCAGTTCGTCCTTGAGTGATTCGGAAAGACCTAGGCGAAACTGGTAACAGAGAGCCGCATCATTCCACCTTGTATCCGAACTCCATCTGCGGAATTCGGACACGTAGTCCTCAGCTGGCCGGCGACCCTGCTGTAGAGCGTGCAGGGCAGCTTCCGCGGAGGCGGTCTGATGAGGATCTTCATATAGTAAGGACATAGCCTGAAAGAAGGTGGTTAGATCATCAAGTGCAATGTCCTTTTGTTCCATCAGGCGATGGGCCCAGGCTTGCGGTTCGCCCGAAAGTAGTGCGATGACAAAACCGACTTTAGTAGCTTCTAGGGAGAAAGTCCGTGGCTGTAGGGCGAAGTAAAGTTCGCAAGCATTGCGGAAGGCCCGATATTTGCTACGTTCTCCGGAGAACCTTTCTGGCGTAGGAACTTTTGGTTCAGGTGGCAGCATGATGACAGAGGGAGATGTGGATGTGCCGGAAGCAGCCGAGGTGGAGGCGGGAGCAGATAACGCCTGGACGCGATTTTCCAAACGCGTGTAGCCCTCTTGCAGGGTACGGACTGCTTGGGTCAGTCCATCCAGGTGGCGACAAAGTTCTTGCATAGGATCCACTCCCTGCGCGGGCTCGGTCATGGCTGTCCGGTACTGTCACGTACCTGGTGGACGAGCCCGACGTGCAAGGAGTGGCTGCCCTTACTCCTCTGATCCCGGGACCCCTGGTAGAGTGGACAGGGGGTGCGGGAGTGCAGAGTCGCACGAGCGCCGGTTGCAGCGCAGGTGCTGGGCCGGAAGGCCTCAGAAGGCTTCAGTGCTGAGTAGAGTAGCAAGTGTGGACTGTAGCTGCTGGCGGCAGGTGAAGACCACTGGAGACACAGGAATCACCAGAGTGGGGAGGTGTACCGTAGTCCAGTGGAGGTAAGTCCCAGCAGGAGAGTCCGAGGCCGGCTAGCGGGTCAGGTGCAGGTGTAGTAGGCAAGGCAGAGTAGGAGTCAGACCGGGTCGACAACAGACTGGCAGCAGCGGCTAAGGGGGTCAGGCAGGCGGATCGTCAGGCAGGCAATAGGTCAGGGCAGGCGGAAGGCAAGCGGAGTCAGGAACAGGCCGGGTTGTCAGGAACAGATTCATGTAGGCTAGATACAGATAGTCTCAGGAACTGCTGTAGACCGGACAGCAAGAGGCAAACGCTGACAGCGAGTTTAAATGTCCTTTTTTGGCGCCAGAATGACGTTCGCGCGATGCGCGCGCACCGTTGCCGCGAATGTGCGCGCCCGCTCCCGTCGCAATGCCGTGATCGCGCGCGCGCCCTTGCCGCGAATGCGCGTGTCCCAATCGCGCTGACGCGCCGCTAGCGCCATCTGGTGGCCGCAGCTGTTCATGACAGGGGAGCTCCACGCCAAATAAAAATAAAAAAAAAATGGCATGGGTTTCCCCTTCAAGATCTTCAAGATCGTAACAGGCTCTTTGGTCTGGTAGGGGTTTTCCATACAAGACCCTTATCTGAGCACGCAGCCCGGCCAGTCAGGAAAGGGGGTGGGGACGAGCCAGCGGCCCCACCTTCTGAACCGTACCAGCCCACATGCCCTCAACATGGGGAGGGTGGGTGCTTGGGGAACCTTTTTTTATCACTGAATTGGTATCACTGGTGCCCAAAATAGTGCCCAATGTGTCTGCCGCAATGTCGCAGTCCCGCTAAAAATCACCGATCGCCGCTATTACTAGTAAAGAAAAAAAAGAAAAAATTCCCTAAGGCCGCGTACACTGTCGTTTTCCTCGTCGAGTTCCTTGTTCGGCTGTCGAGGAACTCGACGAGCCAATTTTCTCCATTCCCGTCGAGGAAAAAGGGAACATGCTCTCTTTTTGGCTCGTCGAGTTTCTCGACAGTTTCCTCGTCGAAAAATGTACACACGACCGGTTTCCTCGGCAAAACACGTCTCCCAACAAGTTTCTTGCTGGATTCTGCAGAGGAAACCTGTTGTGTGTACGAGGCCTAAATCTATCCTATAGTTTGTAGACGCTATAACATTTGTGCAAACCAATCAATATACGCTTATTGGCATTCTTTTTACCAAAAATATATCAGAATATATATTTGCCTAAACTAATAAAGAAATTTGATTTTTTTATATTTTTTTTTATTGGATAGGTTTTATAGCAGAAAGTATAAAATTGTTTTTTTTTTTTCAAAATTGGCAGTCTTTTTTTTTTAGTATAGTGAAAAAAAAAAAAAAAACCTGCAGAGGTGACGTCACGGCATGGCCTCCTTTAGGAACGGCACAAAGTGTGACTGTGCCTGTAATTTTTTTAAATATCTCCTAAACCGTGGAGAATATATTTCTAGCACTTGCAGGTAAGCCTCAGGCCCCATACACACGACCGTTTTCCTCGACAAAATCCATCAAGAAAAATGCTGGCAGCGCATTTTTGCCAAGAAAAACGGTTGTGTGTATGTTTTTCGTCGAGAAAACTGTTGTCAATCTCGATGAGAATAAAAAAGAACAAGTTCTCTTTTTTCTCGTCGGGAGTCTCAATTTCCTCGTCGTGTTTCTCGTCAGGCTGGTTTGCGACAAGAAACACATTTTTCTGTATGATTAGAAACCCGCGCATGTTCAGAATAAAGTACGAGACGGAGCGCACCTTCGGTAAAAGTAGCGTTTGTAATGGAGATAGCACATTCGTCACGCTGTAACAGAATGAAAAGCGCGAATCGTCTCTCACCAAACTTTTACTAACACACAGTAACATGAGATTAGCAAAAGCAGCCCCAAGGGTTGTGCCAGTGGAATTGAACTTCCCCTTTATAGTGCCGTCGTATGTGCTGTACGTCACCGCGTTTGAGAACGACGAGATTTTGTCCTGACAGTGTGTACGCAAGGAAAGCTTGTCAAGATTCTCGTCAAGCCTGACAAGGAACTCGTCGAGGAAAACAATGTTTTATTTACGACAAGATTCTCAGTCGTGTGTACGAGGCCTTAATCTAGGCTTACCTGTAGGTAAACGTGGTTGTAAAGGGTTTACAGTGACTTTAACCGCTTAACGCCCACCGCACGACTATGTACGTCCACAGAATGGCACCGTACAGGCAGATGGGCGTACATGTACGTCCCTACCTTCTGGCGGGTCGGGGGTCCGATCGGGACCCCCTCCGCTGCGTGCGGTGGACAGCTTACCTCCGGGAGCGATCTGGGACGAGGGGGCGGCTGTTCATTTTTGTACGCCCCCTCGTGATCGCTCCCAGCCAATCCCCTGAGCCTCCGACGTGTCACTTCCTCTGCCTGTGTAATGTAAACACAGGCAGAGGAAGTGATGTCAGCTCTCCTCTCGGCGGTATTTTCAATCCGCCGAGAGGAGAGAAGACATCACAGTAAGTCGCACCAACACTACACTGACACCAGTACACATAGGCACACTTAACCCCCCCGATCACCCCCCACCCCCCTGTCACACTATCACTGATTACACTGATCATATATTTACTGATCACTGCATTTAGTGTCAGTGTGACAGTTAGTGTAACAGGCAGTTAGTGTTAGGTTCAGGGTAGCCCCCTACCCCTCCAAATAAAGGTTTAACCCCTTGATCACTGCCCTAGTTAACCCTTTCACCCCCTATTACCAACGTCACTAAGCGATCGTTTTTTCTGATCGCTGTATGAGGCCGCGTACACACGAGCAGACAGATTTGTTCAAATCGGTCGGGCCGACGGATTTGAACAAATCTGTCTGCTGGGGACATATTGGTTTGATCGTGTACACACGATCAAACCAAAATCCCCGCCGCCAGACGGCGCGGTGACGTGGCAGTGACGTTGACGCCACCACATCACCGCACCAGGAAGTAAAACACTTCCGCGCATGCGTCGAAACCATTCGGCGCGTGTGCGAGAAGACATGTCTGCTGGTTAACGTACTAACCAGCAGACATGTCGGGCGGATGGGTTCCCAGCCGACAGATTTCAAAGCATGCTTTGAAATCTGTCGGGTGGCCAAATCCGTCGGCTCGCCCATACACACGGTCGAATCTGTCTGCTGGGACGGTCGGGCCGACCGTTTCCAGCAGATAGATTTGATCGTGTGTACGCGGCCTAAGTGTCGCTGTTCCCGCTAGGTAGCTATTTTTTTTTTATTGCGATTTTTTTTTTACTAAAGGCATGTGGCTGAATACATTTTGGCCTAAATGTTTGACTAAAATTTAGTTTATTTGATTTTTCTTATAACAAAAAGTAAAAAATATTGTTTTTTTTTTCAAAAATGTCGCTCTATTTTTGTATATAGCGCAAAAAATAAAAATCGCAGAGGCGATCAAATACCACCAAAAGAAAGCTCTATTTGTGGGAAGAAAAGGACGCAAATTTTGTTTGGGAGCCACGTCGCATGACCACGCAATTGTCTGTTAAAGCGACGCAGTGCCGAATTGTAAAAACGCCTCTGGGCATTTAGCAGCATATTTGTCCTGGGCGTAAAGCAGAAGTAAACCCATCGATCTTACAGTTTCAAAAAGCAGTTACATTTTGGGTAAGTCGGGATTGCTAACTGTCAGGCGGCGTACACACGACCAAGGTTCTCGCTGGAAACCAGCGAGAACCTCGCTGGAAGCTGCATTCCAGCGAGGACCTCGGCCGTGTGTACACTCTCGGCGAGCATCCCGTCGGGAAGCCCGTCGAGCAGAAATAGAGAGCACGCTCTCTATTTGCTCGACGGCCCGCCTGGAAGAATGGCTGGTTGCCATTCCCGACGGGCGGGTCACCGATTTCGACGGCCGGCAGGGAACCTCGACGGGCGGAACGATGTGTTCTGCCCGTCGAGGTTCTCTGCCGTGTGTACACGGCCTGACATTGGTTGTGCTCTCAACTAAACTGTCAAACCATCCAATGGCTGGTGTCATAACTGATCACATGTGCAGCATCATGGCAATTGAAGATTAAACATAAGCCAAGATGGCAGCTTCCTTGCCTGAAAATGATAGGTGGGTTTACGTCCACTTAAAGTGGTTAAATACCATCAAAAGAATTTGTATTTGTGGGGAAAAAACTGACATTTTATTTGGGTACAGGGTCACACGACCGCACAATTGTCAGTTAAAGTAATACAGTGCCGTATCGCAAAAAAAAAAAATGGCCTGGTCATGAAGGGAGTAAAATCTTCTGGGGCTGAAGTGGTTAAAGAAATAATTTTATAAGAATCGTCCCTTTCAGTCTCTATAACCTGCTGATTGCACTTTTATTTATTTTAGGTTTTCTTCCTAGAATCTCCGGCGACCTTGCCGTTAATCACTCAACTTTGTTGAAGGTAAGTGAAATTAGAACTAGCACATTTTTCATAAATGAAGTAGTAAATTAAGAATGACTAGAGGAGAAAGACTATTTGAAAAGAGATATATTCAAGTGTTTTATTGATGCCAGACATCTTTCCACACCATGTCGAAATCTCTTCTATAATTAGGAGCTATGGATGTGGAAACGGAGCAAATAATGGTAATTAATCAATTTACAGTTGGGTAAACAGAGATTATTGGAGGCTAATTGCTCACCTTCCAGCTGAATGAACACGAAGGGCTGGATGCCCGGTACTCGCTTGAGGTCACAGGGATGCCCGTGGGAGCTTTAGGCCGCGTACACACGATCAAATCTGTCTGCTGGAAACGGTCTGCTAGATTCGATCGTGTGTACGGGCGAGCCGACGGATTTGGCCACCCGACAGATTTCAAAGCATGCTTTGAAATCTATCGGGTGGGAACCCGTCCGCCCGACATGTCTGCTGGTTAGTACACTTACCAGCAGACATGTCGTCTTGCACCGGCGCCGAATGGATTCGGCGCATGCGCGGAAGTGTTTTACTTCCTGGTGCGGTGACGTGGCGGCGTCAACGTCACCCCCACGTCACCGACACGTCAGCGAGCCGTCTGCTGGCGGGGATTTTGGTTTGCACGTGTGTACACGCGAGCAAACCAAAATCCAAACAGACAGATTTGTTCAAATCGGTCGGACAAACTGTTTTGAACAAATCTATTGCCTCGTGTGTACGAGGCCTTAAGGTTTGTGCCTGGTAGGAGTTATGGCTTCTCATCCATTGTCATCCTGTGCCCTGCTGCATGTAATGCGCTAGCAAGCTGGAACACTTCGGAACTGACAAGAACATCACACATGCAGGGGGAACCTTGAGCTGATCCAGTTCATTGACTGCGTACTGTTATACAATATGTTTAGGGAGACTGATGTGTACAGCTGAATGAAGCCTGCTGAATCTGGACAGAAAGAGAGAGAGTTTGGTCAGGGGGGACTTTGAATGGGGCCAATCCAGTGTCACCCGTCCAATCCCGAGCAAGGGGGAGTGTCTATACGCGGTGCGGCGGGGAACACTACAGCTATTCAAATGAAAACTGTAATGTTCGCCGCATGCTGATTAACTAGGCAGCGGCGGCGTTGTGGTATGCGGCGGCGGAGTTGCTTCGGTGTGGGGAGGGGGGGTAGTATCGGATCTGGCATCGGGGGCATTTGCGGGAGTACAAGTTCTCCCACAAATGCTCAGTATTGGTCCCGATACCGATACTGGTATCGGTACAACCCTAATTTTAATACAACACGCCCCCTACCTGCCTAATTTAAATTACACGCACTTACCCCGGCACATTTACGCTACGCCGCTGTAACTTAAAGCGGAATTTCACCCTAAATATAAGATCTCCCATGTGATCCAGCATACTGGCGTCAGCGCCAGTATGCTGTTTTTTTTTTTTTTAATCCCACACTTACTGTATTATCCTGTAATTTCATTTCAATCTCGGCGAAAATGGGACCTAGGAGCTGACTGCGTACGGCGCCTGCGCAGTCAGCTCCTAGGTCTGTGCGCAGGCGCCGCATTTTCGCCGAGATTACCCGAGTCCATATTGGGTATTTTCGGAAGATGTGACGCGCTATACTGGCGCTGTCCACCGCGGGGGAAAAAAATTAAATTACAGGATAATACAGTAAGTGTGGGATAAAAAAAAAAAAAAAAACAGCATACTGGCGCTGACGCCAGTATGCTGGATCACATGGGAGATCTTATATTTAGGGTGAAATTCCGCTTTAAGACGCAAGTGCTTTGTGAATACAGCACTT
This sequence comes from Rana kukunoris, assembly GCA_029574335.1. Lineage (NCBI taxonomy): Eukaryota > Metazoa > Chordata > Amphibia > Anura > Ranidae > Rana > Rana kukunoris. The sequence continues at coordinate 27,792,201 of CM056051.1, read as the reverse complement.
GCCTCTCTAAGTTGCGACGGCATAGCGTAAACAAGATACGCTACACCCGCACAAAGTTATGCCGGTCTTTCTGAATCCGGCCCACGGTCCGCATGTGTGAAAGGGGCCTAAGGCAGTTTGCTGTTTTGTCAGTACAGAAGATATGGATCCTGTGTTCCTGCGAAGCAGAAACACTGATCCATGCCTTCCTCTAGTAAAGGTACCTCCCCCACAGTTAAACACTTTTAGGCACACAGTTAACCCTTTTACCGCTCCCGATGTTAACCCCTTTTCACCTAGCATTATTAGTACAGTGACAGTGCATATTTTTAGCACTGTTCCCCAAAAAGTTTCAAAAGTGTCAGTTAATGTCCGATTTGTCCGTTGCAATATCGCAGTCCTGCTATAAATTGCTGATCCCCGCCATTACTAGTAAAAAAAACATAAAAACATCCCGGTACCAACTCAAAAGCCCCGTACACACGGCAGAGAAACTCGACGTCAGAATCTGCGACCCGCCCGTCGGGAATGGCAACCAGCCATTCATCCCGACGGGCCGTCGAGCAAATAGAGAACCTGTTCTCTATTTGCTCGACGGGTTTCCTGACGGGCGGAGCGAGCAGAGAGCGTACACACGGCCGAGGTTCTCGCTGGAATGCAGCTCCCAGCGAGGTTCTCGCTGGTTTCGTGTGTACGGGGCCTAACTGCTCCCGGGGGCTTATGTGGATTACACAATTTGGTTTAGACTACTGCATTATGCAACATTACACGGCAATATTGTGCTCATGTGTGTACCCCACATAAATACTGATGTCCGGACGTCATTATAGTGACATTGTTTTTATTGTTCTGGTGAAGAGACTTTGTGTGTGATATATTGTATCATTTATGTGAGCCATTGGACTTACTATGTATTGGCTTTGATACATTTTGTTACAATGAATACGTGCTTTTAGCCACTTATATAGCCAGCCTCTTTTTGCCTTTCATTAAAGGGGTGTTCCAGCCCAAAATTGTGTTTATTAAAAGTCAGCAGCTACAAAAAGTGTAGCTGCTGGCTTTTAATGAACACTCACTTACCTGCTCCTGCGTTCCAGCGACGCGCCAACCGGGCCCCGCTCCTCTCCCCCCCTCCCCAGCCGGCGTCTCCATCCCGACTGTGGGCACCCAGCCGTGACAGCCTTCGGCTTCACGGCCGGGCACCCACTGCGCATGCGCGAGCCGCACTGCGCATGCGCGTGCGGCGCGGCTCGCCGCTGATTGGAGAGGCGATCGCATGGGACCTGTCATGTGTCCCATGTGATCGCCTACAGGGAGGGGCTGGTGTAGGCGATTAAGGCTTAATCGCCTAACCAGCCCCTCGGCGGAAGCAGGAAGTGGGACAGGAAGTCCCACTCCTACTGAAGCCCCCACTCCCCCCCCCAAAAAAATGACATGCCAAATGTGGCATGTAAGGGGGAGGGGAGGAGATTAAAGAAAAGTACATTTTTAGGGTGGAACTCCTCTTTAACCACTTTGTTATTCCCCCTGGGAGATCTACTCCATTTAATGATATGACCACCCTTTCTTTTTTAACCATTTCCCGCCCCGGTTAACCACTTAAAGACCCCCGCACGCACATATACGGCCACAGAATGGCTCGTACAGGCACAAGGGCGTAAATTTACGTCCCCGCCTTCGTGCGGTTCGGGGGTCCCATCGGGACCCCCTCCGCGGCGTGCGGGGGTCCCCCTGCCTCTGGGAGTGATCACCGACGAGCGGGCGGATGTCCGTGATTTCCGCCCCCCCCCGCGATCGCTCCCAGCCAATGGGAGCGCGCTCCCATCGTGTCAGTTCCTCCTCCTGTGTTTACACAGGAAGGAGGAAATGATGTATTCTCTCATCGCAGCGCTGTTTCCCAGCGCTGCTGATGAGAGAAGACATCACAAGTAAGTGTGCACCAACACAACACTGACACACACTCACATAGGCATATTAACCCCTTGTGATCGCCCCCCCCCCACCCCCCCTGTCACAGTGTCACTGAATGCAGTGATCTAATCACTGCATTTAGTGTCAGTGTGACAGGCAGTGTAAAAAACAGTTAGTGTTAGGTCCAGGGTAGCCCCCCCACCCCCCCTAATAAAGTTTTAACCGCCTGATCACCGCCCTAGTTAACCCTTTCACTCCCTATTGCCAGCGTCACTAAGCGATCATTTTTCTGATCGCTGTATTAGTGTCGCTGTTCCCGCTAGGTAGCTATTTTTTTTTATTGCGATTTTTTTTTTTACTAAAGACATGTGGCTAAATTAATTTTGGCCTAAATGTTTTACTAAAATTTCGTTTATTTGATTTTTTTTATAACAAAAAGTAAAAAAATTGTGTTTTTTTTCAAAATTGTGGCTCTATTTTAGTTTATAGCGCAAAAAATAAAAATCGCAGAGGCGATCAAATACCACCAAAAGAAAGCTCTATTTGTGGGAAGAAAAGGACGCAAATTTTGTTTGGGAGCCACGTTGCACGACCGCGCAATTGTCTGTTAAAGCGACGCAGTGCCGAATCGCAAAAACACCTTGGGTCATTTACCAGCGTATTGGTCCGGGTCTTAAGTGGTTAATAGACAATTGATGTCCGGGAAGCGGTTGTGAAATCCTGACTGGACGCTTATTGATGTCCAGCAGGATAACATGCCGGCACTCACCCGTGCACTCACCCAGTGCTGCGATCGGTTATGCTGGGTGTCAGTCTGACACCCTGCATCTCCGATCTTGGTAAAGAACCTATGACGGAGGCTCTTTACCAAGTGATCAGCCGTGTCCAATCATGGCTGATCATGGTGGTAACAGGAAGAGCCGTTGATCGGCTCTTCCTCACTCACGTCTGATAGACGCGAGTAGAGGAGAGCCAATCGGCAGCTCTCCTGACGGGGGGGTTTGCGGATGCCCACACTCAGGGATGGACTGGCCATTGGGACTACAGGGAGTTTTCTAGTGGGCCGATGGCTCAGTGGGCCGGCTTCAGTGACAGTGGACCGTCCGCCCCCCTCCGCTCCTCTGTCTCTCTCTTCTCGCAGCGCTCACCTCCTCTCCCTCCCCGCAGCACCTGGGGGGACCAAAGATGCAAGGGGAGGACCAGAGGAGCAGGGGGGGCGATAGGAGCATGGGGGAGGGGACAGACAGCTATGACCTGGGAGTTTCTCCCTTCTGCCTAATCTTGTCCCATAAGGGGGGCACCGAACTGATTCTTTCCCCCGGGTGAAATAATGTCTATCTACCCCACTGGTACTGCCTATAAGAGTACCAGCAGTTCTACTCTAATAAAGAAGAATGGCTAGTGGCTGGCTAGTGAAGGGGAAGAGGGACCTTGCGTGGCTGGGGGGGGGGGGGTGTTGGAGTTGTCCGGCCGCCAGGGGAGAGACCTGTCAAAGTGGTTCAGTCTGGATGAAGTCCAGGGCCAAATTTCTGTCCCAGTCCAGCCCTGCCCACACTAGACCACCAGGGAATGCCGCCAGGAATACCAGGGAAGGGGGCAACATGTGGATGGCCAGATACATCCCCCATGGCATGGCCTATCCACATGTAAAAAAAATAGGCACAATAGATGCCAATCAGTGCCCACAAATAGGCACTGACTGGCAACATGGGCACTGATTAGAAAAATAGTTAAACAAAACACGTGCCAACCCCTCAGTGTCCATTCCATCAGTGCTACCTCACAGTGCCCATACCAGGTGCCCCCAGTGCCCACCTATCAGTGCCCATCTGTGCCACCCATTACTGTCACCCATAAGTGCCCATCAGTGCCGCCTATGAGTGCCCATCAGTGCCGCCTATGAGTGCCCATCAGTGCCGCATACCAGTGCTGCCTATCAGTGCCCATCAGTGCTACCTCATCGGTGCCCATCAGTGCCACCTCAATTGTCACCAGTGTGCCATGCCATCAAACTCAGCCACTGTGCCATGCCATCAAACTCAGCCACTGTGCCATGCCATTAAACGCAGCCACTGTGTCCTTTAATTGTCGCCACTGTGCCCATTGATGCCACTGTGCCCATTGATGCCACTGTGCCCATTGATGCCATTGTGCCCATTGATGCCAGTGTGTCCATTGATGCCACTGTGCCCATTGATGCCAGTGTGTCCATTGATGCCACTGTGCCCATTGATGCCAGGGTGTCCATTGATGCCACTGTGCCCATTGATGCCAGTGTGTCCATTGATGCCAGTGTGCCCATTGATGCCAGTGTGTCCATTGATGCCACTGTGCCCATTGATGCCACTGTGCCCATTGATGCCACTGTGCCCATTGACGCCAGTGTGTCCATTGATGCCAGTGTTGTCCATTGATGCCACTGTGGCCCATTGATGCCACTGTGCCCATTGATGCCACTGTGTCCATTGTCGCTAGCTGAGCCAGAGGGAGCGGCGCTCCGGTGCCCTCTATAGATGCACTGCCACTGTCTATCTATCTATCTTCTTTTTCTTTCTATCTTTATCTATCTATCTATCTTCCTTCCCTTCTTTCTATATTTATCTATCTTTATTTCTTCGATCTTTCTTCCCGTCTTTCTTTCTATCTTTCTTTATCTATCTTCCCTTCTTTTTTTATCTTATCTATCTTCTTCTTTCGTTTCTATCTATCTATCTTCCTTCCTTCCTTCCCTTTTTTTTTTTCTTTCTATATATATTCATTCTTTCTTTATCCATCTTCCTTCCTTTCTATCTATCTTATTTTTTTCTCATCCTTCCTTCCTCCTTTCTTTTATCTTATCTATCTATTTTTATCTATTGTCTTATCTATCTGTCTGTCTGATCTGTCTGTCTATCAATCTTTAACCCCATCCAAACATCCCATCATTTAATAGGCTGTGCCACCCCCCCCCCCCCCCTGGGCTGCTCATTTAGTATGTATGGCCTATGTTATTAGTGTGTAGTGGGAGTGTATATAGTAAGCAATAATGTTAAATTAGTATAGCAACCATGCAGTAATAAAAAAATATTGTTAAAAGTCTAGCAACCAATGATAGCGCGGTAACAACTACACAAACCAACAATTGAGTGGTAAGGATGTGCCAGTAGCCTCTAGCCAACCAATCGATAGCAGAATGTGCAGTAATGTCTAGCCAAATCTCTTTGATGTGCAGTAAACCTAATTCGTACCATACCCTGTTGGTTGTGTGTGGGCCCCCCAAGGGCATTTTCTCAACCCGCTCGTTAAGAACAATGCCCGGCTCTTTTTCTTTGTCCACATGGTATGACGTGGGTGATGATAGGGAAGCAGGCATCTCTCTGCAGAGGTGACTCCTCTATGGTGGGTGATGATGGGGAAGCAGGCATCTCTCTGCAGAGGTGACTCCTCTATGGTGGGTGATGAGATAGGGAAGCAGGCATCTCTCTTCTGCAGAGGTGACTCCTGTATGGTGGGTGATGATGGGGAAGCATGGCATCTCTCTGGGTGACTCCTGTATAGTGAGTGATGATGGGGAAGCAGGCATCTCTCTGCAGAGGTGACTCCTGTATGGTGAGTGAATGATGGGGAAGCAGGCATCTCTCTGCAGAGGTGACTCCTGTATGGTGGGTGATGATAGGGGAAGCAGGCATCTCTCTGCAGAGGTGACTCCTGTATGGTGGGTGATGATGGGGAAGCAGGCATCTCTCTGCAGAGGTGACTCCTGTATGGTGGGTGATGATAGGGAAGCAGGCATCTCTCTGCAGAGGTGACTCCTGTATGGTGGGTGATGATAGGGAAGCAGGCATCTCTCTGCAGAGGTGACTCCTGTATGGTGGGTGATGATGGGGAAGCAGGCATCTCTCTGCAGAGGTGACTCCTGTATGGTGGGTGATGATAGGGAAGCAGGCATCTCTCTGCAGAGGTGACTCCTCTATGGTGGGTGATGATAGGGAAGCAGGCATCTCTCTGCAGAGGTGACTCCCTGTATGGTGGGTGATGATGGGGAAGCAGGCATCTCTCTGCAGAGGTGACTCCTCTATAGTGAGTGGATGATAGGGAGAAGCATGGCATCTCTCTGCAGAGGTGACTCCTGTATGGTGGGTGGATGATAGGGAAGCAGGCATCTCTCTGCAGAGGTGACTCCTGTATGGTGGGTGATGATAGGGAAGCAGGCATCTCTCTGCAGAGGTGACTCCTCTGCATGATGGTGGGTGATGATGAAGGGAATCAGGCATCTCTCTGCAGAGGTGAGACTCTCCTGTATGGTGGTGTGATGATGGGGAAGCAGGCATCTCTCTGCAGAGGTGACTCCTCTATGGTGTTGATGATGGGGAAGCAGGCATCTCTCACTGCCATGAGGGTGACTCCTGTATGGTGGGTGATGATGGGGAAGCAGGCATCTCTCTGCAGAGGTGGACTCCTCATGGGTGGGTGATGAATAGGGGAAGCAGGCATCTCTCTTGCAGAGGTGACTCCTCTATGGTGGGTGATGATAGGGAAGCAGGCATCTCTCTCTGCAGAGGTGACTCCTCTATGGTGGGTGATGATAGGGAAGCAGGCATCTCTCTGCAGAGGTGACTCCTGTATAGTGAGTGATGA